>OY728153.1:1518810567-1520060567 GCA_963277665.1 Viscum album
TAACCTTCTCCACTATTACCCTGACCATTTTCAGACCTAGAAGTTTTTGTTCCCCAATTTCATCCTAACATTCTGTTGTTCTACACCTCTTCCCCTAAAATTATTCATAGGGATCCATTTAGATGCTCGAGTGGAAACTTTTGTTGTAAGATAACTCAACCAAAGGAAGATTTTGGTCCCAAACTCCTTTTAAGTCCATATAAAATGCTCACAATATGTATTCCAGTGTCAAAATATTCCAATAATATTTTATATCAGTTTAAGGATGATAGGATGTACTGAAGTTCAACTCAGTGTTTAGATCATGTTGGAGACTTTTCTAGAACTTGGAGGTGAATCTCGGATCTCGATCAGATACAATTTATAGTGATACTCCATGAATCCTTACCACTTATCTGATATATATATCCGTTCAAGTTGATCTAGTGAGAATTCCTCTAAAATTATGATAAAGTGATCTATATTTTTAATATGATCCACAATAACCCATATAGCATTGTTTTCCTTGAATGTATTTGGAATTCTGGTGACAAAGTGCATGGTGATTTTATCCCATTTCCATTTTGGTATGGGTAATGGTTGCATCATCCCCTTAGACTTATGAATTTCATCCTTCACTTGTTGGAATACTAGGAACTTTGATTTATATTTAGTGATCTCCTTCTACATATTATACCACCAATAGTGCTCAAAGAGATCTTGATACATATTTGTACTTCATGGGTGAATGGAGAAAGTTGAACTATGTGAATCATCCAACAATTCTTTCTTTAACTCAAGATTTTATGGAACACATATTCTTGACCCAAATCTCACAATTCCTTATTCATAAATTTTAAACTCTATGGATTTCCCCTTTCTAATGTCTTCCACATTCTTCTGAATTTCCATATCATTTATTTGAGAATCCTTTATTTTCTCCATGAGGGATGGTTGAGCAATCATTTAAGAAAGGATTGATGGTGTTCCTTCCTTAATGATTTCCATGTTGATTCTTTGTAGGTCTAATAAGATTGGATCCTTCTAAATTCTCATCATTTATGAAGATGCAAGATCTTTTCTACTTAGATCATCTGCCACATTATTCTCTTTACCAAGAAGGTAGTGAATTGAGCATTCATAGTCCTTGATGAGATCTAACCATATTTGTTAGCTCATATTAAGGTCATTATATGTGAATATATATTTTAGGCTCTTATGATCAATATATATCTAACACTTCTCCCCATAGAGATAATTCTTCCATATTTTCAACACAAAGATCACAATTGCTAACTATAGATCATGTGTGAGACATTTTTGATCATGAATTTTCAACTACCTTGAGGTGTAGGATACCACTTTATCATTTTTCATCAGTACACAAACTAATCCATTCTTTGAATAATCATTTAATTCCACAAATAGTTCCCCACTTTTCAGTAGTGTGATAACTAGTGTGGTGATAGGCCTCTTTTTGAGGTCTTTAAATCTTTCCCCACATTCTTGAGTCCATAAAAACTTCACTCCCTTGATAGTTATCTTGGTAAAAGTGTTCAAAAACCATGATAAATTTATCACAAATCTGTGATAATACCTAACTAACCCTAGGAAACTACGGATATATGTCACTGATGTTGGCCTCATCCATCCTTCAATTTCTTCAATATTTTAAGGGTCTATAGATATCCCATTTTTTGTGATGATATAACCCAAGAATGAGACTTGCTTCAACCAAAAATCACATTTGATGTATTTTTAATAAAGCTTCTACCTTTTCAAGGTCTTTAGCATAGTTCTCAGATTCTCCTCATGATCCACCTTTGTTTAAGAGTATATTAGAATATCATCTATAAAGAATACCACAGATTTGTTGATTTAATATCTAAATACACTATTCATCAAGTTCATGAATATTTTTGGAGCATTTTTGAGGCCAAAAGGCATCAATATGAACTCATAGTGCTCATACCCTATAAAAAAAATAGTCTTGGAGATATCATCATTCTTCACCCTAAATTAGTAATATCTTAACCGCATATCCACCTTAGAGAAGTATTGTGCTCCATATAGACAATCAAAAAAGTCATCAGTCCATGGTATATGATACTTGTTATTTATCATGATCTTATTGAGCTCATGATAATCAGTTCAAGGGCACATTAAACTATCCTTATTCTTGACTAAGAGGACTGGTGTACCTTATGGTGAAGCACTTGGGTGAATGAACCCTTTGTCCAGATTCTTATATAGTTGTTTCTTCATCTCCTCAAGTTCCAAAAAATCCATTCTATACATAATATTGGATGTTTTCAATGCCTCAGACATAATATTGATTTAAAATTTAACGGCTTGTCTAGGAGGAAGACCAAAATGTTCCTCAGGAAACACATCATCATATTCCCTCATAATAGGCATGTCTTCAAGGATGGTTCTTTCCTTATACTCAATCATTTAAGATAGATATGCTTGCTCATAGGGTAATAATTTCCATTCTTGATATGTTTATTCTAAATAAGATTCATCCATCTCCTTGAATTTGTAGAAAATTGGGGGTCGATCCATGATATGGAGAGTGATTTTCTTCTCAATGAAATTAATGTTGGATCTATATAGGGAAATCTAATCCATTCCCAAAATTACATCAAATTCCACTAGAGTAAGTATGAAAATGTTCACTGGGAAGTTCCACCCACAAACTTTTCTAGGGAAGGAGTTATATAATTAGGATTCAATAATTTTCCCATTTTACATTTTCACTAACAACTATACTTCCATGTTTTTTGGTGGTGTTTAAATAGTTCTACTAAACTTTTGTGATATAAAGGAATGTTTAGAACCAGAATAAAAATCTATGTTTCCTATTATTTAATGAATAACTAGAGTACCTATCAATACTTTATTATTGTGATACACCTCCGAAATTGTGATGTAAAAGGTCTCCCTTGCTACCTTGGAGGTTTTTGGCTATCTCCAAAAACCCTTGGCTTAGTGCATTAGTTTGAAAAGTGCCATGGTTCCTTACAGTTAAAGCAATGAAAAATGCTCTAAGAGTTGACTGGAGAATTAATTTCCTCCATCGAATTAGTGGGTTTCTCCTCTCGGTAATTGATATCTAGGTGTCATTCCTTCCCACGCCTAAATAATTTCCTCTTTCCCCTTAGGAAATTTCTGAGGTGCTTCTTCCTGCACCTTTGACAAGTGGGATGTTGAAATATTTTGGAACTATTTTATTTCTCCATTAGAACATAGAAATTAAACACCACTTTATACTTCTTATCCCCATGAAACCCTTAATATTAACTGATTTCCATTTTGACTTTGATGGAACATTGGACAATTTCCTCATAGCTATCAAAGTCACGGATCACCAGATATTTTTGTAGAATAGTTTTTGGCCCACCAAAAAATCAATAAACCTTTAATTTTAGGGTAATTAAAAAACTAGAGGTTTATCATGCATGTTTTGTGAAATTTGAATCATATGATCCAATAGATTATTTATATTTTTACTTGAGGGAAATGAAATCCCTTTCTATTTTAAGTCGGAGAGTGTGAGCAAAATATTTGTCAAAAAACTTTTTCTAGAATTTATACCACTCCATCACTTCATCTCTTCCTCAGGCTTTGTATTTTTGATCAATGGACACCACTAATCATCTTATACCTCTACATGATAAACATATAGTGGAACATTATCTTGTTTGAAACATTTATGGATGGATAACATCTTCTCAATGGAGTTGATACATTGTTCTGTGATTAAGGGATCAGATGATCTATTGAAAGTAGAATACCTTTGTCGCATGAAACTATCGATTGAGGATTTTTATCTCTCAAGGGGGTTTGGGTGATCCTCTTGATCTAGGGTTCTATTCATAACCTGAGTCAGTTGAGAGAGCATCTTTATAAAGTTCATGATTTTTGTTCCCATTGGATTGGGCATCTTATTGGGGCAATCATCATATTTCCCATTACATTGATTATTTACCCAATTCCTTCTATTTCTAGCCATTTTCTAGAATAAAAGGAAAATTAGGGATCATTATTTTTATAATATTAAGAAAATAAAGGGGTATCCAATTACATAAATTGGATAACGTATAAATTATATTTATTTACTCAACTTATTAATTTTTATGCTTCAATCTATGTTATCCATGATCTATTTCCTAACATATATTATTATGAGATTTTTTTCTTCCATTAATAATGATTCATAATATTCTCATGAATTTACCAAAGAATATCTCCCCAGATTATCAAACCTGGTGTGCAATAAGGCCCATTGTCATATACCAGGTTACCCCAAGTCTGGCTCAGGACACCTTGTTGGAGTTATTACCCCTAAGTACATCTGTGTGAGAACCACACCACTTATAGTATCCTATCAGGGATTTATTTTCTTGATATAATACTTAATATATACTTATTAAAATTTAGGGATGTTTTCTTATACTTAGTCTTATCCCTAATGATTTTAGTAGAGTTTTCTTAATCATAATCCCAAAATTAATTGAACTTGTTCGCCGATATCAAATATAACAACCATATTCACTAATTCACATTAATACATGATTTATTAAATAAAATTACACTTAATGAAACCCAAAAGATTAATAATTCAAGTGTATTTGGGAATTAGGTACATAACATAACATTTTTAACAAGGGATATAACAACTTTATTGAAAACTTCCTTAACATGATTCTAAAATTCAATAGATTTTTAAAACTACATGAGATAACTTGGGAAAAAACAAAATAAATGGGTGAGATATAAAAACAATTAAGGGAATAAACAAGTCATAACATAATGAATATAACACATGTTTTAAAATATGAATATAAATGGGTAATAAAAAGAACATGAATAATAAGGCTTGGTATAGTATGATAATCATAACATGGGAAATATGGAAAAAACTTAAAACACTGCAACACAAACATGGGTAAAGAATAAACCCACAAAAATAACATGTTGGAAAAAGTCCCATAAAGAAATCAGGTTCACTACCTATACTAACATGACATATCAGGATACTAAACATTACCCAATGCATTGGAGCACTGTATAATTCTGGACGTACCCATCACTTTCATTTCATTTACATGCATAAGTGTGCCACATTGATCATACAACATGGATTTATTCAACATAGTATTTTATTCCACAATAAAGTATTATGGAAAACACACATGTAAGTCCCAAATAAAATATTTATATGTTTATAAAGGTGAACATCCTTGATAGTAAATTGGTACAATATTCACTATACAATTGTTTTGGCCTAGAAAATTGTGGTGAAATTTCAGCAGCATAACAAAATCATTTAAAGAATCATAAAATGGTTTGATGAGAGATAAATGGTTATATAATCACTTACAAATAAAATGGTAAGTAATAGTAAAATGCAAGATTATATCCAAACATTATAAATTATAAATAAAAGGAATAAGGTAATGAATAAAATTGAATAAAGAAAAGAATCATATCTATAATTCGGTATAGTAACGAGTGTACATAAAGGATCATGTGAGGATTAATGAGAGTGATAAGGGGGATGTTATAATTTATACATAAAATTTACATTAATTGAAATATGGAAGAATATACCCCAAAATTATCAAACCTAAATTAAGAAGTATAACATAAAAAAGGGTGGTTGAATAAAAAGAGAGGTGAGAAATCCCTTCCCAAATTTTGGCATAGTAACAGATTAGATAAAGATAAAAATGAGAGATGATAAATGATATTTCATTAAAATAAAAACAATTTTATAGTAATTTAATGATTATAAATGAATTAAAATATAAAAAATTAAAATTATTAAGATTAATTTCAAATAATGCGTTTGAATTGAAAGGATGAGAGGACAGTCCCTTACTTGAGTGTGTAACTTCAAAAGATTGGGAGGGGATTCTTGAGAGCTTCGAGGAATATTAAGAGGACTTTATATTGGGGATTTTAGAGTATGGACATGCTCTAAGGAGTTTGAGTGAAGATAAAAGGGAGTTTGGGTAGGTTTTTATACGAAAAGAGGGTGATTTCTTTGTTATTTAGGTTTTGGACTCTATATAATAAAATAATCAAAAACACAAATCTTCCCATGGTTTTTACCCATGTTTTATACAAAATAGAATAGTTTTCCATTATTTTATAAGGTTAAGGGACGAAATTAATAAAATAATTCTCTCGATTATGTGGAGGTGAGTCACACTCTTAAAGAAATGATTTTACAACCTTAAAATATATTATAGGTTTTGGAGGATTCATAATGGCATTAAAAAATAAATAAAATAAACTTAAAATTACATTATTTTAAGGTGGGAACATTTATTTGGTCTTGGATCTCATTTATAATAGTTATTACATCACATTTTCATCATTATGATGTCATAAAATACAAAGTATATTTATATGATATTTAATTTTTACTCGAAAATTTGACTGTCACAGAAAATTATGAAAAATTCACCATTGGATAATTTGAAAGTTATGATTACAAAAATAATATTAATTTTATCTAAATAATTTTATAAATATGAGAATTTTCAATTTTAAAATAAAATAGACATTTATTAGGAAATGTTGGGGTTTTTGTAATAACAGTTTTCGAACCCTTATAAAAATTACATTTTACTTCATAAATTTTTTATTATCATTTATATTTGATAAAAATTATATAATAATAGTATTAAAATATTATTTATTTCAAAAATACATTAATTCATAAATTCATTAATTGAATTTGAATATTAATCGAAAATGAAATTTGTGCTTTATTGTATCAAAATAAAAATCATTTACAAAGTAACAATTATTGGATGAAAATATATTCATTATTATATTTAAAAAATTTACATATTAATATTGCTAGGGTCTTGATACATATCCCTTTAATACACCATAAAACACCCTAAGATTAAGATACATGATGGTTGGAATTTCATTAGGTGCTTTGGCAAACATGGTTTGGTCCATGATCTCGATGAGCTTGAACTTCTCCCACAAACGGTTTCACTCATACTTAAGTTATTTGATATCATCTTGGGATTTGTCAAGTGTAAATCCTGGAAATGATATCTCCCTCGAAAGCTCTGATAAATGGGATTTATAGGGTATAATCCTACTGGTTGAGGTTATCACTTCTTTTGTCTCTGTCAAATGGATTTGTTAAAACCCTATATTTATTCTAACCATGCAATCACTGTTCAATGAATATATTATCAATGATAATGATACTTAACATTCATTTAAATCCAATTGGATTTAATAAAACAAAATAAGTGCATGTGTTTTGTATAACCATATTACATGATGATACATTTAAATAGATCAAAAGGGGAATTTTATTTATAATAGTTTGGGATGTTACATATGTATTGTGTGTGTTGAAGAGAATATGGATGATTATTTTTTTGATTTAGTGTGGTGATTTGGTTGAATATAATTTTTCAATGTTTTGGAAAACTAAGTTCAAATAGGGTTCCTTCTAGAATCAGTTTACACTTGTGTGATTATGGAAGGAATAATTCTAGTTTTTGTTATAATGAAAATGGTGGGGAATTATAAAAAAGTAGTTCCAAATATTGGTTCTATAGGGGATCAGTAGTTTTCTTGCTAACTTAGGTAACATTTTATTACTCATATGTCTTTCAATTTCAGTAGGAGTTAATGTTTTTAGAAGGATGGAGTGAAAAATATGGAAAGGAATGGACTGAAAAATATTCTGGAACAAAATTTAGTTTTTGGAGAATATATATAGAATATTATCTCCTTTATAGATATCTATATCTTAAATTGAAGGGTGTAAAAGCTAAACCAATGGAGAAAGGTGAATGGGAAAAGATAAATCATAATTCACTTGATTTTATATGAATTTAATTTTTCTATAATGTGGTTTAGAACATTCAAGATAAGAATAAAACAATATAGATAATTAAAGACATTGAAAATATGTATGAGAAACCAACAAAACCAAACAAAGTGTGCTTTATGCGGAGGTTATTCTACATGAAGCTATAAGAAGAGAGATATATATTAGACCATGTGAATGATTTCAAATTATCCAAATCCAACTGGAGTTTTTGACAATTACATTACTGGATTATATTTGTTATATTTTATTATTATGATCCTCAATGAAATCATTGGAGGCCATGGTTATAGCTGTGAGAAACACCAATGGAAAGAATTACTTGGTGTTCATTGATGTTTGAAACTTTATTCTCAATGAAGATCTCTAAAAAATAGAAATTTTATCTTATTAAAATGATTTATTTAATAAATAAGGAATATGTGGCTCAACTCATTAAAAAAATTGGAAAAAATAAAATATAAAATCAAGGGAGAGGAGTAGTGGCAAGTCTTCCAGAACCAGTCTTGTTTGTTGGCATTGTGGTAATACTGGTCAACTCAGGAAAGTTTTTCATGATAGAATGATGGTTTCTAAAAGGAATACTTCTAGAGAAATGAATTTAACAATAGTGAGTTTTTTAAATATACTTTTAATATTTAATGCTCCATTGTAATTTTTAATCATATATTCTATATATTCTTTCCATTCCACAGGTGAAAAAGGACGCATGCCAAATTATGTATTTGGAAACTTTGTTAGAGTTAAACTTGATTACAATGAAGCTCTATACATTATAGGGAAGGGGGTAGTGAAATTTTAGTTGAATAATAAGATTTTACACATACTAAAGGAATTGTGCAATGTTATAGGTATCTGGAAGAACCTGATTTTAGTCAGTGAGTTAGATGAGGTTTCATAATAAGTTTTTTTGGTAGGAGTATAGAAAATCACTTGAGGTTCTATTGTCATAGATAGATGTGTAAAATAGGGGTCATTGTATATGATTTGAAGGTAAGTGGGAGTTAAAATTTCCAAAAAATCATCTTCTATAAATTTATATCTTTTGCATAATCATTTTGGGAACCTCATAGATAAAGGTATGAAGATTCTAGTGGAAAAAGGCATACTAAATATAGATCATTCAGACTTCATAAAATGTGGGAGTTGTGTACTCAAGAATTAGTGGAAAGTGTCTTTAAATATGTTTGGAGGAACACTAAAATTATTCAAGCTATATTTGGGGTATACATATGTCTACGGACCTTCCCTAGTTCTTTCTAATGGAAGGGAAAGGCACTTTGTTACCTTTATTTATGATTCCTCAAGAAAATTATGGTTATACTTTCTGAAACATAAAAGTGAAGTTTTTAGAATATTTTATAAATAAAATTCAATGGTGTAAAGAGAAAATAAAAAAATATATAAAGTTTCTAAGGCCATAAATTAATGGGGAGTTTACTAGAAGGTATTTTTGAAATTATTATAGTCATAAAGGCATCTGGCATAAGAAGAATGTTCCATGAGCACTTAAAAAAATGGTGTAGCCGAGAGAATTGATCAGACATTGATAGATAAAAAAAATAATTATTTTGTAACATTATAGAATGAATAAGTATTTTTGGGTGGAAGAAATAGGTAAAATAACTTACTTTCTCAACATAATCCCATTATCACCAGTTGGACAACTATTACTAGAAGAACCATGGTCCAAAAAAAATTCAATAATTTTATCACCTTAGAGTATTTGGAAGTTTAGATTACATGCATGTGGATGAATATAAGAGAGATAAAATTGAAGAAAAATCTTGTTCATGCTTCTTCATAGGATATGTAGATGAAGATTTTGGTTTTTGTATTTGGGATGATAAGAAGACTAAAATTTTCAGAATCTAGAATGTGATATTTAATGAGAAGATCTTATGGAAATATCAAAACTTAAAGGGAAAATAATTTGTTGGCAAAGAGCCAACTTCAATTAAAGTTGATTTGGGTGATGGTTATATAAATTCATTTTTTTGGAAAGTTCATATGTATCTAAGTCTATCAATAGATAAAATGTTCTAGAATAAATCTCTAAGAGTGGTATAGAATGTTCAAAAGTTCAGCCAGGAGAAGACATACCTGAAAGATTAGGAACTGATAAAGATCAATCTAGAGTTCTAGAAGGTGAAGGTCCATAAGTTATAGTTCCATAAGAATATGAATTTTAGGATAATTTTCAAATATCTTCAAGTGTCATATGACCATTGTAGAGGTATGTAAATGACATAAAATTATTACTTTTAATAGACGTAGGATAACTAGAAATATTAGAAGAAGCAGCTACTCTGGGTGATATAAAAAAGTTTGAGTTTGCTATGTATGAAGATTTGTATTCAATACAAGTGAATAACACCTAAGAGATAATATAATTACCACAAGGGGCGAAATCACTTGATAATAAGTTGGTATTATGGTTTAAAGAAGAATATAATATAAGGAAGAGGTATAAGGTGAGGATGGTTGTGAAAGGGTTTTAGTATAAGGAAGGTATTTAATTCTATAAAATATTATCTTCATTAGTTAAACATATTTTCATCCAAACTGTGTTAAGCTTAGTTGATTCTGAAAATTTGTATCTTGAACAATTGGATGTAAAGATGAATTTTCTTCATGGGGGTTTGTATGAAGACATTTATACAGAGAAACATATTGGATTCATGAAAAAATGGAATCAAGTCATGGTGTAAAAGAAGGAAAGAAGTATTTATGGTTTGAAACAAGAACCACATTGTTGGAACTAAAAGTTTGAGTATTTCATAGTGGAGAAAGGTTTCAAATGAAGTAACTTTGAATATTTCTATTATTAGAAGGAATAAAATGTAAGGGACTATATTATATTACTCTTGTATATGTATGATATGTTATTGGTGGGTCAGAATGTTTATTTGATTTAGAAGTTGAAGGAGAAATTTCCTGAAAAGTTTGAAATGAAAGATCTTGGTGAATCAAATAAGATCTCTAACATGAGTATTTAATGGGATAGAAGAACCAAGAGATCAGTTTTATAAAAAAATATTACATCTAGAATATCATTGAGATATTTAGAATGAGAAGATGCAATCCAGTTTAAATTCCTCTTTCTAGTCACTTTAAAATTTCAAAGTAATAGGTACCAAAAACATAATGAGAAAATAAGCACAGAAAAAAATTTCTATATGCTTTGTTAGTAATAAGTTTTACATATTATATGGTGTACACTCATATAGATATTTATCATGCAGTGGGAGTGGTCATCCAGTTCCATTCGAACCCAAGAAAAGATCATTATGAATCTATAAAGTGGATTATTTGGTATCTCAAAGGAACATAATCTACAAATCTTTATTTCAGATATGATGACCCGTTACTCAAGTTTGTTGATATAAAATTTGGGGGTGATTTTTATTTATTGAAGAGAACTATTGGATATTTTTCTACTTTTGTAAGAACCATAATTAGTTGGATATCCATGTAAAATCCCATCTTTTTCAAGGTATATCCCTCTTTAAGTGTTGATAAACCTATTTGAGCCTATTACTTTGATTTGAACCTTAGTTTTAAAGCCTTAGTCTGTTTGGGTTATTCTGAGAGGAAGCAGGAAAGTTATGAAAAGAATATTTGGGTTTTCTAGCATAAAGCCATGGGGATACACTGTGGAGAGTAGCCATTATGGTGTGGTGTAGACCAACTATGACATAGGCCCCCAAGTGAAGAAATTCAGATCCAAAGCCATTTTTTTCATGGCAACGACATAAGCCTTAATGGGTGGTTGAGTGGATATGATGTGGAGCAGGTGGCTATGGCACAAAGTCCTGAGGGTGTAATTTGGTCAATTATTTCATATTTTTAACTCATGAGGCATGGAGTTTGGGTATGGAATAGTTTCCACTCAGAGTTGCTGGATTCTATGAAATAGTGATTTAGGATAGACTATAACCAATCCCTATGAATATAATATCTACACCATTTAAGGATCCATGTTTCTTAGATGTTCCTTTGACTAAGAAGGCTACACCATGGTTTATGGGGACTGCGCCGTGGTCTAGGTTATCTGTGGTGTAGTCAAGTGGGCTATGCTGTGGTCTTTTTTTCAGTGTGCTTATTAATACATAAACCTTTCCAAATAAATTTTGTCTCTCTCATCTTATACTCAAACCCCTTACACAAAAAGTTATGAGAATGATAGGTTTTGGATTCTATGATCTCCTTTGATATCATTCCTTTGATAATTTAAGTGCTTTTAATTATAATAGATTCCTCTAGAGAAATTAGATGGCCTCTCTACTAAATCTCTAAGGAATTTTCTGAGGATGATCAGGTTGTTGATTGAAATAGAAAGTGGGTTTTTGTGTTTTGATAAATATATTTCATTTAAGGGAGATCCAATGAAGGGATTTTTCCTCGTTTGGCATCAGATGATCATATCATAATTTCCATGGATGGTTTGTTGAGTATATGGATAGGTAGTGACACCAAAAACCCTGGGTAATTAAGGGTGTCCAATTAGTCTTGGAAAACTTAGAAGTGGTCATTAGACCTTTCTTGTCTTGGATTTAACATCATTTGAGTTAGGTTCTCTAGAACAACTCCTTTTTTTTATATTTTTATTTTTCTAGTATGTGAAATAAGTGGGATTGTTTTGGAATGATTTTCACATGAACTAACTAAATTGATAACAATTACATTGATGAAAATTCATATTATTAGACCTACCAAGGA
Organism: Viscum album; assembly: GCA_963277665.1. Taxonomy (NCBI): domain Eukaryota; kingdom Viridiplantae; phylum Streptophyta; class Magnoliopsida; order Santalales; family Viscaceae; genus Viscum; species Viscum album. The sequence continues at coordinate 1,518,823,148 of OY728153.1, forward strand.
CCCCTTAAGGTCCAATGGTGGTGAGACTGATTCTTTGGACCACTTGATGGGTGTTCCAAACCCTTACCCTTGATTAAATAAATGCATTTAGGTAATTGAATTGATGAATAAAATTAGGATTAACATTGAATCGATACAACATTGTAAATGTGGATTATGGATAAATCAACAAGTAAAGGGTAACTTGGGTTTTTTCTCTAATGGACTTGATCATAGTCACTAGTGATAACTGAAAACTTGGAGAAAATGAATAAATGGATTGTTAAATTGGTAAATAAATAAGTTAACCTTGATGGATTATGTGTATTTAGTCACCTTTTTCTTATCACTGGTGATTTTTCCTAACATAGTATAATCTATTAGTTGGCTGAGGTTTCTAGTCACATAAGGACTACCTTTAATGATTTTTTATAGGAATGAGAATCCACTAAATGAGAACAAATTCCTTGTTATTTTATAATTGGAAAAATTGACCAACTTGGCATAACATGTGATTTATGGCGATTGCTTGAAATAGAATCACATGGAAAAAATTGGTTAATTGGCATGTCAATGAATTTTGGGCCAAAATGATAAATGAACAAAATTAGTTTCAATTATTATGATAATTGGGAACCCGAATTTATGGAATATAAATGGATGGATAAATAATAATTTAATGAATTTAACATCATGGAATATGATTATTTGTTTGGTATGATTGGTTCTTGGTCATGTGAATCGATTTATTTGATTTGTGTTTTTAGATGACTTTGTTATGATTTACACCTAAGGGTGGGATGTTACATGGCCTTTTTAGTTTTTTATCTTGTTATGAATCCTTGTTTATGTAGATGCCTAAGGGATAAATGCATGGTAACATACCACTAGAGGGAAATATTCATGGTAACATACCACTTGTGGGCTAGATTCATGGTTATATACTACCTGAGGGATAGATGCATAGTACATAACACCTGAGGGTGATATGGACTGTTACCTGATGCCTGAGGGCTAGAGTTATGTTTATACTTGATACCCGATGGAAATATTCTCATTTACTTGGTTGCCTGTGGATAAGACAAACTGTTTCTTGATTAATGATATTGATGATTCATCCTAAGAAAGAGAATCCATTATAACATTGGTGATTCATCCAAGGTAGAAAAATTAAACAATTGAAAAAGATACCCAACATTGTGACGAAGTAGGTTAGGTTGACCTAAGGTGTAAACTTGGAGCTCAAGGGTTGACACGTTCATTTTATATTCTGCAATATTAATTTATGAATTGATACCCCTATTATTATACTATTTCATGAACTTTATAATCAGACTGTATTTTTCTAGACATAGTTGGTAGTGGCTTAGTGATTTTTACTCAGAGCCTTATTGGGTTGCTATTGCACTTGGGTACATGAGCAACACTTAAATGTTTACTATAGGAACTTGGTTAAGATAAAGCCTAGGATAACATGGTTGAGAAGGTTATTTCAAAAATTACCAAGAGTCTAGATGATTTTCATCTTGGAGAAGTTATAGATCCCCTTTTGTTTTATCTTCTTCATCTTTTGTATGTATTTGTGAACAAACCAGTGGGTGGATAGTTGTATGTCTCACATAGATATTCAATATTTTACTACATTTCATATATTATTGATTTTTGTTTATTTATTATGTGTACTTTGATTATTTAATATTTTGGATGGTATTTGGTTATTATTCCATTTATTTTGAACTATTATATAGGGGTATAATCTCCCTAACTTACCACTTTAGTCCCCCACTACTAGTTGGTAGCCTTTGGCATATAGGGAGATGTGCTTGAGGTCATGTTGAGAACTGGTACAGCTGCTGGTTAGAGTGAGATGATATGGGGAATTATATCTAGGTTATAACTAGTGATTGAACATTCAATAATAAAATCAGATTATATAGCTATGAAAGAAGTTAATACAGACATAGTGTGGTTTAGGAATCTAATTTAGGAAACCAGAAGGAGTTAGGGACATGGGTCACTTCCCTGTGATAATCAAATTGTAATCCATTTGAATAAAATTTGGGTTTTCAAACAAAGAAGAAACATATAGACCTAAAGTACCATTTCATTTGAAAGATGATAAAAGATGGAGAGTTAGAGTTATGGAATATTTTTGGGAAGAAAAACCTAGCTGACATGTTCACTAAGTGTATAGTTTTTGAAATATTGAGTCAACATAAAGCCTTAGACATAATTATGTGAATGGAAGCGAGGTATAGAGAAGCATTATATGCAGTGGAAGTGGAAGTGTAAGGGTGATTTCCAAGCTAGTGGTGATGTCATGGAATCCTTGAAGCAGCATTCAAGTGATAGATTTTTGGGTTTTTGTGAAACCTACTTTAATAAATCATAACTATTCTATCAAAAGAGTGTTTATAGAAGATATTCAATTCAAATAAATTAGCGGTAATGATAGGTTTTCAGTAAGGCAACACGTGATTCAAAATTAGATTTCACTTTTGGTTTAGAAAAGTCTTCTTTCGATGTTATCAGTGTTTGGTGGTATCATTCTAGAAGTTTGGTTGGTACTTATAGAATATGGTGGTTGTTCAGTTTCTATTAGATGGTTTCTAATTTACTAGCAGTTGTAGTCATATTGAGGTTTTATATAGGATATCAGTGGTGGAAGCAATAAAATAGATGGACTCCCATATTTATTAGAGATTAGTGAAACGAAATGACTGACTGAAACTCTATATAAATAGGAGAGTGGGGGAACCTTTTCCATATTTATGGAGATCACTTATTTTATTAAGCCAAATGAATCATTAATCATAAGTTTTAATTATTCTTTATATATAAATGAAATCAGATAATTTTTCTCCCATAGTCGTAGTAATTTTAGTCTAAACTATGTAAAAACTAAATTGATATTTCTTACTTTCATTCACTTTATTTGAATGTATGTATTGTGTGTGTTAAAGTGAACAAGGATGAATCTTTTTTGACTTAGTTTAGTGATTTAGGTGAATGTAATTTTTCCAAGTTCTATAACACTAAGTTCAAAGAGTATTCCTTCTAGAATCGGTTTGCAGCTATGAAATCCCAGATTAACTACTTCCAGTTTTTCTAGAAGGACAGTGGTGGGGAATTCTAAATAGAATAAGTATATACTCCCATTCTAGATGGATTTATTCACCCACATAGAAGTGACCCCATACCCACACTCCCTGATTCGGTACTACAAATATATATTTCATACACATTATATAATACCAACTCTGATAACCCAAAAACTTACATATCTTTTTACAAGGTTATATATATCATCTCAATATTAAAACATACTCCTAAGATTCAAAGATTTTGTGTCTTAATTGAATAGATAAATAAATATATTATTATACAATAATGATTCAACTTCTCTAACAAATATATCCAGATATGGATATCTCCTCGACATATCCATGTATATAAAATTCCTAAGGAAATAGGAAAACATAAGAAAATAGTGAGTTGAAAAACCCAATAGAGGGTTAAAAAATATCAATGAAATAGAGAGTATTTATCATTATCAAAAAAATAAATGAGGAAAATCAACATGGTATATATGAAATCATTAATAGAACAAGATCATGGAATCATAATAAGTGACCATGAGGAATGATAGAAAATTCATAGATCATGGAGTAGAATCCATTAAGATATTCCTAAAAACATAATATATATCACTATATCAAAAAATAATCATGAACAATAATAATGATACATGGTGACATAATCAATAATTTAGAACACAAGTAAGTATAGAAAATCATGAAAAATGTTAAGGATCTTTGCCATGACCATCATAACATTGTGAACATAGATATCCACATTATGTCCACACATAAAATAGTGAAAACAACTAACCCCATAATTTCTAGGAACTACATAGTGGAATGATAATCACTACCCACACCCCATAGTAATCTCATGAGTTATTACTTTTTACTAATGTATTATAGAGATATATAATTATAATTAAATCTATTATATAATGATAAAAAATACATATGTGTGCCACATGAAGAAATTACAAGTTATAACATGATTAACCCATGAAAATAAAACAAGTTACATATAAAAATTTATGATGTATAAAAATAATTCAAAGAAAGAATGTGGGTGATACCATGAGTATAAATATACATATCAATACCCAGTTTTTCAATTAATGAATGGTTTACATAGTCTCCTATATAGAATAAAATAATATATGAAGTTTTCCCCTATAAATTGAAATGTATGTTTATCTAGGCGAATACCCTTCAATCAAGAAATAGAAATAAAGGGTATTCAAAATAGAAACAAATTAACTAAAATGTTATATTTAAGAATAGTTAATGGTTAGGAAAAATAAAGGCATTAATGGATTAATATAGAAAAATAAAGGATAATGGAAAAGAAATCATAAATAGTTTGCTTTATATTTTGGTGACATTGTTATAAAAAACAATGACACAATTTACTTTAAAAATCATTTTTAAAATGTAAGAAAAAAACTTTTAAAAATTTATTTTGATTATAAATGTCTTAATAATGGATCCTTGAAAATAAATAAAGGTAAATTAGAATAAATATAGATTGAAAGATACATAATATATTAAAGTGGAAAGAAATACCATTTTAATCATTTTATTAGTGGTTTGAAGTATCCCATTTCGATAAAATGGGTATAAAATCTCCATTTGAATAGATTATGTGGATGTGGTAGATCGGTTAATAAATAAAAATATAAACCCAAGAAAAATATAGTGTAGTTTGTGACTCGAGTTATGTATTAGTGATCCATACTCCTTAGTGTTTCTTAATGTTTGTGGGTTCAAATTATAGTGGGAAATATATTAAAAACTATGTGTTTATATTTGAGTAAAATTGAAAGGGTTTTTAGAAAATCATTTTTGAGAAAGTGGTATCATCTTGGATATTCCCTCACCTAACCAACTAATTTATAATTCACTCAATGGAAACTCTCCTTCTCTCTCACTAATTAGACAAGGCATTAACTAATTACCATATATTGGTGTGTTTGACTCCAAAAAAGAAATTCAATGAACAATTTACCCTCTTTTTTTGCTAATAAAAATGATCAAAAACCTTTTATCACTCCTAAAATAGTCCTCAACTCCCTCCACCATATAGAAAATTAAGATATTCTAGAGGTAGAATGTGAAAACCAATAAATAATAGAAAGGAAATCTAATTGAAATATAATAAAAAAAATATCTTAATATCTCTCTAAATGAAACAACTCTAGTTAGATTGAACAATAGAAAAATATGAACAATTATATTTCCTAATTAATTAGTAAGGGTGGGAGAAATATACTTGGATAAAACACAATTGATCTAATTTTATATCACTATATAAATTATAAGAAATAAATAAAAGAATAAAACCACAACCAACCAGTAGCTAGTGAACTCTGTTTATGGTGATTTATATCCCCTTTTATAAGGGAAAGATTAATGTTCAAGAGTACTTTGAATATTGGATGATCTTAAAATTCTCCAGAAAGATCAATATACCCCATGTGGATGACATAAAAGTCCTCTAAATTCTTAAAAAAAGTTTTGTTCCCTAAATTCCATTAAATTACTTCTTTATATCTTGGATCATGCACCACCTATACTTTTGTATCTTTTTTTTCCAATTTATAAAATCCATGAGAATGAAATATTCCTTTTATATCCTTGTGCCTTTGATGGGCTCCATGTGTACTGGAGATGATATCTATAGTTACGGTCCTTTGAGTTTTATACAGGAGAATTTGAGAAAAATTATTCCAATTCCCAAACATTTATGTATCATAAGTGTAGTGAGAAATTACTCTTATGTTTGGGATGGTTTAATTTCATGTATTAGAGATATTGATTTTTTTCAGTCCTTTATCATTTCTTTGTAATGTATTTAGCGGAGTTACTCTTAGATATGAGAAGTTTACCCGCATGTATCTGCAAAGATATCTCCAATGCTAAATGGTGTGACCTTTATGTATTTACTTGTGTGAATTTTACGCATTTTCTTTTTCTGATATCAACCTTTACACACTAGAATTTTACTTTCATACATATTTGTGCACCTTGGGACTTTGATAATTGTACTATATATTTTATCAAAGTGACCCCTTGCACTATGAATAGTTACATATACATACTTAATGATGTTTCCAAATTATAGATTTTTTATATTCATCCTTAGAGTTACTTTTATGCATCTGTGGACTTAAAATAATTTCAACATGTAGCCTCCGAATGAATCTTACATGAGATTAAATGACTCTCATATATTAAAGAGTTCAATTTTATTTTTTAAAGTACCTTTTAATTTTCATTAAATGACTCTATAGATCTAAATCTTACACATTATATCCATTTCTAATTATTTAGCATCCAACTTAAAGAAATTAATATCTTCTTTACTTATCTTTCAGGAAATTCAACTATTGTAATTTCAGAAATTACTTAAAAATTGTCTAAAACAAATATTTAATCAATGATTGATCTAATTAAGTAGAAAATGATATAATAAATGAATAATCATGATTATTAATCTTTTTTTTTAAATTCAAAATTCATTCAAAAGTCAAGAGTGAAAAAATTTATTTATAATTCAAGAAAAAATAAAGGTAAAAACTCTATGAAATATTAAAATAAAAAACAAAAACATTATGATTTGATAAATATAGTTAAATAAAAACATAAGAGGTAAAAAAAATTTATATATATTGAACATTTAAAATAATAAAAATTTAGATTTTTGGTGAGAAAGGATATATACATGAAAGAGAATAACGCAATCAAGAGGGTGATAATCATCCTTTACAAAAACATATTTTTATGAAGTAAGAATCAATTAAAAAGTGGATTTTGATAAGAAAGTATAATATCTATAGAAATAAATTGAAAATGAATTATTAGGTAGGTAAAGAGAATAATATATGAAATATAGGAGAGGATAGTGAAATAAGAAAGAGTATGACTCTATGAAATGATATTGTGTAAAGAATAACCCTTATGACTTTAGTAATGTGTAAATCAAAAGACAATGAAAGAGAGGAAAAAGTGTAATTTTAAATGACATTAATCAAAATAAATTATGATAAAATATATGAATTAGGTTATTATATACACCATGTAAAATAAAATTGGTGCATAATATGAAACTTGTCTCAAAGAGAATAAATTGATATAAAAAACCATTAAAAATTTATCAACTTGTAAAGTAAAAAAAATCAAAGATAATATATTAAAAGGATATAAAAAATAACATTTAAAATAATATATGGATGTATTTTTATATTTAAAAATGTAAAAAAATACTCGAGATCTAATAATAAAGGCAAATAAGATAAATCTTAGAGTTGAAGCTTGGAATTTAATAATAAGAAAAGAAGGAAATTTATTAGAAATTACATAAAGAGTGAAATGGAAATAATATAAAAGAGGATATAGAAATGGCTTAAAAAACATATTGTATCCATAATAGATTTTATTTATAATATTTAAAATAAATAATATATAAAAATTCTCAAGAAAGATAGACAATGGAAAAGAAATCTCAATCATAAAAAAAATATTGATAAAGGGAACCTTTACAAATATCCTATAGAATTAATTAATCATAGGTTGGGAGAAAAAATGGGTTGGTATTAAAATTACCAAAAATTAAAAGATTAAAATAAATTAATATATTTAATATGGAAAGTACATAAAAATTATTGAAATCAATATTGACATAAAGGATCTCAAATAAGAGGAAAGATTGAAGGAAAAACCTCTACAAAAAAATAAGGTATAAAATAAGAAACTATGAGAGTATTAAGGAGAAAATTAAAAACTAAAAATTAAATTTAATATAGAAAATTATATGTTCAATACCTTTGATATGATACATATAAGTAAATATGTCAATAAAGATGCAGTACATGAAAAGAATGAGGATTTTGAAGAGAATCCCTTAACTTAGATTTCTGCTTGATTGGGAATGCTATAACTTCCTATATAATCAATTTAGATTTATTAATAATATATTTTAGAACCTTATTTAACTCAGTTTAATTTATTATGAATCAATTATATTAATTTATTACTTAATTTTTCCTTATTATTTGTTTATATTGACCATTAGTTATTATCAGCTTTAACCATTCCTTCTTGTTTCTTTATGGAGGTCTCAGAAATCATTCCTTATTCCTAAATTCATAATATATATAATATTAAAGGTACTAAAATATTATTTTTGTAATAAGTTTTTATGTTACCTGTTAATTATATGGAAGTTTAAGGTATGGTTGACAAGGATGAAATCCATAACATTCTTGTTTTAATATTTATAACAAACATAAGGTGATATTATAATAATAAGTTAAATCTTAATATTAAAATTATACAATCTCAAAAAAATAATTATTTAATTATTAATATAATATATTACCAGTATTTAATATTCTTTAACCACCCATGATATCAATTTTATAGTATCATCCATGTAGGTGGATAAACCGACCCAAACAAGATCATGCTATAATCAATGGACGAGTATGAATATAAAGTGATTTTATAATAATATCATTATTATAGATGTAGCATTATATTATTTATATTTTTTTAAAGGTATAAATCATACCCAAGAAGAAATAAATTGTTAATATTAAAGAAAAAAAGTTAAGAAGTCATTACTTACAAATAGGAAATTGTATCTTCTCTTGGAAACCTTCTTAGATTTGAAGGATTTGGGATTTCCTCTTGAGAATAGAACCTCTAAAATGTGTGTAGGATGAAAAGAATATAGAATATGGGTATATTATAGTGATTAATTTTAATTTTAGGTGTGGTTAGGAAAGGTTGGTATTAGTATCATTTTATAAGTAAGAATGGGTAGATTTTTTAAAATTATCATTAGTTAATGTGTAAAGAATGTAATTTTACATGTCATGTGGCTCCAAAATGGAGAAATAATGGATATAGTTCATTGAAAATATCATCATTTTTTGGATAATATTTTAGAATATTTTTTCTTTAAACAACAGTTAAATCATTTACCCCATTTTACCCTTTACCATGGTAAGTCACGTTTTACTTCGGTAACTTATTTTTTTTTGGTGAAAAATGAAATTCAGAATATTACCAAATTTTTAAATTCTAATTTAAAAATATGAAATAGATTTTATTAAATTCAACTAATAAAATTAATAAAATTAATTTTAAATAAAAAACAAATAACACATAAAAACTATTTTTATAAATGTATATTTTTAAACATTAAATGATTTTATTCTTATTTCCTATAAATTAATAATAATTCAAAGAACATTAATAAATTTAATTAAATTTCAAACTCTAAATATATATAATTTTACTTTTAAATAAAAAAATATAAAATATAATAAAGAAATATTTTTAAATAAAACATTTTTTAACTATGAATAATTAAATTTTTATTCCTTATAACTTCATAATTATTTATTAGTAATTGTTAATTTATTTTAGTTCAAATAAATTATTTATTATGATTATATATATATATTTGACATATAAATAAACTTTATTTATATTAATTATATAATGGTAATTTTAAAGTGCTATCATACCCAACAACTATATAACTTTTAGAATAGTCATATAACACATTTATTACCCCCATCACATTCTATAAATTCATTCAATTATAACTTCTCAAGTCACACTTCACATTACTTTAATTTTATTTTAGGATTTTATGAAATTATTTCTTCATTCAGAATTATTTTTTCTTATTGTAGGTTTAATTCTATTTATAGTGATACTCAAGGGTTAAGGTGATCCAATGGATTTTATAATTATATAAATACTATTTTTTTATTATCCCATTTTATTTTATACAAAATTAAAGGATTAAATACACGGTTTTTAATAACAGGTCTCATGTAATTTTATTGTAATATTCTATTATGAGTAAATAAATTGTTAATTTTATTCGTATCATGTATGACTTATTTTATATATAAGTTAAATTATATTTAAATAATAGGAAAATATATTTAAAAATGATAGACATATAATTTATGGAAAGAAAATGTGTTCTAAAACCCGAGATTCTACATTCTCCCCCTTTAAAAAAATTTCTTCTTCAAAATTTGAATTTCCTCTTTACTAATAAAAAAAGTGAGGGTATCCTTAAAATTGGCATGAATTCTATCGAGATCTAAACCCTATTATATTAAATTTATTGTGATGTCTAGATCAGTGTAATTTTTTTTATTAACTTTACTTTCTAACTAGTAAATGTTCAAGATGATTTTTTCATGATTGAATAATAAAAAACACAAATTTCATTTCATGTTGATCCATTTTTCAACTAACAATTGATTACAAGATCCACTAAAGGATTGTGGTATTTGTTGTATGAATAATTTAATAATGAGTTTTCCCTCTCATTTATAACCATCAAATAAAAACAAAGTGGTTAGTGTGAGTAATAATAAAATTAGAGAAACAATTATATGATAATAAAAAATTAACCCAAATATGTCTTAAACTATGAAAAATTCAGTTTTATCTAAGTTAAGTTAATTTTTTTAATCTTATTGTTAATAAAATATTCCTAAAAAAACAAAACCCCACTATGATACCAACTGAAGTGAACCCATACTCACACTCCTAGATCCAGTGCTATAAATAAATATTTTACACACATACTTTAATAATAACTGAGATGACCCAAAAAAACATACATCATTTTACATGGATATACATATCATATCACTATTAAAACACAATTACACGAACTAAATGTTTAGTATGTTTAGATATTATTTATATAAAATTATTATTACACAATAATAATTCAAATTCTCTCACTGAATTTCTCCATGCATGAATATTTTTTGGACATATCCCTATATATAAAATTTGTGGTGAAATGGAGAAACATGAGAAAGTAATTAGATCTAATTTTTCGTAACAAAATAAAAAATATCAATTAAATATATTGTAATTATCATTATCTCATACATATATTAGTAAAAAAAATGAGATAAATGACAAGATTAATGGAATAGGATCATAAAATCAAAAGAAATAACCATGAGACATGAAAATAAAACCATAGATCATAGAGTAGAATATATAAGGATTTAATTTAAAAACATATACCAATGGATAAAAATATGGAATCATATATGATAATCATGAGTCATGGTGACATAAATAAAAAATAGGCCACATACATAATCATAGAAAATTATAACATATGTCAGTGCTCTCTTATAATACCATTTTACGAACATAGTTAACAACATTATGTCCATTTATAAAATTGTTAACATGGATAACCACATCGTGTCTATACAAAATATAGTGGATTTTGAATCACTACCCACATCACATAGTAATATCATGAGATATTAATTTTACCTAATGCATTAGAGGGATATATAATCCCACCCATAACAGAATGATAAACCATATATATATATGTTCTACATAAAACAATTGAAAGTTACATCATGATTAACCCATGAAACTAAAACATGCTTCATATACAATTTTATGATGCATAAAAACATATAAAGAAATAAAGTGGATGATACCATGAATATAAACCAACATATCAATACTTGAATTATGAATAAATTATTGGTTTATAAGGTTACCGATTTGGGTTTATTTCGATACATGTTTGGGACATATTTTTATGAAATTCTTATGTTTTTAAAGATAAAATATTCTTTAAAAATTAAATATTCTAATCTGGATCATTTTGTGTCAAAAGTATAATTATTTGAATATTTTAATAAAATTGAGGATTTTGGGTTTTTAATGTCGAATATTCTATCCATTGAATTTATTTATGCTCTTAAAAACATTTAATTTATTATTGTTTCATTTATTATTTAAATAATTTTTTTGAAGTGTTTAAACTATTTTTATTAATTTTTAAAAGTCTCATGATTTTTTCTTGAATATCAATTTTTGGAACATTTTGTTAATTTCTATCTTAAAATATGGGAATTTGGAAAATTATTTATACTATTTTGTAAGGATTTTATTTTTAAAGGAATAGTTTTTTTATATATTTGATGAATAAATATTCAAAGTAAAAAATTCAATAAGGATTCTCTCACCATAAGGATAATTTTAAATTTCCATTGTAATAATAATTTCCTCTCATATAAAGATGAAGTTAAAAATATCCCTAAGCATGTTTCTCAAAATAAAAGTTCATAAGAGTCAAAGGTTTTTGTGTACAAGTGAAGTAAATATTTATAAGAGTGAATATTATTTGAGTATGAGTAAAAATTGACATCATACGAGTAAAATTGATCTTTAGTAAACTAAATATAAAATCAAATGAAGAGAAATGGAGACCTAAACTAGTTTTACAAGTTGAGGAGCATCAACTAAAGATGAATGAATTAGGAACTAATAATCAATTCAAAAATTTAATTAACATGTTCGATACCAAGTGAAGACACAAATACCAATTATAATACGTTCAAAGACTGAAGTTGGTAATATAGAATTAATTTTAATGGATTAGGCTAAGGAAGATGACTCAAGTTGAAGAACTAATGCCTGACTGGTTTGCCGTATCAACATCATCTGATGCAAACTAGTCTGTCTAAGGAAGAATAACATTGATAATCATAAGGACTATCAACTTGAGGAGAGATAGAGTGAGATCAATGGTATTAGACTGAACATGAGATTAAAATAAAGCCACACCTATGATAATGGTGATCCTTGATCAAGTGAATATTTAAGTCTTGTGTTTTCTAGGTTCTTGTATTTTTGTAAGATTAAATTGATGGGTCCTCAACATCCCTAATCACCCCAATTGTGAAAGTGTCAATCAACACACACCATGTGATCAATAATAATCCAATGAGGAAATAAAGTTTATAGAACTTTGTTGAGTCATACTTGAAGATGAAGGGTATAAAGAGATCAAGTTCAGATGATTGGAAAGTACAAATACCTCTATTGGAAGAGCTCACTAGATCTTGATTCAAGTTTAGTTAAAGAATAAATTCTCACAACCTATTTAAATTGATTTTATAAGAATGAATTTTGATCTTCTTGGAGAATTAATATTCTCTATAAAGGTATATGGAGCTTAAAAGTTAGTTTTTTAGAATATATTTGAGTTTTTAGAGTCTAGTTCGATTGGAGTAAGACAACGAACCAAGGTGAAGTTGCAACAAATTTTAATGATGGATATTTATTAGTGAGAATCAAAGGTGAAGAAAAATATTGAATCCATTTAATCTAAGTTTTAGTTGGATGGAATTGGAAGATGTGATGAGTTTCATCAGTGAAAGACTTTAAAGAACAAACAAATAAAGGAAACTGATGATGCATATCAATTTGGAAGAAAAATATTTGTGCATGAAACTAATTATTTAATAGTTGGATTAGAATATTTTGTTTATATATTGCAAGGATATTATTTGAGGAAGAGAATTTGTTAAAGGTTCTAGATAAAAAGATAAATCTATTGATGATAAATTAATTAATTGATAATTGGTCACATGCATGTAGGGTATTCAAGGAATTTAACACTAAATAAGGTAGTGGATTTAGAAACTAAGTAGGTGGAATGAATTATTGAAAAGGGGGAGTGTAGTAAGATTATGATTGGAACTATTCTAGAAACTAATTTCTAGAAAACAAACAAATTATAATATGTTTTTAGGGAGTTAATGATTAAGATCAGCAGGAAATTAACTAGAGGCATGAGTTGGGCTTCAAGAGGGAAAAAGTAGAGAATAAATGAGGAATTTGAGATATGAACTTGATAGAGAAGAAAAATTTTCTTCCTTATCTCATTTTATACTATATTGTTTTATAATATTCTTATGATGATTTTATAATTGTAAATATTCATTATAACTAAATTCTTTTATGGTAATTAATTATTTCATATTTGTTCAATTATTCTCATTCTTATTCAATTAATTCTAAACTACAATCCATTGTTCTTGGGTATTATACTTCAATCTAGTTCTTGATTTTTTGGTCGATGTGTTGACAAGATGAAAATAAAAATTCAAACTAATTTAATTCATTTATCCACTTATTTAAATTGATATATTAAGTAATGTAAATAAAATAATGAATATCAATAGATTATTTATAGTTAAATTTATGAATTACTCACCATGTTTTCAAGATAGTTGAGCCCATTTTCAAGAATTTAATTATTTTAAAATATTGTCCAATAAAACTCCATATAAAATTTATTTCACATGTATCCTACCTATAAAAATTATTTTTAACATTTCTAACTTCTCTCAGCCACTTTTATTTCTTCATTTATTTATTATTCACACACTTCCTGCCCAACCATTCATTATTTTTTTCAATGTTTCTAGTTGTTTTGAATTTAATAAGAACCTTATACCATTCAACCACATTCCCCTTGGGTTATACCCTTCACTACTATGCTATTTTAGGAATTTATTAACTAAAAAAATCAATTTTTATTCTTTAAGGAAGAAAATATAGTGGAAAGTGATTTGGAAATCAGGGAAAAACCCATTGTATTATAAGAGCTTAATAGAAAAAGTTAGTAAAAATAATTATTCACAACAATCAAGTCAGTAAATAAAAAAACAACTATAATTAGTGATAGGAGACCTAAGGAAGTGTGTTGTGGAGGATTATGATAATCATCAATAACTTGAAGAGGAAAATTCCATTTTTTTCTTCTTACTTAAACTCTATAAAACATTATATTATAGGAGTTTTGATGGTATGATAGCTTGGGTTGAGGAAAAAATTAAAAATGAGTATTTAAATATAAAAAAACCATTAATCTATTTTGTTTAAATGTTGAGGTATGAACCAAATATCAAAGTTATAAAATAGAATTAGAAAACATTAACTCAGAAAATATTAATTATTAAATTTTTGAATCTATTTTGAAAAGTATTCTTTCTTATTGTGATAGTTTAAACCCAATGAAATTTATCTTTGATCTTGATGAAGAGGATAAGGGAGTAAAATTTAAATAAATTTTTATTTGTGAATAATAATTTTTTTATCATCCCACCTATAATTTCTCTAAGTCCCTTCTAAAGTACATGGGAAACAATGCTGATAATTTGGGAGAAAATAGGTTTAGTTTATAATTTCCTGATTTTGATCATCTTAAAATTAAATTGAACCTTCCCCACCCAAATTTTAATTGGAACATTCAAATTATTTTACTCTTTCATTAGAGAATGAAATTTTTTAATTTTAACTTGATCCAATGATTGATCACAAAATTTTTTGGATTAGATACAACCAGCTTTTTAGATGAAGTGAGTGCTGAGAATGATTTATCATATGATGTTTTTTAGGAGAAATTTTCTAATCTATCCAAAATTTCATTAAATGTGTTTAAAGATAAATTATAAAAAAATTTATCGTGTTTTTAACTAAAATCATTTGTTGTTGACTCAATAATTCCATAGGTTGACTTGAATTTATATGAAAATTTTCTCTATAACAGCACTCCTTTTCCTTATAAATTTAAAGAAAGTATGGTATATTATAAGATTAAATAAAAAGTAAATGTTTGAGGGAGTTCAAAATTTATTTCAAATTAATTTAAATCTTTTAAAAATGGAATTTTAACTCCTTGTTTTGAAAATTATTTTTAAAACATAGCTAATTTAACCTTCATTTATAGTGAAAATGTGTAATTCTTTTTATGAGAAAAGATTTGGAAATATTGTTTTTCCCTTGGTTATACCCTATAACATTCTACCACTTCAAAATAACTTCAAATGTTTAAATTTTTATTAACATTAAAAGTGAAAAATAAACACATTTTTAGTGAAAAATTGGATATCTTGTTATTCTTGTTTATCAAGGGGCTTTCCAGGGGTGCATATAGCTATTTGGGAACTTAGTTTCTTCACTAGAAGGATAGGTACACATAAATTGTGTTTTATACTTAAAAATATTTTTAAAAAATACATGTAGTGGTTTTTAACTATTAAACCACATCCTCCATCAAACTTTCGTTAGATGTTGAGGAAATTCCAGCAGAGTACTTTAAAACTAGCATTGTGTGGGAGGCAAACCATGGTTAAATTAATTTTTTATTGTTCTTTTTTATTGAAAATAAAATCCCCTCACTATTTTATTTATGAATAAATGGAATTTATTTTTATCCCTACTCTCCCTTACCCCTAACTAAAATAGACACATATTGTTCCACTCAAGCACTATAGCAGGCTTGACATTAGTGGATTTAAGGCTACATCCTATTACTTATCACTTGGTTTCATTTTACTAATTTCTAATTGATTAATATAATGGTATGAAAGAGAAACCAAGAGTATAATGAAGTGACTTAAAAGAGAATTATCTTTTTAATGTGTGCTATGGAACACCACCATCTATTAGCGGAGTATTCTTTATAATCATTTTTATTATGTATAAAATTTTAATGGTTGAATTTGATACATTCCACCTAGATAATCTTCCAGTATAAATTTGTTTTTAAAATTTATTAATGTTTAAAATTAAGTGTGGGTGGTAAATTTTTTTGTTTAAATTTATTGGGGATTGTTTAATCTTATTTCATTTTAATCCCTTCTAAATATTTGGTAAAATTAAAGGTTCTTTCTTTCTTAAATATATTTATTGAAAATAATTTTGAGTCAAAGTTAAAACCTTGATAATACCCTAATTTTTTTTATTTGAAAGTGTATGATGGAAACACTACTTTCACATGATATTTTCTGAGTATCCTTTAAAATCCATGTAATATGTAATTATAAAATGAATGTACTAATAAAAATACTCTTTTCAAAAACCACTATTCATGTATTTTATATAAAAGATTAAAAATTCATTTTCACACTACTAATATATGCTGAAATAATTTGGAAAATTTTTCTTGTTATTTATTCTATTCTCATGGATTTTTTGATGAAATTATTCTGTTTCATGATTGTTTTTGTGTCTTGTTGAAATTATTTTTTGAAACTACAAGTACTAGAATACACAATCTAAAAAAATTGAAAGTGCTATGAATTTTTTTAAGTATAAACCTAATGTATTTTTTATACTTGATTTGAATTTTTCTATTGATTGTGTGGTTGTGTAAAATCTATTTTTAAACTTAATTTTTACCCTTTAGACATGTGTTTTAAATAACTAAAATTGTAAAATCTTTTAAAACGAAATTGTTTTAAATGTTCTTCCACTTTAGAGTTCAACATTGTAGAAAATAGTGGGGTTTAAGTGTGGGGAGGTCTATATTTTTATCCTAAACTATATTTCACGAAGTACACTTCAAAATACACCATTTTTTTAATTTAATTTTTTCAATCTTCAATTTATATTTTATGCAGTTGAGTTTTTTTCTATAATTTTAAGACTGTTTTTTTACATTAAATGATTAATCATTTGTATTCAACCCTGAAATCAATCAAGTAACATATTTTCATTGATTTATTTGAAAAAAATTCTCTTTTTGTGAAAATTTGGGGGTAAGTTTTATAATTTTAATGAAATTTGAATTTCATTTTTAAAATTTAATTTATAATATTTTCATTCTACTGAGATGGAAATGAACTCCTAATCCTATAATGAGTTTTTCATTTTGAGACTAAAACTGCTAAATGGGTTAATTATGATTCTTGATATTTATTAAAATCACCCATCAATTCAGTTGTGTATAATTATTCTGTGTGCTAAAATATGTGTCCATTAACCAAGGGCAAATAGATAAATTTGAAGAACAATTGAATAAAAAGTGAAGTTTGTTTAATTCTTTTCAAAATTTCCAAATTTAATCATCTTCGTAAAATAAAAAAAATCATTTTTCCAAAAAAAATTCTTTTTTAAAAGAGAAATAATTTATTTTTACTTGAATGAACCATTATATTTTTTTTAAAAAATAACCTCTTTATTGGAATTTCAATCCTTTCATTTTTGACATTAATTTTATTTCATTGATTTTGATAGATTGATTGCTTGAGGATAAGAAATGTGCTAACTATGTGAGAAATTTATATGGCTCTATTTTGATATATTTTTTCCACATATTTTTATAAAAAATTATTTTTTTTAAAAAAAAAATTTTATTTAATTAATAAATAATCAAATCATTATCATTTGTTTTAAAAAGGATAATTACTTTAATATTTTCATGAAATTGAGGATTTTTGGAGTGTAATGGTAAATATTCTATAAATTGAATTTCTTATGTTCTAAATCAAATATATAATTTTTTATTGTTGAAATTATTATTGAAATAATATTTTTTCGAAGTATTTTAGTTATTGATATTAATTTTTCAAATTTGTATGATGTTATCTTGAATATCAAGTTCTGAAACATTTTTTAAATTTATATATTAAAATATGAAAATTTGGTTAATTTTGTTCACTTTTTTGGAAGGATTTTATTTTGAAGAAATAAAAAAATTTCTCTATTCGATGAATAAATTTTCAAAGTCAAAAATTCTGTAAGGATTATCTCTTCATAAGGATTATTTTTTATTTTTAGCATAAGAATCATTACCTATCCTATAAGGTTGAAGTAAAAAATTTCCTTAAGAATGGTTCTTAAAATCAAAGTTCATAAGAGTAAAAAATTTCTTTGTAAGAGTGAATTTAATCTTAATAAGGGTGAATATTATCTATGTATGAGTAAAAGGTTACTTCTTATGATCGAAATTATCCCTTAGAAAACTAAATTTGAAATTCGATAAAGTGGATCCAAGACCAACACTAGTCTATTGAGATGAAGAGAAGCATCTGAGGCCAAATCATAAATGAATTGATAATCACTTTCAAGTTTGAATTAACATGTTCGATCCTAAGGGAAGACTCAAAGAATAATTGTGCTTCATTCGAATTTTGAAGAAGGGAATCTCAAATGAAGTCGAGTGGATTCAATCGAGGAAGATGACTAGATATAAAGAACCAATGCAAGGTTAGCATGTCGTGTCGACATTTTTTGATAAAAAATGGGTCTATACAAGGAAGAATAACACTTATACACATTAGAACTATCTAGTCACGAATATACCAAGTGAGATCAATGGGAGTATACTAATCATGATATGAATATTGATCCATACTTTTACTGATGGATATACTTGATTGAGTGAATATTGAAGACTTGTGTTTATTGGGTTCTTGCTTTTTAGGGTCAAATTTATGGGTCATCAACATCACTAATCACTTTGGTTGTGAAGGTGTGGATCAATTCACACTAGGTAATCGATGAAACACCTATTAGGTAATGATATTTACAGTTCTTGGTCGAGGCCATATTTGAGATGAAGGTTCTATAGAGACTGAGTTCAGATGATTAGAGAGTATGATTATCACTATTGGAATAGGTATCCTAATCTTAGTTTTTATTGAGTTAAATAATTAATGATCACTTATTGTTCAAACTGATTTGATAAGAAGGAAGTTTGAGCTCAATAGAAAATACATATGCTCGATCAAAGAATATGGAGATTATAAGTTTATCCATAAAATCACTTAGAGTTTGAAAAAACAAGTTTGACTAGAGAACGAAAATAGACTGAGGAGAAGTTTCATTTGATATTAATTTTGTATTAATGTCAGTGAGAGTAAAAGGTGAATTCATTTTTTGAATCCATAAAATTCTTGTTGAAGTTGGCTGGTAGTGGAGGATGTGGTGTGTTTCACCTATGCAAGCCTTGAAAAAATAAAGGAAATTGAGGTTGATTATTATGTTGGAATTAGAATATTTATAGGAATTGATAATTACTCAATTTTTGAAGAATAATATATTGTTTCCACCTTGTGAAAATCTTAGTTACAAAAAAAAATTAACTAAAGGTAAAAACTAGAAAAAATTAAATTAATTTTTGATAAATTAATTGATTAATAGATAGTAATATGAATACATTGTAGTATTGGAATTTAACACTAAATAAGGTGTTGGATTTATAAATTAAGTGAGTGGAATGAATTATTTTAAAGAGGTTATGAAATAGTATTCTGAGTAGAACTATTTTGAAAGCTAATTCTTAGATAGAAGACTAAGACAAATTTGTTTTGGGGAGTGACTGATCAAAATAAGTGGGGAGGGATCTAGAGGATGAGTTGGGATTTATGGAGGAATAAATCATAGAATAAATGGGGAAGTGGAGATCTAAAATTGATAGACAATATTACTTTTCTTCCTTATCTAAATTTCTATAGTATTTTTGTGTCAACTACTTGTACTATCCTTTGTACTTGTAAATATGCATTGTAAATAAAGTTATTTTAGGGGAAATGACTGTTTCAATTTTTTCATTCATAATCATTCTTGTTTGATTACTTGTAAAATGAAATCCATTCTTCCTAGATATTATTCTTAAATATATTTCTTGGGTTTTTGATTAATGTGTTGATAAGATGAAAATTAGAACTCGGATCAATTAAATACTTTTATTCACTAATTTAAATGATAGATTAAGTAAAGGAAATAGAATAACAAATATCAACAGATTAATGGCAGTTAAATATATAAATGACTCACCATATTTTTAAGATGGTTGAAACCATTTAAATAATTTAATTCTTTCAATAAATTGTTCAATCAAACTTCCTATCAACCATATTTTACATGTCACCTTTCCATAACAATTGTGTTTAATATTTTAAACTTCTCTCCCAACCTATATTTATTCATTTCTTAATTTTTTTATGTATTTTTCACCCTATAATTAATCAATTCTGTCTTTGTTTTTAGTAGTCTTTATTTTAATAATCTTTTATACTATTCACCCACATTCCATTGGGTTCGACCCTTTACTACCATTCTAGTGTTGGAATTTATAAATAAAGTTTTGATGGACATGAAAAACTACATACTTTTAAGTTACCCATATATAATAAATGAATATAAAGTCACATAAATAGTTTTCTCCAATAAATTGAAATGTATAATTTTATTAAATATAAATTTCTTCATTTTTGATTTGTTTTCTAGTTTCATTTTGTCTATTTTATATAATTTTCAATAGTTTTAGGGAAATTTTACTAATTTTAGGTTATCTTGAAATAATATATGAATATGAATCATTAAATCATTAATTCTTATTCATTCAAGATGCGATTTGAAACTTTATTTATTTATATATGATTCACTGATGGTTCGATGTGTTTTTATGAAGGGAGGGAGGCTATAGAAGATTAAATAGTGAATTTTTAGAGCTATTTAGGATTTAAATAAAAGGGTTAAGACTACATTTGAAAGAAATATAGCATACACTGGGAGATTAAGACCATGTCCCTACACTAATTGAGTTCAATCATAAAACCTATAAGTTTTCAACACATAAACATAGTGTCATGGCCAACCCTAAGATTCTGTAAGAGCCATTTAATCCATAATACTATTCCCAATAGTATGTTTAATCTTCAATGTAGTACTGCATCCAATATAATTATAATTCATCCATTTATTGATGGAAATTTATAAAATTTTCAATACTACACAACCCAGAACCTAGCATGGGGGAGGAACTTGAGAAAACATTAGTGCCAACATGAGATATATTGCCTCTTGAGATTACATTATCAATTAAATAATAGATGGGATTATATAAATCCTAATTTTAATGTAATAATCATTATTATGCTTCAATTTATGTAATCTAAAGAAATGTGTGTTTGAGGTTTTGTTTCCATACCGACATTGAAACTTCAGAAAATTAAGGGAGTGTTAGCTTTCAAGATTACATATCTATACCAATGTAATGTGAGTAAGAAATGAAATATCTATAAAAATATTAATGTAGTTTGGGGATGGGGGGGGGGGGAATCATTTTGAAACTATTCCAACACTTCAAAACAGCCCTAACACCCAACTTAGGATCTGTTGAATCCAATATAGGTTTAGGAATCATTTTTGAAAAAAATATGTCAGTATAACCAGATCGATAACAGAGTTTAATAAAAAAATATTATGTGTCCCCAAATAACTAGAATATTATTTCAAATGATTAACTTGGAATGAATAAATCATTATTGAGCATTGGGATCCATTTATCAGCCTTAGGTCTATATGGAAGACATGGATTAATTTTGGGTACCAAAGGAATCCCTATATATTCTTGTCTAACTGAATAGGGTAATACATTAACATGATGGATAAATGGAAAAAAATTCAAGAGATAGAATAATAAAAACATGGTAAATGGTAGTGAATATTAACCAAGAGAATTCAAGTTATTATCCATTTTTAATGATCTTGAAACTTTATGTTAACATTGGATGATAATGGAAAGTTAATTGAAGTACACAGATATCTCACACATATAGAATTATATTTTTTAGAGAGAGTTATAAATTTTTTGGGAATCAATAATTGAGAATTATAAGGCTCTAGAGTGAGGATACCATATCCTTATAGTGAACCCGCATCATTATAGAGAAACTTTTTTTTGAATTATCTAATTCCATTTTTCATGAGAATATCTAGATGGAATTTATAGCGGGTATTGAGGGAGATGTAATTATGGAATATTGTTTTTTTCTAAATGAATATTTTTCTTACTATATTTTCCTCTTGTTTTTAATGCTTCACTAATTTGATCACCTGATGTATAAACATAGAGTTTTAGGTGAAGTTGGGAGAGTGGAAGTCTAACCTACATACTAGTGTATAGAATTAGTTATCAAAATAATAATGGTTCCCAAAGAGACTATGTCACACACACACATAAAATATTTTAAAAATTAATTCATTTAGTATAGGTTGCATAGGTAACATCATGAAGAATTGCGGCTATGCTAAATAGCTGAAGAGTGATCTAACTGGACACTCAAAAGACCAAGTGAGTGAGCTAGCTAAGAGTGGATAAAATCAAATGATGAAAAATATGAACTAATAAACCCAAAATAAAGTCCCTTGATCCCATGATGATCTCTTCATTAACATGAACTTGTTATTTTTATTCACTTATATAATTTAATTATTTACATGATACAAAAAAACACCTTAACACACCTTCAATAACTCACATTAAAAAGATAAATATGTGAATTGTAATTGATATAACTATAGAAAAGACCTAGGTAACTCCAAGTTATCATGATATACCACCTTTTTCACTTTCATGGAGGATGTATAGGTACACTACATAATTTTTAATCAAGAACGTTTGGTGTCATTACCAAGGATGGTAGTGAAAAATCACATTTTACATTTTTAATTAATTGATATATATATATATATCTCTGTGTGTGTGTGTGTAAAGTATAAATATCACAATTAATTTTCATATAATTTATATTATTATTAATTTTTCACTCCAATACACTTATATATTTACTTAATGTGTTTCATATGCATGCACACAAGTATAAGTTTGAGTATGGGCTTACAAGAACTAATGATAGAAATTGAGAGATAATTCTACCAAAGTAGATGAAAAATAAACAAATATGTAGAGGAATCTAATTTTTTCAAGAGGTAGTAGAATATAGAGGTACCATAATTTCCAAAAGAGATTATATAGAATGATAAAGTACCACCAATACTAAGGGATTTAAAACCCCCTAAGGTATTTGGAAACCCATATTTCATCACATTAACACCAAATACAAGGAACTACAAACTATAACATCATAACCTATATCACTTTCCTATTTTTAGTAGAATTACATTATAAGATGCTCTAGATTTTTTAAGTATTTCCTCTCAACATTATAATACTTAGTACTCAACAGAGTAATGGTGGATGATTTAAGAATGAGATACATTCCTTATTATCTGAATGGAAAACCTTGAAAATATCCTTTGTAATAAGAAGAAAATTTTTTCAACATAACAGAGGATATTTACAATGTTTTTATTAGGATAATTTCCCCCATAAAGAGAACTATGAATTTTAGGACTTGAATCTAAACCTTTGTGTATAAGGATCAAGTGAATTTAAATGAGGAATGTGAACGGTTCAAGGACTATTACCAATGGTGTACTCAAAATTAGTTTCCAAACTAACTTTTGATGAAATTATTCTACAAAGGATTGAATTTCATGGGGTATAATTTATCTGATACTGTAGTAGGAGGTTACTATACTGAAAAAATGATTGATGAGCTTAAAAATAAATATAAAATTCCTAATTAAATTATCAAAATAAAGGTGTTAAGGGAAAATGATCTAATATCAATGAAGTAGCAGACAAGAATGATTAAAATTTATAGATTGATGACTTGTAAAGGAAAATAAAAAGTTTAGTTATAAGGAACCAAGAAACTATGAAATAGTGAATTTTTGGGCCATTTTTTCATCCATGGAACAAATTTGAATATCCCAACACAAGATTCATCACTTGATCAAGTGTAAAAAGTAATTTATATAAGAAATCATGGAAGAAACCTAGTGATAAATGACCCATTTTCCAACACATACAATCCAAGATAGAAAAATCATCCAAACATATTTTGTAGGATGTAAAGAAATTTAAAAAAGGGAGGAAAATATATGTTTTAATGTAATAAATAAACTGGTTATCAAGGAAAAAGAAACTAATTTCCTTATGTAAGTCAAGATTCAACTTTATGGAAAACTAATAAGGTGATTGATAAAATTATAAATAAGTTAGAAAAGATTGAGATAAATTAAATAAAGACAAATATTTTTTGTTAATAATAAATTTTTTATTTTCAAGTATTAATTAGATGATTTAATGGATTCATAATAGAATTCATAATCTAGATATATAGGTAATAAAACATTCTAAATAGAATACCCTAGGATATTGAAGAAAAGTTTCAAGAATAACAGATATAAATATGAGAGAATAATAAATGGACCTTACAACTAGAGAAAGTAATAAAGTTAAGGGAAAAGATGAAGTATATCTTGTGAAACATGAAGTGGAAGTTGAATAAGTAAACTCATTATCAATAATAATAGCATGACATTAAAAAAGAAATATAATAATAGGATAAGGATTTGGGTGAGAAAAATAAGAGAATGAAGGAAAGATAATACGAGGGAGTTACGATTAAGCTAGATGAAAGTGAATTCAAGGCTTGTATTAAAATTTTAACTTTCCATGAGAGGGATAGATAACTACAACTATTTCAAAATTTTTATTTAGATTTTTAGAAAATCAGATTGATTTTTTTCGAAGAAGTAATTTCGAAGATTCCCTCTTACACCAAGATTCTTAAATATATCATCTCAAATAAGAAAATTCTAGAAGTGTTTTCAATAGTTCCAATAACCAAGGAATGTTGTGTTTTTATTTATATAATTATTCCAAAAAACTTTAAAGACCCTATAAGTTTTAAAATTCTTTGTGAATTTGAATTAAAATGTATATTTAACTTCTTAGTATATTTGGGAGCCAGTATAAACTTTATGACACTGTCAGTTTATAAAGAATTTTCCATTGGTTGGATAAATCCTACCATATTGGATTTAAAACTAACTCATAGTTCTATTATATACCCACCTATTGTTGTTAAATATCTTTTTTTAGAGTGAGAAAACTGATAATTTATACATACTTTCTAGTTTTGGACATGGAAAGTGACAATGAAGTACCTGCCATCTTAGGTAGAAAATTCTTAGAAAATGAGGGTTCTTTGATTGATGTTCCATAAGGAAGAATAACTTTTCAATTTGATGTATACATTCAGATTATGAATTTATTTCAAGTTTTAAAACAACCCTTAGGGAAGAATGAAATATTTTTAATTGGTTACATTGATTAGGGAGTTAAAAATAAACTACATTCCCCATTAAGCACTGAACTATTTGAGAAAGAGGAGATAAAAAATCATAGAATATCATAAAAATTAATTAGAATAAAACAATCATAGAACCACACTTAGGAAGTTTAAGATACCAAATAATGATGGAGGATTAATTAAGCTACCATTTTTTGTAAAAACTACTAGGATTTCGATTGAAATTTTTATTATCTATGTTAAAATATATCTATTTGTAAGAAAGCGTAACACTTACAGTGATAATGAACATAAAATGATAGTTTTAGTAGAAATAGAATCTAAAAAAGAAAATATATTGGTCAAGGTACTAAGAAAATATTGTAATAATATTGCATGGAAAATATTAGATATTAAGGGAATAAATTCATCTATATATGTTCTCAAGATTCTTGTAGAAGATGAGGTGAAACCTAGTTGAGTACCAAAGGAGATCAAATACGAACACGTGAGAGGTTTTCAAAGATGAGGTTATCAAATTTCATGATATAGGGATAATTAATCCCATATTTGATAGTGCTTAGGTAAGTCATATTCATATTGTATCAATGAAGGTAGGTTTTCTAATGATTATAAATGATAAGAAAGGAGTATATATCAATAATGATAATAATTAGACGGAGAGTCTGTATTAACTATAAAAATTGAACAAGGATAAAAGTAAGGATCACTTCCCTCTACCATTTAAATATCAAAATCTAAAAAGGCTTGTAGTCTATTCTCATTTCTTCATTTTGGATAGATATTCAAGATATAACCAAGTGCCTACTGATCCTTCTAATCAATAGAATGCAACCTTTACATGTCCTTATATAATTTTTTCTTTAAAAATTATGTCATTCGGTTTGTATAGGGAACCTTCCAAATTTAAAAGATTTATGATAGATATATTCTTAGACATGGCTGAAAAGATCATTGGGTTGTTTATGAATGTAATTTTTTTCATTTTACTGATATTGGAAGATTGCTTGAAGAACCTATAAAGGGTGTTATCTAGATATGAGGAGACATAAATGGTTCTTAATTGGGAAAAATTATAGTTTATAGTAAAAGGGGGGATTATTATTATCCATAGTATATCAAAGGAAGACATTGAGGTTGATAGAGCCAAAATTGAGGTGATTTCATCATTGATATCACCAACTTCTAGAAATATTATAAGAGGTTTCTTAGGAAATTTTGGGCTTTACAAGAGGTTTATAAGTAATTTTTAAAAGATTAGAAAGACATGTTTCTTATTTCTTATGAATAATTCCAAGTTAAATTTTGAAAAGGAATGATTGGAAGATTTCAAAAGATTAAATAAGGAGATCATATCAGCACATATCGTCACTTTATTATATCAGATCCTAACATTTGAAATCATTTTTGATGCTAGTGAATTAACTATGGGAGTAGTTCTTAGTCAAAGGAAAGATAAGAAACAACATGTGATTTACTATGAAATAAATCTACTTAATGAATCACAATTTAATTATATAACAACTAATATGGAGATGTTGTAATTTGTTTTTCCTATAGATAAATTTAATCCATATCTCATTGAAATCAAGGTAATAGTGTATATAGACCACTCAAAACTAAAATTTATATTATCCAAGAAGGAAGCTAAACCAATTACTATCAGATGTGTATTTATTTTATAAGAATTTGACTTAGGAATAAAATATAAAAAGGGGACTAATAATTTAGTTTCTAATCATCTATCAAAACTAAAGGATTTAGAATAGGATTATACTTAAGGGTTTCTAAGTATTAATTGAATCTAAATCAATGTAGTTAAATTAACAAGAAACCAAATTCCCAAGATTTAATAGGGATAAAACACGAAACCATGTATTAATAAATTAAGAAAAAATATGTTTACCTTACATTGGAGATTCCTCTTCTAATTTATTCCTTAAACATGCTTATTGAGTATAGCTTAGAGGTATCCATAGAACATCCTCTTCCATGGTGTCTCCATGAGTTGAAGTTGAGTCACCCATCACATGATTAGGACCCTTACATCTCCAATATTATACTAATATCTTTAAAAGTATAAGGGAGAAGGATAAAGATAGAAATATGGATAATCCACAAAAATCCATTAAACAAAAAATTCTATGGGTTTGTATTATTTACATAGGATTTGAGGGAACTCCCCAATCCCCATGATTTTACTCACGCATTACATAATCCATGAGTAAATATAATACAACTACAATAGTTTTATCCCTTTAACTAAATACATTCTCCAAACATTTCATTATACAAAATATTCATTAATGATAAACCTTTGGAAAAGAGATTCAATCATTAACTGCTTAATGTTCAGTTGCATAAAAATGTCATAGGAGTACTATATGAATCACACTATATAATTCAAGTAATTATGACTTATTCAAGTTATAAAATATGGCTGGAATAAGTAGTAAACATGATATGTTATACCATGACCTATGATATTCCTTTGAACCATGAATTCCATACCATACGACATGCACATATTATAAACTATGATATAAAGGCTTTAAGACAAATCTCTATCAATATATCACTTAAATTAAAGCCTCATAGAATAAGTATCATTTCATTTCATATTATATCATATATAATAACTTGTGAAACCATATCTAAAATATTTTTTATATCTTCCAAATTATTTTTGTAAGTCTACCATCAAATTCATCATTTATTATATCATATTTAATACTTTATTAAATCCCATCCAAAAATCCTTCTAGATAAATTATAAAACACTTTTATAGAATAAATATGAGTAAAAATAAATTCATATTTAGTCAACAAAAAAGTTTGACCCCAAAATACTTTGAAACATTGTAAAAAATTATGAATTCTCATATCCATCAATGTAAGTAAAGATAAGGATATATAAAAACATCATTTATACTCAATATACCAAGGGTTATGGAATGAACTCTATTAAACACATGTATCTCTATACATGTTTCCACCAAAAACATCATCTGAAAGAATGGATTTTCATTTGATCCCTTTTTCTAAGTCATTGAGTGACTATGTGACATGAAGTATTTCACTCCCTTATAGCCATTAATACATTCTAAATTCCCAAATTTTAGACTGGCTTGGTCAATGAATGCATCACATACCATTCACCTTTATAGACAAGCACATCACATTCCCCTTATCTAATAAACATGAAAATAATTTTCACTATCTAGTCATAGCTATAAAATTCATTAGTCTATATGAATAAAGGGGACATATGTCATACTCATTATATGAGAGGAAAGATCCCATCTTGGTTGAGCTCAAACTAATGACATAATCAACAATATAGCCAACCACCCATGATTTACTAATCTTCAAGGATTATATAAGGACGATATTATAGTATGAAGGTTCTCATTCTAGGTATCTCACCAAAATCAGGAATTAGAGACTCCAAATATGAACCATGCACCACTAGTATACCAAATACATATCATATGACACTCCATGTGGAATACTTCATGGGTAATATAGTGAACGAAACCCTTTTCATTCCTCATAAACATATTCTGCATCCCAATAAAATAATCATACTCATGCTGACCTTAACATTCATCTATAACATATAATAATCTATACCAAACATTGTATTGTTATAACTCAAAGTTTTACTTTGAGAGTTTAATTATCATTTCACTTCATTATATATATATGGATAGTAAGAAATAACAATAAAGTGGATATTTCCTTTTTTATAACATGATAAATTTTATATTCATAAACTATTTTATTAATTTTAACAAAACCATACATAAGATCCTATCTCATAATATCATATATGATATATTTCCTGAACAACTTTATGTTTTCCTCACTTTTAGGGGGTTTAAACTCATTTTATCTCTATATAATTTTTTCCATATCTCTATATGACATACTAATAAAACTCTTCCACTAAATCCTTTAGTGAGTAAAATCTATAAAGAAATAAAGTTTTAATGATAGTGAGACTTAGGATTCATATTCCTAATGTTCTACTCATTGAACAAGTATTCAAACTTCTTAACATCACGACATCAAATGTTTTGATGTTAATTATTTTCATTTTCTACTTAGATATATTTTTAAGTTCATCATCATTATAATCCATTAGAACATATTTCATCAAAAATTTTCCTTGAAGTATTTTGTTAACTAATGAAACAATTTACATAAATAATTCCCCAATACATCCTAAACTATTTTAGGATAAAGTGACATTCACTTTAATTGGTATAATATTTTATTTGTTAACATTGATTTTTATAAAGTCCAAACATACTTCCAATAGTATCTTAAACACTACATTATTTCAAAAATACCATGATAAGATACAAAAAATACTCTTTGTTAAGAAATGAATTTTATTTTATTTTAATATAAATATTTATAAAATAAAATATCACATCCACATCTTATATAGTATTCTATGTTCATGGACAATTTTGTTTTAAAAAAATATTATTCATTAAAATTTTACACTGATGGTAGGTGAAATATAAATTCCTCATATTTTAATAAACATGTTGGATAAAATATTTATCCTAAATAAAAATAATTTTATACTTATCATATTTTAAAAACACGTTATTGAATTTGATTGATCATGAACCATGTGTACCAAAATCATCATCTCATATTTTTTATAATAACTCTCTATTTCCAAACAGTTTATCTTATAAAATATGAGAAAAACACACATATTTTATTTCCATATAAGATTGATATATTAATTTTCATTAATTCAATGATTTAAAAACACTTTGATTCATCATTTGAATAAAAACTATAAGGTATTTCAATTCATAACTTGATTTTGAACTCATATTTATGAGCCTCAAATTTATATACCTTTTGGACACCATGCTAATACCTTTTGTGAATAAAATAAGTCATTTTACATGTGTTTTCGATTATTATGTGGAAAAATTGAAGGTGTGTATATATTTCAGATATATTGTATATTTTTAAGAATAGATCTTAGCTATGCTACAACTATGATCCCATGATATAAGAAAAATAAGGAGGGGGTTTCTGAACTGAAGTTGGAAGGAGAACCGCTACATAGACATGGATTCATGTTGTAGAGTTTACCTGGGTGAAAGAGATCTATAAGAAGATAAGAACAGTTTGAACCATGATTATGATTCCATGCTATAAGATGAATCTAACATTTTGAAAAATCAATCCAAACCTCACAATAACAATTACATGAGGGACAATGATTACGAGGAAGCTGAAAACTCAACTTTAAGCACACGTGAGGGAAACAACAAGAGTATGAAGGCCAACATTGGTCAGAACTTACCTATGGAGAATACAACCAGTGTGCGTTTTCACTAAGTAGAGAATCAGATAATTGTGCAAGGTCACATGGTGACCAATAAGATGGGTTGGTCTTAAGGGTTTTTTGATCGAATAGATGATGGAACACTTGTAGTTATATAAGAAATATTTCTCATGTCAAAGATTGATGTGGGACGTAGGAATTGGATTACATACTAAAAAATGTTTTTCTGTATTGTTAGGATTTGTGTAAGGATGAATTTATGACTTTATAAGCATCAATTCCAAGGCACCACACCATAATAATCTCTCTACACTACAACTGGAGGAACATAGATATTTAGTAAAATATATGACTCTTTCATAACCCTGATTTAATATTATATGATATAAGTCATGCCACAATCATCCTATTACACCATGCATGTTGAATATTTAGTGGAGAAACTATATCAGGTGTACCGAAGCTCCACACCATATAAAAACCTCTACACTACAACCCTCTTGGGTTTGGATATTCATTTAGAGAGATTATTTATAAAAACCTTGGTGTAAGGTTCCATGATCTTTGAAGTTTGAAATTTGAAAAAAAATATTTTTGTTCCATGTTATAGCCCAATGAGTTATGTTGTGTTCATAGTCAAAATTTTATAGGAATTAAAGGTTTTAATTTCTCACACCATGATTTTGGGGGCTGCACCACAGTAGTCATTGGCCTATTCAAATTGAGATTTTCTGATTTCAAATGGTACCCAAGATTGGAAACATGATAATTTAGGAAGTTGATTTGGGGGAAAAGGAATTTGAGTGAGGATATTCTTAGAGGTTATTGTAGTGTTTTTATGTCTTTTATAATTTTATTCTTGTCTACAGATTGAGGTTTGATCCATGTATGATAGAAAAGTTCATCTATTATTTCTGTTCTTGTGTTATTGTTTCTCATAATTAATATGATTCTTCCATCACTTGATATGACCACTTCACCCCTGATGAATAAACAATTTCTCATGAGTAAGTATCCACTTAGAGGATGGTTTATTAGGAGTAGGAGGGAAAATACATTTTTAGTAAGAATTAGTTTTAATTCTGAATCACTTGTGGAGATCTAATATCATGATGAGATAAATTTTATCTTATCCTATGATCATGTAACAAGAGTTATGGTGATTAGAGGATGAATCAAAGCATGGTATAGGGGAGTTAAAGAGTGAGATCCAACCTTAAATCCTCCTTTTACTCTATAGATTAAACCTTATTCTCCTAAGACTAATTAAATTACCTCAACCAAATAAGTTTAACATACAAATTTAGTTCTAGTGGCAACGATTAGTTATCCTAAGAAGTCTCATATTTTGTCACACCTTATAGGACATGAATTGGATTCATTCATGAACTTTGGAGATATTTACTTTGAAATGGATCCACCATATCTATCTCACATATGAAGTTTCATTAACCTGAATTTTATATTTTCTTTTTGAATTTGTTCCCCTGGTTCTTATTTTTATTCTTAGTGTTTTTCCCAACCTCATCCACCTACTTCATTGAAACAAAAATGGATAATGGATGGTTAAGATAGTTTTCTACCTATTCCCAGTGGTTTTACCTTAGGAATTTGAATACATATATTATGATTTGTGGTATTAGTGATCAATTATTCATGTATTTAATTTTGAACTCTAACGGAATCCTCTAGAAGTTGATGGTTCTTGAGAGAAAATCAAGTTTTTTGCACTATTTTTGAGGAATGGTGATGGAACTATTCCTAATACCTACTAATAATTGATTATTTCACTATATTCTTACCTCTTTTTATTTTTTTTCTTTTTTATGTGCATGAGTGTTCTTATCTATTTTACAATACATTACAGGTGTATGAGAGGCATAACTCATAAAAAATCAAGGATTGAATATTTTTAGGAGACCCTTAAATTTTATTAGGATATTGGGTGATATATTTATTAGACCAAGAGAGTAGTGATGGAGAACAATTAAGGTACCCTAGAAGCTCATGAAGAATTGGATAACATAGTTGGCACTGAACCACCAGTATAATGTAAAATGATATTGATGGACCATGAATTCCATTAATAGACACAACAACACCAAGAATTGTGAGGCCATCCATCTAGGATAATAATTTTGAACTAAATCCATGTCTCCTATAGATGATTTAGATAATTAGATAGTTTGGAGGCATGAAACATGATGGATTTCATGGTCATATTTAAAGTTTTATAGAGATATGTGGAACATTCTAAAAAATGGAGTCTGATATGATTCTATACACCTTTGAGTATTCACATTTTCAATGAAAGGGTGTTCTAAGAAGTTGATAAATTCACAAACACTAAGATCCATGTTGAAAAGGGAAAAGAACGCATGTTAATTCTTAAAAAATTAATTTCCTCCATCAAAGATGATGAAACTCCAAAGAGACATCCACAAATTCTCACAATAGTATTGATAGTCCACATATAAATATTGGGATTATTTTATGGAGGTACTATGATGGCTCCCTTACTATATAGTGACCTTGTGGATGAAAATATATACTTTCTAGTTCAATTTGAAAAAACTCTAGGGACTTGATTGATTAAACTGTAGGAGGAAGATTAATTATAAATGACACCACTAAATCCCAAGACACTTTATATGAATTAACCAATACTATATTATAGTGGTAAGTCAGGATATACTCTTTTAAAAGGTGAGTACACAAAGTGGAAGAGAATATGAAACTGGATGATAGCTTGTGACCATGTCCAAGAAGACAAAGACACTTTTAACCATATATAATAAAGGAAAACCATTTTAGCATTCTCAAGTATTACATTATTAAATGTGTGGATGACCACATCTCATTCAAGATAGTTAAGATGGAGTTAAAGACACCTCAATGGGTGAGGTAAACTTTGTGAATTGTAACCAACCTTAATCATTTTAACAAAATTATTATGTTCAAATATGAGAAAAATTTATGAAAAATAGGTATGGATAAATGGTTAATGATAGAATAAATTTTGAAATTTATGACCACTAGAGTTTCCTCAAGGAAAATAGCCATTGATACCCACTGATCAATAGTTCCAGACCACCCGACCACCATTTCAATAGAAACAGAAGTAGTTTATATAGTAACAACAAGAAGCGTAACACTCTTTTAAAGAGATGATAATAATTTATATTAATAAAATGACCAATGGAATGGTCTGATTGAAATTACTATATATAAATATTAAAATTAATTTAAAAACTACTATGGGTTTCTCCGAAACATTAAAACCCAACTGGGAGAGATTTTCCAAAAATAGAATGTGCAACACCTTTGATTTTTTTTGAGAAATACAAAAATTCTATAAGAATAATCTAAGGAAATTATATTATTAAGTAGATGAGAATTATAAGATAAATGTGAGTCTAAAGATTATGAACAAGGTCATAATAATAACCATTATAAATAAGTATAGAATTATAAAACATAGTAAGCTGAAGACTAGAGTTAAGATTCTCATGAAGAGAAGGCATTTAATAAGTCATTGGTATAGCCATATCATACACCCCTCTATTTCTTAGAGAAGAAGAACCATGGAAATATGAAAAAAAATATAATAAATCTCAAGAAATATTCAAGAAACTTCACATCATCATACAATCCCTAGAGTAAATTTCTTAAATTATAGATTATATCAAATTTCTTAAGAATTTACTTTCAAATAATAAGTGTTTGGAATATTTTAGCATGATATAATTGAGTGAAGAATTCTTAGAGTTAGTTTAAATTAATTTTCCACTAAAATTAAAAGATATAAAGAGTTTTTTCTATTCCATGAACTATTGGGTCATGTACTTTTGGAAAAGCCTTGTGTGATTTGGGAGTTAGTGTGAATATGATGGCCTTGAACATTTTTAAGAAACTTGTATTGAGTAATAAAAAACACACATGTTAGCAGTATAGTTGGTGGATAGATCGATGATATATCCTAGTAGGATCTTAGAATATGTTTTGCTAAGAGTTATAATGTTTATTTTTCTTATTTACTTTTTGGTTATAGAA
The DNA here is from genome assembly GCA_963277665.1 of Viscum album. NCBI lineage: Eukaryota > Viridiplantae > Streptophyta > Magnoliopsida > Santalales > Viscaceae > Viscum > Viscum album. The sequence continues at coordinate 1,518,858,193 of OY728153.1, forward strand.
ATATAATTGTAAGGAGAAATACCTATAATTTTGGGATGGTGCTTCTTTACTATCATAAAGTCTCTTATCAAAATAAATAAAGGTTGGTTTAATTTTCATGTAGAAGAGGAAGAAGTTCATTTTGATATGAATAAATTAGAAAAACAAGGAAAGAAATGAGAGGACTTCCATCTAATCAATACTATGGGATAAAAATAAATATTTATAAAAGTATCACCTAAGGAAACAAAAGCACTCAAGAAAGAAGAAATAGTGAAATAAGTGGATGGTCATGGAGAGATGAGAGTGGTAGTGAATTTTCAAGTTATAGATCCACTTTAACTAGACTATTTTTATGAATTAATCCCTTATATTTTGAATCTATCAAATCTAGAATTGAAATAACTACCTTATTATATCTGTTACATTTTTCTGGGCAAAGGAGAAGAGTTACCACTAATTTTAAATGTGATATTATCTAAGGAGAAAGAGTAGTAGATCATAACTATTTTAAATAATCAAAATAATTATATCACATGGATCATCACTGATATAAAAGGTATTTTCCATTTAGTATACACTCAGAAGATAAGTTTGGAGGAAGTAAATAGGCTAAATTCCATTCCCAAAGATAGTTGATCCCTCCAATAAAGGAGGTTAAAAATAAAAAAGATTTGAAGCTATTGAATACTAGGATCATCTACCCCATTTAAAATAATGAACGTGTAAGACCACATTAGGTTGTTTCAAATAAAGGAGGAATAAATGTTACAAATAAAGATGATGAGCAAATTCCACCCATATGAAGATGGGGTGGAGAGTGTGTTTTATCATATGAAGTTGAATAAAGAAACACGGAAGGATCAATTACCCCTTCAATAAGTTGATTATTTGTTAGAGAGACTAGCCAGACATAAGTACTATTTATTTTTAATTGATATTTTAGTTATAATAAGATCCTAATGGCACTAAAATATCAATAAAAGACCATGTAAACATACCCCTATGGAACCTTTTCCTACTAGAACATGTTCTTTGGTATGTCTAATGCACTTTCCACTTTTTAGCAGTTCATGGAACACCTTTTTCATAAGATGGACGGAGTGTTCCTTTATATTTTTATGGATGATTTTTTATTTTATGGATTTCCATTTTAAACATGCCTAAATAATCCCAACATAGTTTTTAAAATATTTAAGGATATGTGAATTATGCTGAATTAGGAGAAATTCCATTTTATAGAAACAAAAAAAAAATCATTCTTGGACACGAGATCTCTAAGGATAAAGTTGAATTTGATCATTTTAAAATAAAGGTGATCGAATAATTGAAAAAAACAAAAAAATGGGAGATTAAGATATTTTTAGGCTATGTTAGGTTTTCTTTATGTTTTAAAATAAATCTTATAGATTTCTTTCCCACTAAACCACCTATTAGAAAAAGGCATTGAATTGAATTTTGATGATAATTGTAAGGATGATCTCAGGGATCTGAATAATTTATTTATCACTTTACCCATTATGAACCCCTAATATAGGAAGAACCTATTAAGATAATGTGTAATTCCAATGATTTTCTGGTAGGGGAAGTGTAACATCCTGGCCTGGGTTCTACACACCGGTGCCCCGAGCCGGTCAGTCACATGACCTCAAGCGCGCCTCCTTATATGCCAGAGGTTATTGACTATCAACAAGGGTATGATAAGTCAATAATGAGGAGAATATACCCTCTTTTATAAGAGTAAAACACTAGATTAAATAATAAACAATAACAGAAGCATATATAACTGTAAAAAATAGCAATATCTCAAGATAAACAATACAAGAAAATAAAATATCCAACTAATGAAGAAAACATTCCATGATAATGTAAGTATCAAGTGTCTAAAATGGAAATTAAAAATAAAGACACTGAAAAATCCAAAGTGGGTTGCGAACCACGTTTGGTTCCCTCATCCAATCTCCATCCCAACTTAGATATCGAACATAGGGACTTGCCCATTAACCTATCCTACAACAACCGAGTCTATTCGGGTATCAATCAGGCAGCCCGAGTAGGGTGTGAGTACAACTCAGTAGGCCACCACAAATATTGTGTAAGACAATACATAGTCTCATAATAGTGTATGTAGTTCTATAAAGAAAAAAGTAAAATTCATAAATAAACAGTTATGATGTTTTTAGTTATTCTTCACTTAACCACATTTAACTCTAGGGTTCCCGAGGACACCCATACCTCATGCCAGCTTCGGGTCATGTCGGAGCCCAAAGTGTTCCTAGGTAATATCATAGATTAATACCCATTCAGCTCATCCTATATCCCAAAGTATTTAAAGGTGATATCATATCTCAATACCTTCTTCGACTCATTCCATATCCGAAAGTATTCTCAAGTGAGGTCATATCTTGAAGTTCCTTTGTTACCATTCTTTAATCCATACTTAAATGCCCATTTTACCATTAATACATCACACATTAAAACTTCCATGTTCTCATTCTCTAATTCACACTTGAATGACCATGTTACTATTCATAAACACACATTAGAATTTCCATGATCCCATTCTCTAATTCAAACTTGAATGACCATATTCCCATTCCTAATCACACATTTGAATGACCATGTTCCTATTCATAAAAAAACATTAGAATGACCGTGTTCCAATTCTATAATTCATACTTGAATGACCATGTTACCATTCAAAAACAAATAATTAATTCATCAATTATTTATCCACATAAATTTCATTGTTAATTAAACAATTAGTTAAACTCAAAAAATCTATTAGTTAATCTAACAATTAATTAATCATATCGATAATATTAATTAACTCGATAACTAATTAATAACTCCAATTTCATTACTAATTCAAAAAATAGTTTATCACTTAATTTCCCTTAATTAATTCCCCAATTCATAAAGTATTTCAATCCCATTAATTAATTTAACAATTAATTAATCAATACTCACAAAAAAATCCCATAATAAATTTTCAGAATTTATTATCTCATTCACAAACTCAATTCTTCATAATTAATTCCAAAATTAATTATCTCAATCTATGATATCAATATCACATAATTAATGCCACAATTAATTATCTTAATTAAATGAATTCAGTATCTCATAATTAATTCCACAATTAATTATATAATTCACAATCCTAAATCTCAGAATTAATCCCCAATTAATTATCAAATTTGACATCCCCTAAATCTCATAATTAATTCCCAAATTAATTATCCAATTCAATATGGATTGAATTAATCAATTGGAAACATTAATTTACCCAATTTAGGAATTAAAATTTTTAAAGAATGCTAGAAATTATATAATTGTCATACAAATATCAAAATAAAATCTTTGAGAATTGAAAATTAGACCACCTACCTCAATCCACTAATGGATAATCACCTAATGGAAATCCCCAAAAAATTGAGCGGCACAACGACGTAGATCTAGATCAGAACCTAAAAACCCGAAATCAAGATTAAATAAATCAAGATACTATAAATATATATATCTATATCTATAATCATATATCTAGATCTCACCAAATAGATATAGATATTTCCATAATAGCAGATTATATCACTGAAAGAAAGAAGAAAGAATGAGGAAAGCATGAGATAAGATCCAGGAGAGGATTCACTAACTGGGAGAGGAGAAGACCTTCGATTTTAGATTCGATTCATAAATAACGGTGATTGTAAAGGCTTGGATTTCATCTAGAGAGATCAAAAAACGTGAAATGGGACCTAGGGTCGAATGGGGGTCGAAATAGATGAGTTTTGGGGGTTCAAAAAAAAAATAAAAATAATTTTAGGGCTTAATTAATTCTCGTTCATGGTTTGCTGGGAAGGGGAACACAATTTTACCTAACTGTACACCAACCATGTGCCTGTTCTTTTATGGGTACATGTTTACTTCTCTAAGGGCGTATAGTTTTAAAAACTGTGCACCAACCGCGCAACTACCCACTGTCCATAGTTGCATGGTTTTCTAGGTTGGGATGCACAATTTTTCCTAACTGTGTACAATTGTTTTTTTAAATTTTTCTAAAAATTCCACCAAAAAAACACCCAAAATTATAAAACAAACAAAAAAGTACTCAAACAAGGAAAAAAGAGTATCTAGAATCATGTCTGAGTCAACTCTAGAAAAGGTCAGGATCTTACAATTTCCCCACCTTATAAAAACTTATCCTCGAGCTGTACTCCCAAGCTTCTCTAAGATTCCAAGTAAAAAAGATCAGGTCACTGAGCACACATATCTTCTTCCCTTCTCCATGTTTCCTCCTTCACATGCCCATGCTACCACAATACATGAACTATCAACATAGCCTTTCCCCACAACACTTTCTCACTATGATCTAACACACATATCAAATGATCCTCAAAGGATGAATCTATCTAAAGATCAATATCGTCCACATAGATCACATGAGAAGGGTCCATTTGATAGTAATATAGTTGTGACACATAGAAAAATTCATGTATAACACTATATTTATGTGGAAGAGCCAATTGGTATGCCACTGGTCTGATTCTCTCCACTACCTCAAATGGTCCAACAAAACTGGGTACAAACTTGTCCTACTTTCATATCCTGTGGTGGACCAACCTAGGCGACACCTAAAAGAATACACAATCATCATCTATAAAATCTATGGGTTGTCTCTATATATTAGTATATGAATTATTCCTACTCTGAGCTATAGCCATTCATTTCTGAGTTAGCAGAACCTGCTCCGATGTCTCCTACACAAGACTCAGTCCCAATAACTCTAACTCACTAGCCTCTATCTAGCATAGCGGTGATCTACATGGACTACCACAAAGAGAATCATATGGTTCCATCTATATAGTTTCATGATGACTATTTTTATAGTAAAACTCCACTAAATCTAAGTGATTTTCCTGAGACCCACTGAAGTTAAGAACAAACACCCATAACATATCCTCAAGATCTTTTATAGTATGCTCTGACTTCCCATATGTCAAGCTATGGATATCAAATATGTTCTTGGGATTCTCTAAAGATACCACTACCAGAACCTTCTCTATATCCACTGATTGACCTTCCTCTGATGTTATGTGTCATAATAAGTATACCCGATCAATCCAAAATTGACACTTATATAGATTGGTGTATATCCAATTCTCTCCCAGTTTACTCCGGATGATGTTAAGATGTTGGGAATGATCACCATGAGTATTAAAGTACACTAATATTTCATCCATAAACACCACTAAAAACTGATCTAGGTATGGATGGAATATTCTATTCATCAAGGACATAAACATTACTGGTGTGTTTATCAACCTAAATGGAATTTTGATGAACCCATATAGGATATACCTTCTTCTGAAAGTATTACACTGTATATTAGAAGTTTGAACTCTCATTTGATGATACCCTGACCTCAATTCTATCTTTAAGAACAAAAAAAACTCATCTCAACTAGTCAAATATATCTTTGATAGGTGTAAGAGTATACCAATTCTTTACAGTCATTTTTTTAACTTCCAATAATCTAAAAACATGTGAAAACTACCATCAACCTTCTTCACAAAAAAAAGGTGATCCCCAAGAGACATACTCAGATAGATAAATCCCTTATCCTCTAACTCCTCCAGATGATTCTTAAGCTCTTGAAGATCTTTCAGTGCCATTCTTTATGGTGGTATAGATATTAGCTCAGCCCCAGAATGAGCTCAATAGTTAATTCCAAATCTATCTAAGGTGGAAGTACTACCAACTCTTCTGGAAACACATCCAGAAACAACTCCACTACTGGTGAAAAAAATCATGTTTCACACCTCTATAATCTAACAAAAGACTAGAAACCTGGGCGATGAGCTCTCCCAGTTTAGAGTGATTGTCCCTACTCTTCCTTCCTGGATATCCCACTCCCCATGGTGAATATAGTTTCTTGCCTTAGGATATGTAAAGGAAAATCTCATATAGTAACAATCAATGTGGGATTGGTATTCTACTAGCCAGTCCATACCCATAAATAGGTTGAATCCTGACATGTCAAGGATATAAATATCCCATAGAAAATGATACTTACTAATCTTGATAGAACATACTCTACAAAAACAGATGTCTCTAGACCATACCCCCAAAGGTGTATCTATAGTCATTACCCCACTCAAAAAATCCACCACCAGGCTCAAAACATTAACATGTTTTGAAGATATAAAGGAATGAGAGGCACTAGTATCAAATAAAGAACTAGCTAACATATAAGCTACAAGTATAGTACCTATCACTATCAAATCTCTAGCCTCACTATCCAAAAGTGTAGGATAAACTTCATGTAGTTTTTCTACCCATATTACATATTATTCATTATGAATCCCCTGAGTTGAACACTCTACATATATGGGTACTCTTTCCCAAAATCACCACGTCTGCTACCTATACCTCATCGTCCAGTAGAACTCTCACTGCCTATGTTATAAGGTGTATAAGATCCCCTTACAACAATTTTAATATATCTAGATGTATGCTCACTAACCATATATCATTGTTTCATGCATAAATTATGTAGATTTCCCATCTTATTGCAAGATTTTTACTCCACTGGTGGTCGAGGACCGTGTCGATTATAGTGGCTTGGCCTACCGCACTGATGGTAGATCACTCTAGTAAGGTCCTATGCAGCTGATCCCTTTGTCTGACCACCGAGATTTCCAATTCCCTAGATAAGTTTTCATAATTACACTTCCTACTATCAGAATTTACACCTTCTGATCATCAAATAGAAACTATCTATCCAGTTCTAGAAGCCTCCTTCAGGTTCTGCTCAGCTATGAGAGCCTGATCCACCACCTCATCAAACTTCTTTAACCAAAATAGGTTAACTTGGGACTTATTATCTCACTTAAGTCCATCCAGAATGTATCTCTCCGTAGATGTGTCATCTCTTTCCAAATCTGGAGAAAATCACTATAGGGTTGTAAAGCATCCTACATAATTCATCATATACATGCTCTCCTAAGTTAGTCGTATGAACTTTGCTTCTTTCTCCTATCTTAGCATCTCTGGGTAGAAGTGCTCCAAGAATGTCTCCAAGAAGTCCTTCCATAACATAATGTCAGCCTTTCTAGTCCATGAATGAACATACCACCAGTGTTTCACTAATACTCATAGCATATAACTATAAAAATTGACCCTCCTCTCTGCAGGAGTCTTCAGATGGTGAAGTATCATCTCAATGGACTCAACCCAGAACTTATCTCCCTTAGGCCCACCCTCTATAGTGAAAGTCAGAGGGTGTTGCAACTGAAACTACCTCATCAGGTCAGACATGATCTTATAAACCTTCACTAAGTCTCTTCCCATGAATTACATGAAGTGATCAAAGTTCTCTAAGAAATTATCCCCTACTTTGTCACTCGGAACTATCAGTGCCTCAGGTTCCACTACTGGTAAACCACCTCCATTCATAACCTCCTGTCTTCATCTCAACAAGTTTTTTCAAGGATTCATATCTCTAAAATTCCAAACAAACATCTTAGGTTTCATAAAACAACTTAAACACATTTATGTAATAGTAAAATCATAACAAGTCACAAAAATTCTTTTCCCCAAATCTCACAATGCGATCAAAACTGAGGTGCTAACACTACCCTTAACCATCTTAATCCTAGGTCTTGGTTATAAAAGTGTATACTCATTATCATATTAATTTTCTATTTTAGAAACCAAATTATTCACATTATTGCATCATTTTTAACACTTCCAATTTCATATTAGGAACCATTTTAATTAAATTTCACAATTAAGGAAAATCATTTTAAGTTTAACAACTTACCCAAAACCCCTTTTATCGTTATAATGATACATGTCAAAAAATAATCCTGAGTGCCTAGAATGATGCATGCAGACTCAAATCTCATGCCATTTTAGGACATAATTCAATTCTCAAATAATCTTCGAAGAAAAAATCACACCACACAATAAGTGCGTCACCCAAGGTGAAATAATATTCAACTGTAACAACAAACCACAATAACAACAATCCGACCCTGAGTACTTGGGTTTTTAATCCATACATGGGTTTGAAACTCCCATGCATGAGATCATGTACAAGACCCTACTATTCCCAGTCTATTATATACCTATCCCAAATAGTAATAAAAAAAATTACTCTGATAACACTTTGTAACATCTTGGCCTGAGTGCCACACACCGGTGACCCGATCTGGTCGGTCACATGACCTCAAACACACCTCCCTATAGCCCAAAGGCTACCGAATAACAGAAAGGGCCTGATAATTCAATCATGGGGATACTATAACATATTTTATCATAGTAATACACTAGTGTAAATAATAAAAAATAGAATAAGTATAAATAAATATAAACAATACCAATATCTCAAGATAAAAAATTCATGAAAATACAATATCCAACTAATGTAGAAAACATTCCATGATAATGTATGTTCAAAGTGTCTAAAATAAAAACTAAAAATAAATACATTGAAGACTCCACAGAAGTTCCCAAACCACATTTGGTTCCCTCATCCAATATCCATCCCAACTCACCCATCTAACATAGGCCATTTTCCCTAAAATTTCCCTTCAACAATAAATTATATTGGGGGTACCAATCAGGTAACCTGAGTAGGGTGTGAGTATAAATCATTAGGCCATGACCAATGGAGTCTAAGAAAATATCATGTTAGATAATAGTGTATTTATTTCTATAAATAAATAAGTAAAATTCATAAATAAACATTTATCAAATTATTAGTTATTATTTACTTAACCACATTTAACTCCAGTGTTCCTGAGGACACCCGTACCTCATGATAGATTCAGCTCATTCCAGAGCTAGAAGTGTTCCTAAATAATATCATATAGTAATACCTACTTTGGATCATGACATAGACTGAAGTATTCAAAGGTGATATCATATCTCAATACCTACTTTGACTCATGTCAGAGCCCGAGGTATTCTCAAGTGAGGTCATATCTCGGAGTACCTTTGTTACCATTCATTAATTCATACTCAAATTCCCATGTTACCATCCATACAACACACTTTATAACGACCATGTTCTCATTATATAATTCACACATGAATGACCATGTTCACACTCATAAACAAACATTATAATGACCATGTTACCATTATCTAATTCACACTTGAATGACCACGTTCCCATTCATAAACACATAATTGATTCATCAATTAATTATCAATATAAATATCATTCCAAATTCATCAATTAGTTAAACTCAACAACTCTATTAGTTAATCTAATAAAAAACTAATCATATCAATAATATTAATTAATTCACCAATTAATTAATAACTCCAATTTCATTAGAAATTCAACAATTATTTTATCGCTTATTTTTCCTTTAATTAATTACCCAATTAATTAAGTATTCCAATCCCATTAATTAATTTAACAATTAATTATTTAATACACACATCTCAAAATCCCGAAATAAATATTCAAAATTTATTATCTCATTCACAAACTCAATTCTTCATAATTAATTCCAAAATTAATTATCTCAATCTATGATATCAATATCACATAATTAATGCCATAATTCAAAGAATTCAATATCTCATAATTAATTACCAAATTAATTATCTAAATCACAATCCATAAATATCATAATTAATCACCCAATTAATTATCAAATTTTACAGCTCCTAAATCTCATAATTAATTACGAAATCAATTATTTAATTCAAAATTGTTTCAATTAATCAATTAAAAATATTAATTTACCCTATTTAAGAATTAATTTTTTTAAAGAATGCTTGAAATTATAAAAGTTTAAACATGTATCAAAATCAATACTATGAGAATTGAATATTAGACCACCTACCTCAATTCGCTGATGGATAATCACAAAATATAAATCCTCAAAAAATTGAGCGGCATAATGATGTATATTTAGATCCAAATATCAAAACCCTAAATCTAGATTAAAGAAATAATGATATTGAAAATATAGATCTATATCTATAATAATATATATATATCTCACCAAATATATATATATATATATATCTCAATAATAGTGGATTACATTACTAAAAGAAACTATAAAGAATGGGGGAAGCATGAGAGAAGAACTGAGAGAGGATTCACTAAACAGAAGAGGAGTAGACCTTCAATCCATGATTTGGTTTTAGAATAATGGTGATTGTAAGGGATTTTAATTCATTTATAGGGATCAAAAAACATGAAAGAGGACCTAGGGTCGAATTAGGGTTGAAATAGGTGAGTTTAAGGGGTTTAGAGAATTTTTAAAATAATTTTCGGGCTTAATTAATTCCCGCGCACAATTTCCTGGGTAGGGGCGCACGATTTATCCTAACCGTACACCAACTATAAACCTATTATTTTAATGCTGTAGGGTTACTCCTAATAGGGAACACAATTTTATAAATTATGGGCCAACTATAAAACTCCCCACTGTCTAAGGTAGTCCAGTTTTCTAGGTTGGGGCACACAATTTTCCCTAACTGTATGCCAACCACACACAAAAAGTTTTCTTAAATTTTTCTAAAAATTCCAAACAAACAAAACCCAAGTTATAAACCCAAAAAATTACTAAAATAAGGAAAAAATAGTACCTAAAATAAAGTATGAGTCAACTTGAGAAATGATCGAGATCTTACAGGAAGTCCTTGAGAAAAATAAAAACCAAATATTTTATCCAATATATTATGATATGATGATATTGATAGAGTCCCAAATAAAATGTACCACTAAAATGAAGGATATACTTTATGTGTTCTTCATGTTTGATAAGTTTAGGTCATACCTCATACTCAGTTGGGTAGTGGTCCGCACTAACCATGCCATATTGAAATACTTACTAACCAAAAAGGATTCCAATATCACTTGAGCATATGATTTTTTATTGCAAGAGTTTGATATCTAAATCCAAGATAATAAATATTTGGAGAATTTTATGGCTGACCACCTATAGATAATGAAATTCCCCAATATTTCCAAATGAAAATAAGGGGACATCAGAGATGAATTCTCTGATGAAAAACTATTCAATATGAACCTCACAACTATCCATTTCTTCACATACAATTCAAACTACTTGGTTGTTGGGATTATTTTTCTATAATTCTCTCATGAGAAAAAAATAAGTTCTTAACTGATGTTCATCATCACTTTTGGGATGATCCACTACTTTTCAAGTAGTGAAAATGTAGGATTATTTGAAGATGTGTACTTGAGAGTGAGATAGAAAGTCTGTTTAAGTTTTTTCACTCCTCACCAATAGAAGGACATCATGGAATAGAACGCACGATGGTAATATTTTGTAGAGTGTATTTTTCTGGACAACCTGGAATAGTTATGTGAGGGATTTTATGTTATCTTCTTATCATTTTCAATGTAGTTAAAATATTATAAAACTAAATGAAATTCTTCAGCACCCCATGTTAAAATTCAAAGTATTTGATATATGGGGAATAAATTATTTGGGCCCTTTTCCTAATTTTTTTGGATACACCAACATATTAGTGTGTGGTAATGACACTTCAAATTGGGTTGAAGATGAATCCACTATAACCAGTACCATTAAAGTAATGGTATATTTTTTAATATTTTTTTCACATTTTTTGGAGTCCCAAAGCTATTAATAAGTGATTGGGGAACCCATTTTGACAACTATATCTTAAGGGAAGTGATTCACGCTCAAATTTACCCAAGAGAAGAAGGTAGAACGATCCTTGTAGTCTATTTTGGGTTGTCGAATCCTCAGAGACCTAAGAAGTAACCTATATAAAAGTATATTGTATGGATTGTTCTTGGATATGAAGTGGAAAACTTGTGTTGATTTAAGATGGTTTTAAATTAAATCTAAGAGAATTAAGTGAATTCAATTTAAAAGAGCGAGTTGATCCTAGGTTATCACTTGGGGTGGATTGGATGTATTTCTTTTCAATGATTTCAATTTCTTATATTTGAGATGAGTTCATTTAAGAAGATCAAAAAACATCATCACTTACTGGTTTAATACCTAAACCCTTTAATACTAATCACATATACACTTGAAGGATCAAATTTTTGAGCACTTCAAGGTAAAGGATCGTATTAGCACTTAAAGTGTGTGGCCTTAAATTCAACAAGGATGAAGGAGTTTAAAGATCTTCAAACAAAATTCTCAATTAAAAGAAGTGATTATACATTAATGGGGTGATAAATAACATCCAATACAGTCTATTTCTACTCCCTTGGATCAACCCGTAAGTGGGTTAGCCCTCCATTAATGTGATGGTTTCAATGGAAGCGGGAAGTAGACTCATGAGGGAGGAATTGAAGAAGTAAAGAAAACAATAAAAAAATGACCACTCCACCATTGTGTGAATATTTTTTCAAGGTTTGGCGTGAATAAATTCACACATTGAGGCAACAGTATCAAAGTGAAATGGATAAGAATAGAATCATAATATAAGAATAAAATTTATTAAGAAACTAGTATGAATTAAAACAACTTACATGTGGAAGACAAACTTGAGACAACAAAATCGCAACATTACATTACAATGAAAGAAATCTTAAAAGATGATAAACTACTCCACCACCACTTCCTTAAATAAGCATTTTGGGAGCCTTGGGTCGAGCCTCCAATAGTAAAAATCATCCCACTTGATTATGGTAGGCCAAGGGTGGTGGAAAGCTTGTGGAACTTGGACTTTTCCACTCTTGCCCCGAGGTGGGAACCAACTTGCAATCACCAGAAAGACGCGTCGAAATGACCTTATAGATGGCCTAATTAGAGTGAGTCATAGAAGAAGAAAATGGATCTCCAGATTTCTCCTAACCTCCTATAAATTTGGGCCCATTTGGAGTTATGAATCAGGAGTTATTTCCGATTTAGTGGGATAATATTTTGGGCCGCAGATTCTGTCCCAGATTTTGATATTCTATTTGGGCCACCTTAATTTACATAATGTAGGTAGAATTAGCACTATCTTATGAATAATTATTTGTTCCTATATATTTCTTCTAGAATCCCATGAAATTTGGGCTTCGTTGGGTTTGTATTGTGGGTTCCACCTTCTCATCAGTGGGATGGTGTCCAATCTGCCTTCTCTAGAATTCTTTCCTTTCATCACCAAATATCTCCATAATCCTTTATGAATCCTCCATGTATCCCTTAATGAAAAATGTTCATATTTAAACGTAGATATAGTTAAAAAAATATCAAATTAAAATATGGATAATTAAAATCCCTAAAATCAGATGAATCATTGGGCCTAAATTGGTGTACATTTAGGCATGAAGTGCACAAATGATAAGAATGGATGTTCAAAAGTAAAATCGACTAACTCAGGCCCATAAGATCAAAAATGAACATTTAATACCATTAAAATGTAATTAAAATATGTATTTTTATTGTATAATCAGGAAGTATTGAAAAAATATGGTTATTCTATAGAATAAAAACTCCATACCATCCTCAAAATAATGAATCGGTGGATCTCTGCAATAGAGAGTTGATTTTTTAGGAAAATATCATGAATAATAGTAGAAAAGAATAGAAAATTAGACTAAAATATTCTTTATGGGTGTATCTAACAACCTATGAAACACCATTGGGAATGTATTCATTTTTATTAGTGTATGGGAAACTATTCCACCTTCTGGTGGAGATTTCACTGTAATCCTTTTGGGTGGTCAAATCTATTAATTGGAGTGAAGATGTTATTAGAAGGAAAAGATGCTAGAGTTAGATGATTTTGAATAGATCTGATGAGTTGCCTACACTAATGCTTATATTTATATGAAAGTGGAAAAAATATGGCATAATCAATACATTCAATGAAGAAAAATCCATCCCAGTGACAAGTTACTTTTATTTAAATTAAGATTGTGTTTGTTTCCAAGTAAGCTGTAGTCAAGATGGTCGAGACCATTTGTCATCATCTATGTGTTCCCTCATGGAGCCATGGAAATTTAGAATAATGATGAACTACCTTTCAAGTTCAATAGAAACCATATCAAGGAATATAATGATACTTCTCAAATGAGAAACATCATTTCCCTAGACTTTGAATGACACTAAAAAATAAGGCACATTATTCTTTTTTTAATTTAAATAAAGTGCTAACTAGGAGGCAACCCAGGTAAATATTTTTTTTATTATTTTAATGATGGTCTTCCATAGTTTTTTTAAGTCCCTTGAGTATCTTAATACTCCAAATTGTTTCTCTAATACTCCCCTGTGTGCCTCTAACCTTCCCAAAATAAGAAAAAAGTTTATTAAATGATAGATTGATCTTGGAATGAAGTGAATTTGTATTTGAAAAGGGGAAGTTATCTTACAATACAATATAAAGGTTATACTATAATTTGGTATGTATTTGGAATAGAAAAAACATATGTATGTTCTTTATGTAATTGATATCTATAGTGTATGATAATAACTTTGGATGTGCTTGAATTTCTAGATCCACTACACTGTAACTATGTGGTATAATACATAAGTATATAGTGACTCAAATTCCAAAATCCTAGATCTACACAATGCTGTAATGGGGAAATCCCCACCAAAAGGATTTATAAGCCTATTTAAACATAAAAAACATAGTTTTATATCACAATACTCTCTTCCCCTTCCCCAGTGCTCTCTCTAGTTCCATAATTTGAGTTATATTTAGTATCTCAAATATTTATAAATGATAAATTCTCCATAAACAGGGTAACCCCTATTCCCACCCCTTCTCCTTCCCTTGAAAAATCACCCCTATTCATTTCCAGTAGTTGTACATTCCCTTATTCATCTAAGAATCGCATCCTTTCTCTAACCATTTCTCATAATCCTTTATAACACCCATCCCTTCACATTCTTTATTGCATTCTTGACCTCTCACTCCATGGTGAATTCCAAATGAGTATTCTCTCCCTATCTTACTTCCGTTAACCTATCCAAATTTGATCTTAAAATCTCACTACCTTATTTTTCTTCCACTTCCAATCAAATAACACCCCCCATATATAGACCCCCAAAACCACCCAAATCTAAAACATGTACAATAAATAAATAGAAAATACAAACAATTACCTCCAAAACTAATAAACTTACTAAAGAAAAACCTTTTCCCAAATAAACTACTCACCTATGAAGGAAGGAAAATACACCTAATCCTATCCCCATACCCATCCCTATCACCCAAACATCAAGATATGAACTCCATAAAATTGTTACCTTTTCCCACACCCACTAAAATCCTTGCATAAAATTCTATGATGACTCACACTATTTCCGGTTGGAGTAGCTATAGAAAAATATGATGAAAACAAAAAAAATCATTGGATTTAGGGGTCATGCAAGAAATAAGAATGAATCCAAATGTCCGGTTAGATTTAGATTATCTATATTATTATAATATCATCCATGTTTGATAATGTGAATTTAGAGCACTCATGTTATAATTACTCATGAATTTGGAACTCCAAACGGATGATCTCACCTTTCAGTTTGGTATAAAGGAGTGGAAGATTAATCTCACTGAGTTTGGGATAAATCTTGGTCTCCACAACTTAGAATTTGTGGCCACCCTAGATTATTATTATTTGGTATTCAATATGATAATTACACAAGTGTAATAGTTGTGGAAACATTTTCACACTGAATCAACCATTCAATATGATTCCACTAAGACAAAGATTAACCAGCTAAAGACTTCCCTCCTCAGGATTATTCATCATGATACCACCTATGCACGGTTGGAAAATGGTGATTCCCATGGTTCTTCCATCTAGATTGACATGATTATTTTTTTTCCATCTATAGTCCCACAAAGTTGAATATGGCATGAAAATTATCACTTTACTTTAGGGTCCAACAAAAGAAGTAGAAGGGGACCCTCATGGTTAAGAAATTCCTCACTCACTTAGATAAGAACTTAAAGGTTTTATATCATTCACTACCCCTTACATATCTTGAGAAAATGGAGCTAATAAATCTACCATTAATAGTAAAGATGGTGACTCTTCAATTGGACAAGCATCGTTATATCTAGGTAGCTGAGAATGCCCTTAATTCAAATAAACAGGGTAAGGAAATTATCTCATCAAAAACCTCTAATCCTAGATCACCATGAATAATTCCATGCCTAAATTTATATACACCCCATATCAATTTTTTTTATAATAAATGTGTAATAAGTTTTTCATCTCTAACTTCTAGTAATGTTTCCCAACCTTGGGTTGAATTTGAGATGGAATGAGCCACCAGTGCCTCTACAACTTTTGTACCCACCCTTGGGGATGATCCCACTCACCATTTGACCTAGTCAAAAAACACCTTTTTTATGTTGACTCTCAAATATGATCATCGCTAGACCTTTACACATGATACCCAAATGATTCCCCCAATAGTTTCCCTTGATCACAACTACTGAAGGACACCTCATCATACTGATTCTCTATAGAACCAACAATTAACTATCAATATAGCTATCCATAAATAGATGTAGGCTAATTCCCAAAGGAAGGGGAATGGGAAGTCACATGAGGTAACCCCTAAGGTTCCATTGATTGATCCCATTTTCTATTAGAAATCTACTATTAAGATTATGAAATCACCTTGACCTTTAGATACTGTGACCTAGAATAAGCCCTAGATGTTGTGGTCAGTGTTGAGACAGACTCAGGCACCACTTCAGAGGTGGTCACTAATATTACACCTCTATTAGACCCACTCATTAAAGCTTACAAAGATAAATATAATTCTCATGGAGAGCCCATGTAACACATAGAAGATCCATAGGATACCACCACCCTCATATCACTTATATTTTTTGTCTTCCCATGTCTTGTAAATTTTTGTGGATTCTTCCCACGCACTACTTACAACACATACCTTTTGAATTGTTCATTTTTTGATTTCTCATTGATATATACATGGAAATATTATTAGTCTACACTCTTTTTCCAACACTTTTTGTGGATTATTATTTTGGAACTCACTATTTTTTAGCGTATCATGGTATTTTTGTTGTTAGTAGCTCACATAAAATCTTTGGAATTTTTAGTTAGATTTATTTACATTAATTATTTTTGTGTTTCCACTATGGGGGACCAAACCCAAACTTTTGGATCTGGTTCTAAACATGAATTTGTTGTACCTCTCGAACCCCTCGTGGTTTAATTTTCGTGATCACAATCACCCTCTTATTTTACTAATCTTGTTTTAAGTGTTTTTGGATGATAGGCATGATTTCAGATTGCCAAGGAATTGGACCAAGAAGGCCAAGAAGGCAAAAATCCAAAAGTGGACTGAAATTCAGTCCACCGGCCAACCGGTGGCTTCACCACCGGCCAACCGATGGACCTTTGACAGAAGGCTCTCCACTGTCCAGGGCACCGGCCAACCGGTGGCCTCAGCACCGGCCGACCGGTAGAGCCCAGACCAAGAGTCCAGCCACTGCCTCAGCACCGGCCAACCGGTGGCCTCAGCACCGGCCAGCCGGTGGCACCCAGATGAATAGTGGTTGCTACTGCCTTTGCACCGGCCAACCGGTGGCCTCATCACCGGCCAGCCGGTGGATCCTGAGCCTGAGCCCTCTCCCATTTTGCACACACTGGCCAACCGGTGGCTCTGTACCGGTCATCCGGTGGAGCCAGTCAAACTAGCCATTGGGCTTTTGACCAGCCTGTCCACTTGGCCTCCAACGGCTCCGAAGACCTCTCCTGTAACAGCCCAAGATTTTATAAAAAAATATTCTTTTTAATTTTATTAAAGTCTTGTGTTGTACGCTACACCAAAAGGAGGTTGCAAAACACGTATCCTTGACTTGCCTTGCATTACACGCAATCACGACCTTCCTCGATAGCGTGTGTAATACGCAATACCGAGTTTCACTAAACAATGATATGCTATTAAAACTAGCCGTTATGAATAGTAATAATCACTTTTTGAAATTTTATAAATTTTATTTTTCAAAATGGACTTCATTTTTGGACTCAGAATATCGAAATTAGCCTAGGGTGAAATTTTGGTATTTTTCTGAAAAACATCAATTTTTGATGAATAGTGAAACTACTAAGTGGTAGTTAAAAAAATTAATTTATTCATAAATCTTAATTTTACCGCTTCTGTGAATGGAATTTCAAAAATCCGAGAGACACGGTTGATGTCAGTAAGTAAAATGTGGTTCAATGAGATGAAAATAATTTTTGGTGAATAGTAACTTTTTACTTTTTTTTACCACGGTTAATAGTAAATAGGGTAACTAAGGGTAAATATGATATTACTATTACCCTAACACATGTCCTAATTCTATTGGATAAGTGTAATTCGACCAAAAACAACCTTATGAATATAATATGACCATTTAGGTCCACTTGG
The DNA here is from genome assembly GCA_963277665.1 of Viscum album. Lineage (NCBI taxonomy): Eukaryota > Viridiplantae > Streptophyta > Magnoliopsida > Santalales > Viscaceae > Viscum > Viscum album. The sequence goes on from OY728153.1 coordinate 1,518,876,540, forward strand.
ATTAGATTATGACATTTAATATTATATTATTTAATGAATAGTTAAAATAGTTAAAATCAAAGTTTAATAACTAAAACATTTTTAATATGGGGTTATACATAAGATAAATTCGACTATAAATATTCATTAGAAAGATAAAAATATTTCCTACATAATTATATTTTATTTATAATTTTTAGACTTTAAATAAATTAATTTATTTATGACACAACGATGATGCAGTAATTACCCTTTTAAGGAAATATTAACATAATTGATGTTATAAATGCTCAAATGAATGTAATTTGAGACTTTTTATGACTTAAACTAATTCTCTAGTTTACTATGATATATTAGTGTTGATTTAATCAACTTGGTTCGAACATATAATTCTTTTATGACTTTCACAAAAATCATATATCAAATAGTGTCAAAATTGACACAAAATAGTTTTTAAATCAAATATTATATTATTAATTGTTATTTTATTCCTAAAAATCTAAGGTTCGGCAAAATGACTTAGATAAGGATATATATATTAATAATAAACAATTTGGGGTTCTTTTGGCATGTTATAGTAAGTTTATTAACCATATAGTGAAAGAAAACAAAAAGACATGGTAAAAGTTAAATTATTTAACTTAGAGTTAAATCTAATTGATAAGGTTAAAATAATACCCTAAACTTGTCTAAATCTTATTGGTTGATAGGATTTCGACCCATCCCCACCTTACCTTCGAAATAAGACCCTTTGGAGCCATTATAAACCGATTTTGACTTTAATATAAAATAATATTTTGAGATATTCCTAAGGTGCCCCTCTCCTCCCTTATAAAAGGACACCTCCTCCCCCTCCTCCTCACACCAATTTGAGCGCTCAAGCTCGGCCAAACCCTGCCAAAATCTCTTCTCCACTTCCCTAGTATCATCATAGAGGTTCTGGTCTTCCTCAAAGACCAATTTTAGTTCCTTAAGAGGAGGTCTCAAAGAGGCGCTTCAAAGAAGAGGTAATTACCGTTACCAATTCTTTCATCTTTATTTCTTCTTCCACTTCTTATTCTTAGGTTGTTTCATTATGAAGTAATAACATCAGTATCACTCATATACTGATATGTTATTATACATATGAAACAACCCTATTTCACCATCTATCCATCCTACGGAAAAAGAAATCACTACGCGTGCGTACGTACGGAATACCGTCTCCACGCCGTGGTGTAATCTATTTTCCACCACCACCTTACATGGATGGGTATAAGGGTGTAAAGAATAAATATACATAGTTATTACAACATCATATTGATTCTGATATATTGTATAATCCACTCCGATTCAATTCAATATTTATGAAAATGATATCATCGCTCGTGCGTACGTACGGACTACCGTCTCCACGACGCGATGAGATTCATTCTCCATGTTAACCATTTAAGAATGATTATAAAGTATATATAAGAAATAATAATGAAATATATGACATTATAAAGCTATTGTATTATGTATATATATATATGTATGTCATCTACTTACTTCCATTTCAAGACAATAAGGAATGGAAAACAACGTTCATGCGTACGTACGGACTACCGTCTCCATGAACGGTGTTTTTCATTTTATTTATCTATCTATTATATATATATATATACTGAATATATATGATATATAAATCAAATTTTATATTCTGGAAGTAAGTAAATCATGATATAAGTAATAATAATGTCAAGAACAACAAGTCAAAACACCTACGATAAATGAAACGATTTTACCCAAAACGCTTCTTTAACATGGAATTTACAAAAGAACGGGTAATATAATGTCATAAGTGAACCATATATGATATCATAACAATGAATATGATTCTATAATAAGTCAATGACATTATTTAAATCATTATACAGGAGGTTCAGACACATACGAAGCAAATCGGACCTAAGGTAAGGGAAATATCACAATCTCATTTTTATCCGAGATTGTTTATTTGTAAGTATTTACTGGGGTGTATTTTATCATCCACATCCTTGTTTCATAAATATGTAATATTATTTCTATCCAACTACAATTGTTTAAATCCAATTTTACCCTTTGTTGAGTTTTTAGTAAAGAAATGAAAGGAATCTTTTGTCGTTTTCCGTACGAGGTACTTTTTGACTTTTCCGACAAAAGAACGAGAAGAATGTTTTTTTAACTTATACGGCATGAATGGATTTTTAAAACATTATTTCCAAGAAGCTTCCTTTAGAAGTTTTCAAGTTTATTTTTAATCAACTTCTTTTATTTTAAAGTTGTATGACATGTTATGAAAGGAAAAATGTTTTTGAAGAAGAAAGGATATTTTCCTCAAGAATGGAGTTCAAGTGATTTTCAAAATTATTTTCCATCTAAGATAATAAAAGGGTTCTGTTTTTATCCCTATTGTTACATGGATATTGATTATGTTGTGATGGAAACATTTTTATGAATTCCTTTATCTTATATGAATTGTTTTATGATGTCATGTTGTTTAAGAATCCCATTTTTATTACATGGGTTATGCGATGAATTATGATTTATGATTATGTGGCACACATAAGAAAGGATTCATTATAAGATGGGTGGGACCTATATCTCCCTCCAATGCATTGGGTAAAGATTTTATATCTCATGAGATAGACAGGGCTGGAATGGTAGGTTATACCGGTTCAGTGAAACAGGACTGAAACGAGGGTTACTCGATTCAGAAAGGGACTTTGTCCACTAAGATAGTCTTGGAAATGAGTCTTGAATAACAAGAAATGATTCTCTATGATTATGTGTGAATGCCACAAAGTTTCATGTTTTAAGTTATGATTATTGTGATTACATTTCACTACCATGATTTATCCCATGTTATGAAATTATGCTCTCTTTTGCAGGTTATGATTTCCAAAATGTTATGTTCTTATGAATACGATGTGATTGATATTTCTTTTGTTTACCCTTACTGAGCATTTGAGCTCACCCTTTTATGTTTTCTTTTCCCCAGGATATAAAGAAAGGTTTTAGGTAAAAAAAAGGAAGATCTTTATGGGAGATGTTGAAGATCTTTCACCACGATTAGAAGATTATATTCCGAGTTTCCAAAGACACTAAACTATTACGGTCCTTGTGTGTGTGTTTTTGTTATGTACTAAGTATTCCGCAAATGTAATGTAAGGTCCATGTACGTCAAGATACGGGTCTCTACATCTCCAACGGCTCCAAAGGCCTCCAACGGCCATATGAGGGTTCCCCCTCTATAAATAAAGGACTAGGAACCCCCGGAAGCCTAAGGAACATAACCGGAACTATATCCAAGCCACGGAAGCCCACGTGACACATTTCTCATCATTTGGCAAACCTCCGGCGGACTCCTTCAAGGAACCTCCAATTGATCCAACTCAATTCCTCATCCAAGGAGCACCACCATAGAAGCTTGGGAGCAGCCTTCATCAACTCCAATCAATCATTGGCGCCCAAGGCTTCTCACCAATACGGTTTTTCATTATTTATCATTTTGAGATTCATTTTGGGTTTGTTCCTACAAACCCCATCCCTTTCTCATCTCCCTTTCTTTGGGTTCTCACACCACCTTCAAGGTGTGAAGAGGTTGGTCAAGCCTTACCTTGTAAAAGGCTTGAGACAAAGGTGAGCTATCCTTCACCCGTAAAAAGGATAGTGGGTTCTTGCTCAACCATTGAAAGCAAGTGGGTTCTTGCATAACCATTAAAAGCAAGCTGTAATAGGTGAGCTAGCCTTCACCTGTAAAAAGGCTAGTGGGTTTCTTGCTACAACCATTGAAAAGCAAGCGGTAGAATCTCTCAACGGTTGAGTTGGGAGCGGAGACGTAGGCCGGGTTTTTGACCGAACTCCGTTATCAATTTTGTGTCTTTCCTCATTTATTTCCGCTGCACTTTCACTTTGATTTTAATTTGTTAATCATTTTTTTTAAAAGGCAATTCACCCCCCCTCTTTCCATCACTCCTTTCTTTCTACGCCCAACAATTGGTATCAGAGGGAAATTTGAGTAATTCCCTAACCGGTTTCAAATTCAAGATCTTTTTGTGATGGCTTCAACCTCTTTCGCCCCCGAAGGCTATTCTTTGGGTCGTGCTCCATTTTTTGATGGAACCGACTATAATTATTGGAAAACCCGCATGACCACTTTTCTTAGAAGTATAGGTTATCCCATTTATAAAATTGTCATGCAAGGTTACACTCTCTCTTCCCCCGATGAATCCAAATGGACTCAAGCCGACATTAAAAATTTTGAGCTAGATGGCAAAGCCATGAATGCTCTTCATTGCGGCCTTGATCGTAATGAGTTCAATCGAGTTTCCACATGCACCTCCTCACACGAAATCTGGAAACTTTTGGAGGTTACCCATGAGGGGACCAACAAAGTCAAGGACACTTGATTGGACCTGTTTCGTCAAGATTTTGAGTCTTTTTCAATGCATCCATCCGAATCTATTTCTGAAATGTTTACTCGTTTTACTGATGTTTGCAATGGTAGAAAATCTCTTGGAGATAATATTTCTGCAGAAACCATGGTCAAGAAGATCCTATGGATCCTACCAAGCGCATGGGCTCCAAAAGTGACGGCAATCCAAGAAGTGAAAGATATCAAAAATATGCCGGTCGAAGAGCTCATCGGATCCCTAATGACCTATGAAATCACCATGAGGAGGCAAGCTGAAAAGGAAGGCAAACCAATCAAAACTCCAAAGAACATCGCCTTCAAGGTACAAAACGAAGAAAGCTCATCCTCCTCATCTTCTTCCACTTCAAGCGGCGATTCCGAAATGGAGAATCTTGCCCGCAAGATGCAAAAGTTCATGAAGAAGCACAAAAAGAAGAAATCCCGCAAGGCCCGCAAGGCTCAACCCAACGAAAAATCCGAGCCCAAGGTAAAATGTTACGTGTGTGGCGAGAAAGGCCATTACAAGCCCGATTGCCCACTCAACAAGAAAAAGGCCAAACAAAAGGAGAAGAAGAAGGCATTCAAAGCGTCTACATGGAGTGATAGCTCCACATCCTCCTCCTCCTCCTCGAGCGACAACGGTAACAAATGCCTAATGGCATTCCATGAGGTAACTTCTTCCGACTCCTCATCCTCAAGTTCTTCAAATTCTTTAAATCATTTGTCATACGAGGATCTCCAACATGCGCGAGATCAATTGGAGGAAGGTTTTCACGAAATTTCTTCCAAATTTGTTTCCTTAAAAAAGAATTTCAAAAAACTCTCTTCCGAAAAAGAACAACTTCTCAAAGAGAAGGAAGAGTTGACCCTCAAAATCCAAAATCTTCCCGATGTTGATTCCATGGAATCAACTATCAAAGACCTAAGGGAATCCCTTGCCAAGTTCACCCAAGGGGAACAAAATTTGAACAATTTGCTTGGTTCCCAACGTTTATCTAGAACCACCCAAGGGCTTGGCTATTCCAAGCAAGCTTCCTCTTCCCATGCACCTACTATTTTTGTAAGGGGGACCTCTCAATTTAAATTTTGCAATTATTGTAAAAATCCCGGGCACTTAATTTATGAGTGCAATTGCAAAAATGCCTGGTATGGTAGGCCCAAAACCATTTTCTTAAATGATGAATTTTATAAGAGAAGACCCGCCACTAGACAAGTATGGATTGAAAAATCCCTTTTAGCGAGTCTTACCGGCCCAAAATTTGTCTCGGTTTGATAATCCTCTCCCCGGTGATTTGTTGTTTTTATTTAAGGGGAGTTAGGATCGTTTAAGGCCTTTGGATTTCAATTTCAAAATTTTCGATTCAAACTTTCAATTCCAACACTTGGTTTCAAATTTTTTTATTCAATTTTTCGATTCAAAACTTTCAATTCAAACTGTTATTCAATTTTTCATTTCAAAATTTACTTTCAAATCTTTCAATTCAAATTTCTCAAATTTCAATTGGTTTCAACTCTCTATCGTGTTTTTCAACTCTTCCCTCAATCAAGTTTTATGCCCCGTGCTATTTTGATAATCAAAAAGGGGGAGAAATTCTTGGTTGATTGGGGGAAAAATCTTTTAAAGCATGTTTTTCATTTCATTTTCTACATTACTTGTTTTGGTGATTGTGATCATCAAAATAGGGGGAGATTGTTGTACCTCTCGAACCCCTCGTGGTTTAATTTTCATGATCACAATCACCCTCTTATTTTACTAATCTTGTTTTAAGTGTTTTTGGATGATAGGCATGATTTCAGATTGCCAAGGAATTGGGCCAAGAAGGCCAAGAAGGAAAAAAGCCAAAAGTGGACTGAAATTCAGTCCACCGGCCAACCGGTGGCTTCACCACCGGCCATCCGATGGACCTTTGATAGAAGGCTCTCCACTGTCCAGGGCACCGGCCAACCGGTGGACTCAGCACCGGCCGACCGGTAGAGCCCAGACCAAGAGTCCAGCCACTGCCTCAGCACCGGCCAACCGGTGGCCTCAGCACCGGCCAGCCGGTGGCACCCAGATGAATAGTGGTTGCTACTGCCTTTGCACCGGCCAACCGGTGGCCTCATCACCGGCCAGCCGGTGGATCCTGAGCCCGAGCCCTCTCCCATTTTACACACACCGGCCAACCGGTGGCTCTGTACCGGTCAGCTGGTGGAGCCAGTCAAACTAGCCGTTGGGCTTTTGACCAGCCTGTCCACTTGGCCTCCAACGGCTCCGAAGACCTCTCCAACGGCTCCAAAGGCCTCCAACGGCCATATGAGGGTTCCCCCTCTATAAATAAAGGACTAGGAACCCCCGGAAGCCTAAGGAACATAACCGGAACTATATCCAAGCCACGGAAGCCCACGGGACACATTTCTCATCATTTGGCAAACCTCCGGCGGACTCCTTCAAGGAACCTCCAATTGATCCAACTCAATTCCTCATCCAAGGAGCACCACCATAGAAGCTTGGGAGCAGCCTTCATCAACTCCAATCAATCATTGGCTCCCAAGGCTTCTCACCAATACGGTTTTTCATTATTTATCATTTTGAGCTTCATTTTGGGTTTGTGCCTACAAACCCCATCTCTTTCTCATCTCCCTTTCTTTGGGTTCTCACACCACCTTCAAGGTGTGAAGAGGTTGGTCAAGCCTTACCTTGTAAAAGGCTTGAGACAAAGGTGAGCTAGCCTTCACCCGTAAAAAGGCTAGTGGGTTCTTGCTCAACCATTGAAAGCAAGTGGGTTCTTGCATAACCATTAAAAGCAAGCTGTAATAGGCGAGCTGGCCTTCACCTGTAAAAAGGCTAGTGGGTTTCTTGCTACAACCATTGAAAAGCAAGCGGTAGAATCTCTCAACGGTTGAGTTGGGAGTGGAGACGTAGGCCGGGTTTTTGGCCGAACTCCGTTATCAATTTTGTGTCTTGCCTCATTTATTTCCGCTGCACTTTCACTTTGATTTTAATTTGTTAATCATTTTTTTAAAAGGCAATTCACCCCCCCTCTTGCCATCACTCCTTTATTTCTCCGCCCAACAGAATTATTTTTAATAAATCACGTGAATTATGAAAAAAATCCCAAGCAAAAAAGTTTAGTGACTTTGGGAATTAGGTACAATAAAAATTAAGCACAAGGTACAATAAAAATTTCTTGCACAATGATTCTCCACATATGTAGTTTACTTATACATATACCTTTAATTAAAATTCCTATAGAAAATGGGAATAATAAAAAAAGGGTGAGATATAAATCACATTAAGGTATAAAAAATGAAAACAGAGCTTAAATGAAAATCTTGGAAAAACATGAGGAATGATATAAGAACTTGAACATGAAGATAAGAGGAATAACATGATCGTCAGTATATGTGGAATAACATGATCATAATTAAATGACGTATAACATGATTATAAGTAAATGAGGCATAAAATGTTGATAAGTACACGAGGCATAAATTGAAAACATGGGTACAACATAATCATGAGATATTCATAAACATATCACCATAGCTCATTACTAGGGTGTCTTAAAACATATTACCCATATTTTCATGATGGTATCTTTACCCAATGCATTGGAGTGATATTAGGGAAAACCATTCATATGAATTAATTCATGTGATCCACATAAATAAAACATACATAAACCCATCAATTATCAGAGCATAATAATCCTATTGGAAATTAAATGGGTATCCAATGAAATTCAGTAACTTTCTAGTCAAACACCCATCAATAAATATAGTAAAGTTTAAGGTATTTAAACCATATAGATAAAGGTTCTAATTTTTAGTTAATAATTTTCCTAGTAAATTGATGTATGGGTATATTGGTGAATTAGATTCAATCAGAAGAAGCATTAAAGGGTATTCATATGGAATGAAATGATTAAACATAGTTTATGATAAAAACATAAAAATAAAGTGATGGGTAATTCTCTATATAGATCATATTTACATCGTACCACATGTACATAAGAACATGTACATATAGAATAAATGTAAAATACATGAGAATGATGGATAGTGAAATAGAACATGAATATTATTTATAAATTGTATGGGAAATAAACCCTTTCAATGAATTAATGTGGTTATCTTTATAAATATTCAACAATCAACTTTGGTAACTATAGGATGATGAGAATGACTAGGGTAGTGAACTAATTAACGGAACGATAAAAAGAATTGGTGAAGGGTAAATTAATTTCACAGGGATATCTATTTAATTTAAATATCAATATTATTTTTTATTATGATGCATAAAGTTCAAGTGAATTATCTAAACAAAATACCTCGAGAGTGTCAAACCAGGTCTGCAACAAGACATGTTGTCACACAAATAGTGATGATCAATTCAAATCCCAATGCAACATTTTTGTGGTTATTAATACTAAGTAAAACTATAATATATCCACATTCGCTTTTAGTATCTTGATAGGGATTTATTTTTTAGGAAAACTATACAAAGTTATCTTTACCAAATTTAAGATGGTTTTATATCCATTAGAAACCTTGCATTACAATAGCTTATGAAGGTAGAATAATGAGAGGAAATGATGATTTATTATTTATGAAATAGTAATTAATTTATAATAATTATTCATAATAATATTTTCTATTTAAATAAGAATTAATTAATAAGGCTTACAAAAGTAATGGGAAAGGAGGGGTGAAGAACCCTTGTTTCGACATAATACCGAATTAGGAAAAGTATATAATGAGAGAGAATAAATAAATTATAATTTAGAAAAATTAACATGGAAGATAATACCATGGAATAAAAATAATTTAAGTATAATAAAATAAATTTAAAGAGACAATATAACATAAGTAATGGACTTGAAAAGGAAAAAGGATAATTGAGAAATCCCTTACATTGGAAGGATGGTTCTTAAAGCCAGATAGGGAAACCTTAGAACCTTGGAACCACATTTTATAAACACTTAAAAGGTATATTAATAAATAAATCATGCTCAAATTATTTTTTGTGTAAAGTGATGAGGGATTGGGGGGTATTTATACTTGATGAGGGGTGGTTTTAAGTGATTAAATAATGATAATTTTGTATTTAAAGTTAACTAATTTTGGATGAAATTAATTTCAATTATTTTGGTTGATAATTAATGTTATAAAATTTTGTTAAGTACATTAAAAATACCACTCACTCATTTAATATTGGCACTTTTAGTTGGATTAAGTCCTTACCTTTTAATTTTAACATTTAACATTATTTTACCCGTATCCTGATAACTCTTTTTTTACCATGATATATTTTTTGTGAATAAAATTAAAATTGAACTTATTAAATAATTTGGAACTTATAATTAAAAATATTAAATCCATTTTAATTGGTTAAATTTTAAAAAGTGGTAAAAATTAATTCTAATATGATACGTATATAACTCATAAAATCATTTTTTCTAGACTGGATAAAATCATTATTTTCAAAATGTTAAACATGTGATTATAAATTAAATGAATTTCATATTATGATACTAATTAAATAAATTTTGATCAATAATAAGTATTAATAAATTTTAAATCATTATAGTAACATGATTATATCCTAAGAGTTACGGTATTTCGTAATAAAGTGGAATTTTCACTTTTTACCCCCAAAAGCAAGTTATTTAAAAAATTACCATAAATTAACCCTAAGATAATTTTTATGTGGTGAATAAAATAATGATATTTATTTTATCAAAATAATACTATAGACATGATATTTTTATATTTTAAATAAAAATTCATATTTATTGAAAATTAACACTTTTTATGACATAAAAACTTTCTGATCGTTATAAAATTACTTAAGAGTTTGTTAATTTATATTATCATATTAAAGTGTTTTATATAATAAATTAAATGAAATAAAATTTATTTAAAACATATTAATTTATCAAAAAATAATTTTAATGGAAATTAAGTATTTATATAGTTTCTAAAAATACAATTATAAATAATCCTAATGGTCACTTAATTACATCGATATAACAAATAATAATAATGAAAAATTGTCTTATTATACAATGGTCATAATTTTCATCAATCATATTGACTGATAATAATATATATGAATGATCATATTTCCCTATAAATACACCATCACTCTCACTTTATCACCGACTAGTTCACTAATAAAGGATCTTACACATCCTTTGATAATGTCAATTATTTTACTAATTAATCGCTTTCACTTTACAATATTTATGGTAGGGGAGAACTATTTAGGGGAATTATAAACTATAGAGTTTGTTTTATTGAATGAAATTTTCTTAAATGTTTATATCCCTTTACTATTCCTAGTTGTAATAGTCTATATTTATGAATAATGCATAATGTTCTTATGAAAAAGCCTTTCTATTGTAATATTGGGTATTTTATCAGGTATTAATGTATCATTATAAAATAATGAAATTAAATATTTATTTCTTCTAGTACGTGTCTTATATTATACTAAATTACTAATAATTAAACAAGAATATACATATTTAGAAGAAATACTTTTTTGGGTAATTACATTCTCCCCCCTTAAAAAATTATTTCCTTATAATTTTCTGTAATTGATTGATAGCCTTAAATTTATACCATTAATTTATAATATTAGGGCCTTTCTTAATGTTTTTAATATTTAATTCACCCTTTAGCATGAATTCTGAAACTCAAATATAGAAATGGTTAAGTCCTTGGTGATTTTCCCTTGTCGAAAGATATAATAGAATTGATATTTGGAAATAAATTCATAAAGACTCCATGAATTATATAAATTTTAGAGAAATTAAATGATGTTGGATAGATCAAATAGTTTCTTGTAGGTTATTTGAATATTTGAAATTTTTTCGAAATCATTTATACTAGAATTTGAAATAATATTGATGATTAAATCATCAGAAAGTTATAAGAATGGTGTATGAGTTTTCCTTCCTTAAATCTGATAGATAATCATTTATCTTTTTAAATAAAAAATTTAAAACATGAAATAAATTATTTTTAACCAAATTATAACTTTTAATTACCTCCTATTTCAATCCATTGACTCAAAAGAAAAACATAAATAATAAGAAAGATACTTTTAAGATTAATAAATTCCAAACGAGATTTTAATCCTAATGTTTTTCTTATATTGGACTTCTACGATCATATACTTTAATATTTTATTTATTTTAAGAGAAAATTTTCAATTTTTATAAATCCTTTCATGTTGGATCATAAAAATTTTATGATAACCATGACATACCTCCTTTAATAAATTGAATACTCATAATTTTACTCATTTAATAACACTTACTAAACTAAAATGTTCACCTAAATGTTATTTATTTAAAGAAGAAATTATGAAAACCTTGGAGATATTAATACCATGTGGTCATACTGGTTATACTTAACCTATTATTCTAGTGAAAAGTGGTATCTATCTAATGCTCTATACCTAAATATTCCAAATATTAATTCCAAAAAACAACCAAACACTAATATGATACCAAATGTAGCACCCTAGAACCACACTTCCAGATCTAGTTCTAAAAATGAATAATTCTCAACACATCACATGAATTATGACGAACTACCAAGATCAAAAGTTCATTTCCTTTGGAAACTTTATACCATTACAACTAAATACATGGTATAATACATATCTCTTGCACAATGATTCTAAATATATGTAATTTTGGTTATATGTATCTCTTCCATTGTAATTCTAGGGGAAATGTAAAACATAATAAAAGATCAAGATATAAACCCTAGTAATGTATAAATAATGAAAATAGAATATAAATGAATAACATGGGTAAAAAATTAGGCATGATATATGAACATGAACATGAATACAATAGCCATAACATGATCATAATTACACGAGGCATAATATGATAATAATAAATGAGGCATAAAATGATCATAAGTATATTAAGCATAACATTTTAATAATTACATGAGCCATAAATTTAAAATATGGCTTGATTTCTCCCAATTTTTCCAAAGTTTTTAGGGTTAAGCAGTCGCTTGTAGTTTAGCTTGGGTTGTTGAATCCACAGAGACCTAAGAAGAAACCTACAAACACGTACATTCTATAGATTGTTTTTGTCTATGAAGTGGACAACATGGGTTGATTTTATATGGGTCTAAATGAACACTAACTGGTCTATGTGAATTCAATTTATGAGAAAGGGTTGACCCTAGGTTATTAAGAGGGATGGATTAGTTGAAATTCTTTTTTTAACAATTTCAATTTCATTAACTTGAGTAGGATTCATTCAATAAATTCAAACTAACCTCATATATTACTAGTTAAAAACCTTCAAAAACACATGATAATCCCCTATACACTTGTAGTATCATTTTCATGATCACTTCTAGGTAAATGATCTTATTATCACATAAAAGTGGGGCAATAAAATTCAATAAGCAAGTTGAAGAGAGAAAATCATTGAATAAAAACAACTCAAATAAAATAAATTAGTAAACATTTATAGAGTGATAAATAACATACAATCCATACCCTTGATACTCCCTTGGATCAAATCATAAAGGTTTATCCCTCAATTGATGTCATGTTCTCATAGTAAGCGGGAAGTAGACTCATAAGGGAGGAATTGAAGAAGTAAAAATAATAAAATAATGAACACTCCACTGTTGTGTGAAGAATTTCACAAGATTTGGTGTGAATAAGTTCACTCCTTGAGGAAATGGTATCAAAGTGATATGAATAAAAACATAATAAGAGTATAATAAGAACTTTTATTAAAAACTAATGTGATTTGAACAACTTATATGAGAAATAAGAACGTTACAAAGACAAATTGGAATAATAACATTACAATGAAAACAAATCTCCCAGATGATAAAATCCTCCTCCACCAATACCTTAAATAGGCATTTTGGAATCCTTGAGTAGACCCCCCATATTTCCAAGTCTTCTAAATTAATGGGGGTAGTTCTAGGTGGGTGGAAAGTTAATGGAGAGGATACCTTTCCACCCTTGACCCAAAATGGAATCCAACTTGCATCTACTGAATAGAGGCACCAAAATGGCCTTATATATGGATGAATTTGAATGGGTAATAGAAGGATAAATTGGATACCTATATCTATACTAGATTCTTGTAAAATTTCATCCCAAAAAAGTTTGTGGTTTGTGATATATATTTTAAATGGTGGACTATTTTTTTGGGCCGCAGAATCTGATCCAAAATTTCATCTTCAACTTGGTTCACCTAGAACCCCATTAAAACATACAAATTATCTTGGGCCACAATTTAATGAAATGTCCCACATGAATTAATATATTTTAAAAAAATTAGAATCATTGAGCCAGAATCTGGTATGCTAAAGTACATTTATTAATCTGCTATCCAATTTACTTCGCCCAGAATGTTTTTGGTTTAAGGCCCATGTCGGTGGTCATCCAATGTGAATCATCAAGTGGTCCAAAATCATGAATTGTTAATTATATCATGGGAGACCTGAAAATAAAATATGAAAATAAAATAAAGACCATTTTTTGTTTTATGAGGAGTTCAAGAATGTACCATGCAATAGTTCATTTTAAGAAGGAATTAGAATCAAAATGTGAAATAATGTTCAAATAGTAAAATGCACTAAAAATGGTATTTATGATTAATAAAGCACATAAATATTATAATATAGAAAATGAATATTAGACTATTTCAGTATATAATCATGGCTATAATATAATCATGATACATTCATAAACATATCAACAGATCTTATCACTAGGGTATCTTAAAACATATTACAAAGGGTTTTGACCAAGGTATATTTGTAGAAAGTGGGTGCCCTAGACCCAAATTGTTTTGTACTTTGATTACTGTTACATGTATTCAGTTTTTTATTATACATGTGTTTATCTTTTCATGATAGTGTATATAATTCTGCATCCAATTTATTAATGGAAATGTCCTTAGATTACCTGTCGCATGAAATGGTTATAGAAGGTCCTAGGCTATAATAAGAACCCTGAGATGCCATGACAGTAATCGTAAAGTAACGTCCTATGGTCCGTTTACATCATTCTAAAAGGACACAGATGATGTGTGACCATCAGGTGCTGGGGGATCATAAGCATTGAGACTTCATCTCATGAAGTTTGCACTTAATGATATCTAGATATTGAGAACATGAGGACAGACCTGCTTAATAGGAAAACTACATTTTTCTGGTGTCATTGGTCATTCCTATCTACGAACATGTGTAATGGTCTCCTGACTTGAGATCATTATCAATTAATTTCATTTAATTACGTACATTTGATATAAGGTGGAAACCATTGGGACAAAGTTGTGGTGAGGTAGTTTGTATAGGGTACGTCATTAATGGCATGACATTGATTGAATGATCGAGAAAGGATTTGTCACTTCCGAGTTTAGGAAGAGATATCTCGGGTCTGGTTGATTAGGATGTTTGCACCTTCATTAAATCCATGGCCATGGTAGTCGAAGTTAAGACCGTCCCGAAAAATCAACAAACAAAATAAAGCAAATAAAGAATGATGACACTAGTATGAATTCTGCTTTATTGAGATATCGATGACGAAGCAATTATATTACACGGACCATGTTCGTAGAAAGGCAGTCGTTGTTTTGACTTTTCTTTATCTCTATAGGGGCATCGATGGGTTTCTAGACCCCTCTCTAGGTCGGTGATATTTTTCACTGCTATTGAGATAAGGGCCTAGAGGGTCACACACAATAGCACCTTGAGAATATGCCCTATTCTGGGAATAGGAATTTAGAACTTGGAAGGCCCCGCCAAAGGGTCCGAGAACTATCCAAGTTCTATGGATCACCAAAGAATAAATAAATTCATTGATTATTCGAGTTTATAATAATTCGTTGAATTTATTTATAACATGTATTTACAAGTAATATAGTAAATACACGTATTAATATTATTCGACTGGATTTAAATATCCTAGGTTTGTTTAATATTAGCAGGAGGAATGAGTTGTGTTAAAGACTCAAATTTATCACGTAATATATTTATATATTACAAGTAAGTGATAAATTGTAAATATTATTTATGGAATGATTTTATTTGTCATAAATAATTATTTATACTGCTTATATTGTGTACGTCTATTACACGGGGGCCGGGAACCTATACCAAATGTTTTAACACTCCCTATACAAGTGAGATAGATGCTCTCCCACCATTCACTATTCATGTGTCAAGATTGAGAGCGTCTCTCTCCTACTGGAATTTAGAGAGAGAGACTCTCAAGAAAAGAAGGATCTTCAAGATCATACATCCCAGATCGAAGCTTCCTCTTTTGCGGTGATCATAGTTGCACTGAAGTGAGCGTCAAAGATCCGCGCTAGCACCCGGATCTTAACGAACGACGTGCGAGCAGATTTACGAGGCATGTGTGGATGATCTAGAGGGATTCGACGTCGGAGTCTTCGAGCAACGATCACCGGCGTCATGCACGTCAATTCTGAACAAGGTAAATGTTCAGTTTAATTTTGTGCTCCTTATGAACCTTTCGAGATCCTTGGACCAAGCCGGGACAAGATCACCAAAGTTGACAAGGTTATGTCACTCTGGTGAAGTAGAAAATTTTAAAATCCCAGCCCACCGGCTTCCGCTGCGCAGTCCCGGTACCTAACAGTGGTATCAGAGGGAGCGCAAGGTTTTTTTGAGTAAAAAACATTAAAATTCATTAAATTTAATTGCGGGGTGTTAAAACGGGTCATTCAGATTCGACCGCGTGTCATTTAGATTTCGAATGATCAAGATATGATCATTTGAAATTTTTAATCGGATCGACGTCGCAAGTTTTTGTTCATTTGATGTTTATCTCAAATTGAGAGTTAACATCAAAAATATTTTTTATTATAAAATTTTATAATAAATATTTTATTATGTTAATAATAAATACTTTATTATATTTTTATAATAATAAAATATATAAGGGAGGGAGACCAAGACCAAGACCCCAAATGGGGTCTTCTTGCTTTTGTATAAAAAATAAAATATAAAAGGGGCTGGATTTTTGTCTAAAGGACAAAAATAATAAAAATAAAAAAGGGAGGAAGACCCCTTTGGTGTCTCCTCACGAGGCGCATGGGAAGGGAGGTCCAAACCCTAGCCCTCCCCTCCGTCGGACCAGCTCCACGCTGAGCCGCCTCAGGCCGGCCACTGCCCTCCGCGCCGACCTCCCCTTCGCCGGACCGCCCCGCGCTGGCCTCCTCCCCTCGTGCCGGCCTCCTTGCCTCCGCCCCGTGTGCACCGGCCACCCCGAACCTAAGCCGAGCCGCCTCCAGCTGGACACCACCCTTCGCGCCGGCCTCTCCTTCACCGGACCGCCCTGCCCGGCGACCTCCGAGCCCCACGCCGGCCTTCGAGCCCCGAGCCGAGCCTCCATCTCCCTCCGCCGGACGACCTCCCACCACGCACCAGCTCCCGCTTTGTGACCGGGACACATCGGCTCTGTCCGGCCACCCCGAGCCCTCGCCGGACCTCCTCCTCCGGGCCGCGCCTGACCGACTTTGTCCGGCTGCCCTAAACCCTCGCCGACCTCCTACAAACCGGCTCCGTTCGGCCGCCCCGAGCCCACACTGGGATATGCAGCCGTCATAGAAATCCTTGGACACCGTGGTCACGCTGCGGTCACGCCGCGATCACGCCATGGTCAAGAAACGGTTCCGGGACGAGATCTCATGGCAGTACACAGTCCCACCAGACTCCTCTCCGGCTAGAGGTAACCCTGCACTGAATTTATTTTAATTAATTTAGTTTTTTAAATTAAATTAATTGGAATTAATTTAAGGGTTTAATTTTTTTAATCTGAAAATATTAATTTAATTTATGTTTAGAATTAAATTAATTGTTTAATTTAATTTAATTTTTGGAATTAAAATTAAATTAAACAAATGGAACCGATAAAAATAAATTATTTGAATTTAATCAAATTCATTTAATTTATTAGAACACCCTCGCATAATTTAAATTTATTGCAATTTAATTTTATTGCGCTTTTACCCTGACTAGTCTTGAGATATTGACCGACCTGTGTATGTCTGGCATTTATTTATTTATTTATTCAATGCGTGCGATGATTGTAATATTTAATTAGACAAATGAAGGTCTGCGAATCATCTTTTAATTCAAATATGTATAAGGGCATGCACGTCCATTGCACTACTTGTATTTTGTACCCTAGACCCCCTCTCCTGTGTGCGAGTATATTTGTATTTATACGGTGAAGATTCGAGAGGCAGTCCCTTCTATGTTGAGGTGATAGTCCAGACAAGGAGTTAGATGCATTAAACTGGGGAAAGTAGTGACACGAGTCATGTATCGACTTAGGTATGGATGCCCTAAGGTGACGATTGATCAGTTATCGATCGATCATTATAGAATGCTCAAGACTAGTCAGAATGCATGATTTACTTTATGCACAATTTATTATTTTATGCGTCTACATGGTTATTTCATGATCACATAGGATAGTAAACAAGATAAAATGCATAAATTTGTGACGAATAAATTTTCTATTGCATGTTTAGTTGTGAGCGCGACAACCCTGTTTGAACATAATAAATAGAAAAGGATTATATTCATCAATTAATATTAAAAAAAATCCCTCAAATATATATTAAGTCCAAAATGCCTTCCATTTCTCACATCTAAACAAAACCGGCTGTTTGGGTGCTCATCAGCCTCAGTTGAGAGTGCCTCTTACTACCGGGGCGTTTCCATGTGAGAAATGGGTCGACTTAACTAAAATGAGTAGTCAAGGATTAACCTTAGCTAACTTTCTATCACTTTAGAGGAAAGAGGTTGAGGGAATCAAGTTCAGATTCCAAAAGCTGGGACTTTACTCAACTACAAAAGGAACCACAAGAACAAGTGGTTGGCCAGCATAACGCCTACCTTGAAACCCTCCAAGTAGTGTCGTAGCCCTAGCTTGTAGACTACGAGAGAGGTTTCGAGGATCCTTGCCACTAGAATGCTCAAGCGATAGAGTATTCTAAATCTAATAGTGAGGACTGTTAAGGTTCATTAAAATAATGGGAGACATTAAATGATATAATAATTTATTAATCATAAAATGTCAAAAGGTAATCAATAAAAATTACCAACTGCTAAATGTTTATCTGATGTATATTCAAAATGGAAATCACCAACACCACAAGTACTTTATCAACGCGATCGATCTTGGATAAAGAAAATATCCTGACCGACAATAACTTCCAGGAGTGGTACAGGAACTTGCGCATAGTACTACGCCAAGAAAGGAAGTTATATGTGATGGAATCCCCAATTCTTGCTGATCCTCCTCAAGGAGCAAGCAAGACGGAAAAAGATAAATGGAGAAAGCATGTAAACGATGCACTTGATGTAAAATACATCATGTTGTCATCCATGTCCAGTCAATTGTAAAAAATGCATGAGGAAGAGGATGCCTACAAGATACTTTCACATCTCCAAGAACTATATGAGGAGAGGGATAGACAAGAAAGGTATGAGATCTCAAGTTCACTTTATAAGTGCAGGCTAGCAGAAGGGAACCAAGCCGGTCCTCATGTACTCAAGATGATTGGGTATATTGAGAGGCTTGAAGACCTTGGGTTCAAACTGAACCAAGAACTAGAAGTGGATCTCATTATTTCCTCTTTACCGTCAAGCTTATTGACTTTAATTTTCAATTATAATATGAATGATATGAAAAAGTCACTCCTAGATCATTTGGATTTAGTTATCCATGATGATAAGGACATGAAAAACACCAATACATCTGTCCTTATGGTGAACAAGAAAAACAAGGGCAAGGAAAAGGGGTCTAAGGTCAAGTCAAGGCCAAAGACACCAATGCATTGTCCTGCCAAGAAGCCAAAGATTCAGAGGCAATGTAATGACCGGGAATCTGCCTTCTTTGGATGTGGCAAGAAAGGCCACTGGAAGAAGAATTGCAGAGCTGGGAAGAAGAAGCAAGCTGACGCTTCTGCTTCAGGTATTTTTGTCATTGAATGCAATCTATCTTTATCTACAAGTTGGGTATTGGATACGACATGTGGCTCATACATTTGTATTCATATACATCAAACCAAGTAGGTCTAAGAAGATTGAAAAAGGTCAAGTGGATCTCCGAGATGCAAATGGTGCAAGTCTGGAGGCCTTGGCAGTGGGAGACTATCACATGACTTTACCAACTGGTTTGGTTCTTGTTTTAAAAAATTGCTATTATGTACCGTCTATTACCTGAAACATTATCTCTGTGTCATTTTTAGACACTATGGGTTTTTATTTCATGTTTGGAAATAAAAGTTGTCTCTTTTATAGGAATAACATATGTTATGGTATGGAACATCTTAAAAATGGATTATATATGCTAGAACTAGAAAACTCAGTAATGGATATCAATGAAAAAAACAACCAACATGACTCAAATAACACCCGCCTATGGCACTTCAGGCTTGGTCATGTAAACAAGAAGCGATTACGAAGATTACATCCAGAAGGGTATCTAGACTCAGTACAGTTAGAACCCTTAGATGTATGTCAAGCTTGTTTACAAGGAAATATGACCAAAGAACCTTTCTCAGGAAAGGGAGAAAGTGCCAATGCAGTGCTGGAATTAATACATACTGATATATGTGGTCCATTTCTAGTAGAGGCAAGGGTTGGTTCTCTATACTTCATTACTTTTACCGACGATTATAGTAGGTATGGCTATATCTACTTAATGCAGTATAAGTCATATTCCTTTCGTTTCTTTAAGGAATACTAAAATGAAGTAGAAAAACAACTTGGTAAGAAGATAAAAGCACTTCGCTCAGACCGAGGCAAAGAATATCTTAACCAAGCTTTCATTGATCACTTGAAGGAGTGTGGGATAGTATCCCAACTCACTCCTCCTTATACACCACAATGGAATGGTGTTAGTGAAAGGAGGAATAAAACCTTTCTTGACATGGTCTGATCAATGATGAGTCATACAACTCTTCCATTATCCTTTTGGGGATACGCCTTGCAGACAACAGCATATACCCTTAACCGAGTACCAACTAAAGCTGTAGATGGGATTCCATATCTGTTATGGTTTGGAAAGAAACCCAATTTGACACACATACGTGTGTGGGGATGCGAGGAATTTTTCAAGATTTTACCAAGTGAAAAATAAGCATCCAGAAGCACTAAGTGATCTTTATAGGTTATCCTAAGGAAACTAGAGGATACTACTTATATAACCCTTTAGATAGAAAAGTCATTGTGGCAAGATATGCCACATTTCTAGAAAGGGATCACATTTCTATTGGAAATAGTGGGAGCAAGATTGACTTCGATGAAGTTAATGCTCTAGATG
This sequence comes from Viscum album, assembly GCA_963277665.1. NCBI lineage: Eukaryota > Viridiplantae > Streptophyta > Magnoliopsida > Santalales > Viscaceae > Viscum > Viscum album. Next base: position 1,518,897,284 of record OY728153.1, read on the forward strand.
CACAAGAGTTGGTAGAGGAACAATCTCCACAAGAGCAAGTGGAAGAAGAAATTGTTCCCGAGACACAGATACTGCGTAGGTCTACGCGAGAGGTTAGAGAACCAGATCGTTATGGTTTTATTGTCACCGAGTCAGGTGACACAATAATCCTTGAGGATGATGAACCTCTAACCTACAAGGAAGCAGTAGAAGGAAAATAAGCTGCTACATGGAAAGATGCCATGAATTCTGAGATGGAGTCCATGTACCAAAATCAAGTTTGGATTTTGGTAGACCCTCTAGCTGATGTAAAGTCCATTGCATGCAAATGGGTATTCAAGAAGAATCTGGGCATGAATGGTAAGGTTAATACCTTTAAAGTAAGACTGGTTGAAAAGGGTTTCATACAACGTCAAGGCATTGACTATGATGAAACCATCTCACCAGTGGAAATGATTAAATCCATAATAATATTGCTTGCAATAGAAGCCTTTCATGATTATGAAATTTGGAAAATGGATGTCAAAACTGCTTTTCTAAATGGGAAGTTGGTTGAAGATGTCTATATGACTCAAACTAAAGGGTTTGTTAAGTCAAATAATTAAAATAAAGTATGAAAGTTGCAGAGATCCATTTATGGATTGAAGCAGGTATCAAGATCATGGAATGTACGCTTTGATGAGGCCATAAGAGATTTTGGTTTTGTCAAAATGAAAGCGATCCTTGTGTCTATAAAAAGGTTGAAGGGAATGCTATTGTTTTCCTAGTTTTATATGTTGATGACATATTAATTATGGGAAATGAGGTGAAAGTATTACAGTCAGTTAAGACTTGGATAAATGAATGCTTCTCCATGAAAGACTTAGGTGAAGCAGCCTACATTATTGGGATCAAGATCTATCGAGATAGATCTCAAATACTCCTTGGCCTAAGTCAAAGTACATATATTGACAAGGTACTCAAAAGGTACAGTATGGAACAATCCAAGAGAGGATTGTTACCTATGTCACATGGTGTAAATATCTCCAAGAAAATGTGTCCACAAACACAGGAGGAGATTGATAGAATGAGTAGAGTCCCTTATGCTTTGGCAGTGGGTTCTATCATGTATGACATGCTATGCACTAGGTTTGATGTTTCCTTTTCTTTAAGCATGGTGGGTAGATATCAAGCCAATCCAGGAGAGCTACATTAGAAAACTGTTAAAACTATCCTAAAGTACTTAAGGCATACTAAGGATATGTTCCGGGTGTATGGAGGAGATGAGGAACTAGTTGTGAGTGGATACACTGATTCTAGTTTCTAGATAGATCATGATGATATGAAATCGCAGTCAGGCTACATCTTTTTCCTGAATGGTGGTGAAGTGAGGTGGAGAAGCTCAAAGAAAGCTATGGTTGCTGATTCTACAGAAGAGTCCGAATATATTACAGCTTCCGATGCAGCAAAGGAAGTAGTCTGGATACATAGATTTATCTTAGACATTGGTTTTGTACCTAGTAGTGCAGACCCTATTCCAGTATATTGTGATAATACTACTGTAGTGGTGCTTGCCAAGGAGCCCAGTTCTCACTAGAGGACAAAGTATATTTGTAGAGACCCGAATCCTGACGTACATTGACATTACATTACTTTTTCAGAATACTTATTACATAACAAAAAAACACACACAAGGACCGTAATAGTTTAGTGTCTTTGGAAACTCGGAATATAATCTTCTAATCATGGTGAAAGATCTTCAACATATCCCATAAATATCTTCCTTTTTTTATACCTAAAACCTTTCTTTATATCCTGGGGAAAAGAAAAAATAAAAGGGTGAGCTCAAATGCTCAGTAAGGGTAAACAAAAGAAATATCAATCACATCATATTCATAAGAATATAACATTTTGGAAATCTTAACCTGCAAAAGAGATCATAATATCATAACATGGGATAAATCATAGTAGTGAAATGTAATCCCAATAATCATAACCTAAAACATGAAACTTTTTGGCATACACACATAATCATAGAGAATCATTTCTTATTAGTCAAGAATCATTGCCAAGACTATCTTAGTGGACAAAGTCTATTTCTGAACCGAGTTCAATCCCCGTTTCAGTCCTGTTTCACTGAACCAGTATAACCTACCATTCCAGACATGTCTATCTCATGAGATATAAAATCTTTACCCAATGCATTCGAGGGAGATATAGGTCCCACCCATCTCATAATGATACCATTCTTATGTGTGCCACAAAATCAGAAACCATACATCATTGCATACCCATGTAATAAAAATGGGAATCTTAAACATCGTGACATCATAAAAAAATTCATATAAGATAAAGGAATTCATAAATATAATTCCATCACAACATAATCAAATTAATGTAATAATAGGGATAGAAACTGAACCCTTTATTATCTTAGATGGAAAATAATTTTGATAAAACACTTGAACTCCATTCTTGAGGAAAATATCATTTATGCTTCAAAAACACTTTTCCTTTCTTAACATGTCATACAATTATAAACTGAAAGAATTTGATTAAAAATAAACTTGAAAACTTGTAAAGGAATCTTCTTGGAAATAATGTTTTAAAAATCCATTCATGCCGTATAAGTTAAAAAAACATTCTTCGTACTTTTGTCGGAAAAGTCAAAAAGTATCTCGTACGAAAAACGACAAAAGATTCCTTTCATATCTTTTACTAAAAACTCACCAAAGGGTAAAATTGGATTTAAACAATTTTAGGTGAATGGAAATAATATTACATATTGAGAAAACATGGATTTGGATGATAAAATACACCCCATTAAATACCAAAGTATAAACAATCTCGGATAAAAATGAGATTGTGATATTTCCCTTACCTTAGGTCCGATTTGCTTCGTAAGTGTCCAAACCTCCTGTATAATGATTTAAATAATGTCATTGACTTATTCCAGAATCATAATCATTGTTATGATATCATATATGGTTCACTTATGACTTTATATTACCCGTTCTTTTGTAAATTCCATGTTAAAGAGTGTTTTGGGTAAAATCGTTTCATTTTTCGGCCGTGTTTTGACTTGTAATTATTTATATGATTACTTAGATCATTATTACTTAATTCCAGAATATAAAACATTATTTATATGTAATATATATTCATAATATACATATATATAATAGATCAGTAAATGGAAAGAAATATACCATTCATGGAGACGGTAGGCCGTACGTACGCATGAGCGCTGTTTTCGTTTCCTTATTGAGTTGAATGGAATTAAGTGGATGACATACATATATATACACATAAATCTAGTATCATTATTATGTCATATATTTCATGATTACTTATTATATATACTTTATAATCATTCATGAATGGTTAACGTGGATAATGAATCTCATCGCGTCGTGGAGACGGTAGTCCGTACGTACGCACGAGCGATGATATCATTCTCATGATCATGGAATTGTATTGGAGTGTATGTATACTATTTCAGAATAAATATCAATTTAAAATAATAATATATAGTTATTATGTACACCATTATACTCATCCAAGTAAGGTGGTGGTGGAAAATAGATTACACCACGGCGTGGAGACGGTATTCCGTACGTACGCACGCGCGGTGATTTCATTTTCCGTAGGATGGATAGATGATGAAATAGGGTTGTTTCATACTTATAATAAAATATCCGTATATGAGTGATACTGATGTTATTACTTCATAATGAAACATCCTAAGAAGAAGAAGTGGAAGAAGAAATAAAGTTGAAAGAATCGGTAACAGACATTACCTCTTCTTTGAAGTGCCTCTTTGAGATCTCCTTTTAAGGCACTAATATTGGTCTTTGAGGAATACTAGAACCTCTAGGATGTTTCTAGGGAAGTGGAGAAGAGAATTTGGCAGGGGTTGGCCGAGCTTGAAGGCTCAAAGTGGTGTGAGGAAGAGCGGGAGGAGGTTCCCTTTTATAAGGGAGGAGAGGGGTACCTTTGGAAAAACTAAAAATATTATTTTATTATAAAGTCAAGTTCGGTTTTAAATAGATCCAAATTGATTTATTTCAAGACTAAGGTGGGGATGGGTCGAAATCATCTCATCCAATAGAATTTAGACAATTTTTGGTTCATATTTTAACCTTATCATTTAGATTTGACAATAAGTTAAATAATTTTACTTTTACCGTGTCTTCTTGTGTTCTTATACTATAAGGTTAATAAAATTACTATAACAAGCCAAACGAACCCCAAGTTGTATATTATTAATATATATAATATTATCTAAGTCATTTGGCTGAACCTTATATTTTTAGGAATAAAATAACAATTAATAATATAATATATTTTTTAAAAACTATTTTATGTCAATTTTGACACTATTTAGTAATTGATTTTTTTGAAAATTATAACAGAGTGATTAGTTCGAACAATGTTAATTAAATAAATACTAACATGTCATATTAACCTATAAAATTATTGGAATTCATAAAAAGTCTCAAATTACATTTATTTGGGTATTTATAACATCAATTATGTCAATATTTCATTAATAAGATAATTACTGCATCATCTTTGTGTCATAAATAAATTAAATTATTTATTGTATAAAAATTAAAAATAAAATACCATTATGTAGGAAATATTTTTAGATTTCTAATGAATATTTATAGTCTAATTTATCTTATGTATAAACCTATATTAAAAATTATTTAGTTATTAAACATTGATTTTATCTATTTTAACCCTTCTTTAAATAAATTAATAATAAATGTCCTAATCTAATCCAAGTGGGCCTAAATGGTCATATTTTATTCCTAAGGTTGTTTTTGGTCGAATTACACTTATCCAATAGAATTAGGACATGTGTTAGGGTAATAATAATAACATTTTTACCCTTAATTACCCTATTTACTTTTAACCGTGGTAAAAAAAAGTAAAAAGTTACTATTCACCAAAAATTATTTTCATCTCACTGAACCAAATTTTACTTATTGACATCAACCGTGCCTCTCGAATTTTTGAAATTCCATTCACAGAAGCGGTAAAATTAAGTTTTATGAAAAATTCATTTTTTTTAACTACCACTTAGTGGTTTCACTATTCATCAAAAAATGAATGTTTCCAGAAAAATACCAAAAATTAGGCCTAAGCTATATTTGATATTATGAAGTCAAAAATGATGTCTATTTTACCAAATTCAAAACATATCAGTTGGATTAATTAATTTAAAAATTAATTCCCGTCGTCAAAACAAATAGCGTGTTCTTAAGAGATAATAACTATCAAAAGATTGACACTTGTTTATGTCTGGTTTAAATGTGAAATTACATCCAATGACCAACATTGTATTAAATTGTAAAAATATATTCTAAATATACTTTAAAACCACTCAAATTAATAATTTATCACTATTAATTATTTCGATTAAAAAGGTTGTTTTTAATTAAAATTTAGTAATTTTCACTATTCATCAGAAAATGAAAGTTATCCAAAAAGGACCAAAATTTCACCCTAAGCTAATTTCGATATTCAGAATCCAAAAATGAAGTCAATTTTGGAAAATAAAATTTACAAAATTTCAAAAAGTGGTTATTACTATTCATAACGACTATTTTTAATAATATTTTAATAGCATATTGTTGTTTAGTGAAACTCGTTATTGCGTACTACACACGCTATCGAGGAAGGTCACGATTGTGTGTAATGAAAGACAATTCAAGGATGTGTGTTGTGCAAGCTCCTTTTGGTGTAGCATACAACACAAGACATTAATGAAATTAAAAAGAATATTTTTCATAAAATCTTGGGGTGTTACATTCTACCCCCCTTAAAATGAATTTCACCCTCAAAATTCGTCGGGGTTATAAATGGTTTACTACTCAAAAGTTTCTTTAATAGAAACCCACATCGTAAAAAGGAATACCAAAACCAATCTTTAAAAACAAAAGTATGAAACGTAACGGTTACCCAAATAAACTAATCACTGGGTTTCCACATAGGTGAAAATATGGATATGGAAGAGAAATCTAACCATCATGTTCTGACAGAGAGTGGTAGAGAACATGGCTATGGAAAAGCCAGAACTCACAAAGCCATAAATTTGTGACGATCTAAGGTACCATCTGATTCATCAGATATAAGAGCACTAGGATAACATTTTTGGCTTTCAAGATCATTTCCCTAAAGTTGATGAAATTGGAATTAGAATAAATACTTTCGTGATTTTGGTATAGTCTCACCTTTGGTCGTTCTTTGGACAATTTCCACTTCATCTCTTAAAGAAATGAAGTTGAATTTGTCATTCGTGATGTGTTAGCAGATCATGTGATAGAATGAGGGGTCATTCCATCTATCTCAAACAAAAGGTTTGAAAAGTTATCAAAAAATACGTAAGTCCATCTATAGTGAGATTAATCATATATAGTTCCTAAAATGGACTTATACTTATTATATTATATTGCCTAATATAATAAAACTAGTTTCTACTAAACAGGGACTTCCTGTAGGCCAATGGTAGGTGATAAAGGCCAGTCGCACTTTAGTTGTGGGTTCGATTCCCACAGCCTTGTCCGACGCGATGGGCTATCTCCCGTCCTGCAGGTTGTCCTTTTTCTAAAGCCATATTACTATAACATCCCATCAACAATATCGAAAATAGTTCTATCCTTAAACAATACTAACTTATTTCCAACATAATCCATTCCAACCTTTTGGATTATCTAAAATAGTTCGGTCCAAGATTATAGTATAAAGAAAACGATTACTTGAAATGTCATCAACCAAGCATGTGAATACCATCATTTATCCTCCATATATCTTGTTGGTCACATTCCAATCATGTGAATACCTTAAGCATGTATTCTCTTGAAAAATGAATACCCATTAAACCTTAGTGAAAACAAGAATGCTGTCAAAATTTAACTCTTTCCACATACCAAAATCCAAAAATTCTATATACTCAAACCATGATATAACCTTCTCCTTATATCAGTCATGAGCTCATGAATACTATCAAACATTTAATTTTCTCTTTATCCCTTCATTATGCGCATATCATATACATTCAAAAAATATCTGAATAACCTTTCATGGATACTGGTACCATTAATCATACACTTTCAAAACTCAAGGAAAGACAACAGTGTAACAATCCTTAGATGTCTCTTTATTCCATAGTACCATGAGATTACTTATACAACATTACACATGATAAACATGTAATCATTCCACTACATTCTTAAACCATTGACCGAGCTTCAACAATTATTTCATCTCACATATCATTTGTAGTCTCTTCATCATCATCAACATAAATACTACCCATACGACCATACTAATTCTCTTCATGAGACTTTCCCTTAGGGCATTGGTTTTCATAATGCCCGTACATTCCACATTTAAAACATTTAACCATTGTTGATGTCGTAGCAATACCATTATCCTCATCCCTGGTGTTAACTGAACCTTTTCCTTTGTACTTACTGGATTTGTGTCCTTCTTTTCCACACCCAAAGCATCTTCCAGTTCCTTTGAAACATTCTCCTTGATGCCTCTTCCCACATGATTTACATAGGGGAAATTGAACTTTCTTTCCTCTATGATCATCGTGAAACTCCATCTTTCTCTTATTAGCCGAGTCAGGAAACTTACCAAATTTTACTTCATTGATCATATTATGAGATTGCTGATTCGGCATAATAATGATGTTTGGACTTCCAAATCCTATTTCCTTTGGTTTCTCATGAAAAATATCATTCCATTGTCCATTATATCCTCCATTATCGTGAATCATTTTGTTTCCATCCATTTTCTAAAACCCAAAAAGAATAGTGTGAGAGGCAAAAATCTTGCTAGGGAAAGCAACATAGTAAAGGGGGAGTACCCTCAATATCTAACTTCGTAGGTTAAATTCTAAGATCGTTACAGTATTTCTAGGACTATATCCTATACGTATACTTATCCTTAGGGTCATCCCTAGACATACCTTAGAAATATCTCTAGGGATCTCACTAACATTTTCGCATCCTAGTTTCCAAAGGTTGACTAAAATTTTCCTCTGATACCAACTGTAGAGACCCGAATCCTGACGTACATTGACATTACATTACTTTTTCGGAATACTTATTGCATAACAAAAACACACACACAAAGACCGTAATAGTTTAGTGTCTTTGGAAACTTAGAATATAATCTTCTAATCATGGTGAAAGATCTTCAACATCTCCCATAAAGATCTTCCTTTTTTTATACCTAAAACCTTTATTTATATCCTGGGGAAAAGAAAACATAAAAGGGTGAGCTCAAATGCTCAGTAAGGGTAAACAAAAGAAATATCAATCACATCATATTCATAAGAACATAACATTTTGGAAATCTTAACCTGCAAAAGAGATCATAATATCATAAAATGGGATAAATCATAGTAGTGAAATGTAATCCCAATAATCATAACTTAAAACATGAAACTTTGTTCCATACACACATAATCATAGAGAATCATTTCTTATTAGTCAAGACTCATTGCCAAGACTATCTTAGTGGACAAAGTCCATTTCTGAACCGAGTTCACTCCCTGTTTCAGTCCTGTTTCACTGAACCGGTATAACCTACCATTCCAGTCATGTCTATCTCATGAGATATAAAATCTTTACCCAATGAATTCGAGGGAGATATAGGTCCCACCCATCTCATAATGATACGATTCTTATGTGTTCCCCAAAATCAGAAACCATACATCATTGCATACCCATGTAATAAAAATGGGAATCTTAAACATCGTGACATCATAAAACAATTCATATAAGATAAAGGAATTCATAAATATAATTCCATCACAACATAATCAAATCAATGTAATAATAGGGATAGAAACAAAATCCTTTATTATCTTAGATGGAAAATAATTTTGATAAAACACTTGAACTCCATTCTTGAGGAAAATATCCTTTCTGCTTCAAAAACACTTTTCCTTTCTTAACATGTCGTACAATTACAAACTAAAAGAAGTTGATTAAAAATAAAATTGAAAAATTGTAAAGGAAGCTTCTTGGAAATAATTTTTTAAAAATCCATTCATGCCATATAAGTTAAAAAAAACATTCTTCGTACTTTTGTCGGAAAAGTCAAAAAGTACCTCGTACGAAAAACGACAAAAGATTCCTTTCATATCTTTTACTAAAAACTCACCGAAGGGTAAAATTGGATTTAAACAATTGTAGGTGGATGGAAATAATATTACATATTGAGAAAACATGGATTTGGATGATAAAATACACCCCATTAAATACCAAAGTATAAACAATCTCGGATAAAAATGAGATTGTGATATTTCCCTTACCTTAGGTCCGATTTGCTTCGTAAGTGTCCGAACCTCCTGTATAATGATTTAAATAATGTCATTGACTTATTCCAGAATAATACTCATTGTTATGATATCATATATGGTTCACTTATGACTTTATATTACCCATTCTTTTGTAAATTCCTTGTTAAAGAGTGTTTTGGGTAAAATCGTTTCATTTTTCGTCCGTGTTTTGACTTGTAATTATTCATATGATTACTTAGATCATGATTACTTAATTCCAGAATATAAAACATGATTTATATATAATATATATTCAGAATATACATATATATAATAGATCAGTAAATGGAAAGAAATACATCGTTCATGGAGACCGTAGGCCGTACGTACGCATGAATGCTGTTTTCATTTCCTTATTGAGTTGAATGGAATTAAGTGGATGAAATACATATATATGCACATAAATCCAGTATCATTATTATTTGATATATTTCATGATTACTTATTATATATACTTTATAATCATTCATGAATGGTTAACGTGGAGAATGAATCTCATCGCGTCGTGGAGACGGTAGTCCGTCCGTACGCACGAGTGATGATATCATTCTCATGATCGTGAAATTATATTGGAGTGTATTTATACTATTTAAGAATCAATATCACTTTACAATAATCATATATATTTATTATTTACACCATTATACCCATCCAAGTAAGGCGGTGGGGGAAAATAGATTACACCACGGCGTGGAGACGGTATTCCGTACGTACGCACGCGCAGTGATTTCGTTTTCCATAGGATGGATAGATGGTGAAATAGGGTTGTTTCATACTTATAATAACATATCAGTATATGAGTGATACTGATGTTATTACTTCATAATGAAACAACCTACGAAGAAGAAGTGGAAGAAGAAATAAAGTTGAAAGAATCAGTAATAGACATTACATCTTCTTTGAAGCCCCTCTTTGAGATATCCTTTTAGGGCACTAAAATTGGTCTTTTAGGAAGACCAGAACCTCTAGGATGTTTCTAGGGAAGTGGAGAAGAGAATTTGGCAGGGGTTGTCTGAGATTGAAGGCTCAAAGTGGTGTGAGGAAGAGAGGGAGGAGGTGCCCTTTTATAAGGGAGGAGAGGCGTACCTTTGGAAAAACTAAAAATATTATTTTATTATAAAGTCAAGTTCGGTTTTAAATAGCTCCAAATTGATTTACTTAAAATCTAAGGTGGGTATGGGTCTAAAGAATCTCATACAATATAATTTAGACAAGTTTTGGTTCCTATTTTAACCTTATCATTTAGATTTGACATTAAGTTAAATAATTTTACTTTTACCGCGTCTTCTTGTGTTCTTATACTATAAGGTTAATAAAATTACTATAACAAGCCAAAAGAACCCAAAGTTGTATATTATTAATATATATAATCTTATCTAAGTAATTTTGCCGAACCGTATATTTTTAGGAATAAAATAACAATTAATAATATAATATTTGTTTTAAAAACTATTTTATGTCAATTTTAACACTATTTAGTAATTTATTTTTTTGAAAATCATAACAGAGTGATTAGTTAGAAAAAAGTTAATTAAATAAATAATAACATGTCATATTAACCTAGAAAATTGTTGTAATTCATAAAAAGTCTAAAATTACATTTATTTGGGTATTTATAACATCAATTATGTCTATATTTCATTAATAAGATAATTACTGCATCATCTTTGTGTCATACATAAATTAAATTATTTAATGTATAAAAATTACAAATAAAATACCATTATGTAGGAAATCTTTTTAGATTTCTAATGAATATTTATAGTCAAATTTATCTTATGTATAAACCTGTATTAAAAATTATTTAGTTATTAATCATTGATTTTAACTATTTTAACCCTTCTTTAAATAAATTAATAATAAATGTCCTAATCTAATCCAAGTGGGCCTAAATGGTCATATTTTATTCCTAAGGTTGTTTTTGCTCGAATTGAACTTATCCAATATAATTAGGACATGTGTTAGGGTAATAATAATAACATTTTTACCCTCAATTACCCTATTTACTTTTAACCGTGGTAAAAAAAAGTAAAAAGTTACTATTCACCAAAAATTATTTTAATCTCATTGAACCAAATTTTACTTACTGACATCAACCGTGTTTCTCGGATTTTTGAAATTCCATTCACAGAAGCGGTAAAATTAAGTTTTATGAAAAATTCATTTTTTTTAACTACCACCTAGTGGTTTCACTATTCATCAAAAAATGAAAGTTTCCAGAAAAATACCAAAAATTAGGCCTAAGCTATATTTGATATTATGAACTCAAAAATGATGTCTATTTTACCAAAGTCAAAACATATCAGTTGCATTAATTAATTTAAAAATTAATTCCCATCATCAAAACAAAAAGTGTGTTCTTAAGAGATAATAACTATCAAAAGTTTGACACTTGTTTATGTCTGGTTTAAATGTGAAATTACATCCAATGACCAACATTGTATTAAATTATAAAAATATATTCTAAATATAATTTAAAACCACTCAAATTAATAATTTATCACTATTAATTATTTCGATTAAAAAGGTTGTTTTTAATTAAAATTTATTAATTTTCACTATTCATCAGAAAATGAAAGTTATCTGAAAAATACCAAAATTTCACCCTAAGCTAATTTCGATATTCCGAATCCAAAAATGAAGTCAATTTTGAAAAATAAAATTTACAAAATTTCAAAAAGTGGTTATTACTATTCATAACGGCTAGTTTTAATATTATTTTAATAGCATATTGTTGTTTAGTGAAACTCGTTATTGCGTACTACACACGCTATCGAGGAAGGTCGTGATTGCGTGTAATTCAAGGCAAGTCAAGGATTCGTGTTGTGCAAGCTCCTTTTGGTGTAGCGTACAACACAAGACATTAATGAAATTAAAAAGAATATTTTTCATAAAATCTCGGGGTGTTACAATATTCTTGGGAAGTTTCATCTCTTGATGGATTTTACTCAAAGTGGTGAAGTGATAGTTAGCATAGTAGCCACAGAGGAAAATTTGGCATACCCCTCGACTAAAGCCATTTCTTAGCAGAAGCATGATTCACATGTGAGAGCTAGCAGATTGAAACCTATTAGAAGTTGGCTCTAGTGCAAGTGGGAGTGTTAAAAGTGGGTTCCCTAGACCCAACTTGTTTTGTACTTTGATTACTGTTACATGTATTCAGTTTGTTATTATACATGTGTTTATCTTGTCATGATAGTGTAGATACTTCTGCATCCACTTTATTAATGGCATTGTCCTTAGATTACGTGTCGCATCAAATGGTTATAGCAGGTCCCAGGCTATAATGAGAACCCTGAGATGCCATGACAGTAATCTTAATGTAATGTCCTATGGTCCAGTTACATCATTATGAAAGGACACAGATGATGTGTGACCATCAGGTGCTGGGGGATCATAATCATTGAGACTTCATCTCATGAAGTTCACACCTGATGACCTCTAGCTATTGAGAACATGAGTACATACCTGCTTAATAGGAACACCACATGTTTCTGGTGTCATTGGTCGTTCTTATCTACAAAAATGTGTAATGGTCTCTTGACTTGAGATCATTATCAATGAATTTCATTTAATTACGTACATTTGATATAAGGCAAAAACCATGGAGACAAAGTCGTAGTGCGGTAGTTTGTATTGGGTACATCATTAATGGCATGCCATTGATTGAATTATCGATAAAGGATTTGTCACTTCCGAGTTTAGGAAGAGATATCTCGGGCCTGGTTGATTAGGATGGTTGCACCTTCATTAAATCCATGGCCATGGTAGTCAAAGGTAAGACCATCCGGAAAAATCAACAAACAAAATAAAGAAAATAAAGAATGATGAAACTAGTATGCATTCCACTTTATTGAGATATCGATGACGAAGAGATTATATTACATGGACCGTGTTCATAGGAAGGCAGTCATTGCTTTGACTTTGCCTTATCTCTATAGGGGCCTCGATGGGTTGCTAGACCCCGCTCTAGGTCAGTGATATTATTCACTACTATTGAGATAAGGGCCTAGAGGGTCACATACAATAGCGCCTTGAGAATCTTCCCTATTCTAGGAATAGGAATTTAGAACTTGGCGGGCCCCGCCAAAGGGTCCGAGCACTATCCATGTTCTATGGATCACCAAAGAATAAATAAATTCATTGATTATTCGAGTTTAGAATAATTTGTTGAATTTATTTATAACATGTATTTAAAAGTAATATAGTAAATACACGTATTAATATTATTCGACTGGATTTAAATATCCTAGGTTCGTTTAATATTAGTAGGAGGAATGAGTCGAGTTAAAGACTCAAATTTATCATGTAATATATTTATATATTACAAGTAAGTGATAAATTGTAAATATTATTTATGGAATAATTTTATTTGTCATAAATAATTATTTATATCGCTTATATAGCGAACATCTATTACACGGGGGTTGGGAACCTATACCGCATGTTTTAACACTCCCTATATAAGTGAGAGAGATGCTCTCCCACCATTCACTATTCATGTGTCAAGATTGAGATCATCTCTCTCTTCCTGGAATTTAGAGGGAGAGACTCTCAAGAAAAGAAGGATCTTCAAGATCATCCATCCCGGATCAAAGCTTCCTTTTTTGCGGTGATCATCGTTGCACTGAAGTGAACGTCGAAGATCCGCGCTAGCACCCGGATCTTGACGAACGGCGCGCGAGCAGATTTGCGAGGCATGTGTGGATGATCTAGAGGGATTCTACGTCAGAGTCTTCGAGCAATGATCACCAGCGTCCTTCACGTCAATTCTAAACAAGGTAAATTTTCAGTTTAATTTTGTTCTCCTTATGAACCTTGCGAGATCCTCAGACCAAGCTGGGACAAGATCACCAGAGTTGACAGGGTTATGTCACTCCGGTGAAGCAGAAAATTTTAAAATCTCGGCCCATCGGCTTCCGCTGCATAGTTCCGGTACCTAACAATATTTACCCAACACATTAGAGAGTTACCAGGGAGAACCCTTTATACGAATTAATTCATGTGATACACATGAGGAAAATGTATATAAATCCATGAATTATCATAGCATGATAAACCCATTGGAAATTAAGTGGGTATCCAATGAAATTAAATAACATTCTAGGTAAATACTCATCAATATACAAAGTTAAGTTTAGGGTATTTAAACCATATAGAAAATGGGTATATAGTTTAGTAAAAAAATTTCCTAGTTAATAAATGTCTAAATATCAAGGCGAATAATCTTTAATCATAATAAGCATCCAAGGGTATTCAGATGGAAAAGAATGATTATACATTATTGATGATACAGAAATACATAGGAAGTGAAGGATAATTATCTAGTGAGATCATATTACCACTATAACACATTTAAATAGTATCATTGGCATATAAAATAAAGTTAAAATCCATGAGAAATATGGTGAGTGAAAGATAACATGAACATTGGTTACAAATTGGGCATGAACGAAACCCTTTAAATAGATTAATCCGGTTATATTTGTAAATATTCAACAATCAACTTTGGTAAATATAGGATGTTCAAAATATAGAGGGTAGTGACCCAATTGAAAGAATGATAATAAGAAGTGGTCAAGGATACATTCATGGAATAAGGATATCAATTGAATGTAAATATTAATCTAATTGTTTATTATGGATTATAAAGTGCATGTGAATTATCCAAAGAAAATCCCCCAAGAGTATCAAATCAGGCATGCATCAAAGCCTGTTGTCGTGCGCCAGGTGATGATTGAGTCAAATCCCAATGCACCATTTTTGGGGTTATAAAACCTAGGTACAACTATTCTAGAGCCGCATCCACTGTAGTATCTAGATAGAGACGTCATTGTTAGAAAAACCACACACACGTTTTTTTCACTAAATTTAGGATGGTTTTATAGTTATGGTAAACCTTGAGTATTATAAAGGATTATGAAATTAGTATAATGAGAGGGAATGGTGATATATAATGTTTAACATATTATGTAAATTAAAATAATGATTCATAATAAAATTTTCGATTGAAATGTGAAAGAATTAGTAAGGCTCACAAAAGTAAAGGGAAAAGAGGGGTGAGAAACCCTTGTTTCAACATAGAAATAACTCAGGGAAATGATATATTGAGAGATAATAAATAAAATATCATTGGAATATAATATGTTGGAATAAAAATCAAGGTATTATAAGAAAATAAATTTAAAAATACAATATAGTAAAAGTAATGTACTAGAAAATGAAAGAGGATAATTGATGAAACCCTTACATTGGGAGGATGCTTCTTAAAGATCGATAAACACTCATTATAACCTTGGAACCACCTTGTAGAGTCTCTTGAGAGGTATATTTATAAATAAATCATGCTCAAATTATTTTTTGTGGAAATTGAGGAGGCAATGGGGGGTATTTATACTTGAGGATTGGTGGTTTTAAGTGATTGAATAATGATTATTTTGGTATTTAAAGATAAACACTTTTGGGTGGAATTAATATTGATAATTTTGGTTGGTAATTAATGTTGTAAATTTTGTTTAAGTAGTTTAAAAACCTCACCCACCCATTTAATTTTGTCAATTCAATTTGGATTAACTCTTTATATTTTAACTTTAAACTTCTACTTTATTTTACCTATATCACGGTAACTCTTTTTTTACCATGGTAACATTTTTGTGCCTAAAAATTAAAATTACATTATTAAATAATTAGTAAATTCTAATTAAAAACATTTAATCCATTTTCATTGGTTAAACTTATAAAATTGTTAAGAATAAATTCTAATATGATATGGGTATAACTCAAAAAAAAATAGTTTTTCTAGAAAGGATAAAATCATTGTTTTTAAAATATTAAGCACATGTTTTTAAATGTAATGAATTTTTTATTATGTTATTCATTAAATAATGTTTTATAAAAAATAAGGATTAATAAATTTTAAATCATGATCATATCACGGTTATATCATAAGAGTTATGGTATTTCGTAATAAAATAATATTTCCACTTTTTACCCATAAAAAAACATTTTTAGAAAATTACAATAAATTCACTCTAAAATAATTTCAGTGAGATAAATAAAAAATGCTATTTGTTTTATAAAAATAATACTATAAATATTATAGTCTTATATTTTAAATAAAATACATATTTATTGAAAATCAATTGTTTTTATGACATAAAGAACTTTATGACCATTATAAAAAGTACTTAGGACTTCATTAATTTATATTATCATCTTAAAGTGTTTTATAATATAATTTAAATTAAAATAAAATTTATTTAAAACAAATAAATTTATCATAAAAAATAATTATAATGTAAATTAAATATTGATATAGTTTAAAAAAATACAATTATAAAAAAATCCCAATGGTCACTTAATTGTGTCTACACAACCAATAATAATAACGACCAATTTTCTTATTGACCAATGTTCATTATTCCCATCAACCATATTTTTTGATAATAATAAAGGTGAAAAATTATATTTACCTATAAATACACCATCATTCTCACTTTATCACTCACTACTTCTCTTACAAAGGTTCTTACACATCCTTCGATAATGTCAATTTTTTCCCTAACACTTCACTTTCTTTTTATAATATTTATGGGAATGGGAATCTTCTTAAGGGATTTCAAAAATATGAAGTTTGTTTTAGTGAATTTACTTTTCTTCTATGTTTATATCCATTTAATATTCCTAGTTTTAATATCCTATAATTATGCATAATGCATAATATTCTTATGAAAAATAATTTCCATTGTAATACCAGGTATTTTATTTGGTAGTTTTGTAACATTATCAAATAATGAAATAAAGTTTTATTTTCTTCTAGTATGTGTCTTATATTACACTACATTACTATTAATGACAGAATTATATATATATATATATATATATGTTTATAATAAATAAATTCCAGCATTGTTACACTCCCATGTAATTTTTTTTGTTTAATTGGTTTCATTTATCTCCTCTTATATTATACATTGGGAAAAGTGTGTCTTCACCTATGAGAGAGGCCATTATAGCCCCATTTTTATTTTTACCTTGAGTAACCTAGGATACATAGTTGACTAAAAGATTTTTTTTTGGAATTTGGGACCGTTTAATTCATTATAACCATAAATAATGGGGACATGGGTAGAAATCACGATAATTTCATGCTCATTATAATTTTAAAGTTATTTGAACAAGATTAAAGATTTGATTTTTTCTTGATCTTAATTATCTTAAAATATAATTTAAAATATTAATTATTAGTATTCATAGAATGAGTTATTTTCCTTTAATATATTTTCCTCATTGCAAAGAGGGGTCTAGAATAATTCTTCATATTAATTCTAATACCCATTTCTTGAGAGAAACATGGGGTATTAAAATCTACTATTACTTGTATTGAATCTTGTCAAAACTATAAATTTAAATGTTCACATTAATATGATTGTGGAATTTTTTATTCTAGACCTTATATCCTAGATACCCTCCTTTACATTTTTATCCTTATTTAATCCCATAGTATCAATGAATGATCTTGATAGAGATGATCCAAATTAATATTTGATTATATCTTTCCTATCCTTATTATATATATTTTTAATGATATTCATTTATTTAAGTGTGGGGGATAGTTTATACATGGTGGAATGGGATGGGATTCATTTATGATAACATTCAATGTGTTTTTCATGGGATATAGGGAGGTTGATTAATTATCATTAATTGTATTTTATTATTTCCCCTCTTAAAAATCAAAAAATTAAAAAATAATGAAAAATTTGAAAAAATGGGTTATGTCTTGGGAAGATAAAAAATCACTCTAGTTTAACCTATAATCCTATTATAACTGTTACAATTAGTGTTTCAAGTTAATAAAATATAGGTTGGGTAAAGAGTGTAAGATTTATCCCAAGAACAAATTTTAAAAAAATAAAAAAAAATGAAGAGCGTAAATCATTCCATTATACTTATTTCTTTGTGAGACTTGTTTAGAGATGGGGTGTTGGGTGATTTCATTTATTTGAGGAGTTTTTTTTGGTCTTATTGATTATCATATATTATACTTTATATTTAACCTACTCTTTGAGTATTATTGATTTTTGGCATCAACTACATACCAAATCTAAGATTCAGAGTCATTTGAATATTAATGTGATATTTTCATGATTAATTATGATATTTATGTTTATGAGGTAGGGATTTGAGATTATTTGAAAGCCTATGGTTAGGAGCATGCATTTGTGGTTAGAGAATAACTATAGAGAAATTATACCTTGAGTGATGAGGGGAGTGAATTATGGTGAGTTAGATCATTAATGGCATGGGTATTAAGGATATATTGAAAGATGGGGGTGGAAAAGATGAAATTTGTTTGAATTATAATTATACATGAAACATGATTTTACATATTTCAATTTAATGAGTTGTGTATTTTTTTTAATATTCAGTTATGACTTTATGTTTATGAGTATGATAATTTGGATGTTTTCCTTGTTGGAATGTGAATTTTTTTAAACCTTTTTTGATGTTTTCTTGGGGATAATAAAATATTCACGTGTAGAAGAATTTGATGGGACTTAAATTCATATACATTTTGAACTCCATTTTAGTACCTTTTTTTGATTGAAATAAGTCATTTTAAATTTGTTTTACACTATTATGTAGCCAAATTTCAGGTGTATAAATATTTAAAATCCATTAGAGTTTTTTAATAATTAAGCTTAAGCACACCGCAACCATGACACCATGAAATAAGAACAAGTATAGGGTTGATGAACTAAAACTAGAATGAGAATTTTGGTGTGGAAATGACACCACAATATAGTGGTTCCCCTGATGAAATAGATATGTAAGGGTAAAAGAAGAGTTTTCACTATGATTATGATTCAATGTTGTAAGATGAATCTAAGACTTCGAAGAATTAAGTTAGAACTTAGATGAAGGCCATCCACCATGAGGTATCCAACCACTCAACTCTAAACATTAATAGGTTGAAGGCTTTCATGGGTCATCACTAGCCAGAGGAACATAAACCCAATGTTGTCCAGTTATGAGCAGATAAGAGGATAACCATATGTGGAAAAATAATGACCTACCAGATGAGTTAGTCCTAATGGTTTTGATCAAAATGCTAATGTAGTACCCATAATTTTATAGGAGATCTTTCCCAAGATTAAGTTTAATTTGGGATATGAAAATTAAATGCCACACCATTGCATGTTTTTTCATTCTAGGGATGTTGATACATATGAATTTTTAACTTTGTAAGAATCAGTTCCAAAGATCCATGCCACAACACACTATCTACACTATAACTAGAATTACATGGAAATTTGATAAATGACATGACTCTTTCATAATAATTATTGACTCTTATATGATCCACACTACACCAAATACATCCTATTATATTAGGGATGGTCGAGATTTAGTAGAGATAGCATATTCAAAGTACTAGAGATCCATCCTATAGCCCTATTGGGGTTTTAGATGCATCTAGAGAGATTATATCCAAACACTCAGGAGAAACGTTTTGTGACCTTGGAGTTTGAAATTTGAAAAAAAATATTTTTTTTGTTCTAAACTATAGGTCATGGAGTTGTGTCATGGTCATGACTAGTATTCTATGAGAATTTAAGGTTTTAATTTCTCACACTACAATTCTGGGGGTTGCACTACAATGGTCACTAGCATATTTAAATAAAAATCTACTAATTTCAAAGGGGAACCAGGCTTAGAAATATAAGAATTTGGGAAGGAAATCAAGGAGAAAAGGAACTTAAGAGAGGCTATTATTAGGGGAGATTAGAGATGTTTTTATGAATACTTTAATGATTTTATTCTTGTCTATAGATTGAGACTTTATATATTATTGATAACAAAGTTCATATTTTATTTCTATGCTTGTGCTAT
Source organism: Viscum album (assembly GCA_963277665.1). Classification (NCBI taxonomy): domain Eukaryota; kingdom Viridiplantae; phylum Streptophyta; class Magnoliopsida; order Santalales; family Viscaceae; genus Viscum; species Viscum album. The sequence goes on from OY728153.1 coordinate 1,518,917,505, forward strand.
TATTTCTCCTTCTGAATATGTGTGTTCTATCCTTTTAGACCACCACTTAACCCATGATTAATGACTAATTCAGCAGGATTAAGTATTCACTTAGGGGATAGTGGACCGTGATTATGAGGGAAGATACCTTTTTTGGAATGACTGGTTTGACTTGTGAATAACTTGTGGAAAGCCAACATCACAATGTGCTATTTTTTTCTTATCCTTTAATCACCTAGATAGAGTGATGGTGATTAGAATATGCACCCTAGAATGGTATAAGGGAGTGAATAAGTGAAATCCAACATTAACTACACCTTTTCCCTAGATATTAAACTTCATAAACCTAAGTCTAATTAAATTATCTCAACCAAAGAAGTTGAATATAATTAGTTAGTTCTAGTACCACTGACCAAATAGATTATTTATCCCAAGAAGTATCACATTTGGTCACCTTTTTTGGGCCATGAGTGGATTTATTCATAACCTTTAGTGAATTTTCCTCAAAAAATAATCCATAGTATTTGTCTTGAATTTTATTTTTCATCAATATGAAGTTAATCTTTACCCCGTAGCTGTATTTCCATAGATCATCATTTTTATTCTTAGTGTTTTCTTCTTGTACTTATTTACCCACTTTACTATAATAATAATCTTTAATGGATGTTTATTATAGGATTCCACTTATTCCCAGTGGATTTACCTCAAGAATCTAAATACCTAAACTATGCCTTAAAGTATTTGTGATTAAGGATCCCGGAATTCAATTATAAACTCTAACCAATTCCACCAGGAGCACACCACCTATATATTTACAATATTTTTAAAACATAAATTTGGTATCACATACCATTCAAAATAAAATAATTGACTTCTATTACACTGATACATTACATGGAATTTGTATGGAGTTTCTCATAATCCCATTAGGTACCCTAGAAAATTCAATTATATGGAAAATTGTCTTATCTTCTTGACTTTACCGTTAGGTTTTGATGAACATTATTTTCTATTCTAAAGAAACATTATTGGTCTCACCAACTAAGTTTTATTCTTTATTTCTGAACTTTTATCCTCTTGTACTATTAATATAGCATTAAGAGCTAGATATATATAGACCAATTTATATATCCTCAACACTTTGATAAAATAGGGTAAATTTTTTTTGAACACATTTACATTATTAGAACATTTACAATGATAAATTCAGAATAAATTCAAAAAAAAAGTGATCCTTAAGGAAACTGTTAATGATTTTTTATATGCTTAACACAATCATCTAGATTACCTTGTTAAATAACTTCAAAACCAAGTTACTTAGGAATGGTTTACTCCAACACATAATTTATTTTTTCAAACAATTTATTTCTTATAAAAAGTTCATAATATTTTCAGCTAAAGACTTTTCTAACATAAATATTTAAATATAATGATGATAATGATGCCATATGTTCTATAACACAAATATTTAATTTGATAAGTATCATGTTTTACAAACATTTACCCAATAAGTTTATTAAATGTTCTTCCACTAGAATGATAAACCCTTTTGAATTCATCAAAAACATTAGAGGGACAAGATCAATATTTAAATAATATTTTTATCACCATAAAATTTATCCCTTCACATGGATATTTTCTTAAGCCATCATTACAATCATAAAATATATGAATCTTGGATGTTTGTGTGGATAACCCTTTTCCCAATCCATCATATAGATAAAAATAACATAATTAGTTTGATAACTTAATCTTATCAAGGTATATAGGCTAGGTGTAAACCAAATAAAATTTTAAAAATGAGCACCTAATCCTAGTAGGGTCACCAATTATTTTGTTTCCTTACACAGGATATTCCAAGGGAACCCAGCTATGGAATAACATACCTAGTTACATGATCAAGGGATTCACAAGTGTTCACTTTGGAAGGAATATAAGACTTATTATTTTTAAGGGGATTTAATCTCAACATCTCATATCATGTATTCCCTTTAAATGTATGCATGATTATAGTGATTTAGTTTGGAATCATACTACTTCCACTGAATCACTATGTTCAAACCATATTGATGTATAAATCTTTACCTAACTCATAACTTGTGTTACTAACCCAAATTAAAATCCAACAATATTCATACACATACAAATTCACCCCATGCATAATATATACAAAACCCTTTCATGTAAAGGCTTAGAATCACTTTAAATCAATAACCCCCATAAGATTAACCTTGTAGTTATAGATAACAGGTCTTCACTTTTATAGAAAAGGCATAAAAATCAAGGAAATCCAACAATCTAACCTAAAGTTCCTCTACCAGAGGATACATCATTCAAGAGAGGCCTCAATTACATCATAATTGTAACACCAGATATGTATAAATCACAATTAACTACATAATTCACGCTTAATATCTAGTATAAGCCAAAGTCAAGGTAGAAGAAAACTAAATAAATTATTATACAAAACATGTAACTCCTTAGATGAATGTAAAATAATTTATAAAATAAGTTTAACACCTTAAACTAACGAATACACATATTCATAATATAAAAAATTTATAACTATGAAAAATAAATAAGTTAATAAACTAAATAATTGAAAAATTAATATATTTAAACACGAGAGTAACTATTTATGAACAATTCATGTATAAAACCATTATAAAAAATTTATAATTTAGTATGTCTTATGGACATTCCATAATCAAATAAATATAAACCTTTTATATTCATTCCCAATATGAACACCTTAATATTATTCTTTTATATGGTATTTATTTTAAATATATGATATTATATAAAATATAAAAATTTTATATTACAATTCTATTATGTAAAAAATTTACATAATCTAAATACCACATATTTAACATTATTTAAACATTTATCATATTAATTATCAAAACCCATTTTATTTATTTTAATTAAATTATAAAATTAAGAATTTTAATTTTAACTATTAAAATTAGCTATCATGAACAATTCATAATTTTTATATAAACACTATAATATTTTTTCCTTATTTTATAATTTATAAACATTTTATAAATTAAACTTATAATTTCCATATAAAAAATGTATATCCTGATTACAATTCATGCCATATCATTTGAAAAAATTTATTTTAATATTTAAAATTAATATTATGAAATATTTATTTAATAAAAAACATTTCATTAATAAATTACAAACATTTTAGAATTAATTAATTTATAAAAACCTTTATAAATTAAAAAAATATCCCAAAATACAATTTTTATTTAATTTATAATAATTTTATAAATTATAATATTCAATTCATGATTGAAATTTAGAAAAATAAAATTTTTCTTTAATATCTTATTTAACGATATTGACATATTATACTCGATGAATGATAGGATATTGTGATCAAAACCTTTGTGTGATATCAATTATCTTTTATGATTTATAATCACAACCTATGATATGATATAGGGTCTGAATTGGATAAATGTGGTGAACACTGGGAAATCATAGGCTATGACAAACACCCACATAAGATTAAAACCTTCACCACCTAGGATATTGTTTCTTATGATACCCCACAATATCGCCTTAGAAACATGATTCTCTATATTAAGAACACATAGAGTAGATCTATTGCTATATATAATCCCCTTATCATATGCTATAATATTCTAAAATATGAAGGATTCAGAGATGTCACTACCTATGACATCCCATATCATACATTACAATCCCAACATTGATTAAGTTATCACATAATGTGATGTAAAAATAATTTAAAATGTATAATTATATCTTATGAAAAGGAATATGATAGAAAAAATATCCAGTTTTTACATTTTAAAAAATTATTTTGAGAATCAAATAACATTTAATGGATATAATACCACTGAAGTGTTTCTAATAATTGTTTGAAACTCAATCAACACAGTAGAAACAACAAGAAACCTCATTCCCAAGATCTACCATGAATAAAAAATATGATGATGATATTTCACATATCTATAAAGATGGAAAATATGGATAAAAATAGAAAGCAAGCATGCTATAAAAAATTAGAAAAAATAAACCAAAAACTATCCTTAGCATCCTGAGCTCCAACTCGATCATCTACTACGAGCTCCGTCCAAAATAACCAAGAATCAAGTGTTTAAAGTGACATTATTCCCTTTGTCAACACCTATATACATATAATATTATTGGGTACCAATGGAATCTAAATAAGGTGTGATAAAAATATTACTATGACACCACCAACGGTGCCTATAAATTCATGTCCATGTAATATAAACTTAAATAGTGTGAAATAATGCATATATAAAAGTAAAGTAGTTCTATAATGTAAATACCTAAGTACCTGCTTAAGATGTCAACTGGTGTCTGAACATGTAATAATTAATTAATTAATTAAGTTCCAGTTTATATATTAAATTCACATGAGAGGCATATCCAACACTGAAATCACCTCATGATAGTAAAAGTAAAGGTTCCATGATGTAACAAGGAAAAATATTTAATGTTAATAATTAAAGGGTTATAATATAATGACCAAGGAAACCGAGACCTCAAGGGTCTCCAAATCAGTAGTAACTACAACCTAGCTAAAGGGGTAAGAGTGTAATCCAAGGAGAATCATCTAAGGAATTCCACAATAGTGTGATCTAACCTAGTCCAAGGAAAACATCCAAGGTAAAAAGAGATAATATATGGATAGGCCCAAGGATGTAACTAAGGAACCTCAGGTCTATAGAAGCCCCATTGGATCCCAAGAGTGTATCCAAGGAAACTTGTAATAGTAAAGAAGGGATCCTATAATATCATACTGGGAATCTACTAATAGAAGTGGATCGGGTTCTAATGTAACGCCCTGACCCCAGTTACCCAGAGTCGGTGCATTAATTACATAACATTGGCATGATCACAAGAAAGATCAAATCTCGAAAGACCGATTGGTTTAGTAGCCTTGGAAACACTAGATATATTCATAAGTTTTACATTACATCATAAAACGAAAAACTAATACAACAACATATTGTCTCCATAATCCACACTCATATCCCCACATAATATCCCTGCAGGTCATTCATAACTTACTTCTTCACTTCCTGGGAAAAATAAAACACAGAAAAGGGGTGATCTCAAATGCCCAGTAAAGATAACAATATAACGGAAACTTTCATAAATAAGAATAAACATTTAAGGCAATGTATAACTAAAACAAAAGCCTTTTAAACTTTAACTTCAACATAGTATGGCATAAATAAAATGAAATAATGCCATTTACTTATTCATATGGATATTCTACTAATAGAATAATCACATGCAAAATCACTAACCACTTTCATAATGTTGGAATGCATAATGCCAGACTATCATAACCACATAGCCAAGGCCTCATGCCAAGACTACAAATAATATTTTTCCAAGGCCTTGTGCCAAGACACTAGTTTGTCTCATGAGACCTACTGATGCATCGAGGAGCTATAGCGGGCTCCACCCGTCACATATTAAGTCCAATTCATTCCCATATGAAAAGGTTTAAACATAACATAAACATTCGTATTAAAACTAGCATACGAAATGTCAATACTTTCACCATAAACCATGAATGGTATATAAAAAAATAGTACATCCACAGTCAAACATATCACAAAACCTTCAATACAATATAAAAGTTTTGTATCATAATATATCATCCTCAAATAAGCGTAAAATCCATTAAAGGATGTTGACATAGATGAAATCAAAACTCTTTTTAAAGAAATATCTCTTTCTATTTTGAAATCATTTAAGAGACATATATTTATAAAATAAAACATTTTCTTTGAAAATATTCTTATAAGCATGTAAGGGAAGCTTTGACGATTTTATAATGGCGGAAAATAACCGCACCCGCAGTATAAGTAAAAAAAACATTCTTATCTTAATTCTGTCGAAAATGTTAAAAAGCACCTTGTTTGGAAAACAGCGGAAAGATTCCCTTATAAACCTCTTATAAAAAGTCAAACAAGGGTATAAATGACTTTAACCCATATTCTTTTAAATATTAAAAATGTTTTGAAATACATTTTGAAGAAACATGGATGTGGATGATAGTGAGATCCCAGTAGATTATTACGTATAAACAACCTCGGATAATGAAGAGATTGTGAAATAACCCTTACTAATTTGGAAACTTACGAAACGTACAACCCAGGAATGAGGTATCATACAATGAATATGTAAATACACATAAATTAAAGTGTATTACACAAAGAATATAATTATGGGCAGTACATACACCACACAAAAGGTTATGGTGGCAATATGGCATGAATCTCACAGGAATAAGGAGTGAGATGAAAACCCCTTACCTTGTACTTTTCCTTGGTTGGGGTAGGTTAACCTCCTGTATAATGGTGAAATAATTGTTATTAAATTATAAAAGAATCATATACATTAATATGATATCATATATGATCTTTTAATATTGATTTGATAATAATATCTTAGTATTATCGTTGTTTCGGGTGTTAACTTACTTGATTTATTTTATATGTTTTGTTACGTAAGCCATGATTGTAATGGATAGGTTGTATATTATTCATATAAATAATGATATCAAGTCCTTAAACATCATTTTTAAATCATCAAATGATAATTATACTTGAATGGATACGATGGAGAATGAATCTCATCGCGTTCGTGGAGACGGTAGTCCGTACGTATGCATGAGCGACAATATCATTCTTTTGATATTAAAATAATATATAAATGGATGTAATATCATATATACAGAATAATTAACATGTTATATTTATTATTTACATGAGTTGCACATCATTATTATACCCATCCAAATAATAATATATTGAATAACAATTACACCACGACGTGGAGACGGTAAGCCGTACGTACGCACGTATGGTGACATGTTATTCAAAGGGTGGATAGAATAATGAATATGGTTGTACCATATTTATAATAACATCACAGTATATGTGAGATACTAGAGTTATTATTTTAGAATGGTATGAACAAAGAAAGAAGAAGTGGAAGAAGAAAGGAACTTGAAAAAGGGTGGTGAAATCATTACCTCTTCTTCGGGATCTTCCTTTTGATTTGATCAAAAGGGCTCCTTAGGTTGGCTTTCTGATCAAACTAAGGCCTCTAGGTTGTAGTGAGAGAAGTTGGGAGAGTATTTGGGCAGGTTTTGGACGAGCCAAGTGGCTTGAGAGGTGTGAGGAATGAGTAGAAGTGGTCTCCTTTTATAAGGGAGAGGAGGGGCTCTTTAGGAAAGAGTGAAAGTATTACTTTATAATATAATTATATTCGGTTTATAATGGTCCAAAAATCATTGAGGTCAAAGATAAGATGACTAATTTTATAAATAACATCAACCAATAAGAATTTTACAGGTTTTAGATAATATTTTAATCATTATAATCTTATTTATTTAAATGATTTATTAATGAGGTAAACATTGCATCATTATTGTGTCATTAATAATTTAAATTATTTGATGTCTAAAAATTATAAATAAAATATAATTATGTAGGAAATCTTTTTATCGTTCTAATGAATATTTATAATCGAAAATCAAACATGTATAACCCTATGTAAAAATTGTTCTTCTAAAAGATGTAAGCTTATGCCATTTTTATTTTTATTTTAACTTTATTAATATAATGTGTCCCTACCACATACAAGTGGCTTTAAGGGGTCCCCAAATCGACCCAAGGATGCCCATGGTCGGGTATGTGTCCACCAATAAGGTTAGGACACGTTTTAGGGTAATTTTGTATTATTATAATATTATTTTTTAACCCTTATTTACCGGATTTACCTTTTAACCATGGTAAATAAAATATTTACCGCAGTAATTATTCAAAATGTGTAAAAATAAAAGTTACCTATTTACATAATTTGGACATCCTGATTCCAAATATGTAATCAATTTTTCCAAATTCAAAACAAAGAAGTGGCAGAAATTAATTTAAAATTAATTCCCGTTGTTAAAATAAAAAGCGTGTTTTTAAGAGATAATAACTATCAAAAGATTGACACTTGTTTATGTCTGGTTTAATTGTGAAATTATGTCCGATGACAAACATTAAATTAAATGGTAAAAATATATTCTAAATATACTTTAAAACCACTCAAATTCATAATTTATCAATATTAATTATTTTGATTAAAAAAGTTGATTTTAATTAAAATTTAGTAATTTTCACTATTCATCAAAATATAAAGTTATCTGAAAAGTACCAAAATTTCACCCTAGGATAATTTCAATATTCCGAATCCAAAAATGAAGTCCATTTTGAAATATAAAATATATATGATTTCAAAAAGTAGGTATTACTATTCACAACGACTAGTTTAATTAGTTGTGGTGTGTGTTAGAACTCGAGGTTGCGTACAACACACACTATCGCATTATTCGAAGGGAAACGTAACATGGAAGCTTGGGGTGTTACATTCTCCCCTCCTTAAAATAATTGCGTCCTCGTAATTTCTAGGGTATTAATGCATAAAAAGACTCGGGTGGTTCTTCATCATAACTTCCTCGGGTTCCCACGTTGCCTCTTCCATCTTATGATTTCTCCACAAAACTTTTACTAGACGCGTCGTCCGGTTTCTCAGTACTTGTTCTCTTGTATCAAGAATCCTGACAGGCTCTTCACAATAAGACAGATCGGGTTCCAGTTCTAATTCCTCATAGGTGAGTACATGCGTTGGGTCAGGCATGTATTTTCTCAACAGAGATACGTGGAACACATCGTGAACTTTGGAGAGACTTGGCGGCATTGCCAATCGGTAAGCTACAACCCCAATTCGTTCTAGAATTTCGAAAGGTCCGATGTACCTGGGACTCAATTTACCTTTCTTACCAAAATGTATGACTCCCTTCCACGTAGATACCTTCAGGAAAACATGATCACCGACTTGAAATTCCAAATCCTTCCTTCGATTATCGGCATAGCTCTTCTGCCTACTTTGAGCTGCTTTGATGTGATTTTGGATTAACTTCACCTTTTCCACCGTTTCCTCAACCAGTTCTGGGCCTACAAGTTTTCTTTCACCAACGTCATCCCAACAGGTTGGTGTACGACATATCTTTCCATATAACGCTTCATATAGTGCCATCTAAATACTTGAATGGAAGCTATTGTTATAGGAAAATTATACCAGTGGTAAATATTGATCCCACATACCCTGAAAGTCAAGTGAGCAGGTTCTCAACATGTCTTCTAAGGTCTGAATAGTCCGTTCTAATTGTCCATCTGTCTGAGGGTGGTAAGCAGTGCTCAAATGAAGTTCAGTATCCAGGGATTTCTGAAGACTTTTCCAAAATCTTGAAGTAAAACAGGGATCACGATCAGAAACAATCGATAGGGGTACTCCATGAAGTCTCACAACTTCATTAATGTATAGTCTTTCTAGATGTTCCAGGGGTAGATCTTCTCTTATAGCAAGAAAATGTGCTGACTTGGTAAGAAGATCAACAATAACCCATATTGCATCATTCCTTCTAGGAGTCTTTGGTAGCCCCATGACAAAGTCCATCGTAATATTGTCCCATTTCCACTCCGGTATGGGAAGAGGTTGCATGACTCCTCCAGGCTATTGCCTTCCAGCTTTCACTTGTTGACAAACCATAAATCTTGACACAAAATCAGCAATCTCCCTCTTCATGTTGTCCCACCAAAAATGTTCCTTCAAATCTCTATACATTTTGGTGCTCCCAGGGTGTATAGAGAAATTGGAACTATGAGCATCATCCAGCAATTCCCTTTTTAGATCAGGTATATCGGGAACACAAAGTCTCTTCCCAAATTTCAAAATTCCATCTTCATACACAAAGTCTCTCAGTCTCCCATCATTCACAGCTTTAATCTTCTTTTGAAATTCTTCATCATCGGTCTGAGTATTCTTAATCCTTTCTATTAAAGATGGTTTGGCAACAATTTGAAAAATAAATGATGTTTCTCCTTCCCTGGTTATTCCCATGTCCATCTTCACTAGATCCATGAAAATTGGATCCCTTTCAATTCTCATATTGTTCAAAACTCCATGGTCTTTTCTACTCAAAGCATCTTCCACCTTGTTTGTTTTCCCCGGGTGGTAGTGTATCGTGCAATCATAATCCTTGAGTAATTCAAGCCATCTCTTTTGCCTCATGTTGAGTTCTTTTTGTGAGAAAATATACTTCAAACTCTTGTGATCAGTATAAATCTCACATTTTTCACCATAGAGGTAGTGCCTCCATATCTTCAAAGCAAAGATCACAGCTGCTAACTCAAGATCATGAGTAAGATAGTTTTGTTCATGAATTTTCAACTGTCGTGACGCATAGGCAATAACTCTATCATTCTGCATAAGGACACAACCAAGTCCTTTCTTTGATGCATCACTATAAATAACGAACCCATCATTCCCTGATGGTAGAGTCAATATAGGAGCATTGACTAATCTTCTCTTCAGTTCTTCGAAACATTCTTCACACTCTTTTTTCCAAACAAATTTAACCCCTTTACGTGTGAGCTTCGTTAATGGGTTAGCCAATCGGGCAAAATTCTGGACGAAACGTCGATAATAACCTGCCAAACCAATAAAACTACGTACCTCAGTTATACTCGTAGGTGCTGGCCATTCTTGGATTGCCTTGGTCTTAGAAGGATCAACAGAGATTCCATCTTTAGACACAATATGGCCAAGAAAAGAAATATCCTGAAGCCAGAATTCACACTTGCTAAACTTCCCATATAATTCATGCCTCCTCAGAGTCTTCAAGATAATACGCAAGTGATTTTCATGATCTTCGTAGGTTTTGGAGTATACCAAGATATCATCAATAAATACCACAAAAAATTCATCGAGATACTCCTTGAAAACTCTATTCATCAGATCCATGAATACAGAGGGTGCATTAGTCAATCCAAACGGCATTACAGTAAACTCGTAATGCCCGTACCTGGTTCGAAATGCTGTCTTCGGAATGTCTTCCTTCTTCACACACAACTGATGGTATCCAGATCGAAGTTCAATCTTTGAAAAGTATTGAGCTCCATGCAGTTGGTCAAATAAATCATCAATGCGAGGTAGGGGATACTTGTTCTTTATCGTTATAGCATTGATCTCCCTGTAGTCGATACATAACCTCATAGATCCATCTTTCTTTTTAACAAAAAGAACAGGGGCTCCCCATGGAGAAACACTAGGGAGAATAAATCCCTTATTACTCAATTCCTCTAGTTGTTTCTTTAGTTCGACTAATTCTACAGTGGCCATTCTATAAGGGGTCTTCGATATAGGCCTTGATCCAGGAATCAAATCAATAGAAAACTCAACTTCTCGTTCTGGAGGATGTCCAGGTAAATCTTCCGGAAATACATCTACAAATTCTTTCACAACAGGTACATCCTCTATTTGAACATTCCTTTCCTCACCGACAGTTATTTCATTCTCTTTCTCCCCAATAATTGAATTAAGTTGAGCTACTGGGGGTGGATCTAAATAAAAATTAGGTGGTGACGATTCCGCTCTAAAAATAAGGTGTTCCTTATCATTATCATCAAGAATCGTAACCTCTTTATTCTTACAATAAATCTTCGCATCATAGTCCGAAAGCCAGTCCATACCGAGGATTATATCAAACTCAATCATAGGTATGACGATGAGATAAGCAGATAAAGAAAATTTATGTGCTCTAATGGGGACTGATTCACAAAACTTTGTTGCAATGATACTTCCCTTAGGAGTTTTAACTGACAAATCTCTTATTAAATCAAATTGGAAATATCTAATTTTCTTAGAAAACTGGGAAGATATGAAACAATGCGATGATCCAGAATCAAATAATACATTTGCTAAACTTGAGGAAACCATTAAATTACCTGCCACCACGTCTTTCAGAGCTTCTACCTCAGCAGTAGTGATAGCATAAGCTTGGCCTTGACCCCTTGGCCTTTTCTGAGGTATGTTCTCCTGACGCTTAGGACATTCATTTGCATAATGCCCCATCTCCCTGCAATTATAGCACTGAACGTTGGTAGCTTCCTTCTTCCCCTTGCAATCACGAGCTTGGTGGCCTTTTTCACCACACTTGTAACAGACTCCCATTCCCTTCAAGCAAGTACCAGGGTGTTTCTTCCCGCATTTACCACAGGATGGATATTCAACCTTTCCCTTCTTCCCCTTATTTCCATTCCCAGATTGATCAGCAGGTCTCTTCTTCTCTTGCTTTGCTTTAAAGTCATAAGACTTAGAGAATTCCTTTTCGGTCTTGATAGCACATGAGACAATGTTTTCGTACGATGAAAAGGATTGTGAGACTAATGCTCGACGGAGAAATGGTTTTAACCCATCAAAGAAACGATCAATATTACTTCTTTGGTTACATATATAATCACCAGCGTACCTTGCTAACCTTGTAAAGTTAGCCTCATACTTTGCGACATTCTCATCCTCCTTCTGTCTCAGACTTAGAAATTGCCTTTCCATATATGCTCGATGGTCGCGAGGGAAGTATTTTTCTAAAAACAGATCTTTGAACTCCCTCCACTCCATATTTGATACTTCATCATCTTCCTTCATGTTTTTAATCAATGACCACCATTGATCAGCATCTCCTAGTGAGGCGGTAAACTTCCATGATAACTTTTTCCCTTTCACTGCTCCCCAAAGCCTGAAATATTTTCTCTAGGGAATTTATCCATTGCTCAGCTACTAAGGGATTTGTACTCCCATTGAACGTTGGTGGTTGTTGCCTCATGAATCGATATAACATTGATCCTCCACGCTGCGGATCAGGGTGCTCCATACGGGTAAGGTTATTATTCATAACCTGAGTAAGTTGTCCTAGTATGGTGATTAGCTGATCGGCACCAATTGCATCACCAGCCCCACTATAATTATCTTGAGCAGGAGGGCCATCCCTACAAGGAGTGCGTGCATTGATACAGTTTCCATTTCTTCCACTAGGCGCCATTTCTAAACAATGGCATAAACTAGATCAGTTTATGAATCAAAATACATAATCGCATACTTATAAAACACTTAACATAAATTGAACTATTTATGGATATAATCCATAAAAATGTCTCATTTGAGGATGTATATACTCATAAACCCTTCATAATGGTTTGTAAAGAAAATGAGAATTATCTTAAGCATATCCCCCGGGAGTGTCGTAACCAAGAGTGCAGCAAGGCCCGTTGTCGTGCACCAGTTCCCGTTCGAGTCTAGCTCAAAGCGGTGTTTTCGGGTTTTACCCCTAGGTACATCTGTGCCAGAGCCGCCTCTACCTGCTCGTATCCAGACAGGGATGTATTGCTCGGAAAACTCACAAAATCTCTAAAATACCAAAATTCTAGGAAGTTCTTCTATACTAATCCTCAAAGTTCATCTTAGGTCTACGTGCTCTAATCAGATTTTATCTAAATCTAGCTTCCAAGGTTTGTACTAAACTTCCTATGATACCAACTGTAACGCCCCGACCCCAGTTACCCAGAGTCGGTGCATTAATTACATAACATTGGCATGATCACAAGAAAGATCAAATCTCGAAAGACCGATTGGTTTAGTAGCCTTGGAAACACTAGATATATTCATAAGTTTTACATTACATCATAAAACGAAAAACTAATACAACAAAATATTGTCTCCATAATCCACACTCATATCCCCACATAATATCCCTGCAGGTCATTCATAACTTACTTCTTCACTTCCTGGGAAAAATAAAACATAGACAAGGGGTGATCTCAAATGCCCAGTAAGGATAACAATATAACGGAAACTTTCATAAATAAGAATAAACATTTAAGGCAATGTATAACTAAAACAAAAGCCTTTTAAACTTTAACTTCAACATAGTATGGCATAAATAAAATGAAATAATGCCATTTACTTATTCACATGGATATTCTACTAATCGAATAATCACATGCAAAATCACTAACCACTTTCATAATGTTGGAATGCATAATGCCAGACTATCATAACCACATAGCCAAGGCCTCGTGCCAAGACTACAAATAAGATTTTGCCAAGGCCTTGTGCCAAGACACTAGTTTGTCTCATGAGATCTACCGATGCATCGAGGAGCTATAGAGGGCTCCACCCATCACATATTAAGTCCAGTGCATTCCCATATGAAAAGGTTTAAACATAACATAAACATTCGTATTAAAACTAGCATACAAAATGTCAATACTTTCACAATAAACCATGAATGGTATATAAAAAAATAGCACATCCACAGTCAAACATATCACAAAACCTTCAATACAATATAAAAGTTTTGTATCATAATATATCATCCTCAAATAGGCGTAAAATCCATTAAAGGATGTTGACATAGATGAAATCAAAACTCTTTTTAAAGAAATATCTCTTTCTATTTTGAAATCATTTAAGAGACATATATTTATAAAATAAAAAATTTTCTTTGAAAATATTCTTATAAGCATGTAAGGGAATCTTTGACGATTTTATAACGGCGGAAAATAACCGCACCCGCCGTATAAGTAAAAAAAACATTCTTATCTTAATTCTGTCGAAAAGGTTAAAAAGCACCTTGTTTGGAAAACGACGGAAAGATTCCCTTATAAACCTCTTATAAAAAGTCAAACAAGGGTATAAATGACTTTAACCCATATTCTTTTAAATATTAAAAATGTTTTGAAATACATTTTGAAGAAACATGGATGTGGATGATAACGAGATCCCAGTAGATTATTACGTATAAACAACCTCGGTAATGAAGAGATTGTGAAATAACCCTTACTAATTTGGAAACATACGAAACGTACAACCCATGAATGAGGTATCATACAATGAATATGTAAATACACATAAATTAAAGTGTATTACACAAAGAATATAATTATGGGTAGTACATACACCACACAAAAGGTTATGGTGGCAATATGGCATGAATCTCACAGGAATAAGGAGTGAGATGAAAACCCCTTACCTTGTACTTTTCCTTGGTTGGGGTAGGTTAACCTCTTGTATAATGGTTAAATAATTGTTATTAAATTATAAAAGAATCATATACATTAATATGATATCATATATGATCTTTTAATATTGATTTGATAATAATATCTTAGTATTATCGTTGTTTCGGGTGTTAACTTACTTGATTTATTTTATATGTTTTGTTACGTAAGCCATGTTTGTAATGGATAGGTTGTATATTATTCATATCCAGAATGATATCAAGTCCTTAAACATCATTTTTAAATCATCAAATGATAATTATACTTGAATGGATACGATGGAGAATGAATCTCATCGCGTTCATGGAGACGGTAGTCCGTACGTACGCACGAGCGACAATATCATTCTTTTGATATTAAAATAATATATAAATGGATGTCATATCATATATACAGAATAATTAACATGTTATATTTATTATTTACATGAGTTTCACATCATTATTATACCCATCCAAATAATAATATATTGAATAACAATTACACCACGACGTGGAGACGGTAATCCATACGTACGCACGTATGTGAAGGACCCCGGGACACCCTGAGAGGGGAGGGGTGAATCAGGGTGACCACTTTTTTTTTAATGTGATGGATCTTTTTCCCACGTTGGTAGGAACTTGTTGAACCTGTATGAAGATTATGATTAGAAAGAAGACATTCACAAGCACAGAGAAGACACAGCCATTTTTACTTGGTTCACCACTAAGGGCTACGTCCAAGGAGCATACGCCGACAGGTTGTCGGTCGTACCAAAATCCACTATGCTTCACTAGCTTTAGATTACAAAAGTTCGGGTACAGTCGCTCTGTCCCAGGCTCACTGCCTTTACAAAGGTTCAGGGATAGCTCACTACTTCCCTCGGGTCACTCCCGTTGACTCCCCCTGGCTCACTGCCGTTGGTGAAGTCCCAATCAGTTTATAGACGTGAGGGTCTCTTCTTCATTTGCATAAGAGTGCATCCTTTGTTTTATGTAGATGATCTATTGAAGTCCGATTCTCACCAGAAGAAGAATATCACTTTTCCTCGAATGTACCGAGTAGTCTCTCGGCTTTCGTGCAGCTCCAAACACGCCGGTGGGCTTCAGCAAAACCAGGCGCACTTCTCCAAGACAGTCGCGCAAGTCCCACTACGGCGCACAAGTACAAACTGGCGCGCAAGTGTCATCAACACACATGCGCGACTCTTCCTTCCCCAACTACAAACTTGCGCGGTCCACTTCCTTTCTCTTCCAAACCACCTTGGGCGCACAGCCAAAAACCGGCGCGCAAGCTATACTTGCGCGACAAAACAACCACCTGCGCGACTCAACCACCTGCGCGACGAGAGCTCGAACAAACTCTCAGCCTTGAACTCCGTTGAAAATGAGGAGGGGTGGTCCAGTATTTATAGGCAAACTGGACCCCCTGTGCGGCGGCGCGCAAGTCCTCAACGGCGCGCAAGTCTTGCCTTCAAAAAACTCTGTCGCGCAACTCACTTGCGCGACCCAACCAACACTTGCGCGACCTTCTTTCCTTAGCCAAATTTTGATGTTCTGATCCTCAAAAACATATGGCGCGCAAGTCTTTTATCCTCCAAGAGCACGGCGCGCAAGTACCTTTTCCAAAAACACTTTACTTTATTGGCCGATTTTTAGGCCCAAAAATTTGGCAAACACTGGGAAACAGCGCCACCTTCACTACTGTTTTCTGCTTGAACGGTATGATCGCTTTTTTGGTACACACCCTGAACTTCCACTGAGGATTGACAACAAACACAAACCATACACCAAATCATGCTTTGAAGAACCTGGTTCCAACAATCTCCCCCTTTGGGTTTGTTGGCAATCAGAATAAATTCAATAGATCTCCAACCATGAGCAAATCCAAAACGCAAGAATCAACTCAGCCAACACTCTAAGTCTACGTGAGCAATGCTCGGTGTAGAAAACAAGAGAGAAAGATTGAAATGGGTCTTAGTGTTTTGAAATTCTCCATGACGCCCGATGTTATCCTTATTAAAATGCTCATCACAATCTTACACTTCTCAGAACAGAAGAATTTCTTGCCTTGAATTTATTCCTTTCTCCCCCATTGACAATAAAACCAAAGACCGAAAAGTTTGTCCAACGTTCAGCTTAAGCCATACTCCCCCTGGATAGTATCTCCCCCATAAACCTGCATCACAGCCATAAGCAGATAAAAACAGTTAAAACAAACGGGGAGATGGGACTTCCGGAGCCTCCTTATGCAGTAGGAGGTGGTCGAACACCGAGGTTCAACCGATGCTTCTCGAACACAGCCGCGGAAAATGGCTTGGTTAGGATATCAGCCACTTGCTCATTAGTTCCAACATGATCCATTTTAATCACGCCTTGTTCAACCTTTTCTTTGATAAAATGATACCGTATTTCAATATGTTTTGTACGAGAATGTTGAATCGGATTCTTCGTAAGATCAATTGCACTTTTGTTATCACAATAAATCACCATTGGTAGCTGCACCTTATCACCAATATCTGTTAGCTGCTGCTTCATCCAAAGAAGTTGAGTGCATGCTTTTGTGGCGGAGATATATTCAGCTTCAGTAGTACTAAGAGAAGTACTTTCTTGTTTCTTGCTCAACCAGCCAACACATTTCTGCCCAATATAGAAAGCTCCACCACTAGTGGACTTTCTATCTACGACATCACCAACCCAGTCAGCATCAGAAAATGCTGATAATTCACTGTCACTGCCTGCAGCAAAAAATAACCCGAAGTTATGTGTACCTTGAATGTACCTGATGATTCTTTTTACTGCTGCCATATGTTCCTCCTTTGGATTACTCTGAAAGCAGGCCGCAAGGCATGTTGCAAAGACAATATCTGGCCTTGTCGTTGTTAGGTACAGTAGGCTTCCAATGATCCTCCTATACATGGTGGGATCAACAGAGTTCCCATCCTCATGCTTTCCAAGTTTAGTTCCAACCGCAATCGGAGTTGACATTGGTTTGGAGTCTTGCATATTGAACTTCTTCAGCAGCTCTCTTGCATATTTTTCCTGAGAAATGAATGTGTATTCCTTCTTTTGAATCACTTGCAGCCCCAAGAAATATGTGAGCTCCCCAATCATAGACATTTCAAATTCTGATTTCATGTGGTTGGCAAATTCATCCACTGATTTCTTCATACTGCCACCAAATATGATATCATCAACGTAGACAAGAACCATGAATTGATCTTTTGGAGAATTCTTCACATAGAGATTATGATCAACTCCTCCTATTTTGAATTCCAACTTCTTGAGATATGAATCTAGCCGTGAGTACCATGCCCGTGGTGCCTGCTTCAAACCATATAGAGCTTTCTTTAGTTTGCAGACCTTTGTTTCATCGGTACCCAAGACAAACCCCACCGGTTGTTCAATGTAGACTTCTTCTTCGAGTACACCATTCAAGAATGATGTCTTAACATCCATTTGATATACTTTATATCCTCTTTGGAGTGCCATGGCAAGGAAAAGCCTGATTGATTCCAGTCTAGCAACTGGAGCAAAGGTTTATTCAACATCAATACCTTCAATCTGGGAGTATCCTTTACATACCAGTCGTGCCTTGTTTCTGATAACACTTCCATGCTCATCAAACTTATTTTTGAAGATCCATTTGGTACCAATCACATTGTGACCTTCGGGTCTCTGGACAAGATCCCATGTCTGATTCTTATCAATCTAATCTAATTCATCATTCATGGCTTTCACCCAAGATTCATCTTTTGCAGCTTCTTCGAATGAGGATGGCTCTACAACTGATAGAAATGCAGATTGCGTGGTATTCCTCATCCTTCTGGTTTGAGTGGGTGCACTCCTATCCCCAATTATGTTGGATGGATCAATCTCAGCTCTTCGGTTTCTCCTGCGAGGTTCAGTAGTATTCTCTTCAGCCATAGTTTCTTCTTCAGATTCTTCTTCTGAGTCAACATCATTATGTGATTGATGAGTGTTTTGAACAGCTTCCTCTATTTCTGCATTTGTAGTTTCTTCATGTCCACATTCTTCATGACTTTCTATCACATCAGCATATGACGTCCGTGTAGCATTTGTGGTTTTCTCTTCAATTATCTTAATATCGTTGCTTTCCACAATCCTTCCCAACCGATTGTTGAAACATTTGTAGGCTTTGCTGTTCATTGAGTAACCGAGGAAGATTCCTTCATCTGCGTTGTCACCATATTTCCCCTGATTTACTTATTTGTTCCTGATGAAGCACTTACTTCCAAAGACACGAAAGTATTTTAGAGAAGGCTTCCGTCCATGCCACAATTCATATGGTGTCTTCGTCTCACCCATATAAAGTCCTGTTCGATTCTGAATGTACACTGTAGCTTGAACAACCTCTTTCCAGTAATGTCGTGGAATACGACTCTCAATCAGCATAGTTCGTGCCATGTTGTTCACCCGTCGATTCCTTCGTTCAACAACTCCATTTTGTTGTGGAGTTCTCACAGCAGCTACCTCATGTTGTATCCCATGCTTCTCCAGATAATTTTCAAATTCAATGGACGTGTATTCTCCTCCATTGTCAGATCACAACACTTTGATTGTTCGTCCAGTATCATTCTCGGCGATTCGCCGATATGTTTTCATGCAGTCAAGGACCTGTCGTTTCCGGTGAATGACCATCACACATGCCATTCGACTGTAATCATCTATAAAAAGGACAAAGTACCTTTCTCCATGAGTTCTGGCAACATTTATTGGACCACAAACATCTGTATGAATCAGATCAAGAAGGTGAGATGCCTTTTTCTTCTTTGGCCGATATGAACTGCAGACCAGATTCCCACGAATACAAGCATCACAGGATTTTTCACGCTCACGCTTCAGGTTGGGGATGTCCATGACAATTCTCAATTTTGATATTTTCTCCATGTCTTGTTGATTGATGTGTCTCAATCTCCGATGCCACAAATTGTTTTCTTCTTCAACAGTCATGTAACATAAATTTTCTTCACTATCAACCTGATACAAGTTGCCTTCTGTTCTGCATCCTTTCATAAGTGAATTGCCGGTTTTTCCCTTGATGGTGAAGCCTTTCTGATTAAAAGTAACTATAAGTCCTGAGTCACAGAGTTGACTCACGCTAAGGAGATTATGGCATAGGCCATCTACGTAAAGGACTTCAGTCTTCTTTAGTTCTCCATTAGCTAATTGGGTACTTCCACTCCCTTTGATTTTCAGAGCCCCATCATTACCAAATCTTACTGTACCATCAACATTCTTTATGATATTCGTTAGTAGGCCGGCATTACCCGTCATATGAGATGAACAACCGCTATCCAGAATCCAGGTACTGTTGTTCTTTGTAGCTTTGAGGGCTACCTCTGCAAGGTTCGATTTCTCAATCTTCTTCCTTTCCTTCCATGAGACATTAGATTGAGTATATAGGACTGATGGCCTTTCAAATATCTCTTCCGCATACCCAGGTTCTTCATAGTCAAAGTCTTCTGTGAGAGGTGAGAACCTGTTTAAACGAGCAACACTGTCTTGCTGACGAGACTTGACTTGTCTTGAACTTCGGTATGAGGTGTCTATGTCTCTTCTCTGCCTGCAATTAACGGCCTTATGACCAAAGTTAGAACAACAAAAACAATATCCATAGAAATTATTTCTTCTATGAGAATTAGGATATGAAATTGTTCTCCTTTGTTGAGCATCTATATCTTCTCCATTCAGATAGCTTCTTGCCTCTTCACAATAAGACATGGTATGGCCCAGATATCCACAGAACTGACACTTCATGAGAGAAAATGTCTTCTCACTTGAATTTCTCCTTATAGCTTCTTCCTTGGGAGAATAGTAAGACTGTCTTCCATTTTTGAAAGTTTGAGGATAATTTTCAGGTCTCCTTTAAGTTTGGATTAAGGGTTCCTTTTTCAGCACTCTAGGTAACATTTCATCATGTTCAACTTTCATCTTGTCTTTCTTTTGGATCTTTTCACTTCCAGCAGTTGATGACTCAGCCTCATAGCCAATTCCACTCTTTCCCATGCAAGCAGGTCTTTGATCACTCAAGACTTTTCCAACCCCATCTGAACCACACTTGGCTCTTGCAAGTAATTCTGCATCTGAGAATCTTCCGAACTGTATTTTCTTCCTCGATTCTTTTGGAACTGATTCTGTCTCCATTTTACTCCTTAGAGTAACTACTTCCTCCTCAAGACCCTCAACAGTCTTGGATTTTTCATCCAGTCTGGATGTGAGGTAATTGATGACCTTTGCCTGCTCTTCAATTCTCAGCTTCAGATCAACTGCATCATCATTGCTTTCAATTATTTTAGACTGTACCTTCACAAATTCTTCCAGTCGTTCAATTTCAGCTTCAAGTTGATCAACATATTCAGTTGATTCTTCCACAATTGATTTCCACTTATTTCAGCTCTTACATTTAATCTTAAGCTTACTAACTGCATCCTTAAGTTGCACCTCAGGATCTACACAAGTTCTCAGTTGTTTTTCACCATCAGTATCTTCTGACTTTTCAACAATGGCCATCATAGAAGCATGGTTCCCAGTTTTGAATTCTGGTTCTTCTTCATCACAGAATTCATTGTCATCTTCTTCCTCTTCACAGACAAAACTCTTCCTTTGCATTTTCTTACCAGATTTGAAGTCTCCCTTTTTGAAGAACCTTCTTTGAGGATTCTTGAAGTTTTCATCTTCACTGTCATCATCATTGATATTCTTCAAGCACTGAGAAGCAATATGCCCAACTTTTCCACAACGGAAACATGCGAGAGGTAACTTCCCTTTGAATTTCCCTTTCCCCTTCTGGAACTTCTTTGCAATGAGAGAAAGAATTTCTTTCTCTTCGTCATCATCACCGCTACTATCCTTTGAGATTTTCAATTTATCCATGGCCTTGAATGCCATTTCCTAGCTCACCCAAGTCGTAGCATCTTCTGGTTTGACTCTCATTTCATAAGCTACCAAACTGCTCAGTAAGTCATCTAGAGAAAGTTTGGAAAGATCTCTTTCCTCAAGAGCTGACACCTTCACATTATACAGGGGTGGAAGTCTTCTTAATATTTTCTTTACAATATCAATGTCTTTGATTTCTTCGCCTAGACCCCGAATTGCTCTAACCACTTCAGTAATTCGATTGAAGAAAGAGTCTGCATTCTCGTTTGGATGCATCTTCAGATCATCAAACCGATTGTGTAGCACTTGTAGTTTCGCCTCCTTCACCTTGCTATCACCTTCATAAATATTCTCAAGTTTATCCCACATAGATTTTGTTGAGGTGCAATTCATCACCTTCAGGTAAATCTGATCAGAAAGGGCTGCAGTGAGAGCATTCTGTGCTTTAGCATCTGCATCAAGAAGTTTCCTGTCTGTTTCAGTCATAGCCAGACCTGTTGGATCAGTGACATGTATTCCTTGAACAGTAGAAAAAAGAACTTCAATTCCAAGAGATCTTAGATGAGATCTCATTCTGTTCTTCCAGATCTGGAAATTGCTTCCATCGAAGTGAGGGACTCCCCTGACATTGATCGCGTTTTCCATGACGAAGAAGGTCAGATTCAACGCCAGCAACCTTTACCCTCTGATACCACTTGAAGGACCCCGGGACACCCTGAGAGGGGAGGGGTGAATCAGGGTGACCAATTTTTCTTTTAATGTGATGGATCTTGTTCCCACATTGGTAGGAACTTGTTGAACCTGTATGAAGATTATGATCAGAAAGAAGACATTCACAAGCACAGAGAAGACACAACCATTTTTACTTGGTTCACCACTAAGGGCTACGTCCAAGGAGCATACGCCGACAGGTTGTCGGTCGTACCAAAATCCACTATGCTTCACTAGCTTTAGATTACAAAAGTTCGGGTACAGTCGCTCTGTCCCAGGCTCACTGCCTTTACAAAGGTTCAGGGATAGCTCACTACTTCCCTCGGGTCACTCCCGTTGACTCCCCCTGGCTCACTGCCGTTGGTGAAGTCCCAATCAGTTTATAGACGTGAGAGTATCTTCTTCATTTGCATAAGAGTGCATCCTTTGTTGTATGTAGATGCTCTATTGAAGTTCGATTCTCACCAGAAGAAGAATATCACTTTTCCTCGAATGTACCGAGTAGTCTCTCGGCTTTCGTGTAGCTCCAAACACGCCGGTGGGCTTCAGCAAAACCAGGTGCACTTCTCCAAGATAGTCGCGCAAGTCCCACTACGGCGCGCAAGTACAAACTGGCGCGCAAGTGTCATCAACACACATGCGCGACTCTTCCTTCCCCAACTACAAACTTGCGCGGTCCACTTCCTTTTTCTTCCAAACCACCTTGGGCGCACAACCAAAAACCGGCGCGCAAGCTATACTTGCGCGACAAAACAACCACCTGCGCGACTCAACCACCTGCGCAACGAGAGCTCGAACAAACTCTCGGCCTTGAACTCCGTTGAAAATGAGGAGGGGTGGTCCAGTATTTATAGGCAAACTGGACCCCCTGCGCGGCGGCGCGCAAGTCCTCGACGGCGCGCAAGTCTTGTCTTCAAAAAACTCTGTCGCACAACTCACTTGCGCGACCCAACCAACACTTGCGCGACCTTCTTTCCTTAGCCAAATTTTGATGTTCTGATCCTCAAAAACATATGGCGCGCAAGTCTTTTATCCTCCAAGAGCACGGCGCGCAAGTACCTTTGCCAAAAACACTTTACTTTATTGGCCGATTTTTAGGCCCAAAAATTTGGAAAACACTGGGAAACAGCACCACCTTCACTACTGTTTTCTGCTTGAACGGTATGATCGCTTTGTTGGTACACACCCTGAACTTCCACTGAGGATTGACAACAAACACAAACCATACACCAAATCATGCTTTGAAGAACCTGGTTCCAACAGTATGGTGACATGTTATTCAAAGGGTGGATAGAATACTGAATATGGTTGTACCATATTTATAATAACATCACAGTATATGTGAGATATTGGAGTTATTATTTTAGAATGGTAAGAACAAATAAAGAAGAAGTGGAAGAAGAAAGGAACTTGAAAAAGGGTGGTGAAATCATTACCTCTTCTTCGGGCTCTTCCTTTTGATTTGATCAAAAGGGCTCCTTAGGTTGGCTTTCTGATCAAACTAAGGCCTCTAGGTTGTAGTGAGGGAAGTTGGGAGAGTATTTGGGCAGGGTTTGGACGATCCAAGTGGCTTGAGAGGTGTGAGGAATGAGTAGAAGTGGTCTCCTTTTATAAGGGAGAGGAGGGGCTCTTTAGGAAAGAGTGAAAGTATTACTTTATAATATAATTATATTCGGTTTATAATGGTCCAAAAATAATTGAGGTCAAAGATAAGATGAATCATTTTCTAAATAACATCAACAAATAGAAATTGGACAGGTTTTAGATAATATTTTAATCATTATAATCTTATTTATTTAAATGATTTATTAATGAGGTAAACATTGCATCATTATTGTGTCATTAATAATTTAAATTATTTGATGTCTAAAAATTATAAATAAAATATAATTATGTAGGAAATCGTTTTAGGTTTCTAATGAATATTTATAATCGAAAATCCAACATGTATAACCCTATGTAAAAATTGTTCTTCTAAAAGATGTAAGCTTATGCCATTTTTATTTTTATTTTAACTTTATTAATATAATGTGTCCCTACCACATACAAGTGGCTTTAAGGGGTCCCCAAATCGACCCAAGGATGCCCATGGTCGGGTATGTGTCCAAAAATAAGGTTAGGACACGTTTTAGGGTAATTTTGTATTATTATAATATTATTTTTTAACCCTTATTTACCGGATTTACCCTTTAACCATGGTAAATAAAATATTTAGCGCAGTAATTATTCAAAATGTGTAAAAATAAAAGTTACCTATTTAAATAATTTGGAAATCCTGATTCCAAATATGTAATCCATTTTTCCAAATTCAAAACACAGAAGTGGCAGAAATTAATTTAAAATTAATTCCCGTTGTTAAAATAAAAAGCGTGTTTTTAAGAGATAATAACTATCAAAAGATTGACACTTGTTTATGTCTGGTTTAATTGTGAAATTATGTCTGATGACAAACATTAAATTAAATGGTAAAAATATATTCTAAATATACTTTAAAACCACTCAAATTCATAATTTATCAATATTAATTATTTTGATTAAAAAAGTTGATTTTAATTAAAATTTAGTAATTTTCACTATTCATCAAAATATAAAAGTTATCCGAAAAGTACCAAAATTTCACCCTAGGATAATTTCAATATTCTGAATCCAAAAATGAAGTCCATTTTGAAATATAAAATATATATGATTTCAAAAAGTAGGTATTACTATTCACAACGGCTAGTTTAATTAGTTGTGGTGTGTGTTAGAACTCGAGGTTGCGTACAACACACGCTATCGCATTATTCGAAGGGAAACGTACCGTGGAAGCTTGGGGTGTTACATCTAAGGTGGGTCTCAACCAAAGAAACTGACATCCTTGAATTGGAGTGGCATCCACAAGTACTCAAGGAATTCCCCTAGGAATCTAAAAGCTAACCTAATTCTA
This sequence comes from Viscum album, assembly GCA_963277665.1. NCBI lineage: Eukaryota > Viridiplantae > Streptophyta > Magnoliopsida > Santalales > Viscaceae > Viscum > Viscum album. Next base: position 1,518,942,980 of record OY728153.1, read on the forward strand.
ACCACTCTTTTAATGAGGTAAAGGTCTATATATAGTCAGGAACCTTAATTTTAATTCATTAAATTAGTTAGGCCATGTAATACTCATGCCGTTTGATAAGTCATATGGTTCAACCCTTGACTTTCATTAGTGTGACAATGCCAAGGGATATGAAACCATTCAATTCATTTCATAATTAGTTACTTGGTTCTCTCCTTTACCTTTCATGACATGACAAGGCTATTCCAAGGATAAGAAACCACATTCATTTCATTTAATGAAAACTAGGAAAAGTTATATACATACAATATACTTTCCAACTTTCCAACTTACCATTTAACATTTATTAATGAAGTTAAAGCACTTACCTTAGGCAGGTAAAGTGACTCTAAAAGCTAACCATTAGTATTTCAACAGTCATCCAAATAAGGGAGGCTTAACATTAACTAGGTCAATCCAAATCACACCCTAATGGTGGATCACACAACATTTCAAACCACTAAAATCTCAAAAAGTCCAATCATGGAAAATACCCTACAAGGGGTAATCAATATTGTGGGTGTAACCAACAACAATGATTAACATACATTAAATGGGTCTTATAACATGGTTCTAATGACTATGATAAAGGAATATTAATTAGATAGTAAATACCCAATGAAATCATTATGACCACACGTCAATTTATAAAATAATGAATCTTGAGAAGTGAGTTTTAAACCACCTGCCTCATGCTCATATGACTTGCCCTGTCTAGTATTGGCCTCTAATTTGGCCTGGATTAGAATAGACTTGAAGAAAAAACTATCACCTTAAATGGGGTAAATGAGCCTATATCTAAATAGCATCATCAATAAGAATAAAAATTATAGAAGATTTAAAAGGAATCAATAATATACCAGCATGGAACCAACGAGATGAACGGTTCTTCGATCAAACTCTGGATGAAATCTTAGGTTTAAAATCTACTAAAGAGGCCAAAGGGAGATACAAAATGAAGAAATGGGGGGGGGGGGGGTTTCCACTTGAGTAAGTAATGAGAGAAAGGTTTAATTTAATTAGTTAATTGAGTGAAAAATTATAAAATGAACCAAAATTATCCTTCGCATGGTTTGGCCGCATGGTTAGCCAAACCGTGTGCCAATCGTGTATGATCAACTATAGGAAGGCGCACCCACATGGTTAGGGAAACCATGTTCCAACCCTTAAAAACCCCTATGTAATGTTTTAGTAGTTTTTTCATGGTCGTGCAGCCCAAATTGCATGATTAGACCAAACTGTGCTCGCTCATATTGCTCATTGTCTAGCATTGCATGGTCAAAACTAACCATACGACCTTCCTTTCATGGTTTATTCTAACCTTGCAATATGCATTTTCTCCCAAAAAACCCATATTATGGGCTCCAAACAGGCCCCAGACACCCTTGAGACCTTCATGAACCCATTAGGCATCAATATTAGGTCTATAAAAGAGAATTAGACCAAAATTAAAAGGATGTGTACCTATGTAAAAAACCATATTCATACATTCTTCCCCCTTAAAGGAACTCATCCCTATGTTCACCTTCCAAGGGTTGTAAAACAATATCTGAGAACAACTCTGGCCACTAGGCATGCATGTCAGCCTCCCGGTCCCAAGTTTCATCCTATACATGACCATGCTACCATATCACCTGTACTAGAGGGATATACTAGACTTAGTGAGCCTTCATGATCTGGTCAATGATACACCTAGGATACTCCTCAAAAGAAGAATCAACATCTAGCCCAACTTCCTTAGGATCGAAAGTATGATATGGGTCGACATGATAACAGGGAAGCTACGAAACATGGAAGACATCATGCATGGAAAAATACTTCTAAGGTAGTGAAAAAGGATAGGCTACCCACCCAACTCTCTCTAGGATCTCAAACAACACTACATAATGAGGTGACAACTTCCCTTACCTATGTATCCATCTATTCTGTAGCCTGGGTGTTACCCATAGCAAAACGCGATCCCCAACCTCGAACTCTAGAGGTCATCGACGATGATCAAAATAAGATTTATATCTAGACTGAGCAGTAGGAATATTCTTTATGATCAGTTAAACATTCTCCAAAGTCTCCTATATGAGATTAGGACCTAGTAGGGCTGCCTCTCCTACCTCTATCCACCACAATGGTGAATGGAACAACCTACCATATAAGGCCTCAAAAGGATCCATATGAATTGTCACCTAAAAGCAATTATTATAGGTCAAATCAATGATAGGGATATTATTCTCCCAAGAACCACCAAAATCAAGGATTAATGCAAAGAACATTTCCTCTAAAACCTATATCATCTGTTCCAACTGTCTGTTAGTCTGAGTGAGGAAAGATGTGCTTAGGAGAACCTATGTACTCATAGCTCTCTATAACCCCTTATGTAACCGTGACATAAAATGAGAATACCTATATTAAATGATAGTATGTGTAGTGACCCAACCCAAAAATCTTAGAGTTGGTGTCTACTACCATTACATTAGCATGATTACATGGAATCAAACCCTGAAAGACTGATCAATTTAGTAGTCTTGCTAAACTAAATACATACACAAGTCTTTTATTACAAATAAATACACTAATTAAAACATAATTATTTTATTTTGTGGATAACTTTATTCCATCTAGTATATGCCTATAGATCTTTTATATTATGGTTCTTTGATTCCCTGGGAAAGGATAAATAATAAGGGTTAGCTAAAATTCCCAGTAAGGGTAAATTATAGCGAAAGAAATAATGAATCAATGAGAATAATAATTATGTCATGTTAAATAAATGAACCCACATTCCATGTAGTCAACATAATAAGAAGGATATGCATATACAATATGTCATGGTAAGAAAATGAAAACACATTTCATTTAATAAATAATCTTATAATTAAATGCATCTATAGATATATCGATGTAAAATATTATGGATAAATAATAACTAAATTTCTTGGAAGGAATCACTTAATTATTAGACATCATATCTAAGGCACATGAAAACCTATACTATCTAGATCCATCCTCTAGATAGTTTAAAACAATAGGTAAAAACCTATTTAATTTTTGCAACTAATTTTCCTCATGAGAACCTATAGATGCATCGAGGGGCTATGTAAAGTCCAGGCCACACCCGTCATTTCATGTCCAAATAATTCCTTATATTTAATAATTTATTTAATTAATAAACAATATGCCTTATCAAATATCTATATGGGATAAAGAATAAAACTTTATCAATATTTCCCCAAATAATCAAATAACTATCAAAGTAAACACCAAATCTAAAATGATATATGATTTATGATTTAACCATATCTATGATAAATGATATGAATAATTAGGAGAAATTCAATGTCTAATTATCATAGGAAATTGAATATTTAAAGGGGACTAACAAAGGAATATGGGAAGTGAATGTGAATATTATCCTTCACCAAATCAATCATTAACCATCTAGAATAAGAATAAATATGATATCACAACTAATCCCAAGTGGATTAGAAATAAAGGGTTATTATCATTGATTTATAGAAATACTACAAAATATATTTTAAAAAAATTCTTGATGATGTTATCCTTTTTATTTTGAAAATATTTTGGAAAATATTTTTCTTTGAAAATAACTTTTGAAAAAAATTTATTTAAAAAGTAACATTTTAAACATGAAAAATAATATTCATGGAAATGATGGTGTGTAAATTTTTACATGCCATACAAGGTAAAAATAATATTCCTTTTTCACGGTAAATTGTTATAAAAATTCCTTATTTAGAAAGTGACAAAAAGATTCCTTAAAAAATATAGGTAAAATACGAAAAGGGTAAAAATATATTTAATAAATTATTTTGGAAAGTTTAAAAACATTTTTTGAAATCATTTTTAGAAAACAAGGTTATTGAAAAAAATATTTTCTTTGACTAAATAGATAATGAAGTTAGGTTTTCATAAAAACATTTTCTAAAACATTTTGTGTACCAAAGAGTAGAAAAATGGTAGTATTACTTGAAAAAGGTAATGAATAACCAGAGAAGAATAAAATGAAATGGTTTATTATAAAATTATCAAATAATTTCCTCTGATGGAAATTTAAGTGTAAACAATCTCAAAAAAAATGTGATTGTAAGGTAAACCATTGAAAAGTTTTTAATATTGGAGTGAGAATCAATCAATGAGTGGATTATGTGTATCAACTATAAATCCACATATATATGTGGAAATATATAAATAGATATTAAAATTCATTATAAAGATAATAATATAATATTAATGACAACAATGAAGAAATATAACCCAATGGAAATAAATTGGGTTATAAAATTCTTTTCCACTTGGTGACTTTTAACTCGAATCCCCTTAGATTAAATAATTCAAATTAAAAATAAAAATATCATGAAGAGTGAATGAATCATGATATTATATGAAAATGTGGAAGTATTTACACCATATATTATAAATTAGATGCACAATAATGAAGTGATTGTTTCAATAGAAAGTTAACAATCACAGAAGTATGTGAGATTGTAAATATAATCATTAAAAATGTTCTCATGTATAATAATCTTTAAACATTCCAAAGTATCCAATACCAATTTGAAACATTTGAATCATAATCTCAATGAAATAATAACTTTAACTGAAACCTAAAATATAATGATAATAAATATATTCATGATATAAAATGTCAAAGGGTAGTATATACACAATATAAAAGAATCTAGGTGCATAACAACAAATAAGTCTCAATGTAATGTAAATTGAGATGAAATCCCTTACCTTGAGTCTGAATTGTATTATGTGTATTTATATTACTAAATAATAAACTTATTTTAATTATTTAATTGATTAAGAACCATTTTATTATTTACCATTACTTTTATTTCATTTATTACCATGTTTTATACAACTACTTAAACAATTAACTTTATATTATGTGTTTTGACCAAATTTGGTTTATTTGTCAAAAACAAATTTGTTAGGTTAACTATGGTCAAAGAGGTCATTATATAGAATATAATGAATAATAATAATGAAATAATTATCATATTTACACATAATTTATAACTTTAAACCCAATCAGTAAATATGTTTATGAAAAATGAACCAACATTACAATCATGGTGATGGTAGCCCGTACATACACATAAGTAACATTCCCATTTTTTTATGATCGTTATGAAAAGAAGATAAGTAACATTATATATTTACATAATGATAATAATTTCATAAATAAAATTTTATTTAAGCATATATAATTATATATATAATTATTGTGATGCAAAAGGAATCACATTGTGTCGAGAAGGGGATAGTCGACAAGTCCACGAACGACGTTATCACTTTTTTAAGTGTGTGAAAGGGTAATTATGATAATGATATATATTATATCTATAAAAATGTAATTATGTCATGAATATAATATTTTTTTCATATATTTTTAATTAAAAACATCCTTTATATATTCCATCTACCATTTGAACGAATCATATCACTTTTAGGAGGCGGTAGTCCACACTTCTACAAACGATGTTATCTTATTTACAAAAAATAGAAAGTATAAAGTTATGAGTTATAAAATAATTACATAAGTATAAAGAAATAATAAATATCATATATATAATATATATAAATATATTTTACATCATAATTCCTAACCATGAAAGGTGGTAAAGGAAAAATGAACAATCATTGTTTCATGAGGCGGTAGTTCACCATACACATAAACTGTATGTTCGTTACCCATTAGATGGAAGTGTGTGTGTGTAGGTGGAATCATTAGAATAAAAATATATCAGTATATTTATGATACTAATTTTTTATATAATAATGGAATAATTATAGTTCAGGTGGTGGATAATGGAAATAAAACTAGAGAGTTGGAGGAAAGATGTTACCTCTTAATCAGGTAACTCTTTTTGGTTTGCACCAAATGGATTCCATGGATGGATTTATGAAAAATGTGAGAATTATAGGTTGAGTGGAGTGCTTTTATGAGTTATTTTGTAGATATTTTTTGATACAAAGTGTCTTGAGAGGAGTGAGGAATTGGGAGGAGAGGAGGCCTTTTAATAGTGGAGGAGAAGTGACACTCTTGTAAATTTTGGAAAAGTGAATTCCACCAAAATTTTTCCCATTAAAAGTGGATCCAATAATGGTAAAAATAATATAAAATTAAGTATAGGGCATAATTATGAACATACAATGGATTTTTAATAAGTTTCTAGGTCATTTTGGCTCTTATGTTTAAGGTTTAGTCCTTTGTTAAGCTTAATTTTACCTTAATCAATGTAATTAGTCTTAATTAATTTCACTAATAATTTTGGTCAGAAAGTAATTTGAACATATTATAAATCAGAAATTATTATTATTCCAAATATTGAATCCATTTTTCCAAATTAAAATCACAATAATTGTAGAAATTAATTTAAATTTAATCCTGTAGACTAGTGACAATGCATGTTTTTAAAGTACAAACGTTCAAAAGTTTGATAAGTTTTTATATCCAATTTAAAAGTGAAATTTATTACAATGGACTAAATTATATTAATTAAAGAAAATTTAATATAATTTAAATTTTAAAAAAAATTAAAATATAATTTAACACTATAAATAAATTATACAAAAAAGCAGTTTCAAATTAAAATTTATTATTTTTCACTATTCATTAAAAAAATGAAACCTCACAAAAAAATACCGAAAATTTCACCCTAAAATAATTTTTATGTTACTATTTCAAGGATTAAGTTTTTTATGACGTATAATATTTATTTTTTTTAAGAAAATTGTATTTAAAATAGGTTCACTATTAAAAGGAGATAAAATCTATTTAATAAAAATATAGTATTTTATGCTTTAAATTGGGTTTATTTTTATGTTAAAACTATAAAATATATTGCATGAATAAAAAATTATTTGATTGAATATAATACATATATATAAAATTAATATCCCTCACTAATTATAATTAATTTAATTTATTATGGTAAAACAGCTTTGTGAGTATAAAAATAATAATATTTTCCTTTATATTCATTTGGTTTTCATATTCGTTTATAATGAATTTATTACCAATGAATTAGTTTTATATTTTTGTAAAAAATACATTCTTATATGTTAGTAAATCCTCTTCATAACTACTAATTTAACTCCTAGATTATATATTATTATATTAAATATAGTATTTTAATAATATATCATTATTCAGTAAAAATCAGTCTTGTGTTTAATGAAAGTCATTAAAGAAACTTGTTGTTTCATACGACATATACTAACTTTGTGTCAAATGCATTGAAATCTATAAAATATATTTAATTTATTTAAAATATTAAATATCTTATAAATTATCAAGATATTATATTCCCTTACGTGCTTGGTGTAACGTGTTACACACGATATCAAATACAATGTTCCTAATTTAGATTTTTGGGGCGTTACATGCTCCACACCTTAGTTAAATTACATCATTTCAATTTAAACTTGATCTTGATGATATATTGTTTTATATTTCCTATGTTTAAAATCCCACATCATGAGAAGGGTTCTTAAGAAATCCTCTAGAAAAGAGATAATTTGAAGTACAAAGGTCACATGGAATAACATAAAACTAGGTCTCAATGTAGGAGAACATTAGTGGAAAGTAGAGATACATACATGGAGGAAAGGAGTAAATATTTATAGGTAGTTATTTAAGTAATCAATAAAAAATAATTTAATGATAAATATAATGTTGAGGGCCTCAAATCCATAAATCTATAATGATTTAGAAAACCATTGGTTCAAAAACAAATTAAAATATTCGGAAAATGTTTTATTTCAATATAGTTTTCCTAATGTTGAGTAATTCATTTATTTCCTAAGAACACAAGAAAGTATACTTATTTGATAGGTTTCAATTTAATCATAATAATTTTATCTTTTGGTTGTGCTTTTATTAGATTATAATTTATGCATTACTTTAAGTAATTAATATCAAACAACTAACTTTAATGCATGAAGCACTAAAATAAAAATTTAATGGATCATAAGGCCCATAAAAGTGTGAAAAGTATTTACATTTGTCTCTAAATATTCTACAAATACCATATGAATAATAAATTAATCTCTAAACCTAAAAAGTTACACTAATGGTTCATCGTTAATATTTATTCTTCAAATTTCTTAACTATAAATAATTAAATATTAACCAGGATATTACTTAGGCCAATGGTTGGCATGAAACCCTTATCGTTCATTAGTCATGATTTCAAACCAAATTAATATAATTCCCAAAATAAATTTGATAGAAATCCTTGAAATAAGGTTAATAACTAAATAGACTTTTAACTATGGTTTTCAAAACAACCCTAATACATAAATACTTCATCCATTTCTTTCCAAATAGGTTCTTTCTTGGTTTAAGGTTTAACCTAGTTTCATCATTGTAATTTTCTATTCAATCTATCATAATGGTTTCTAAAGAAAATGTTAATTATCCCAAGAATATCCATGAGGATTGTCAAACCAGGTGCACAGTAAGGCCCGTTGTCGTGTACCAGGTTACACTGAGTCAGGATCGACAAACCTTGTGGAAGTTGTTACTCATAAGTACATTTGTACCCTAATTACATCTACATGTAGTATCCACACAAGGATGTATTACTACAAAGAACCAAATAATCTCCACCTTACCCAAATTCTAGGATGTTTTTCTATACTTAACTTTGAATTATACCTTAGGGGTTTTTTCTCTAATATATGTTTTCCTAAATCGAATTCTTAAGGTTTCAAATAAACTTTCTCTAATACCAACTATAGTGACCAGACCCCAAAATCCCAGAACCATTGTCTAATACCATTACATTAACATGATTAAAAGTAATCAAATCTAGAAGAACTGATCAGTTTAGTATTCTTGGTAAATCAGATATATACATGAGTCTTATATTACAAATGAATATACTAATTACAACATATTTTTTTTCTTTCGAGGAAAACTTTATTCTATCTAGTATATCCAAACATATATTTCATAGTATGATTTTTGGATTCATGGAGAAAGGAAACAAAATAAGGGTGATATCAAATTCTCAATAATGGTAAAGTATAGGGGAAGTAATAATTAATCAATGAGAATAATATTTCTTTCATGTTAAATAAAAAAAATACCATGTAATCATGAAACTGAGAAGGAAGTGCATAAACAATATTTAAAGGTAAGAAAGTGAAAACACATGTCATTCGATAAATAAGCTTAGAATAAAATGCATCCATAGATATTATGACACAAAATATCATCGATAAATAATAACTAAAATGTCTATGAAGTAATTTCTTAATTATTGGACATCATGTCTAAGGCACATGAAAACCTATAATATCGAGATCTATCCTCCAGATAGTTTAAAACTACAGTTTGAAACCTATTTTATTTTCACAACTAATTTGTCTCATGGGATCCTATGAATGTATTGAAGGGATATATAATTTTCTAACCCACCCATTATTTCATTTCCAAAGCATTCCTCATATCAAATAAATGATTTAATTAATAAAAAATACGCCTTATCAAATATCTGTATGGAATAAAGAATAGAGATTTATCAATATTTTCCCAAATAATCAAATAAATATAAAAGTAAAAACCAAATGTAAAATGATATAAGGTTTAGGCAATAAACATATCCATGACAAATGATATGTATAATTAGGGAAAATTTAATGTCTAATGGTCAAAGGAAATTGAATATTTCAATGGGACTAATAAAGGAATCAAGGAATTGAATGTGAATACAATCCTTGAAAAAATCAATCATAAACCATTCAGAGGAAAAATAAGGATGGTATCAATACAACATATCTCAAGTGGAGTATAAATAAAGGGTTGTTGTCATTGATGAATAAAAATACTATAAAATATATTTTAAAAATATTATTGAAGAAAATATCCTTTTTTTAAAACAATTGAAAATATTTTTATTTGAAAATCACTTTTGAAAATAATTTCTTTTAAAAGTAATCGTTTAAATATGAAAATGAAATTTCTATGAAATTATGGTGGTTAAATCCATACATGTTGTTTGAGGTTAAAAGAAAATTCCCTTTTCATGGTAAAAGGTTAGAAAAATGCCTTATTCAGAAATTGATTAGAAGATTCCTTTGAAAACATTATTGAAAGAAAAAAAGGGTAAAAATGTCTTTAGTAAATCATTTTGGAAAGGTTAAAATACTTTTTTGGAAAAACTTTTAAAAAATAGTGTTTATTTTTGAAGAAAATAGGTTCTCTGATTAAAGTGATAATGATGTCGGGTTTTCTTAAAAACATTTTCTAAATCATTTTGGGTACCATAGAGTGGAAAAATGGTACTATTACTTCAAAAAGGTCATGAATAACCATAGTAGAATAAAATAAAAGGGTTTATTATAAAATGATAAAATAATTTCCTATGATGGAAATTTAAGTGAAAACAATCCTGAAAAAATGAGATTGTACAGTAAACCCTTAAAAAATTTATAATTTTGGAGTGAGAATAAATCATTTGGTGGATTATGTGTATCCACTATAAATCCAAATATAAAAGTGAAAATACATAAATATATAGTAAAAATCATTATAAAAAAATCATAGAATATTAACAACAACAAGGAAGTAATATAACACAATAAAAAGAAGTTGGGTTATCAAATTCTTTTCCACTTGGAAACTTTTAACTTGAATCACCTTAATGAAATAATTCAAATTAAAACTCAAAATATCATGAATATTTAATGAATCATGATATTATATGAAAAAGTTTAAATATTTATAACATATATAAGAAATTATATGCACAACATTAAAGTGATTATTTTAAGAGAAATTTAACAATCACAAAAGGAAGATATATTTCAAATATAATAATTAAAAATGTTCTTGAGGAGAATAATATTTAAACAATTCAAAGTGTCCCATAACACTTTGAAAAATTTGAATCATAATATAAATGAAGTAATAAAGTTAAATGAAACTTATAATATCATGATAATAAAGAGTTTCATGTTATAACATGTCAAAGGGAATTATATATTCCATAAAAAAAGAAACTCTATGCATAAAAACAAATAAGTACCAATGGAATGTAAATGGAGACGAAATACCTTATCTTGAGTCTTATTTATTTTTATTTTAATAAAATAATAAAATTATGTTAATTATTTACTTGATTTTTTTTTCATGTTTATCATTACTTTTATTTCACTGATTACCATGTTGTATACAACTACTTAAACAGTTAAGTTTACGTCAGGTGTTTTGACCAAATTCGGTTTATGTGTCAAAAAAACATTGGTAGGTTAACTATGTTCAAATGGATAATTATATAACATCTAAATAATAATAATAATTAAATAATAATCATATTTATAAATCATTTATAATTTTAAAACCAATAATTAAATATAGTCATGAAAAATGAACCAACGTTACAATCATGGAGATGGTAGGACATACGTATGCATGAGTAACATTCCCATTAATTTGATGATCATTATGGAAAGAATGTAATTAAAATTATATATTTTTATAATGATCATAATTTCATTAATAACATGTTATTTAATCATATATATTTATATATATAATTCTTATTATTTAAAAGGAATCACATTGTGTCGAGGAGGCAGTAGTCATCACATCTACAAATGACGTTTTCACTTTTTAAGTGTGTGAAAGGGTAATAAAGAAAATGATATATATTATATTTATAGAAAGTTAATTATGAAATGAATATCATATTTTTTATGTCATATAGTTTTAATTAAAACAATCCTTTATACATTCCATGTACTTTGTGATCGAATCATATCACTTTTAGGAGGCGGTAGTTCACACTTCCACAAATGATGTTATCTGTAACGAAACCTGTTTTTTCCATGTATTTTTTTAATTATATGGGAATTTTACGAGTCTACGAAAATTGACGGCGTATGATTTTGAGGCCCAGAGTGCCCAGAATGAATTTCCGAACTTTTTTTTCAGGTACCTTCAGTAAACATGTGAGGTTTTTTTTGTAACATTTGAACTGGTGCTTGAAATTGAAATATGAGGACACCATTGAACTCGCAGCACTGATATTTTCTTAAGGATACCTTCACCTCGACCACAGTAGGTCGAGAGTGAAAGTTAGTTTTCAGACTTTTTGTGGGTGTTTTAAAAGAGAGAAAATAAAATAAAACATATTTATTTTATTTTTCTTGTTGAAACCTCCATTTGAGTTATGGAGGTGGGGACCACCCGAGTTTGAAACCTCCTTTTTGAATTTTAGTGGTGGGGACCACCCGAACCCTTCTTTAATGTGGGGAAATTCCTTGGAATCCTCCCATTCAATTGTATCGACATGAATTCAATTTAATGTTCCATTCAATTGTGCCAACATAATTCAATTTAATGTTCCATTTAATTGTGCCAACTTTAATGTGCCAACATAACAAAATTAATTGTGCCAAGCTTAATTAATTTGATAAACCTATTTTAATATATGTTGGCTCCTCATTTCCTGGTTGGAAATCATTGGAAAAGGAGAGTTGGGAGAACCTCAGAGAACATGGAAGAACTTTCCCCAACGAAGAACCACCCCCAATGAGGAACGAGGAACCGAACCTGAGCCCATATCAGAAGTGTCTTGTAGAAGTAACGAACGCCGACGTTCTTCATCAACTATGTCTTTCTTCCTCACGCCACCTCCAATGAACAATTGAGGTGGGGGTTTTTACACGTTGAATTTATTCTATTGAATTTTTATATCCTAAATTCACGATGACAATGGATAAATTAACATGTCCATCATCTCGTACATTAAACTTGTTTCTCTTCCTTTTATTTCTTTGTGCGTTCTTCGTGCCTTCTTCAACCCCCCTAATTTTTATTGGCACTGGAAATATGGAGTTTTACTGAGCGCGATATATGGATGCGAAGACCTCAACACAAGGATCGTGAATATGTGATCATATAACTTTTTGGGCTTGGAACGAAGCTGCAGTGGCTCGTGGAAGAAGGTGACGACCAGCACTTGATAGGTCGCACCGCCGGTTGAAGAAGAGGGCATGGCCTGCCAGCTGCAGCACGACAGGATGGTGCCCGACAATAGTCCGACCGCATGGTGAAGTGGCGGTGTGCATCCGCACTGCTGATGGAGCAGGAGGACGCGGCCGCATGACCATGGTGGAGGTGGAAGATGGCCGACACCCGGCCGACTGTAGGTGGATAGCGGTGCCGTCGTGCCGCTGGAAGGAAGACCGTTCGACCGTTCTAGCCGGCCGAGGCGCACCATGCAGGACCAAAAAGTGGTCCCGCGTACCAGCCAGGCAGCACTGCACGCTACACTGCCAACCGCACCATGAGTCACACCGCGAGCCGCACCTCGAGGCCTCACCACAAACCACACCATGGGCCGCACCACTAGCTGCATTACGAGCCACACCCTGGGCCGCACAGTGATCCACACTGTGGGTCGCACCGCGAGCCTCACCATGATCCCCCAAGCAGGCCGTGCTAATGGGTTTCACCCTTTACTGGACGGTTCGGGCCGCCCCTACATGGGCCAGGCCAGACCACGGCCAAGCGGGCCAGGCCCGCCGAGGCCCAAGCCATCTGGGCTAGACCCGGACCGGGTCAGACCAGACCCGGGCCTATCTGGGCCCAATATTACCTTTTTGTCCATAACATGAGAATATGGAATCCATTTGAAGAACCGTCTACGGCACCGAATTCCATGGATCGAGAAGGTTATTTTAATATACTCCACTTGAGTTTTGGATAAGGTTGGAATACTTCCAGGTTGGATCGGATCCCAAATCCAATCGGGCCCTCGGAGCGGAAACACTAATAACTTACAGATCAGACATTTGATTGACGCGCCGTCTGTTGTATTGGGTCTATTTTGATGTGAAAGACCTTTGGGTTACTTTTTTGTGGAACTTTGGGGTGGTTGAGGTATGACCTATGGCTTGGGGAGCGGGTCTCCCAAGCGCAATATGTATGGAACCCTACGACTTGCTGAGACTTGACGATTGTTTACCGTTTTGACTCGGAGTGACTCGACGGGCCTAGTGGGGTGTGCCTTTGTGTGACGCAGTATCCCCATGGTAGGGAGTTCCTTTTTGTGACATAAAAGAGTCATGATACTCAACAGGAGGAGTACCTTAGTAGGCCATGAGAGGGAGCACCTCATTGTGACACGACAAACCCATGGTGGGGAGCACCTCTGTGTGACGTGACAGACCCAAAGTACTCAACTAGAGGAGTACCTCAGTAGTCCAAGGTTAGTGGGAAGATCCTCTATGTGATGCGGAAGGCCCACTTTACTCGATATAGGAGGAGTTCTCTAGCAGCTGAGGTGTTCAGAATGTTACTTGTTACTATCCCTAGAGAATGTTGTGGCTGGCTATTAGCTTCTATAGTGATCCTATGTGGGTCAGCTTCATAATTCTATTTCTCAGAGTTGTATACCTAGTGTGATCTGAGTCTTTATCTTTGTGATATTATTTCCTTCGTGGAATAGTTGGGTTTTGGGATTTTGAGTTGGGCCTCGTGTTTCCTTAAGATTGAGATGGGTTTACTCAATAACTTAGGTATATGTATGGGAATATACCTAAGTAGGGTTGTCAGTTGTTTTCATGTTTTGAGGTTTATCATTTTTGGATTTTGTAAGACCTTCAAGGGTCTTGGGGTCTCCACTGAGTATCGTTATACTCACCCCTGCACGGGCTACGCCTGCACCTTGTTGTGTTTGGTGCAGATGACAGACATCGCTGACTGTGGACGAGGGTACCGGGAATGGAGGTAGCTCGAAGGTGGACCATTAACGAGGCATACCACAGAGACGACCATTTGAGAGTTGTACCTACACTTCAGGTAGGAGTCCTTAGCGGGTGTTCATAGGATCTGTACTCAATTTTACTTGTACTTTCCAGCTTTTCTTGTACTTTACAATTGGACATGTATTCTGGCCCCTTTTACTTTCTGTACACACCCTGTTTACTACATAGTTTTACTTTGTGCATGTATCTTTCTTTGTGCTTAGTTTTGTGAGTTAAAGTTATAAAGGCAATGCCTTCCCGTTTTTAGGGAATACACCTTTCGCTGCTAGTCACTAGCCCCTGACCTATGGAAGGCGGGTTTGGGGTAGTCACGACACGGGCCTCGAGGGATGGGTCATGAAAAATTGGTATAAGAGGAGTTCATTTCTACTGATGAGCTGGAACTCTGATATTTTCTAAGTGATAATAGTGTTAAGTGTTATGGGTGTGGTTTTCAGTTCGAGGATTCCAGTGTTGGTGCGGCGGATAATGTATCCATACATCAAGACCCCGAATTCTGATTTCTGACTCAGCATACCAAAACACTGACTGCATTTGTTTTTGAAAAGTTTGTGATCTCTTTGAGTCATCTCACCAGGTATAAACTTAATAACCATGGCACACCTGTTTCTTTTCAGGATGCCTCCACCCAGAAAGCCAACTAGGATTTCAGTTAGAGTACGTGATGACATCCCATCGAGCAACAAGGATTCGGTGCATGACCCACATACGGTATTTGTACCACCAGGTGGTGTACCAGTATCACCACTACCCATTGGGTAGCCAATGCCACTAGCCCCAGTAGTAGAGGGTGAAAGTTGCTTAAGTGCGTTGCAGGAGTTCTAGTACCAGAGGCCACTGGGGTTCTAGGACGAGACAGATCCACATGCAGCTGAGGATTGGCTGGAGGATGTGGTTAGAGTCTTTTGACTGGTAGGGACACTGACTGATCTCATGGTGATCCTTGCCGCCAGCCTTCTTTAGGCAGTAGCGGGAAGATGGTGGAGCTTGGTGCTCCATGTTCACAATGATGTCAATCTCATATAGGTAGAATTCGAGAGCCTTTTCAGGGCAGAGTTCGTCCCAGCGACCCTACGCTCAGTGCGTATACAGGAGGTTCTCCACTTGCAATAGGGTAGCATGACTGTGGCTCAGTATTCTGTGAGGTTCACCGACCTCTCACAATACTCCACTGACATTGTGAGAGACTTTTTGTTCAGGGCCCAGACCTTCGAGCATGGGTTTAGAAGAGATATTAGAGCTTCGATGGTTTCTCTCATAATCCTGACGTAGGCGGGGGTGTTTGAGAGAGCACTTTTAATGGAGAGTTTCTTTATTGCGCAGTCCCCGACAGTGTGACCCACCACCGGATGACACACAGTAGAGTCATCATTAGCTGGCAGCAGACATATGACACATAGGACCAAGATGACCAGACCTACAAGCAGACGATCACGGGGCATGGGGTCAGTGGTGAGAGGCTCTCAAGGAAGATCAGGACAGATGAGAGACACACAATGTTACACTTGTGGCAGGCATGGTCACATGGCTTGCGACTGCCTGACCCACCGTACCGATGACCAGCAGACGGTCTAAGGACCACTGAGATAGAGACAGAGGTTCGATCAATGAGGTCCGTAGGCTATAGGTGGATGTGGCAGAGGATAAGGCTGTACAATAGGTGGTGGTATATGTTTTGATGTTCTACCGCCACCACCGCCAGGTGGTCCACCCCGACTATAGGGAGTAGGAGGACATAGACGAGCTCAACTCCAGGCAGTTGAGGCCTATGACCACGGTGCTCCTGAGATGATTAGAGGTATGATTTGTGTCTACTCCACCTTATCTTTAGTACTTATAGACATATGTTCCATTCACTCATTTATTTCCATGACCCTTGTTCGGAGATCGGAGATTTCGATGATTCCCTTACGGATAGAGACTCTTATGGGAGCGGATTCAACGATTACGAACTGGTTCCGACAGTGTGAGCTTACTCTAGGAGGTAAGATCTTCGACTGTGATATCTTAGTAGCAGCATCGAGGCCTTACGATGTCATCTTAGGTATGGACTGGTTATCCATAGTCTATGATCATATTGACTGTATTAGGTGAAAAGTTCAGTGTGTCCGCACAGCTGGGACCAGGTTTTCCTTCATCGGTGAGAAGGGAACCTTTGCAGCATAGGATGGACTTACCCAGAGGAGGGTTCAGCCGATCACACATCAGTTGGATAGCCTTACCCTCAGATCAGTTGATGTTGAGAGTCCGAGTGATCCTGTAGTGGTGGACCAGTACGCTGATGTTTTCCCTGATGATGTTCCGGGTCTACACTCTCGCAGAGAGGTGAAATTTCACATTGACTTGTACCCTGGTATGACACCGATATCTACCCTATCATATTAGATGGCTCCTGTGGAGCTTCGAGAGCTGAAAGTACAGATAGAGGACTTACAAAGCAAGGGGTTCATTAGGCTGAGTGTTTCCCCTTGGGAAACCCCAATTTTGTTCAACAAGAAGTAATATGGGAGTTTGAGACTCTGTGTGGACTGTTGGCACCTAAACCAGGTGACGGTGAAGAACAAGTACCCACTTATGAGGATTAATGATCTCTTTGATCAGCTAA
Organism: Viscum album; assembly: GCA_963277665.1. NCBI lineage: Eukaryota > Viridiplantae > Streptophyta > Magnoliopsida > Santalales > Viscaceae > Viscum > Viscum album. The sequence continues at coordinate 1,518,960,411 of OY728153.1, forward strand.
TGGGTACACAATGGTTTTTTAAGATAGACCTCAGATCAGGCTATCACCAACTCAGGGTATGAGACAGGGATGTGCAGAAGACAAACTTCAGATGTCGGTATGTCCATTATGAGTCCTTGGTTATGCATTTTGGTGTGATCAATTCCCTAGTAGTGTTAATGGGACTCATGAATAGTATCTTCTAGCCATACCTCGATCACTTTGTGGTAGTATTCATCGACGACATCCTGATATACTCTGCGACAGAGGAGGGTCATGCCTATCATTTGCAGATAGTTCTGGACACACTCCGAGAGCACCAGCTTTATGGTAATCTCTCGAAGTGACAATTTTGGATATGAGAGGTCCAATTTCTGGGACACATTATCTCGGAGGCTAGAGTTGCGGTGAATCCAGTGAAGATTGAGGTTGTACTAGCTTGGGTGACACCCAGGAGCATGACAGAGGTGCAGAGTTTTCCGGGTTTGGACGGTTACTAATAGAGGTTTGTGCTTGAATTTTATAGAGTTGCGGCACCCTTATCTACGTTGACAAAGAAGGGGAAACCCTTCGTGTGGTCAAAGATATGCCAACAGAGTTTCCAGGAGCTGAGGCAGAGGCTGACGAGTTCCCCAATCTTGAGGCTACTAGAGGAAGGAGTTGGGTATGTAGTCTACTACGACACATCAGGGACCGGGCTTGGATGTGTCCTGATGCAGGAGTGAGTAGTGATTATGTATGGTTCTCAATAGCTGAGAAAACATGAGCAGAACTACGCTACCCATGACCTAGAGTTGACAGCAGTAGTCTTCGCCTTGAAGATGTGGCGACATTACTTGATGGGCGAATATTTTACAGTCTACTCTGATCACAAAAGTCTTAGGTATATTTTCTCTCAGAAGGAATTGAACCTGAGATAGCGGCATTGGATTGAGTTCCTCTAGGACTATGACTTCAAGGAAGTCTATAATCATGGGAAATGGAATGTAGTAGTAGATGCACTCAGCAAGAGATCTGGTATACAATTGCTGAGTGAGGAGACAGAGCAGATAGCCAATTTGTAGATATCTTATGTGGATCGAGATGGGGTAGCTTATCTTCAGTCTCTAACAGTCACTCCCCCACTCTTTCAGCGATTTAGGGGGGGCACAACTTTGGGATACAGACTGCGAGGCTCGACGTGCTCAGATATCCATAGGATAGGAACCTGATAGATTTTCTAAAGGTGGAGAGCACATTATCCTCTTCACAGGGTGTACTATGGTACCAGTAACACTTAGGGAGGAAGTGTGGAGGGATTTACATACATCTCCTCTAGCGCTACAACTAAGAGTGGAGAAGATGTACCAGGACCTCCGGTGTCAACAATAGTGGTTGGGAATGAAAAAGGCAGTGGTGTAGTTTGTCTCTCGGTGCCTCACTTATCAGCAAGTGAAGGCAGAGCATCAGGTTCCAACAGGCTTAGTTCAGCCATTAGATGTGCCAGAGTGGAAGTGGGATGGAATTTACATGGACTTTGTGACGGGACTTCCATGCATGTCCAGGATTCCTGATTCTATCTGGGTGATCATTGATCGACTCACCAAGTTGGACCACTTCCTTCCTATTAGAGAGGAGGGATTAGTAGAGAGATTGAGACGCCTCTACGTGTAGGAGACTGTACGACTTCATGGAGTTCCATCTAAAATTGTATTCTATTGTGATGCACATTTTACTTCCCGGATATAGAAGGGGTTGTAGGAGGCATTTGGGACATAGCTTCGATTGAGCACCGCCTTCCACCCTCAGATGGATGGTCAAATGGAGCAGACCATAAAGAACCTCGAGGACATGCTACATGCTTGTGTCCTTGATTTTGGCCACAATTGGGAGGATCAATTACCTTTAGTGGAGTTCACGTACAACAATATCTATCACTCCACTATCGGTATGGAACAATTTGAGGCATTGTACGGACGACCTTGAAGATCAACACTATGCTAGACTGACCCAAGGGAGACAACACTCATGGGACCAGAGATGGTACAAGCTACCACAGAGAAGGTTCAGATCATCCAGGAGCTGATGAATACTATAGAGAGAAACCAGAAATCCTATGCTAACAGGAGATGGCGACCTCTGGAGTTCAAGGATGGAGACCATGTATTTTTACGGGTCTCACCTCGACGAGGTTTGCAGAGATTTGGCCGGGGCGGCAACTTATCTCTGAGGTTCATCGGACCCTTTCAGGTCCTCAGCAGAGTTGGAGAGGTGGCTTACTGCTTAGCTCTTCCACCTATGTTGCACCGGGTGCACGATGTTTTCCATGTATCCCAGTTGAGGAGATACATTCACAAACCTTCACACATCATTGACTAGGGAGAGCTGGACATCAAAGACGGGGTGACATTTACGGAGGTTCCAGTAGAGATTGAGGATTGACAGGAGAGGGTCCTTCGTGGGCGGTCGATACCTCTGGTGCATGTTCGCTGGTAGCATGAGAAACTCTAGGAGAGCACATGAGAGCAGGAGGCTCAAATACGTGTTCAATACCCCCACTTGTTTCCTTAGTTTATGTTGTGGCTTTTGGAGATGCAAATCCCTGAGGTGTGGAGAATGTAAAGACCCTGATTTTCCATGTAATTGTTTTAATTATATGGTAATTTTATGAGTCCGCATTAATTAAAGGTGCATGATTCTGAGGCTCGGAGTTCCCGGAATGAATTTTTGAACTTTTTTCGGGTACGTTCAGTAAACATGTGAGGTGTTTTTCTAACTTTTGAACTAGTTCTCGGAATTGAAATCCAAGGACATCGTTGAACTCGCAGCACCGATATTCGCTTAAGAAGATCTTCACCTTGAACGCAGTTGGTTGAGAGTGAAAGTTAGTTTTAGGACTTTTTATGGGTGTGTTAAAAGAATGAAAATAAAATAAAACAAGTTTATTTTGTTTTTCTTGTTGAAACCTCCATTTGATTTATGAAGGTGGGGACCACCCGAGTTTGAAACCTCATTTTTGAATTTTAGTGGTGGGGACCACCCAAACCCTTCTTTAATGTGGGGAAATTCATTGGAATACTCCAATTCAATTGTGCCAATGTGAATTCAATTTAATTTTCCATTCAATTTTGCCAACATAATTCAATTTAATGTTCCATTTAATTGTTCCAACTTTAATGTGCGAACATAACCAAATTAATTGTTCCAACCTTAATTAATTTGATAATCCCATTTTAATATATATTGGATCCTCATTTCCTGGGTGGAAATCGTTGGAAAAGGAGAGTTGGGAGAACCTTGGAGAACCAGGAAGAACTTTCTCCAATGAAGAACCAACCACCCAATGAAGAAGGAGAAACCGACCCCGATCCCGGATCAGAAGTGTCTTGCGGAAGCGATGAACGTTGACGTTCTTCATCGACCACGTCTTTCTTCATCAAGCCACATTCAACGAACAATTAAGCTAGGTGTTTTTACACATTGAATTTATTGTATTGAATCTTCATATCCTAAATTCAGGACGATGATGGCCAAACGAACATGGCCATCATCCCACATGTTAACCTTGCTTCTCTTCCTTTTATTTCTTCATGCGTTGTTCATGCGTTCTTCAAACCCCCTTATTTTTATTGGTGATAGAAATACCAAGTTTTTCTGAGCGCGATATATGGACATGAATCCCTCCACACAAGGATTGAGAATATGTGATCGTATAATTTTTTAGGCTTAGAATGAAGTCGTAGTGGCTCGTGGAAGAAGGCGACGACCGATACCCAACCGACCGTGAGGAAGGAAGGGCGGTACGCATCCGCGTTTCCAGTTGAAGAAGAGGCAGCGGCCCGTCGGCCGCGGTGGGGCAGGATGGCGGCAGAAAATTGGCCGACCACATGTCAGAGCGACAATGCGCGTCCGCACCGACAGTAGAGCAGAAGGCCGCGGCCGCTTGGCCGCGGAGAAGGTGGACGGTGGCCGACACCTGGCTGGCCACAGGTGGACATCAGTGCCGCCACGCCACTGGAAGGAAGACCGGCCAACCATTCTAGTCGGACAAGGTGCACCGTACAGGACCGCCGAGTGGTCCCACGTGCCAGCCAGGACGCACCGTGCGCTGCACTGCGAGGCTGCACCACGAGCCACACTGCGGGCAACACTACGAGCCACATCGCTAGCTACACCACAAGCCGCCCAATGGGTCATACTAACGGGTATCACCCTTTGCGGGCCGGGCCAGGCTGCCCCCTACATGGGCCGGTCCAGAACACAGCCCAATGGGATGGGCCCACTAAGGCCCATGCCATCTGGGCCAGACCCAGACTGGGTTGGCTCAACCTAATCCGGGTTCGGCTGGGTCGTTCCGATCGGGTCAGATAGGAGCCAAGCCCATCTCGACCCAATATTACCGTTTTGTCCATAACATAAGAACCGGGCATCTGTTTGATGAACCGTATGAGGTGCCAGAATCCTTGGATCGAGATGGTTCTTTTGAAATACTTCACCTGAGTTTTGGATAAGGTTGGAATATGGCCAGGTTGGATCGGACCCCGAATCTAATCGTGCCCTCAGAGCAGAAACACTAATAACTTACAGACCGAGCGTCCGATTGACGCGTCGTCTATTGCGTTGGGTCCCTTTTGACGTGACATACCTTTGGGTTAATTTTTTCATGAAACTTAGAGGTGATTGAGATATGGACTATTGCTTGGGGAGCGGTTCTCCCAAACACGATACGTACGGAACCCTGCGACTGGCTGAGACTTGACGACTGCTGACCGTTTCGACTCGAAGTGACTCGACTGGCCCAGTGGGGAGCACCTTTGTGTGATTCGGTAGCCCCATGGTGGGGAGTTCCTTTGTGTGATGCGATAGACCCACGATACTTGACAGGAGGAGTACATTAGCAGGCCACAAGGGGGAGTGCCTCTGTGTGACGTGACAGACCCATGGTGGGGAGCGCCTCTGTGTGACGCAACAGATCCACGATACTTGACAGGAGGAGTACCTTAGTAGTCCCAAGTTAGTGGGAAGTGCCTCTGTGTGACACAGTAGGCCAAATTTAGTCTATAGAGGAGGTTTTCTCCAATATCTGAGGTGATCATAATGTTACTTGTTACTATCCCTAGAGAATCCTCAGGCTGGCTTTGAGCTTCCATAACAATCCTATGTGAGTCAGCTTTATAATTATATTTCTCAGAGTTGTATACCTAGTGTGAGCCGAGTATTTATCTTTGCGATATTATTTTCTTCATGGATTAGTTGGGATTTTGGATTTTGAGTTGGGCCTCGTGTTTCCTCAATATTGAGATGGGTTTACTCGATAACTTAGGTATATGTATGGGCATATACATAAGTAGGATTGTCAGTTGTTTTCATGTTTTGAGGTTTATCCTTTGTTGATTTTGTGAGACCTTCAAGGGTCTTGGGGTCACTAATAAGTATTTTTATACTCACCCCTACACGGGCTACGCCTGCACCTTGTTGTGTTTGGTGTAGACGACGGACACCGTTGAATGAGGACGAGGGTACCATGACTGAAGGTAGCTCGGAGGTGAACCATTGATGAGGCATACTGCAGAGATGACCATTCAAGAGTTGTACCTACCCTTAAGTTAGGAGTCCTTGGTGGGTGTTCACAGGATATATACTTAGTTTTACTTTTAATTTCTAGTTTTTCTTTTACTTTACAGTTGATCTTGTATTCTGTCCCCTTTTACTTTCTGTACACACCCTGTTTACTACATGGTTTTACTTTGTGCTTGTATTCTGCTTTGTACTTAGTTGTGTGAGTTACAGGTTATAAATTCAATGCCTTCCCATTTTTAGGGAATATGAATTTTGGTGCAAGTCACCATCCCCTAGCCTATGGATGGCGGGCTTGGGGTAGTCACAACACGGGCCCTGAGGGATGGTTCTTGACATTATCGTATTTATAGAAAAAATGGAAAGTATAAAGTTATGTGTTATAAAATAATTAAAGAATAATAAATAGATAATAAATATCATATATATCATATATAAATATTGTATCTATCATAATTCAAAACCATGAAAGGTGTTAAAGAAAAAATGAACAATCATCAGTTCGTGAGGCGGTAGTTCACCATACACATAAATTGCATATTCGTTACCTACTAAATGGAAGTGTGTACGAGTGTAACTCAAACCAATACCTTAAAAACATATTAGTATATTTATTATACTTTTGTTTTTATATAATCATGTAATAAGTATATTTCAGGGGTTGGAAAATGGAAACAAAACTAGATAGCTTGAGGAAAGATGTTATCTCATAATCGGGTAAATCCTTTTGGTTTACACCAAATGGATTCCATGGTGGATGTTATGAACAAGGTGATAAATATAGGTTATGGTTAGAGATTTTGAGGAGACATTTGGGAGGATATTGGTCGAGACAATGTGTCTTGAGAAGAGTGAGGAAGTGGGAGGAGAGGAGGCCTTTTAATAGTGGAGGAGAAGTGACACTCTTGTAAATTTTGGAAAAGGGAATTCAAACCACATATTTCCCATTTAAAGTGGATACAATAATGGTAAAAATAATATAAAATGATTGATATGGTCTAATTATCAACATAAAATGGATTTTGGATAATATTTTAGGTCATTTTGGCTCTTATGTTTAAGGTTTAGTCCTTTTTTAAGCTTATCTTCACCTTAATCGATATAATTAATCTTAATTACTTTCACTAAATTTTTTGGTCAAAAACTAACTTGAACATATTAGACAGTATAAATTATTATTATTAAAAATATATAATCCATTTTTCTAAATTCTAATCATAGAAATGGTATAAATTAATTTAAATTTATTCCCACAGACGGGGTGACAATGCGGGTTTTTAAATTAAAAACATTCCAAAGTTTGATAAGTTTTTATATCCAACTTCAAAGTGAAATTAGTTCCAATGGACTAAAATGTATTAATTGAAAAATATTTTATATAATGTGAATTTAAAATAAAATTAAAATATAATTTAACACTATAAATAAATTATATGAAAAAGAAAATTTGAATTAAAATCCAGTATTTTTCACTATTTATTATAAAAATGAAACTTCATAGAAAACTACCAAAATTTCACACTAAAATATTTTTCCCTATTTAACTTATTATGTTTATTTTGACATATATTATTTATAAAAGTTCAAAAAATTGGATTTAAAATAGGTTCGCTATTAAAAGGAGGTAAAATCTCCTTAATAAAAATGTAGTATTTTATGCATAAAATTGGGTTTGTTTTTATGTTATGACTATAAAATCTATTGTATGAATATCAAAAATATTTGATTGAATATAATAAATATATATCAAATTAATATCCCTCACTAATTGTAATTAATTTAATTTATTAGGGTAAAACAACTTTGTGATAATAAAAATTATAATATTTTTCTTTATATTCAATTAGTTTTCATATTATTTTATAACGAATTTGTAACCAATGAATTAGTTTTATATCTTTGTAAACAATACATTTTCATATTTTAGTAAATCCTCTTAATAAATACTAATTTAATGACTAGATTATATATTTTATGTTAAATAATAATATTTTAATAATATATCATTATTCAGTAAAAAACTAGTCTTGTGTGTAACGCAAGCCATTGTAGAAACTCGTTGTTGCATGTGACATATACTAACTCAGTTTTGTGTGCATTTCAATAAATAAAATACATTAAATTTATTTAAAATAGTAAATATCTTATAAATTACAAGGATATTATATTCCCTTACATACTTGGTGGTGCGTGTAATACACGATATCAAATACAATGTTCCTACTTTAGATTTTTAAGGCATTACATGATCCACACCATAATTAAATTGCATCCTTACAATTTAAATTTGATCTTTGTGATTTTTTTTTAATATTTCCTATGTTTGAAAACCCACATCATGATAAGGTTTCGTAATATATCCTCTAGAAAAGAGATAATTGGAAGTGCAAAGGTCACATGCAATAACATATAAATAGGTCTCTATGTATGTGAATATTAGTGGAAAGTAGAGATACATACATAGAGGAAAAGAGTAAATATTTATATGGAGTGATTGAGTTCATCAATGAAAAACAATTTAATGATAAATAAAAAGTTTAGGGCCTCAAATCCATAAATCTATGATGGTTTAGAAAAACATCAGTTCAAAAAAAAATTAACGTATTTTGAAAATTCTTTATTTAAAAATTGTTTACCTAATATTGAGTAATTAATTTTCGGCCTAAGAATACTGTAAAATATATTGAATTGATAGGTTTCAATTTTATCGAAATAATTCCATATTTTTGTTGTGCCTCTATGAAATTATAATTTATTCATTACTTCAATGAATTGACATGAAAAAATTAACATTGAGGCATGAAGCACTAAAATAAATATTTAATGGATCACAAGACCCATAAAAGAGTGAAAAGTCTTTACATTTGTCTCTAAATATTCTACAAAGCTAATATGATTAATACATTAATATCTAAACCTAAAAATCTACACTAATGGTTCATCATTAATATTTATTCTCCAAAGTTTAAACATTAAAATATTAACCAGGACATTATATAGGCCAATGGTTTGCATGAAACTCTTATCCTTCATCGACCATGGTTTCAAGAACTGCAGTGTTGAAGGATTTTATTGGTTGTCAAACAAAATAAATGTTGTCCTTTTATAAAAACAAATTAATTTAATTTACAAAATAAATATGATAGAAATACTTGAAATAAGGTTAATAACTAAATAGCTTTTTAACTAAGGTTTTCAATACAACCCTAATGCATAAATACTTCATCCATTTATTTCCAAATAGGTTCTTTCTTGGTCTAAGGTTTAACCTAGGTTAATCATTTCCATTTTCTATTCAAATCATTAATAATGATTTTTAAAGAAAATGTTAATTATCTTAAGCATACCCCTTGGTATTATCAGACCAGGTGCGCAGTAAGGCCTGTTATCATGTACCAGGTTACATCTGGTCAGGCTCGACAAACATTGTGGGATTGTTTACTCCTAGGTACATTTTTTCCATAACCACACCCACTTATAGTATCCAAACATGGATGTATTTCTAGGAAGAACCACATAATCTCTACCTTACCAAAAGTCTAGTTTGTTATTCTATACTTACCTTTAAAGCCTACCTTAGGGATTTTTTCTCGAATATATGTTTTCTTAAATATAATTCCCAAGGTTTATAATAAACTTCCTCTAATACCAACTATAGTGACCAGACCTAAAAATCCAAGATCTATTGTCTAATACCATTACATTAACATGAATAAAAGTAATCAAACCTCGAATAAATGATCAGTTTAGTAGTCTTGGTAAAATAGATACATACATGAATTTTATATTAAAAATTAATTCACTAATTAAAACATAATTTTTTTAGGATAACTTTATTCCATATAGTATATCTCTACATATCATTCATTGTACACTTTTTGGATTCATGGGGAAAGGAAAAAATAAGGGTGAGATCAAATACTCACTAAGGGTAAAGTATAACAGAAGTAATAATGAATCAATGAGAATAATAAATATTTTATGTTAATTAACTGAAAAAATACCATATAATAAAGAAACTGAGAAGGAAGTGCATAAATAATATGTAAAGGTAAGAAAATTAAAACACATGTCATTCAATCAATAAGATTAGAATAAAATGCATCCATAGATATTTCGACACAAAATATCATGGATAAATAATACCTAAAATGTCTATGAAGGAATTTATTAATTTATTGGACATCATGTCTATGACACATGAAAACCTATAATGTCCAGATCCATCCTCCAGACAGTTTAAATCTATAGGTAGAAACCTACTTAATTTACACAACTCATTTATCGGATGTTCACCTATCAATGCCTTGAGGGGAAATATAATGTTTAAACCCACCCATCATTGCATTTATAAATCATTCCTCATATCAAATAATAGATTTAATTAATAAACAATATGCCTTATCAAATATCTATATGGATTAAAGAATACAAATTTATCAATATTTCCCCAAATAATCAAATAAATATCAAAGTAAACACCATATGTAAAATGATATAAGGTTTAGGCAATTTACATATCCATGATAAATGATATGCATAATTAGGGGAAATTCAATGTCTAATGGTTATAGGAAATTGAATATTTCAAAGGGACTAATAAAGGAATCGAGGAAGTGAATGTGAATACTATCTTTGGAAAAATCAACCATAAACCATTTAGAGGAAGAATAAACATGGTATCAATACAAAATATCCCAAGTGAATTAGAAATTAAGGGTTATTATTGTTGATGAATATAAATACAATAAAATATATTTAAAAAATATTCTTGAGGAAAATATCCTATTTATTTTTAAAACACATCTTGAAAATATTTTTCATTTAAAACCTATTTTGAAAACAATTTCATGAAAAAGTATCTATTTAAACATGAAAATGATGTTTTTACGAAATGGTGGTGCGTAAATATATATATTCTATATGAGGTTAAAGGAAAATTCCTTTTTCACGGTAAAAGGTTAGAAACATGCCTTATTTGAAAAGGGATAAGAAGATTCCTTTGAAAACATGGTTAAAGAAAAAAAATGGTAAAAATGTATTTAATAAATCATTTTGGAAAGGTTAAAAACATTTTTTGATTAAAAAAACAGGGTTTTTTTTTGAAGAAAATAGGTTCTCTGATTAAAGAGATAATGAAGTTGGGTTTTCTAAAAAACATTTTCAAAAACATTTTGAGTACCATAGAGTAGAAAAATGGTACTATTACATGAAAAAGGTCATGAATAAATAGAGGATAATAAAATTAAATGATTTATTATAAAATGATAAAATAATTTCCTCTGATGGAAATTTAAGTGTAAACAATCCTGAAAAAAATGAAATTTTAAAGTAAACCCTTGAAAAGATTATAATGTTGGAGTAAGAATCAATCATTGAGTAGATTATGTGTATCAACTGTAAATCCAAATATTAAAGTGTAAATACATAAATATATAGTCAAAGTCATTATACACATAAATATTGAATATTAAAGACAACGAGGAAGTAATATAACATAATAAAAAGATGTTGGGTTATGAAATTCTTTTCCACTTGGAAAATTTTATCTCAAATCCCTTTAGATGAAATAATTCAAATTAAAACTGAAAATATCATAAATAATTAAGGAATCATGATATTATATGAAAAAGTGTAATTATTTACACCATATATAAGAAATTATATGCATAAATTTAAAGTGATTTTTTTAATTTAAAGTTAAAAATCACAAAAGGAAGTTATACTGCAAAGATAATCATTAAAAATATTCTAGAGGGGAATAATCTTTAAACATTCCAAAGTGTCCCATACCACTTTAATAAATTTGAATCATAATATCAATTAAGTAATAACATTAAATGAAAATTATAATATCATTATAATAAAATGATTCATGATATAACATGTCATGGGGAAGTATATACACCGTATAAAAAAAACTTGGTGCACAACAACAAATAAGTCTCAATGGAATGTAAATAGAGATGAAATCCATTATCTTGAGTATAACTTGTCTTATGTGTCTTTATATTCCTAAATAAAAAAATTATGTTAATTATTTACCTGATTAAAAATATTTTTCATGTTTATCATTACTTTTATTTCACTTATTACCATGTTGTATACAACTACTTAAAAAATTAAGTTTACATTGGGAGTTTTGACTAAATTCGGTTTATATGTAAAAACTACTTTGGTAGGTAAACTATGTTCAAATGGATCATTATATAACATCTAAAGATTACTAATAATGAAATAATTATCATATTTAAACATCATTTATACTTTTAAAACCAATCATTAAATATGGTTATGAAAAATGAACCAACGTTACAATCATGGAGATGGTAGGTCGTACGTATGCATGAGTAACATTCCAATTTTTTTATGATCATTATAGATAGAATGTAATTGAAATTATATATTTCTATAATGATCATAATTTCATAAATACCATTTTATTTAATCATATATATTTATATATATAATTCTTGTGATATAAAAGGAATCACATCGTGTCAGGGAGGCGGTATTCTACACGTTTACAAACGACGTTATCACTTTTTAAGTGTGTGAAAGGGTAATAAAAAAATGATATATATTATATTTTGATAAATTTAATTAAGAAATGAATATAATATATATATTTCATGTCATATATTTTTAATTAAAACCATCCTTTACACATTCTATGTAGAGTGTGATCGAATCATATCGCTTTTAGGAGGCAGCAGTCCACACTTCCACAAATGATATTATCGTATATACAGAAAAAATAGAAAGTATAATGGTATGTGTTATAAAAAATTATACAAGAATAAAGAGATAATAAATATAATATATATCATATATAAATAGTGTATCCATCATAATTCTCAACCATGAAAGGTGGTAATGTAAAAACAAACAATCATCGTTTTGTGAGTTAGTAGTTCACCGTACACATAAACTGCATGTTAATTACATGATATATGGAAGTGTTTGTGAGTGTAAGTCGAACCAATATATTAAAAACATATTAGTATATTGAGTATAATGGTGTTGTTTTATAATCATGTAATAAATAGATTTTATGGGTCGGATAATGGAAATAAAACTAGAGAGCTTGAACAAAGATGTTACCTCTTAATTGGGTAACTCCTTTTGATTTGCACCAAATGGATTCAATGGATGAAATTATGGAAAATGTGATGATTCTAGGTTGAATTTAGGGATTTTAAAGAGATATTTGGGAAAATATTTGTTGATAAAAAGTGTCTTGAGAGGTGTGAGGAAGTGAGAGGATATGATGCCTTTTATAGTGGAGGAGGAGTGACACTCTTGTATATTTTTGAAAAGGGAATTCCACCCACATTTTTACCTTTGAAAGTGGATCCAATAATGGTGAAAACTCATGAAAATGGAGTACAGTGTCGAAATATTAATAGAAAATGGATTTTGGACAAGTTTATAGGTTATTTTATCTCTTGAGTTTAAGGTTTAGTCCCTTGTTAAGCTGAATTTCACCTTAATCACTGTAATTACTTTTAACTACTTTCACTAATATTTTTTGTCAAAAAATAGGTTAAAATTATTATAAATTATAAATTATTATTATTTAAAATATGGAATTAATTTTTATAAATTCTAATTATAGAAGTGTTAGAAATTAATTTAAATTTAATCCTGTAGACGGGGCATCAATGCTGGGTTTTAATGTAAAAATGATCAAAAGATTGATAAGTTTTTTATATCTAATTAAAAAAGTGAAATTGATTCCAATTAAATAAATTGGATTAATTGATATAATATTAATTTAAAACAAAATTAAAATATAATTTTACACTATAAATAAATTATACAAAAAAGAAGTTTTGAATTAAAATTCAGCATTTTTCATTATTCATTAATAAATGAAACTTCAGATAAAAATACACAAAATTCACCCTAAACTAATTTCTATGTTACTATTTAAAATATTTACTTTATTTTTACATATAGGATTTATAAATCTGCCAAAAATTTGATTTAAAATTTGTTCACCATTAAAAGGCTGTGAACGTGCCTTAATAAAAATAAAGTATTATATACATAAAATTGGCTTTGTTTTTATCTTAATCCTAACAAATATATTGGATTAATATCAAAAATATTTAATTGAATAATATATATATATATATATATTACCTTAATATCACTCACTAATTGTAATTAATTTAATTTATTATGGTAAAACAACATTGTGAGCATTAAAATAATAATACTTTCCTTTATATTCAATTGATTTTCATATTCATTTCTAATTAATTTGTAACCAATTAATTATATTTATATTTTTGTGAATAATATATTTTCATATTTTCATAAATCCTATTCATAACTACTAATTTAACAGTTATTTTATATATTCTTATATTAAATAATAAAATTTTATTAATATATCGTTATTCGGTAAAACTCGATCTTGCATGTAACACAATCCATTGAAGAAACCCCTTATTGCATGTGATATATGATAATCTAGTGTCATGTGAATTAAAAGATACAAAATATATCTAATTATTTAAAATAGTAAATATCTTATAAATTCTTAGGATATTATATTCCCTTAAGTTCTTAGTATTTCATGTCAAACATACTATCAAATAAAATGATTATACTTAAGAGTTTTGGGAAATTATAGTATGAGGGACCCTGTGCAGTCATATGATCTCAAGAATATACTATCTTCCTAGATTATCAACTGATAATGTCTCTCAGATAAGAATTAAGTGGGATACATTCTTCAGTATCACTACTGGAAATCTGACCTTTCCCAACGCTTCTATACCAACGGTTTGTAAAAACCATTGGTATAGGTCACCTTTCCCAACGGTTTGGCCAAACCGTTGGGAAATCCCACTTTGAGGCCACCTTTCCCAATGGTTTTGGAAAACCGTTGGGAAAGGGTATGGATTTCTCAATGGTTTGGCCAAACCTTTGGGAAAATTCCACTTTATGGCCACCTTTCCCAACAGTTTGGCCAAACCGTTGCTCAAGGATCTATTCCAACGGTTGTCAAAACCGTTGGTATAGATCCTTTGATTTTTTATCAGATCTTCTTACCGAGAACATTATATAAATCAAAATTTATAATAATTATGATAATACATATATATATATATAATTATGTAATTATGTTCACAAAAGTCATGTTAGGTTAGGGGTTAAGTCGTTCAATGATAAACTAGGGGTCCTGGGATCAAATCCCAGTGAATGTTTTTTTCGAAATACATATACCAACGGTTCCATAACCGTTGGTATAGATTTTCATATTACTTATACCAACAGTTTCCAAAACTGTTGGAATAGACCTATCCCAATGGATTACTTGGAAACAGTTCTCCAAACTGTTGGTATAGGCTATACCAACGGTTTGGAGGCCTATACCAATGGTTCTAAACCGTTGGTATAGGATAGTTTTCTAGTAGTGTATGTAAATGATTACCCATATAGCATCACTACCTCTAAGAAACCTAGGTAAACCGACTAAAAAGTCCATGGAAACATCTTCCAATTTATATTATAGTATTGAAAGTGGATTGAACAATCCTGAAAGTCTTTATGGTTCCATCATCACCTACTGATAGGTGGAACGCCTAGTGATGAAGCATGTTATATGAAATTTCATCCCGGGCCACCAACACTGGCATCTCATGTTTTAATACATTTTGGAGATGCCTATATAAACTACACATTGAGAAGCATGGGAATCTTAAATCAACTCATCTATCATATTTTTAGGAACCCAAAAACATCTATGTATACACATTATTCCGTCTCTGTCCATAGACCAATCTGAAGGTGGTTCATCTCCTAAATACTCTTATAGAGAACTAATCCCTAAGGATCTGAAAATTTCCTCCTCTTCACTTTCTCAAGGAGAAAAGAGGTAACTATCAAGGTTGAGAGATAATACTTCTTGTGACTATAATGAAACTCTAGATGTAGTTCAGAAAATAGGGACATCAATTTCCATTCATCACTCGCTTCTAAAATGGAAAGTGCCTGAGTTTTCTAGCTCAGTGCATCAGTAACTACATTTCCCTTTCCAGGTGTATATGAAAGCTTAAAATAGAAAGAATAAATATATTCGACCATCTTCACTGTTTGAGATTATATTGATTCTACATAAAGATATATTTGAGGTTGTTGTGGTTTGTATACACCACATAGTGCTCACCCAATAGATAGTGTCTCCACCAACGCGAGGCATGGAAAAATGCTACTTGATCAAGGTCATGCGTTGGGTATTTTCTCTCATGTGGCCTCAAATTCCAAAATAAATATGAAATTAATCTATATTAATACATAATCACTTATCCTAGGACAATTCCTAATGTATTAATGAACACAATATACCTCTGCTAGGCTCTAGAAGAATCAGAACAGGTGCCGAGACAAGCCTCCCTTTCAGTTACTTGAAGGATTTATCGCATGCTTCTATCCACTAAAACTTGACACCCTTCTTTGTAAGACCAATAAGAGGTGAATAATTCCATGATAAGTTATTTATTAAACACCAGTAATATCCAACCATCCCAAAAGAATCTCTATATATTAAACACATTTTTGGGATGTTCCCAGGAAACTATAGTAATAACCTTATCTGGGTCAATTGAAACTCATGATTCCAAGATAATATGACCCAAGAAGTGAACTTTTCTGATCTATAATTGTCACTTAGTAAGGCTTGGATAAATATGATTCTCTCTTAGTGTAATCATAACATTATCAAGGTGCTTATAATGGACTCTACGAGTGTGAGAATACACCAAGATGTCATTAAAAAATACTACAAAAAAATAATCCAGATAGGGGTAGAACACCCTATTCATTAAAGCTATGAAAATTGTGGGAATGTTCTTAAGAGAGATAAACATAATGAGGTACTCATATAGACTATACCTTTTATGGAAAGTTGTACAAGGTATGTATGGTGTCCTAACTCACACCTAATAGTAGCCCGATCTTAGGTCGATTTTAGAAAACACACTAGTTCCTCAGAGTTAGTCAAAGAGATCATCTATTCGAGGCAGTAGATACCAGTTCTTGACCATAATATAGTTATAATATCTTTAATATATGCATATATGAATGGTCCCATCCACATTCATGGAGAAAAGCATAGGTGAACCCCAAGAGGAAGTATTGAGCCATATAAAACCTTTAACCTCTATGTACTATAACTACCACTTGAGATCATGGAGCTTAGTGGGTTCTATATTGTACAGAGGAATGAAAACTGGAGCTACTCTAAGAATGATATCAATTGTAAACTCTACCTCTCTCTGAAATGGTAAACCATACAAATCATCGTGAAATACACCACTAAAACAATATACTTCTGGAGGGAATTCAGCCAGATGTAAACCCTGATCCTCCATGAAGAGATTGGGAATATGGGTGGTCATTCCACCTATCCCATGATGATCTGGTCCATCTATAATATCCTATACATACTAATCACCCTTTTTTAGATAATTTCTTCTTTCTATTGATGCAAATGATACCCTACAATGATAGTAGTCTACAAAATAGTGGTACATAACCAATAAATCCATCCCAAGAATGGCATTGAAACTTTTCATATCAAGAACAAAGAGGTCCCATAGAAAGGGATAACTGTCTACCTTAAGGGGGTAGTCCCTACATTAGCATATTCCCTCTGACCATACTCCCAATGGTGTATCTAGAGTCATTAAACCATAGTAATACATTATTTAGAGTCCAAGAATTTCCATGATAGATAAGGATATGAAACAGTGTGAAGCACCTATACCAAATAAAGCATATACTATAGTGGAGGCTACAAGAATAGTACCACAAACAGTAGATGGTCCTACAACCTAATCCCTAGGTATCAGGTGTAATGCATGAAACTGAATTAATCCCCAACAATGTGCAACATCTGGACTTCCACGATCAAAACCTCCTTACTAGAACTATTGATGATCAGTAGTCTGGCTACCATGGCCATGAACTCCTCTTTGTTCGGTATTGTTGGTGCTACTCCAACTCCACACCTAGTGTAACATAAAAGAACCTTCTCCTGAAGGAGGAGCTGGTGCAGATCCTATTATACTAGAATATGATGGAACAGTCCAAAAGAATATCTGAAGATGCCCCATACATCCGAAATCCCAGCACTCTAGAGGGTATCTATCACACTGAGGCTTTAGGTGCCCCTGTAGTCCACACTAATGACAAACTATGAAGTTACTAGCATGGGTACTATGACTGCCCCTTCCCTGATGAGAAATCTCGAGAGATCACTTTCTTCTACTGGAATAACTACTGGCCTAACAGAACACTGGTCCTCTATGTTCGGCACTATCACCATCCCTCAGGTTGTGCCCAGTGATAAGAGCATGATTGACTATTTAAGAGAAGGTAGGAAGGTGAATGAAATTCACTTCAGTATGAATGGAATACTGAAGCCCATACTCGAAACAACTAGAATGAGAAATCTCATCACTAGATAAAATCCATGAAAATCAATTCAACTCATTGAAACTACCTGATCACTCCATAACTGATATAGAACCCTACTCGAGATGCATGAACTCTCTCGCGTTAAGGGAGATGTGCTTGAGGCCATGTGGCCAACCAGGCTTAGGGAACTTCTAAGTGGCATCTAGGTTTGGGAAATCACATGGTGGGCTAGAAGTGGACCCTAATAAATCTGTTCATGGATAAAATGAAGATAAATTCACTATTAATTGATAAAAATTAAAGTTATACTTTAAAGAATAAAAGGTAGAGAAATCCATTTTCTTGTAGTTTTTAGATTAGAGATAAAAAGTTCCAGGTTGATGAATATAAACTAATAACTCTTGGGAGATATACCAAACTCTTAAATTTTATTTGTTTTATTTTTTTAAAGTATAATTCAACCATAGTAAGTTTATTTGTTAAATTTTTTAGATTAGATAGAACAAAAATATGGAATGAAAAAGAAGAAGACACCCACCCACATAAAGGGAATTGATTATCCAATGAAATAGGCTAATATTCATTATTTATATTATAATATTTTTTTATTCATTATTTATAAATACTGGTATTAGTTTATTTTACAATGTAAAAATCAATTATTATCATGTATGTTATTCTACTTAAAATAAATTAATACTTGGAACATTTTTCATCACCCTGTAAAACACTCACTAGTATTGATTTGAATTATGTATTTCTTTATTAGTTTAACCATGTTTTAGGGAATATACCTCCCTTCTATAGAAATTATAGATTCATTTGAGAAGATAATCATATTGGGACTTTAATCTATAAAATTATAGGTGATGTGAACCAGACACCAGCCCACTAAAATGTATGTAATGACCATGATAAAATCTCAATAAATCTAAAATTTAAACTTTGGATATATAAAATCATGTATAAAATTTTATTCAACTATATATAGATATAATTATGATGTTTTATTAGTGATATAGGTGGCCTAAATTTAAGATAAAATTTTAGGTTTGATTCTATGGCCTGGAATGACAACACACTATTTTAATGATAACATTCAGATGATAGATCTAATTAGAATAGAACTTTTATATCTATTATAACACATCATGGGATGAATTTTTATAAGGCCCCAGCCTTAAACCTTACTAAATCTTGAGTTATTACAAGATTACACATTGAGGATCTTTTCAGGTTTAGAGTTTTAGAGAATTAGATCATGAAACTTGCATTACCTTCCACATTTAAACAAAGTGGTTATATAAAAGATAGTATTCATTCTTCCCATCAACGGAAACATATTTAAAATATAACACAGATTCTTTCTTGACACATCCTTGACACTATAATCACATCATGTACCTTTCCCTTGACCTGTGAAAAACATTTCAAAAACTTGGGATGAGCATAAAAAGCTCAGTAAGGGTTATAAAAATATGGAAAGGAAACATGAGTTCATATATACATAATAATGAAATCATACTTTACCCATAAAACATAGGCATATCAACTCATGAATAAATCATAGAAGAAATAAGACATAAAGGTTAATTGAGGCATTCATAACATTCTTACGTAGGGAGTAACCCTCTATGTTACGTTTGGAATACCCATTACAGTATATTCCCGAAATCTCTTCGGAGAAACCTTAACGTTTCACTCCTTCGCGTTACCCAATGCATTGGAGAGCTATAACGGGCTCACCTGCCCTTAGTTTATCACGGAACCACCCGTTCTTCATAACAATGCCCAAGGACCATAACATAATCGTATCACATAAAACATGCATAAAGGAAACATAGCATTTCCACATTTCAATCACAATATAACATTTTAGTATATTGAAATAATGAATCCATTCAAAAAGAAACCATTTCCAAAACCATTTAAAACATTTAATAAATAGATTTTTGAATCAAAGTGTCGCATACCACCTTGAAGCTTAAAATTTTAAACCACTAATATCCATATAAATAAATCCTTAAAAACATTTTGAAAACATGGATATTAATAAGAACAAATAATTAAAACATTTAAAACGATATTTTGGTTAAAGGGGTTTTACCAAAATTAGAGGCACTTGAATACAATAATTGAGGAATAACATTTAGTCAGAACTTTATAATATCATGAGAATAAATGGATTCATGATATAATACTCCAAAGGACAGTATATACACCATATAAGAGTGAATTGGTGCATAACAACAATGAACCCTCAATAGAAATGTCAAATGTAATGAAATCCCTTATAAAGAAGGTATCCTTAAATTAAGGACAAATAAATCTCAAAAATATGTGTGACAAATATAAATACACCCAATATAAGTGGATATTAAGTGTAAAACAATAAAAGTTCATTCACACATATTCAATGGATGACATATTAAATGACTACATGTTGAACCCAAAGAAATTGAAATTGAGTTAAAAAGTTCCCTTGACAGCCTAACGACATCACATCAAAATGAGTTGATGAGAGATAAAAAGTGTATCTCATCACTTGGACATAAAATTTACATCAATAAGGATATATGATAACATATCCCAACATAACAATATGTAAATTAAAAGACCCAACAAAAGAAGTCTTTTAAAAAAGAGGAGGGTGAAAGGTTCCCTTACCGACTTGGGTATCTTTCAAAACATACACCCCATGAAATAAGGACAATAGATCATTGATGTAAATACTCATAAACGAAAGTATATTACACATAGATTAGAATAATGGGTAGTACATACACCACTCAATGGAATTTGTGGCAAATGTATCATAAATCTCACGGGAATAAAAGTGAGATGAAAAATTCCTTACGAAAACTCAGCAACCTAACGACGCCACATAAAACTTCCGAATATGGATTGATGAGATCAAAGAGGGTATCTCATAACATTACAATAAAATTTACAGAAAGAAGAATATAAAATAACATCCCCCAACATTACAAAGAGGAGCTTAAAAGAAGTGACATAAAGGAGAGTACTTAAAAAGAAAGAGAGAGGTTAGATCTCTTACGAAAGTTCGGCAGCCTAACGACGCCACTCAAAACATCCAAAATGGATTGATGAGAGAGAATAGGGTCTATAATCACATGAACATAAAAATTAAAGTAAGTGTAATATAAAATATCATCCCAATAACAAGAAAGATGAGCTTTAAAAGGAATGACATAAAAGTGTGTACTTAAAAAGAAAGAGAGGAGTAGGATCCCTTACCTCGGGTCCGACTTGACTCGATCGTTCTTTAATCTCCTGAATAATAAACTTGAGTTAATTTCTAATTCCTTAAGAACATTTTTCAAGTTCATTATTCCTTTTATATCACTTATTACCATGTCATAAACATTATGTAATCATTTAAGTTAATAATATTTGTTTTGTCGATATTTGGTTCTTAAGTCGAAAGTGGACTTCTTACAATTACATGTTGTTCATGTTGACAAATGTTTATTATATCCAGAATTGTATTCATGATGTAGATGTCATATATATCCAGTACATGCATGCATTTATAACATTACATAATCATTTAGAGGTAAGAAATGAAATGGACCGTTCATGGAGACGGTAAGCCGTACCTACGCATGAACGCTACTTTCATTTCTATTTCGTATTTTATAGAATGGAATAATAATTATATAAAGGTATATTATAATTCCAGTATAATATCATATATAATATAATAGTTCCATCCTTTATACATCCCACATATGGTATTTAAATAATCAAATCACTTTGAGGGGGCGGTAGTCCGCACTTCCTTAAATGAAGATATCGCGTTTACCCATAATGGAAACCATAAAGGTATGACCAAAATGAAAAAAAACAGAAGATTAAGGAAAAAATAAACAAATTATATATCATATATAAAAATAGTGACATCATAATGACCACCTTTGAAGGTGTTAAATGAGTATTGAACAATCATCGTTTCGGGAGGCAAAATTTCTCCATCCACGGAAACCGTATGTTTTTTAACCATTTGATGTAGTTGTGTGAGAGTGTAGCTCGAATAAATATTATAACAACATCCTAGTATATTGAAGATACTGGTGTTGTTACAAAAGAAGTAAATAAAAAGAGTTTATGGGGTTGGAGAAGCAAAATAAAACAAATGAACATGAGAGAATGAATTACCTTTAAAAGTGTAACTCCTTTTGATTTGAGCCTAAAGGATTCCTTTGAAAGGATTCCGCCCAAATGGAATCCTCTAGGATGAGGAGAGGGATTTGGAGAGAGTAAATGGGTAGTGGTTTGCCTAGCCAAAGGCTTGAGGAGTGTGTGAAATGAGGTAGAGGTGGGGGCCTTTTATAAGAGGAGAGGAGGGGCACTTTTGGAAAGTAAAGAAATATTACTTTATTTGAAAATGTGTTTCGGTTTTAAAAGATCCCACATTGATATAATTCGTGGATAAGGTGATAAGGCTTATAAATCCAATCATCCAATTGGTTTTGTCCATGTGTAGGTTGTAGATTTTATATTATCTTTCCATTTTATTTAATTCATTAAATAATGAGGTCATCGCTGCATCATCATGATGTCATAACTAATTTAATTTATTTAATGTCTAAAAATTATAAAAAATTTACTATGATGTAGGAAATAGTTTTATCTTTCCAATGACTATTTATAATCAAAAATCTGATCTTTATAAGCCCATGTAAAAATTGTTTTCGTAAAACATATTATGTTTGTGTCATTTTTACTTTTACATTAAATAAAAAGTAATTTATGTCATTTCCCAACCAAAGTGGATCCATGGGGTCCCCAAGTTGACCCATGGCTTGTCTTGGTCGTACATTACACATCCAATGAGGTTAGGACATGTTTCAAGTTCATTTCATATTATTAAAACATTATTTTTACCTTAAACTACACTAATTACCTCTAATCACGATTAAAAACTTAATAAGTTACTATTCACCAAAAAATTATTTTTATCCCATTGAACCACTTTTTACTTCTTAATAACAACCATGTATGTCGGATTTTTGAAATTTAAAACACAATGATGGCAAAATTTCATTTAAACGGAAAAATCAGTTTTTATAAGTACCACTTAGTGGTTTCACTATTCATCAAAAATTGAAGTTTTTCAGAAAAATCCCAAAAATTCACCCTAAGCTATATTTGATATTCCGAATTCAAAAATGAAGTCCATTTTACAAAATTCAAAACATATAAGTTGCATTAATTAAATTAAAAATTAATTCCCGCTGTCAAAGCAAATAACGTGTTTTTATGGAACAATAAGTATCAAAAGATTGACACTGGTTTAAGTCTGATTTCAAAGTGAAATTAATTCCAACGACCACTATTGGATTTAATGGTAAAAATATTTTCTAATTTCACTTTAAAACCAATTCAAAAGATAATCTAATCATATAAATAAATTAGATTAAAAAGAGGTTTTGAATTAAAATACAACATTTTACACTATTCATTAAAAAATGAACTTTATCGGAAAGATACCAAAAATTTACACAAAGTAAATTTTGATGTCCCGATTCTTAATAAGAGTTTTATTTGGTCTAAAAGAATGTTTAAGAGTGAACAAAACTATATTTAATGATGGTTCAACATCAAAAGGTGATAAGTGGACCTTTAGTGAAAACTAGGGCATAAATGCCTAAAATTGAATTCTTTCCGTATTTTTAGCCTTTATCTTTTATTGGATAAATGTAAAAACATTTAAAAACATATATAATAATATTTTAGTTATTTCTATCCATTCCCGCCATTACAACGGCTACATGTCAACTACCATTTAAAATAATATTATTTTATTATTAGAGTGCAACGTAAGTTTCCCAAGAAACTCGTTGTTGCGTGTTGGTTACGCCATCGAGCATAGCGTCCCCTTTAAAGTCATATCAATATTTTATTCACAAATATGGATAAATAAGAAAATGTAATATTCTTTATTTACCTGGGGTGTTACATCCTTCCCCCCTTTTGGGAATTGCGTCCTCGCAATTTTTAAAATTGATCTTGGAAACATCCTTGAAAGTCCCACATCGGAACAAGAGTCGGTAAAAAAATCACTTTAAAATAAAGAATGATAAGCACAGAGGTCACCCGAGTTAACCCATACTAGGACACCATGTAGGAAAACATGGACATGGAGGAGAAAACATAGGGTCATGTTCTGATGGAGAGTGATAGAAAACATGTTTAGGAGAAAGTTAACAATAAGAAAATCACAAACTTGTGATGGGTTAAACAGTGTTGGGTTCCCCAGTAGGAAAAGTTAATAGACAACATTTTTTCTTTAAGTTACTTTTTATTGAGGAATTTATTCATAAGGAAACATAATCACTTACCATGTTGACTTTCAACTTTTACTAGATTCCTTAATCAAACTCATATTTTTTTTCCAAAAGACGAGTATTTAGGGAGACTTGTTCACAATAAGAGTAATATAATCAACATCTAGAGAATCACCTAATCCACAAAAGAGAACTATATACTTCCCATTTATTTAGGCTTTAACCAAAATCAAAACCAAAAGGTTAGTACAAGATCAGATAATCCAGAAAAGGATAATCCTTTAAAAAGAAAATCTATGCTTAATCTCCAAAATTTGTCCAACAAAACCCAAAGTTCAACGAGGACCATCCGATAAACAATTTTTCCATAAAATTCTTCAAAGTAAACCAATATAAAATTGAAACCCAAATATTTGAAGGATTTATTCACATAGTCTTCCAAGTTAAATCGTAACATTTATCTCCAAATAATGTCATTTGCTCCTAAAGTCTCGTATTAAGAAGTAATTAACCTAATCACATATCCTCCATGATATGTTAATCATTTTCATAAATAACCCAAAATCAACTTACTCTTAATTCATAAAATCATATAACTAAAAAGAATCAGTCAAACTAACCAGGGACTTCACGTAGTCCAGTGGTAGGTGATAAATACCAGTCGCACTTTGGTTGTGGGTTCGATTCCCACAGCTTTGTCCGACGTGACGGGTTGTCACCCGGTCTGCATGTTGTCCTTTTTCCAAAACTATATAATTCTTAAATCATTCCCCAAAAAGTGAAAAAATCATCAAAAATGATCATAACATATTTTAACCTCAAGTTTATCTCATGCCTTTCATTTTCCAGCATATCATATAATAACTCATAATTACCTCAAAAGTAAGGATCATATAAGCTCTAATGGTTACCTTTATAATTATTACCTGAACTTCCACATGGATTGGTCATCTCATACATGATGCATTAAAGATCATACCAAGGTTCAAGTGGTTGATCATGACTCCTTGATATTTGTTTTAGAACAACCACGAGTTTCCTCATTGAATCCTACATTTTATCTAGTATCTTAATCAGAGAACCACCACAGTTTCCTCAAACCTGTTGCCTCTTTGGTACCTGCTAGATCCATCCATTCACTAAAAATAGAAATGTAAGTGTGAGTATATCAACAAAACCATCATGTACTAATGAGGATGGTAAACACTAAGATACACTTACTCATTCACTTTATCTAAAACTTGGACTCTTTCTGAAATCCTAACCATTATGGTAATGTCACTTATGCTTAAAGAATACCCTAACCTCTAAAGTTATCTAAACCAACCTTTGATACCAACTATAAGGCCCCAACCTTAAATCTTACTTAATCTTGAGTTATTACAAGATTACACATTGAGGATCTTTTCAGGTTTAGAGTTTTAGAGAATTAGATCATGAAACTTGCATTACCTTCCACATTTAAACAAAGTGGTTACATAAAAGATAGTATTCATTCTTCCCATCAACGGAAACATATTTAAAATATAACACGGATTATTTATTGACACATCCTTGACACTATCATAACATCATGTACCTTTCCCTTGACCTGTGAAAAACATTTCAAAAACTTGGGATGAGCATAAAACGCTCAGTAAGGGTTATAAAAATATGGAAAGGAAACATGAGTTCATATATATATATAATAATGAAATCATACTTTACCCATAAAACATAGGCATATCAACTCATGAATAAATCATAGAAAAAATAAGACATAAAGGTTACTTGAGGCATTCATAACATTCTTACGTAGGGAGTAACCCTCTTGGTTACATTTGGAATACCCATCACAGTATATTCCCTAAATCTCTTCGGATAAACCTTAACGTTTCACTCCTTCACGTTACCCAATGCATTGGAGAGCTATAATGGGCTCACCCGCCCTTATTTTATCACAGAACCACCCGTTCTTCATAACAATGCCCAAGGACCATAACATAATCGTATCACATAAAACATTCATAAAGGAAACATAGCATTTCCACATTTCAATCACAATATAACATTTTAGTATATTGAAATAATGAATCCATTCAAAAAGAAACCATTTCCAAAACCATTTAAGACATTTAATAAAGAGATTTTTGAATCAAAGTGTCGCATACCACCTTGAAGCTTAAAATTTTAAACCACTAATATCCATATAAATAAATCCTTAAAAGCATTTTGAAAACATGGATATTAATAAGAACAAATAATTAAAACATTTAAAACGATATTTTGGTTAAAGGGGTTTTACCAAAATTAGAGGCACTTGAATACAATAATTGAGGAATAACATTTAGTCAGAACTTTATAATATCATGAGAATAAATGGATTCATGATATAATACTCCAAAGGACAGTATATACACCATATAAGAGTGAATTGGTGCATAACAACAATGAACCCTCAATAGAAATGTCAAATGTAATGAAATCCCTTATAAAGAAGGTATCCTTAAATTAAGGACAAATCAATCTCAAAAATATGTGTGAAAAATATAAATACACCCAATATAAGTGGATATTAAGTGTAAAACAATGAAAGGCCATTCACACATATTCAATGGATTACATATTCAATGACTACATGTTGAACCCAAAGAAATTGAAATTGGGTTAAAAAGTTCCCATTGACAGCCTAACGACATCACATCAAAATGAGTTGATGAGAGATAAAAAGTGTATCTCATCACTTGGACATAAAATTTACATCAATAAGGATATATGAGAACATATCCCAACATACCAATATGTAAATTAAAACACCCAACAAAAGAAGTCTTTTAAAAAAGAGGAGGGTGAAAGGTTCCCTTACCGACTTGGATATCTTTCAAAACATACACCCCATGAAATAAGGACAATATATCATTGATGTAAATACTCATAGACGAAAGTATATTACACATATATTAGAATAATGGGCAGTAAATACACCACTCAATGGAATTTGTGGAAAATGTAGCATAAATCTCACGGGAATAAAAGTGAGATGAAAAATTCCTTACGAAAACTCGGCAACCTAACGGCGCCACATAAAACTTCTGAATATGGATTGATGAGATCAAATAGGGTATCTCATCACATTAAAATAAAATGTACAACAATAAGAATATAAAAGAACATCCCCCAACACTACAAAGAGGAGCTTAAAATAAGTGACATAAAGGAGAGTACTTAAAAAGAAAGAGAGAGGTTAGATCTTTTACGAAAGTTCGGCAGCCTAACGACGCCACTCAAAACATCCAAAATGGATTGATGAGATAGAATAGGGTCTCTCATCACATGAACATAAAAATTACAGTAAGTTTAATATAAAATATCATCCCAATAACAAGAAAGATGAGCTTTAAATGGAATGACATAAAAGTGTGTACTTAAAAAGAAAGAGAGGAGTAGGATCCCTTACCTCGGGTCCGACTTGACTCGATCGTTCTTTAATATCCTGAATAATAAACTTGAGTTAATTTCTAATTCCTGAAGAACATTTTTCAAGTTCATTATTCCTTTTATATCACTTATTACCATGTCATAAACATTATGTAATCATTTAAGTTAATAATATTTGTTTTGCCGATATTTGGTTCTTAAGTCGAAAGTGGACTTCTTACAATTACATGTTGTTCATGTGGAAAAATGTTTATTATATCCAGAATTGTATTCATGATGTATATTTCATATATATCCAGTACATTCATGCATTTATAACATTACATAATCATTTAGAGGTAAGAAATGAAATGGACCGTTCATGGAGACGGTAAGTCGTACGTACGCATGAACGCTACTTTCATTTCTATTTCGTATTTTATAGAATGGAATAATAATGATATAAAGGTATATTATAATTCCAGTATAATATCATATATAATATCATAGTTCCATACTTTATACATCCCACATATGGTATTTAACGAATCAAATCACTTTGAGGGGGCGGTAGTCCGCACTTCCTTAAATAAAGATATCGCGTTTACCCATAATGGAAACCATAAAGGTATTCCCAAAATGAAAAAAAATAGAATCTTAAGGAAAAAATAAGCATATTATATATCATATATAAAAATAGTGACATCATAATGGCCACCTTTGAAGGTGTTAAATGAGTATTGAACAATCATCGTTTTGTGAGGCAGAATTTCGCCATCCACAGAAACCATATGTTCTTTAACCATTTGATGTAGTTGTGTGAGAGTGTAGCTCGAATAAATCTTATAACAACATCCTAGTATATTGAATATACTGGTTTTGTTACAAAATAAGTAAATAAAAAGAGTTTATGGGGTTGGAGAAGCAAAATAAAACAAATGAACATGAGAGAATGAATTACCTTTAAAAGTGTAACTCCTTTTGATTTGAGCCTAAAGGCTTCCTTTTAAAGTATTATGCCCAAATGGAATCCCCTAGGATGAGGATAGGGATGTGGAGAGAGTAAATGGGCAGGGGTTGGCCGAGCCAAAGGCTTGAGGAGTGTGTGAAATGAGGTAGAGGTGGGGGCCTTTTATAAGAGGAGAGGAGGGGCACTTTTGGAAAGTAAAGAAATATTACTTTATTTGAAAATGTGTTTCGGTTTTAAAAGATCCCACATTGATATAATTCGTGTATAAGGCGATAAGGCTTCGAAATCCACTCATCCAATTGGTTTTGGCCATGTGTAGGTTGTAGATTTTATATTATCTTTCCATTTTATTTAAATCATTAAATAATGAGGTCATCGCTGCATCATCATGATGTCATAACTAATTTAATTTATTTAATGTCTAAAAATTATAAAAAATTTACTATGATGTAGGAAAGAGTTTTATCTTTCCAATGACTATTTATAATCAAAAATCTGATCTTTATAACCCCATGTAATAATTGTTTTCGTAAAACATATTATGTTTGTGTCATTTTTACTTTTACATTAAATAAAAAGTAATTTATGTCATTTCCCAACCAAAGTGGATCCATGGGGTCCCCAAGTTGACCCATGGCTTGTCTTGGTCGTCCATTACACATCCAATGAGATTAGGACACGTGTAAAGTTCATTTCATATTATTAAAACATTATTTTTACCTTAAACTACACTAATTACCTCTAATCGCGATTAAAAACTTAATAAGTTACTATTCACCAAAAAATTATTTTTATCCCATTGAACCAAATTTTACTTCCTAATAACAACCATGTATGTCGGATTTTTGAAATTCAAAACACAATGATGGCAAAATTTTATTTAAACGGAAAAATCAGTTTTTATAAGTACCACTTAGTGGTTTCACTATTCATCAAAAATTAAAGTTTTTCAGAAAAATCCCAAAAATTCACCCTAAGCTATATTTGATATTCCAAATTCAAAAATGAAGTCCATTTTACAAAATTAAAAACATATAAGTTGCATTAATTAAATTAAAAATTAATTCTCGCTGTCAGAGCAAATAGCGTGTTTTTATGAAACAATAAGTATCAAAAGATTGACACTGGTTTAAGTCTGATTTCAAAGTGAAATTAATTCCAACGACCACTATTGGATTTAATGGTAAAAATATTTTCTAATTTCACTTTAAAACCAATTAAAAAGATAATCTAATCATATAAATAAATTAGATTAAAAAGAGGTTTTGAATTAAAATACAACATTTTACACTATTCATTAAAAAAATGAACTTTATCGGAAAGATACCAAAAATTTACACAAAGTAAATTTTGATGTCCCGATTCTTAATAAGAGTTTTATTTGTTCTAAAAGAATGTTTAAGAGTGAACAAAACTATATTTAATGATGGTTCAACATCAAAAGGTGATAAGTGAACCTTTAGTGAAAACTAGGGCATAAACACCTAAAATTGAATTCTTTCCATATTTTTAGCCTTTATCTTTTATTGGATAAATGTAAAAACATTTAAAAACATATATAATCATATTTTAGTTATTTCTATCCATTACCTCCATTACAACGGCTACATGTCAACTACCATTTAAAATAATATTATTTTATTATTAGAGTGTAACGTAAGTTTCCCAAGAAACTCGTTGTTGCGTGTTGGTTACGCCATCGAGCATAGCGTCCCCTTTAAAGTCATATCAATATTTTATTCACAAATATGGATAAATAAGAAAATGTCATATTCTTTATTTACCTGGGGTGTTACAATTTTCTTATTCTAATACCCACCTAAATTCATCCATATAGAATCTACTTTTTTCACATTAATTATAGGGATACATCTTGCACCAACTTCAGGCCAGGTGTGGAAAAGTATAAATTTCACATCTTTACTCTAACCTATACCCCCTAATCATGTGGGAAGAATTTTAATGATGAAGTTTTTTACTAAGGCTCCAAATATTCCTATTTAAAGTAGTGGTAGTGAAGGAAATTTGGGTAGTGGTTTTATGTTCTTCAATTTTAATATTCTGCTACTATATTGTCAATGTAAGTTAATTTTACACTTGTAAGTTTTTTATAATCAATATAGTTTCTTCATAAAACTTATTCTTCTCATATCACCTTATTTTTGTTAAAACATTTATACCTTTGTATGAAGGTGTGAATTTATTCTCACTAATAGTTATGAAATTAATCACACAATGGTGGAGTGTTTTTTATTTTATTTTTTTATATTATTTAATTCCACCCACATTAGTCAAATTCCAAATCCTATTAAGAGCTTTCATCAATATATGGATAAATATTTTATGGGTTGATATAAGAATGTTTTTAGGGTTTTATTTTATGTTATTTCTCATTCCATTACTTTTTAATCAATTATTGTAGTTGATATTTTTTTCAATGATTTAATTTCTCCTTCATCTTCACTAGTTTTAAGGCTACACATTCGGATTTCTAGAATGATACTCTAACTTGGAGTGTACATGAAAACGATTCTACAAGTGTATAAAAGATTAACCTTTAGATGGTGTAATTAATAATCTATTGAGTGATGATGAAAGTTCTTATTTTATTGAATTAATCCCTCTCAAATTTAAGAAATTAAAATCCTCTTAAAATAGTTTCATTCAATCTACCCTTAGAAATATCCTAGGATCAACCGATTTCTTTTATATGGATTCACTTTAGTATTTTATATTCTAGTTACCCAAATCAAATTTACCCTAAAGTTTTCCACTTCATATCCAACTATCCCTATTATATGTTCATGTGACTTTAGGTTAATTCTATGGTCTCCATGGATTTGACAACCCCATCTATATTTCTAGTGTACATTTTAACCTACTCGGAAAATTTGAGTGAAACCAAATTTTAAAACTAATTCTAGGAACCCAAGTAAGTTATCTTAGATAAAAAATTCTATTCTCACCTAATTTATTTATTTTCACCCTAATTTATCTTATTTTTATCCTTTATGTATTTTAGTACATGTCCTCCTATACCCGTGACCATACAAACTAACTAGTTAGGGTGAACAATTCAAGGGTTAGGGGTTAAAGTGTAGTTATGGGTATTCTTACTTTAGATCTTACTCTTTATAGGAATCTAGATTATAAATTTGAGCCCAATACTATAGATAATTTTTCAAGAAACCTAATCTTAATCCTAGGTGGGAACCAAAATGGAAATCCAAATGAGGCGACCACTAATTTTTGGAATATGGTAGATTAAACCATCAGTGACTACCTCACACCTACATGGACCATTTCACCTTCTTACATTAGACTTTATACCCTAAGAGATTGCCATCATGACATAAAGAACCACTTATTAAATCATATCTCCACATTTCATGGGATAGATTCGAAGATGATTTAAATTTATGTCAAGGAGTTTTATGACATTATTAAGATCATGTACCCCCATATCAAATTAGGTCAACTAAAATGGGGCATTTTTATCTTTCTCTAAAGAATCAATCCAATAATTAGTCAAAAAAAATCTATGACCATTATCAATACATTCACGGGTCCAATTATAAATATAGTTCTATAAAATATAATTTCACCAACACAAAACAATTTCACTTAAAAAGAACAATCAAAATTTTGTTGAAAAATAATGAGGTTCATTTTATGAAACTTTGGAAAGGTTTAAAGTCATACTAAAAATGGTACTGCACTATGGGTTTTCAATCATATAATATGTGATACACATTTATAAAGGGTTAGTGAAAGGGAAAAAAATAACTCATCGACATGATGCATAATGGTTACTTAAAATAATTCCCCAAATGATGCTTACGAGTATCTGGAAGGTCTTTCAGAATAGAACCAAACATGGTGAAACTCACCATTATATGAGAATCCTCCTAAATCTGGGGGGATTTACACTATTAGGGAAGAATAAATCCTTAGGGATAAAATTTAATACCTCAAAAATAAGGTCAAAGAGATTGATATTATAAATTTCCATGAAATTCAAACTCTGGACATGTTTTCACTATTTGTGACAAACATGACCATATAACTGACAATTTCACAACCATTCCTTCCATAAAGTATGTTATTCTTATAGGACCACCAATATAGGTCAATGATATGAATTTTTAGATTCCTCAATGCCAAAATACTTTTAATCTAAGGTATAATGACCACCAAGTATTTTGTTTGAAATCTAATCAATAATCCAATCATCAAAAAGGTCCAAATCCATACCCTCTATAAAAATTTCAAACCCATAACCAGTTTCAAACCTAACCTGTCTAATACTAAAATACCCAATTCCAATTCCCACAAATTATCCAAAAAAATATCTATTAGTCTAAATATCCTCTTGGGATAAACTAACCCACTCAAACTCCAACCAAATATATTCCTCTCCTATTACTTGAGAAACTATATAAGAAAATGAAAAAAATGAATTCAATTTTCATCCCTGAAATATTAATTAAAAAAAATTAAAATTAGAAAGGGACCCATGCCCAATCAAGCTATTCCTAACCCAAAATTAATGGTAGAATCTAGTTTCACATAATCAACTCTCAAATAGATCAAAGTTGTGACCATCTAAAGAAGTAGAAAAGCTATTAAAAATCATGAACCAACCATTATTAAACCATCTAAGACTTTAAAATCTCATGATAATAATAAAGATCCATCCTTAAAATCTGAAATATTTCATGATAATATATAATAATCTCTACCTCCCTAAAAAATCCAAAAAGTTTCTCCATTATCTCAAAGGATGAAAGGAAAATCCAAAACTAATCTAAATGAAACATTAAGGATAATATTCTCTAAAGATAAGATTATAATCTCCCGTATTGATGCAATCAAAACAATACTAGAATAATAAAAGTACCATAAGGACTTGTGTAACTTTATAATTAATTTCTATCACAAAAACCAATTCCTTTTTATTGCTAATGTGAGCACCACAATCTAGGAAACCATGTTTCATAAGATGAAAGGAACTATACATACATAAATTTTGAACAAGGGGAGAGGTATTATGATATCTAGGATCAAGTTTTAACCTCATTAAATATTCCATGTATTATCAATTCAGTCTCAGGGAACTCCAACCCACTTCTATCACTCTTCAAATTACTGATCGTAGTGTTTTTGTTCTTAAGGGCAGCTTAAGGAATGTTATGGTAAAAGTTGAAAACCTCATCTACCCCATTGAATTCATTTTCATTGATAGTCATCCAAAGATAAGAACTAGGGAATAAGGTTTTATCATTATTTATCATCATTTTTTAGTAGTAATTAACTCCATAATTTTGGAAAGGAATAGAAACATGATTATAACATTTGGGAACATGATCCTGAACCTGAACATTTACAATGAAACCGATCAAATTAAGGGGGATTAGGAGATTTATGATGTCAAATGGATAGGTAGTTTTTAAATTTAAACAAAGGATGTTTAGTTCAAGAAGGGATCGATTTATATTGTTCACATGAGGTAAAATTTTCCCCTTTGATTGAATATATTATATATAGATCCTATAATGATATTTAGGACCACTAATAAGTTAAAACTTTATAGAAATATTAAAATTTAGTTTTTAACCATTAACAACACTAATCAATCCAATTTTTTGGATGAAACACATATTCTAAAGGAACCTATTATTTTTTTGATACTATAAAATAAAATAGAGTTAAATTCAAATTACCAATATACTTCTAAATTTTTTAACCAAACCAAGATCAAATTTAGTGTATAACCTTCCTCACTTGAGTATCATTTCTTAGGGGAAAAAACCCTTAATATTATAATTTATTCTTCTCTATAATTCAATAAAAAGATAATTCTTTTGGATTTCTTGAGAAGACACATGAAAGTAATTGGACGGACCTTTTATGATATTATTGGGATTAGAACACTCATCAGGACCCACATGATTCTTATTGAAACTAATTAGAAACCACACCACCAACCCCAATAGAGTCTCAATCCTAACCTCACATATTTGGTACAAAATAAAACCTTTAATTTATTAAAATTTGGTATCATCAACCCCATTGATAAGAGGGAGTGGGTAATCCAAATTCAAGTTTTTCTGAAAAAGGATATAATTACAATGATTACCAATGATAATGGTAATATTGTCCACATAAGGTTGATTAGTTGATGGATAGTACATATTGACTATAAGAAACTAAACAGGTTTACTAAGAAAGACCATTTCCCTTTTCCCTTCATTGATCAATTCCTTGAGAGATTGTAAAGATAGAAGTTCTAATACTTACTAGATGAGTATTTAGGGTACAATAAATTTTAGGTGTACTTAGAAGATCAAGGGAAAAAAAACCTTAACATGTACATTTATCACTTTTTATTTCAAGAACATGTCATTTAGCCTTTTTAATTCCCCAAGAACCTTCCAACCATGAATGATGGAAATAATATCTACTTTTTTGGGGATTGTCTATATGTCCTTATAGAAAACTTATCCATATTTGGGGATACATTTTTGGATGAACATGAATTTTTGAGAGTTTTTTTTAATATGTGAGGATAATAATCTCATCTCACATTAGCCTCAACCTAGTTGATGAGGAATATTTAAGTGCATCCAGGAAACCAGAGATCAAATCTAAGCGGAGGCTAATTTCCAAGTTACTGTAGTAGGAACTATATCAAGAACTGTAACAGGCACTGTAACAGGTACTGTAATAGGAACTGTGTAGAACTGTAGTGGGAACTATAGCAGGCACTGTTTGACATTGTAGTAGCTGGGAATATTCCCCCGTTTGGGACCTCGGGCCACCGATTTGGTCCTTGAATCCTTTAAGGCCTTTGAGACACCCATGCCTTCGGGCCACCTCAAGGTCTTCAGGTCACCATAAGTGAAGAAGAAAACCAGACAACCTATAAGGAACAAACTTCAAAAGGAGGAGCAAGGAGGTTTCTCTATGGTAGAAGATAAACAAATTGCAAGAATAAGAGTGTATGGAACCTGCCATCAGGACAAGCCTGTGCATACACGAGAAAGCATAGATGAACAACCATGCAATGGTAGAGAGATGATTTCACAATAAAGATGTTGGGGAGGAGCAGTTCCAAGTTGTTAGTTTGGGTTGTATGTAATGTTTGAAGCCTAAAGGCATTGAATTCCTCTATGGCCTATAAGCCATGTAATACTTACAGGCCTTGTAAGGGTTCCAACTCACCCCTTGAAAGGTGGATTATCAAAATCAATAAAAAAATGAAGGCCTTTGGGCCATTGGAGGAGGATAATAATCTCATCCTAAATTGAGAAAATTGTAATTTCATGTTAAAAGAAGGAATATTCCTCGATCATCTTGTATATGGTATAGGGATCAAGGTTGATAAATCCAAGGTAGATATTATTTTTCACCTTACCTATCTAAAAATATTCAAAGAATTTAGGTACTTATTAGTACATGTTGGTTTCTATAGATGGTTTATTAACAAATTTATCTCCATTGTATAACCCCTTTATTTTATTCTTATTAAATAAGCTCCATTCATGTGGATAGAAAGATACAAGGAATCATTATCAACACTAAAGTCATGTCTCATCTCTCTACCCATCATGAAATATATTAATTCGAATCCTAATTTCAATCTCATGTGTGATACAAGTGGATTTTTTATATGATTTATCTTAGGATAACGATGTGATAAAATTCAATTTGTCATAGCTTATTTAAGAAAATCATTTAATAATGGAAAAAAACTACATTACCACTGATAAATAATTTTTTATTATTTTCTTCGTCTTAGAGAAGTTTATACTTATCTCTTAGGATCCCTAATTAATATTTTCACTAATCATTCAACATGGAAATAACTTTTCAAAAAAATATACTAAGTCTAGATTGATTATGTAGGTTATTCTTATAAAATAATTTGATATAATAATCAAGGATAAAAAGTGTGTTAAAAATGTGTCAGTTGATCACTTTTCTAGGTTTGAATTCAAGGATAATGCATGTCATATTTTTGAGACCGATTCATTACTTTACGGGAAACTCTATTCAATGAGTGAGTTCCCATGGTATACTGATATAGAAAACTGCTTGGTTATGAGTCTAATTACAAAATTATTAGGGACTAAATCTACGATGAAATTAATTTATTATGTTAAAAACCATGAGTTTAATGATCTATAACTTAAGATGTTTTTCCCAATAAGGACATTTAAGGATGTGTTCAATAAGATGACCAAGAATCCATTCTCAAATTTTTTCATGGAGAGTCATGTGGATGCCACTTTTACACAAAAAAACCATTAAAAAGGTTCTAAAAAGTGTTTTATTTTAGACTACACTCTCTAAGGATTCCAACATATTCTACCAAAGTTTTCTTGTTTTCAATAACAAAGATATATCACTAAAAGGAATAAAATTCCTATTACTCCCATTATGATTATGAAAATATTTGATTGTTGGGGAATTGATTTCTTAGGACCATTAAAAAATAAAGGGAATTACTCTACATACTCTTGGATATTGATTATTTCTTTAAATGTGTTGAGGTCATTCCCAAAAAGTCTATTGATTATCAAGATATGGCTTGATCCCTCAAATAAAAAATATTTTATAGATTTAAAATACCTAGGGATACCAGTAAGGGATATGAGACCCCTTTTTTGTAATTTTCCCTTTTCGACACTCATGTACAAGTGCAAGATCTCAAACAATGTTTCTACATCCTACCACCCTTAAACCAATGGTCAACATGAGTTTTAAAATAGGGAAATAAAGGAAATTATTTTAAAACATGTCAACTCCTCTAGAAAATATTGGTCTTTGAAACTCTTGGATTCCCTTTGTGTATATAAAACCACATTGATAACCATATAAGTTATGAAACCATATCATTTGGTTTTTGTAAAGGATTTCCATTTTCCATTTTAAATTGAGAACAAGTATTTTTGAGAAATAAAGAAAATGATTTTTGAAATTTCCATATCCAAATAAAGGAAACTAGACCTTAATGAACTTGAGGAACTCAGAATGAAGGCTTATAAAAATTAGAGTCTCAACAAAACTAGGGTAAAAACCTACCAATATAACAATATTAAAGTCAAAACTTTGTACCAGGAAAATATACCATCTTATATAGTTCCAAATTTTGTTTTTCACCCAAAAATGTTAGGGTCAAGATGGAAAGGGCCTTATACTTCACATCATGTATAACCTCATGGGGTAGTTGAGATTCAATATCCCACTATTGATCATATCATTAATTTCAATGTTCATTGGATAAAAAAATTTATATAATCATTTAATAAATATGAAATTTAGGATAAGTTAATTCATCCAACCTATAAAGAGAAAAATTAATTTGTTTGGGGTCCGAGTTGAGATAACAATGTTAAACTAATCGTTTACTAAGAGGAAAACTAGGTTATTCATATATTTTATGTTATTTTATTTTATTTGGTGTGTTTGTGTGTTGAAAAATAGAATAAAAAAGAAAAAAAATTGTAAAAAAAAATTTAAAACAAAAAAATGAAAAAGGGAAGGACATATGTTAAGCTAGAAAACTCAACGCATCTAGTGAGGCTGTGGGACTCAAACACACAACCTAAGGGAGACAAGGGAGAGATGCTTGCCACTGACCCATGAACTATCCTGCTTTCAGATTCCATATATGTTGTGTATATATACTTATATTTTATAATTTATATATAAATATGTGAAAATATATATTTTTTGTTTTGTTTTTTTACATGTGCCTTGATTTATTGTTTGGTGTTCCAAAATAAATAGTTATGTTTTTTATATCTTTTATTTATTTAACTTTTTTAAGGAAACACTTTTGGGTTTACATGGTGTTATAATTTCATTTCTGTATAATATTTAAGTGTTTCTATGATTTAATTATTTTTAATCAAACCATTTACTTCCAAGAGTTCAAGAATAATCTACTTTCATTGATGAGTAATTTATGGGTGACATGGAGTTTAAGGATCAATTGGTTACAACATATAATTCTTCTTCAGACTACCAAATGAATTTGTTCCAAATTTTTATTTCAAATTTAATTTGTAAATCCTTTTTAATATTTATTCCCCATATAAATATTTTCTTTTTTTAAACACCGAGGGTAGTCCCATTCTAAGTTGGGATTATAAATGGAATAACATTTGTGTGCATTAACGAATTTTTTCTTTTAATATTGTGTATAATATAATATAAAAACATTAAAAATTAATATTAAATAATCTTACATGCCTTGATTCTAATTTTAATTCAAGTTTAAGTTAATGAGTGTAAATTTTTTAAAGTATGGTTTTTTATGGGGATTTTCATCATTAACATTTTTATCCATTTAATTAATATGTCACAATGCACGTCCTTTGGATTATTGGGTATACATTTAAGTTATTAGGGTCACAATTTAAATGCAATAGGTTTGGAGATAATTTTACATTTAATATGAGTATTCAGAAAAAAAAAAAAATAAAAACTAAAATTAAATAAAAAATAAATAAATTTTCATATAGAGCTATGAATTGGCCTAATGAAAGGAATTCAACACTTAGGGATAGAGAATTCATAGTTTTCTTGAAAATATTTGGTCATTATATCTATATTTTTTGTTGTTTGAATTTGTTTTTTATTAAGTTAACTTGAGATGATGCCTAATTAAGTGAGCTTCAGTTGGTTCCCTAAGGTATTTGTGCTTTGGATTCATCGACTAAGGCTAATTATAAATGTTTACTTAATTGATCCAAATTAAAATTATCATTTTAAAATTTCAAGAAAATAAAATTGAATACTAATATTATAATTATAATGTGTTTCTCTCCCAACACTTCTATTTTCCACTTGAATAAAAAATGAACCCCCATGTCTTTAATGATGAACAACACATCATTATGATGAATTTAAATTAGATAAAATGTGGCGGTGAATTTAAATAATGGAATGGGCATGGGATTGGGATATTCTTAGGAAACTATTTTATTTTAAATAGTTTTATGGGTTTCATGATTTTTTATGTGACGTTTTAATATCAATTAGTGCATGTCAAAATGTTTTTGGAAATGATAATTAAATTTTTATCATTTTGAGATATTTATTTTGTTGGGACTAGAAAAACTCAAGAGGGAGGGGGGGTGAGGGTGTGATTATCCAATGAAATATGCTAATATTAATATTTTATATTATAATATTCATGTGATTAATTGTTCATAAATATAAATATAAGTAAATTTTATAATTTAAACATGAATTATCATCTTTTTTTTGTAATTATACATAAAATGTGATAATACTTGGAACATGTGAATCACCCTATAAAACACCCATTGGAATTGATTTTAATTATATATTTCTCAAGAAGGTTACCCATGTTTTGGGGAATATATTTACCCATTATATAAATATAATATTCATTGAATAATACCATCATTTGGGCCTTGAATCCAAAAAATTATGGGTGAAGTTAATTGGAAACCAGCCTATTAAAATTCCTGCAGTGACCATGATAGAAGACCAATAAAGCTAAAATTTCAACCATTGATAGATAAAATAATGAATAAAAATTCATTATATAATTTATAAATCTAATTTAGATATTTATATGGTGATCTAAGTGTTCTAAGTTAAAGATAAAATCATGGGGTTGATTCTATGACCTAGAATGACAGACTTCAATTTTAATGTTAACTTATAGATGGTAGATCCAATTAGGTTAGGGGTTTTCAATATTTTAGAATACATCATTAGATGAATTTTATTCTTCTAGAAACTTCCCAAATTCTTATATCTAGAATATTTTTATGGCATGTGAAATGGAGGAATACATCTTGTATCGATTTAGGGTCAGTGGTTAAAAAGTATATAGTCCACAAACTTTCAACCACCTTATTCCTACCCTAATATTGTGGGAAGACTTGGACTACTACGGGGTGTAATCCCAAGGATATAAATATGAATATTTAATGTAGTTTTAGTGAAATAAATGGGGAAAGTTGTTTTATGTTCTTTAATTATAATTTTATGATGCTGTATTGTATACGTGAGTTCATTTTTTTCACTTATAATTTGTTTGAATCAGTCTAGTTTCTTAATAATTTTTTATTCTTATCATATTTTGTTCTTATTATTAGCATGTTGGTACCATTATCTCAATGTGTTAATTTATTCACACCAATAGTAATAAAATTATTCACACAATGTTGGAGTCTTTATTATTTTCTTGTTTTATCTTCTTCAATTACCCATGACTCTACTTCTATCTTACATTGAGATAATTGAATAAATAGAGGGAGAAAAATATTACTGGATGATATAAGGAAGTTTCAGGGGGATATATTTTATGTTCTTTATTTTTTAATTAATTTTTAATCAATTATTATAGTTGAGATATTTGTTCTATGATTTACTTTCTCATTTATTCACATTAATTTTAAGGCCACATATTCTTAGTTCTAGAATTATCATATATCTTAAATTATTCGTGAAAATTATTCTCAAAGCATATATATGATTTTCATTGGGATAATGTATGTACTAAACTAGTGAGTGGTTAGAGAAATTCTTATTTTTTTTGAATGAATCCCTTTCAAATTTCAAAAATTTAAATCCTCTAAAAAACTAATCTAATATACCCCTACTAATAACCTAGGATTAATCCATTTACATCAATTGATTTCACTTATGTATTTTTTGCTCTAATTAACCAAATCAAATTAACTATAAAGTTTTATAATTTATAGAAAAATATACCCATAGGATGTTCAAGTTACTTTAGGTCACTTCTTAGGTCTTTGTGGATTCGACAACCCTACATGTGATGATAAATACTACTTAAATCTACGGGGTAAATTTGGGTGAAACGAAGAATTAATAAATAAGGGGAGTATTCTACTTTACCTATATTTTAATTTTATATCAACTATTAAATTCTCTTCATTTTATCTTTACATATTTAATTCTATGCAAAAAATCACGAGGGAGAGTAAGGTATGTGTGTAGTTTGAGTGAACATATGAGAATTCTATCCATTAGATCCCTATGAGATAAATCACTTATAAAATATAGTGTCCCTTTCTTGATAACTTGATCAATGAAGTTTAATTTATTTTTTTCTACTGGAATGATGAACATAAACTTAATATAATTTTATACTGTAATAAATTAACACCTCAGGGAGCCAACTTAAATATAAATATAATAAGTCCCTTAAACTCGAGTAAAATGGGAAGTTAGATACCCATTGAAATATTTAAAATATGACTAGGTACAATGTGTGTGAGAAAAAACAAATCCATAAATAAGAGTAAAGAAAATATTAGAGTCAAATACCCTTACCCTACTATCAAACCTTGGTTATAACTAATAACCCATAGGGATGCCTCTTGTAAGGGATGTTTCAGTTCTAGATTAGTCAAAACTCAATGACTAATTCAAATGAACTTGAAATGTCTTAAAAATAATAAAAGAAGTGTGTGTGAATAGTTATTAAGGATTATGAAAAATGAGGAGAATACTTAACCTAAAAAAAGAAGGAAACCCCATATTATAAGATTGTTGTATAAGTTGTATCAAAGAAGTGTGAAGACCTGATTTAAATGGGGAATTATAAGGATAGGGTTATATATATTAAGGGTTTACATGATAATAATTTTGAGAAAACTAATTTTTGTTGAATTAACCATCAATGAGATAGTAATTAAACTTGAGATGATATGGGTTCTTTGTGAAATAAGTTAAGATAAATTACTTGAGGACATGTATTCACTCAAGTTTGGGAAAATGTACGTTGCATAAAATTGTCATTGTTTTTATTTTTTTATTAGTTTCATGTTTTTTTTCTATTATTTTAAGTAGTTTTAGAGAAGTTTTGTGAATTTTTGGTGTTCTGTAAATCAGAGAAGAATATGAATAATTCATACATTAATTATAATTAATTCATGCTATAATTTTAAACTTAATATATCTTGATATGATCAATTAATGGTTTGATGTGTTTTTTTGAAAGGAGGAAGGATATATAAGATTAAACATAGAATTATTAAATCTATTTGGGATTAGAATTTTATAGTTAAGACTATTCTTGGGGATAATGTAAAATGAACCAGGAGATTAAGGATACATCTCTATGCCAACATAGTATAATCCTAGAACATGAGAATATGTTAGCATGAAAAAACGATATGATAACAACCTGCAACATCCCATGAATTTAAAAATAAATTTAATATAGACTTTAATGCAAACAACACTAAGTATCTATGTAAAAAAACACTTTTTTATTATAATTATTTACACAAGATAGTTATAACCTAGACATGAAATATAATATTTCAGTTTTAGGGATTTTAATTTCAAAAAATGGACATATATAGTTACATTTAGTAAGATATTTTTGAGTTTCATAGGATCAACTTAATTTTTGGTGAATAGTAACTCACCCTTATGAATAGTATTGTTACCCTTATGAATAGTAATGTTACCCTTATGAATAGTTATATGACTCTTATAAATAGTAACATATCCCATGAAAGTATAAAAAAAATTTAGGCACCTTACAAATGAAAGTGAATATTTTAAAAATTAATAATTAAGTGTTGATATTTTTGTGAGCAATAAATATTTAATTACAATTATATAATTAATAAATTTATTTAAAAGAAAATTAAATTTCATAACATGTATTTATAAAACAATATTTTTTTCCTATGATTTTAGAATAATTTAATGAGACCTTAGATAATTTTTTAGGGTGTTATAAAATCAGTTATAGTTTTAAAATCTATATTTTTTGATTAAATAATGATTTTAATTAAAAATAAAATTTCACATATTTATATTTTTTCATAAAATGGAGTCCATTTTTGAATTATAAACATCCAAAAATGGTTGGGGTAATTTTTTTTGGATTTTTCTAAAATATTTGAATTTTTGATGAATAGTAAAATACGATAATTTATGATAAATGATAAATATATGATTTATTGAGTTATAGGTGATGTTTGGATAATTTAAGTACCCTTGGTTCGAGTTTACATGTACTTATTACTATATATAGTTATAAGAACTAAAACTATTGGTTGTCTTGAGAAAAATAATAAAATAATGAATAAAATACTAAGAAATCACCACTCTCCTATACTATATAAACCACCCCTCGCCCCCTCTTATCTTCACTCCTCTAAGCCTCGAAGCTTGTAGAGTTTTACCCAAATCCTCTTTCCTTGTCTTTACCCAAGTCTATGAGCTCTTTATCTTA
This sequence comes from Viscum album, assembly GCA_963277665.1. NCBI lineage: Eukaryota > Viridiplantae > Streptophyta > Magnoliopsida > Santalales > Viscaceae > Viscum > Viscum album. The sequence goes on from OY728153.1 coordinate 1,519,004,326, forward strand.
CATAAATACCAAAAGCAATATCTTTAAAGAGGTTCTCAAGGAGGAGTATTCATGTCATGAACCAAACCGGGTCGACCCTGAACCGGCAGCCCAAGCCAGTCCGTGGCATGGCCCAAAGGGAGTTCCCAATCCCCACTGGCTGGAAACTAGTATAGGGTATTAAAAAATACAGTGGGAATGATTTAATCCCAAAATATATAATCCAAATCAACAAATAAAAATTGAAAAAGCAGATATAACCCATAACATAACTTAAATAAATAAATAAAATGATTCAGTTAAAAAAATAAAAATAAGCAGACTAAAACTAAAAAAATTCTAAGAACATCACTGAAATAAGACCATGCTACTACAATCTCCATGTGACCACTTAGTCACCAAAAACCACTTGACCAACTCTGTTCCAACAATGAGAAACTGAACCAGGAGAACCTGATCAAAATAGAACCTGCAACTGAAAATATAAATTAGGGGTGAGAACCAAAATGCTCAGTAGGGAATCATCACAAAATCCATGTGTTTCCTTTCCCAAAACAACCCACTAACACTAATTTGAAAATACAATATGAAAATAGGTTGTTCTAATGCGGGTAGATAAAATTACTGTTCCTTTCTAAATCAACACACACATGCCAAATTTCCATTTTTAAAAGATTAGTTTACCATTTTAAAATCCAAAACCCTAAACAAAGAAATAATGGCTAATAAAGAAACATATAAATAGGGAAAACTGAAATTAAATTGTCAGATGATGAAAAAATACTAGTAGTGTGATCAGAAAACCAAAATCAGAGAGAGACAAACTAGAAGATAAATAAAGTAACCATGGGTGGTCCTAAACATCCCTTTAAGACCCCTAAATATACTTGGTTTGTAACCACCTCTTGGTTTATGGTGAATCCCCTAAGTTAATAATCACTGGCTTCCCTAAACTGACCAATCTAGTGGCACATCTCACCGGGCCTATCTGTGATCCAAAGGGTACCAACCGATCTAATCGGGTTTGTTCATCAACTGTCACTAGATCCCCTACAAGATTCATAGGAACCCATGGTAATAGTAAACTATGTAATTGGGAGGCACGCACATGCTTGTCCCACCATACCTGCCGCCACCACAATTATCTACCCCAAACATAGACATCACCTATATGATAACCCATAATGGGAAATCCTAGATAGGGGTTCCTATTATATACACATAAAAAAACATATATATTTACATCTCACAACATACAAGGTGAGAACTGAGCCATCACATCATATACGTATCCAAACCATTTTATAAAACACTTTGAAATTGCCAACCAGGCACTTACACTTGATGAACCACACTCTTTTCTAAAATCAACACAAAACACCACTTTTAAATCCACAACACCAAACATTACCTTAAGCTTCACACACCCCAAATAAATTTACAAAAGATATTTCCAAAATGTTTCTAAAACAATGTGAAACACCACTTTTCTATGAACTCATAGATGATAATTTCTAAACTTTAGTAAAAATGTGCAATTTTATAAAACATGCCAAACCTTCCCTTTATTCCAAGTCCCAATTTATTTCAAAATAAGATAAAAACAAGAAAAACACTTAAAGATTCCAAATGATATTATGTTACACCAAATGAGCCAACACTTTGAAAACCACACTTGGAAACACCTTAAAAACCACCCAAAAGAGCCAACACACCATTTGAGAAACCATGGTTCAAAGTAAACACTACTTAGAGGTGACATTTTCATTTGAGTGAACATCCAATGATACCTTATAAATTTTCCATGAAATCACCCCAAAACATTTATAAAACCACTAATTGATTTTCAAACCAAACTCAACAATCCCCCATATTAGTGAAACACAAACAACAATTTTTTATATATAAAATATTCCAATGGAAACATCAATCAAGTCACCCAATATTTCCAACTAAGCACAGTTTGTAACTCATGACACCCATTTCATATAAATTCACATAAATAATGAATCGCGTAAAAACCCATTTTTAACAAATTCAATTACTGTAAAAGTACCAAAATAGGCTGGGAAAGGGTGACATATATGTACGAATCTTGTTTATAAATTTATAAAAAAAATTCAATTACCACTTGGTGTGTATAAACATAGGCATAAATGGAATTGATTGAAAATTCTATTTTTAAGAAATTAAACTATCAAGAAAAACACCACCCAAAATTCATAAAATGCCTTATCAAGGTGCGAATCATATCAAAAATATTTTTAATAAACTATAACTGCATAAAAACACTACAATAGGATAATAAAATGCACTTCAAGAATGAAAATCATGTTTAAAAAATAAAACGAAAGAACACAAGTGTCTACAGAATGTGTCGGAAAGGAAAAATATGGATCCACCTACCTCAATGGAATGTGAATGCGATGAAACCCTTGGAGGAGGAATATTACACCTCAAGGAGTAATCCTTACCCTCTAGTATCCAATAAATCCAAACTGAACACAACCCTATTTATAAAGGTTTGGCCAAAATAAAAAAGAACCCCCAAAAATTGGTTGAAAAACACACCAGAGGAGGAGGGTGCAGACAAGGGAGGTGAGGATGGAGGAGACGCTACCAACAAGAGGAGGCACGACTAAAGGAGGAACTACCAGTGAGGGAGGTGTCTTTTGGAGGGATTCTAACTAGAGGGAGGTAGCACATCTGAACAGAGGGAAACACTAGAGGGATGCCAGCTGGAACGGTCGCGAGCGAGTAGGCCGCATGAGGGAAGGGAGCGCCACACAAGCCTAAGGGGGGGGGGGGGTGTCGCCGTTAGTGGAGGGAGGTGCGGCCGAAGTAGAGGGTTTATCAGAGGGGGATGGGTGGCTGGAGGTGGTGTGGGTAAGGGTGATGCATAGGGAGAGGTGGGGGAAAGAGGGGGGTCGCGCTGTGAGACGGTAGGGAGGAGGGGAATTAGGGTTTCGTAAAAAAAGAAAATAACTATAATATTAAAAATAATAATAATATAATGATGATGATGATAATAATAATAATAATAATAATAATAATAATATTCATTTCAATAATAATAAAAATAATAATATTCATTTCGATAATAATAATAATAATAATAATAATAATAATATTACTATTATTATTGTTATTGTTAAAAAATTCTCTAAATTTTAATTTTCATAAAATTTTATTTATTTTCAATATTGGGAAACAAAACGGTCACTTGGGATGACCGCACGGTTATCACTAACCATGTAGTGCTCATGCATTAGTCCGAAACCCACCAAAATTGCCCAACTTCAAAATTTTTAAACCACCACTCAACCCGGTCATTGACAAGAATATCCAAATCCATGAAATAATAAAATAAAATAATTTTAAAGGTCGGGGTGTGAAAATTCTCCCCAAAAAAAATTTCTTCCCCCAAAATGTCACCAATACGAAAGTTAATTGAAAATTGAGTCTATACCCAAACACAACCAGAAGAAACAAGGAATTCCAGGGTGACTATATATTCCCCAAGTTAGACCCGACCAATCTATGAGAAACCACAACCCAAAACAAGGGGAGAACAGGAGAGGGTTATCTCCACCACAAGGATTATTCTAGAATGGAAATTAAAACCCAAACATACCATCTCGGGGGAAGGGCCAACACAGGATCACCCAACTGATCCAAACTAACTTCTGTAGAACGAGCGAGACAACACCTCCGCTGAAACATGGAAATCTCAAACCAAGACAAAAAACCCCAACATTAGGGAAAAACCATGAAAATAACTTAACCCAAATAGCAAACCTGAGCACAACTACAAACATCAATTCTTACACAGGTACTTATATCTCCAAACGAGCACAGCTAAACCAATATCAACCCATACAAGGGCCAAACACACTTTAAAAATACCCATGATTCAAAAAACCATATTTAGGAAAACAAGACTGTTTGGATTACAATAGAACAAGTTCATAATAATCTCTCAAGTAATTACAATGGTGGAAAAACCTCAACACCAAAAAACCTCAACACCAAAAAAATAAAAAATAATTAAATGTTCCAATCCCAACTTGGAACACAAAACCTAGATCAAGGCTTCACTCCCTTGGTAACTCTTGACTATGCATGAGCTTCACCCCGAGACCTATGGCTGGGGCTCTGATGGCTGAAGAATTTCATGCCTCATAGCCAGGCACTAGAATCCACTAGTCACGATGCCTTATTTAGGAGATGCACATTGCAAAACTTCTCTAGATGACCCAGATAGCCGTAACGATGACACATCTTCGGAGGGATGCGACATGAAGGCCTCGAGTGCCCGAACCATCCACACTGGTAGAACACATGAGGATGATCCAATGAACCAGAAACAATAACCGTTGGAGTATAATTCTTAGAATTAGGTTCCTAAGGCATATACTTATCGCCAGATGGGGAACCTTCATGAGTAGTAAGAGAGACCAGATTTCCAACCACCTACACTCCGGAAACCGACTCAGCTAACAACGCTTCATCTACCATATTCTCGAAATTATGTTCATTAGGAGAAAGAAACCAATCCTTAATCTCTATATGAATACCCCCAATTAATATTTAAATCTTTATAAAATATTACGACACTACCTCTTGAGAAAAGGAAACTAGTTATTTAAAGTGGTTAACACAGGCCTTCACCGACCGCCGACTTTGTTGAATACCCATGAGATCTTCCCTTTTCTTCATCTTCCCCTCCTCAGGTATGAACCACCAGATGAAGATAGACTTAAAAACTTCCCATGTAATCCCATCTTGTAATGATAGTGGGGTGAATAGTTCCTATTCATCCAAAGATGGACCTTTAAATAGACCTAAAACGCACGCACTCTAACAGCTTCGGGAGTTCCCAAATGATGGTGGGGTGAATAGTTCCTATTCATCCAAAGATGGACCTTTAAATAGACCTAAAACGCACGCACTCTAACAGCTTCGGGAGTTCCCAATACCGTGAAGACATGATCGACCTATTCAATCCACTCCATACCAATAATGGGCCTTGATCAACATAAAAGAAAACCAACATTTGAGAAGAACCAAAAACTAGGCGTGACTCCTTAGAAATCTTGGAAAGCTTTCTGAGTAGCATTTTCTGAACAACATGGAAAACACAAACAAAAACTGATATAAAATCAAAGTACAATCAAACGTAACATCTAGATCCAAAATGACCAGCTCAAAGACCAAAAAAATACAAACATAACAAAAAACGTTTCTTTCAAAAACCACAGTTTTCATCCAAATTTCAAAACTAAATTCTTTTAAAGACACTTTCTGAAATTCCAAAACTCCAAATCTAAACCAAATATAAATTTACAAATTCAACTCCCTTTTCAAAATCACCTTATTTCATGGCTATTTTCCAATCATGAAAGCACTTTTCACCCAAAAAAAAATACACTCCTAAAAGGGAAACAAAATTTCCAAAACCCTTAAATTTTTGAAATCTCACCCATGGAATTCTATGAACCATCGCATGTGTGTCCATCCATTTCCATGCATGCATTCCAACCCACAATTTTCACACACATACCCCCACATGTGAAAACGTTCATAACGAACACCATGGGGCACACCAGGACATTTACTTGCCAATTCCAAACAATATTTGTTTTTCAAACCAAAGCGCTTTCAATTTTAAAACCCACTTTACTAATTTAAAGCCATTAAAAAGAAGAATTTTCATTTCAAAACTATTTTTATCTTCAAAAGAACACTTAAACCAACCAAAACCATGACAAAAAACAACTTACACCAAACTACTAGAAGGAGTGACTAACATCTATGCCTAACTCAACAACATGGTAGTGGGACATGACCCAAGTAGGTCAAAATGATAATAGGGAGTTGAACCATGCACTTGGACTTCACATGGGTCACTACTCCATGTGGGATCACAACATGACACCGAATCACCTCCATTTTCATCCCCCAATCCAAAAAAATGAAAAAAATACTCAAATCCCGGACTACCCCTTGGAAACTCAAGGTTTTGAACTAACAAGGGTTCATGAAACCCTTCCCGTACCTACCTTTCAAGTCCTGACAGTCCTAATCTCCAACTATCGAACACCCAAAGTAAAAAGGGCCTCATTTGAAACCATTTTTTCATGAACCAACTCGGGTTGACCCTGAACCGGCCACCTGATCCGGTATACAGCATTGTCCAAAGGGCGTTCCCGATCCCCATAGGCTGGAAACTGGTGTCAAGAATCAAAACATACAAGTGGGAATGATTTAAGTCCAAAATAAATAATCAGGATCAACAAATAAAAACTGAAGAAACATATATAACCCGTATATAAATCTTAAATAAATAAATAAAACAATTCAGTTACAAAATACAAGTAAGCATATTGAAACTAAAAACAAATCTAATAACAGAACTAAAATTGGACCACGGTACCACAATCTCCATGTGACCACTTGGACACCTCTAACCATGTGACCAGCTATACTCCATCAATGAGAAACTGAACCAAAAGAACATGAGAAAAACTGAACCTATAACTGAAAAGATGAAGTAGGGGTGAGCACCAAAATGATCAATAGGGTATCATCATAGAATCCTTGTGTTTCATTTCCCAAAACAGTCCATTGACACTAGTTTAAAAATAAAGATATGAAAATAGTTTGTTCTCATGTTGGTAGATAAAATTACCATTTCTTTTTAAATCCACACAGACACACTCCACTTTTCCATTTTCAAAAAGAGAGTTTACCATTTTAAAAACGAAAACCCCAAACATGGAAATACTGGCTAAGAATGAAACAAATAAACATGGAAAACATAAATTAAACTATCAAATGTTGAAAACAGACTAGTAGTGTGATCAAAAAACAAAAATAAGAGAGATATAAAAAAAAATAACCATGGGTGATCCTAAACATCACTAGAATACCCATGGATGTACTTGGTTCAGAACCACCTTATGGCTTATGGTGAATCCCCTAAGTCAATAGCCACAGGCCTCCTTAAACTGACCAATCCAGTGGCACATTCCACCTAGAATATCTGCGATGCAGGGGGTACCAACCAGTCTAATTGGGGTTGGTCAGCAACTATCACTCGATCCACTAAAAGATGTCTAAGAATCCATGGCAATAGTAAACTGTGTAAAAGGGAGGCCCACACACATATGAAGCACCTTACCTGCCGCCACTGCACTTGCCTAACCCAAACACGAACATCACCTATACGATAACCCATAAAGAGAAATCCTAGATAGGGTACATACATACAAACATACGTAAATACACATCTCCAAAACCATGTTATAAAACACTTTGAAATTTCCAACTGGGAACTTATAGTTTTTGAACCACACTCTTTTCTAAAATCAACACAAAACACCAAATTTAAATGCACATCTCCAATATGGACCTTAATCTTAACACATCCCAAATATATTTACCAAATACATTACCAAAACGTTTCAAAAACCATGTGAAACACCACTTTTCCAAGAACTTTCCAAATGATAATTTCCAAAATTTAATAAAAACGTGCAAGTTTATAAAACATGCCAAATATACCATTTATTCCAAGTCCCACTTTATTTAAAAACAAGATAAAAACATTCAATGCACTTAAACGTGCCAAAATATATTATGTTATACAAAAAAATCCATCACTTTGAAAACCAAACTTGAAACTACCTCTAAAAAACAACCCAAAATAGCCAACACACCATTTGAGAAACCATAGTTCAAAGTAAATACCACTTTGAGGTTCCATAGTTTTTTGAGTGCACATCCAATGACACATTCTAAATTTTCCATGCAATCACCCCTAAACCATTTATAAAACCACCACTTTATTTTCAAACTAAACTCAACAATCCCACATAATAGTGAAACACAAAAAAACCTTTTTTTATAAAACTGTCCAATGGAAATATCAACCAAGTTACCTAAAATTTCCAACAAAGCACAGTAGGTACCTCGTCACACCCATTTCATATAAATTCACATAAATAAATAATTGCATGAAAACCTATTTTTAATAGATTCAATTACCATAAAAACACCACAATAGGGTGGGAAAGGGTAACATATAGGTGTAGATCATGTTTATAAATTTATAAAAAAAATTAAAACACCACTTGGTATGCATAAACATGAGAATAAAAAAAATTCACTACAAATGCTATTTTTAACAAATCAAACTATCACGAAAAACACCACCAAAAATTCATCAAATGCCTTATCCAGGTGCGAATCATATCAAAACTATTTTTAATAAACTCTACCACCATAAAAATGCTACATGATTCTAATCAAATGCACCAAAAGTATTTGAATCATGTTTACAAAATTAAATGAATGAACAAAAGTTTCTACAAAATGTGTTGGAAAAAAAAAACACAAATCCACCTACCTCAATGGTGTGAGAATGCAATGAAACCCTTAGAGGAGGAAGAATACACCCCAAGGAGTAATCTACACCCCCTAAAATCCATGAAACCAAACTGAACACATCCTTATTTATTAGGGTTCTACCAAATTGATGAAGAAACCCCAAAAATTGGAAAAAAATGCACCGGAGGAGGGGGAGCCGGTGAGAGAGGCACGACCGGAGGAGACACTGTCAGCGAGAGGAGGCACAACTGGAGGAGGTGCTGTCGGTGAGGGAGGTGGATGCCAGAGGGATGTCTGCCTGAGGGAGAGAGAGAGACCAAAGGGAGAGAACCACCGGAGGGATGTTGGCCAGAATGGTCGTGTACAAGTAGGATGTGCGAGGGAAGGGGGTTCTGCACAAGCCGAAGTAGGGGGGTGTCGCCACCGGTGGAGGGAGGTGTGGTTGGAGGAGAGGGTTCGCCAGAGGGGAAAGGGCAGATGGAGGTGGTGCACACAAGGGTGGAGTGCAAGTAGAGGTAGTGGAAGAGGTGGGTCGTACTGTGAGAGGGTAGGGGGATATGAATTAGGGTTTCATAAAAAATAAGAAAATAACTATAATAATAATAATATAATGATAATAATAATAATATTATTATTTTAAATAATAATAATATTAATAATCATTTTAATAATAATAATAAGAATATCATTATTATTTTTATTTTTAAAACATTCTTCAAATTTTTATTTTCATAAAATTTTACTTATTTTAAATATTGGGCAACAGAACAGTCACTTGGGCTGACCGCATGATTACCGATAACTGTGGGGTGCTCATGCACCGGCCCAAAACCCACAAAACATACCAAAATTAAATTTTTTTAAACCAAATCTCTACCCGAACCTTGAAAAGAATATCCAAATCTAAAAAATAATAAAATAAAATAATTCTAAAGGTTGGGGTGTTACAATTCAAGTGGTAAAATCCTCTTCATTTTTTATTTATTTTCTCTTCAAGTTCTTTATTTTATTATTCTCTCCTCGACTCATCTATCCAAATGATCATGATAGATCCAATATCAGTTATATACTGAAATTAAATCAAGTTAATGTAACAACCATCATCAATATTCTTACTCTACCTCTTTTATTTTAAAATGAAATCATTGTTTTAGAGGTGCTAATTTACAACCTTCATGGATGGAGAACATTCATTCGTCAATTTATTATTAAAGGATGGTAAGGATAACATTTTTATTGTTAAAATTGACTATAATATGTGTATTATAACCTATTTAATGTTATATAACCAGTATATATACATAATACCAATTCATACAACAAAACTAGTTAATGATGACCAAAAACCACAAAAATAATCTAAATGATTATCACTAATGTTTAATCTAATAACTCATCTTCATACCATATAAAAAAAATGAATTATATAACCATTTAATATTATTAGTGTTCATTAGTATCATATAAAATCAATTCTAGAGAATTATATCCATTACATATGAACTCCATTACTTATAAACAAGCGAACCAATCATGAAAACCAAGAAAACAAATGCTCCAGAATGATGAAATTAAACTTTATAACTCATCAATAAAGCCATAAATGAACTTAATAAAAATATAGTGATTCTAATACATGTATATGGAGTTATTAATGAATTATTTTATGGATTTAATTTGATCATCTAGAATATTCAGTTCAAGTATAGAACACATTCAGAAATAAGGTAAGGGGTTTCTCATCTCACCTTTATTTTCATGAGATTTCCATAATTCACCAATTATTTATTGTATGTGGTATTTTATACTAAATTTTGATACATAATATCATTAATATATTTATCTTTATGGTATTAAATTATTAATTGGATAATTATTAATTTTTGGACATAAGATTCGATTGATTACAAAGTGGTAAGGGTTTTCTCATCTCACTTCAATTTTTGAGAGATATTCATTATTCACCACTATTTCTTGTGTATGGTGTATGTATACTTCCCATTGATGTATAATATAATGAATATATTTATATTTATGAATACTTATTTTGGGGCATATGCTTCTATTGATTACAAAGTGGTAAGGGATTCTACCCAAACCCCCGTTTTTTTCTTCGGGTTACATTTTCACTATCTTTACTTAATGTAATACTTCTATATTTTTGTATATTTATTCTAAATTATATGTATATGTTCCAAATTTATATATCCTGATCATATCATCCTTCTTTTTTAGGGATATACATATTTTAAAAATGTTCCCTTCTTAATTATTCCTGATAAACAAGCCCTATTCAAGGGAACTTCTCGACTTCTAACCCATTTTCAGGTGCACTATATAATCTATTTTAAGCCATAATTATTTTTATAAAATCATAAAATTTATCTTGAAAAACTGTCCTATTTCATTTCTGGTTTTATGAAAACAAACAGACCTTTCCATTTTAGAATCTCTTTTATATTGTCCTTAAACCGCACTAAAATGATTTATTTCTAAAGTTTCTTAAGAACTCTTTTTTACATGATTTGCCTACAGTGGGAACTCATTTATGCCTAAAATATAATTTTAATTGTCTCCCCTTTTCTTTTATGGGATATACATGTTTAAAATATGATTTTATGAAAAATAAAAATGATTTTCCAAAATAACTCCTCTTTCCATAGTAAAAATGGTTTTTTCTCATCTCACTTTTAATTCTGTGAGATATATGTATAGTTTTCCACTTATTACTTGCGTGTGTGGTGTATGTACTTCTATTTGATATACCATATCAAGGGTATAATTATTCTAATGATATTCTAAGGTATTATGAATTTAATGTTTCAAGTGGTATGAGACACTTGGTAATGTTTAAAGATTAATTTCCTCAATAATGTTTGAATGGTATCTTCATCTATGTCAACTTCTTATGCTGAATCTCATACTTCATTGAGGTTTATCTCTTATGAAACCATATAAAAGATGTTTTTAAGGGTTTATGAACATTTTGACTATGGATGTTCTATTTTATACTATTCATGGTTTCTGGTTAAAGTATTCACATTTCGTATTCTAGTTTTTCATTATGAATTTTTATATTGTTTATGTTTTACTCTTTCATTTGAGGAATTTATTGGATTTGTAAGTGAAGGGTGGGGTCCACTATATCCACTCAATGCATCAGTAGGTCTCACGAGACAAACTAGTTTGGGATTTTACCCATTTATGCATTTTCTTAGCATGAGGCCTTGAAATTATAGTTATGATGTCCTGCATTATGCATTTCCCCATTATGAAACTAGTATTTTATAGTCCATGTGATTATTATACAAGTAGAATATCTGTGGTTATGTTTTATTATTTAATTATCTATTAATATTTTATTCCTTCTATATTGTGCTCATGTTTATTTTTAGAGGCATGTGTTTTTGTTTTTCACCATGCCTAATGTTTATGTTTATGATAGCTTTTGTTGCATTACCTACCCGTTTTGAGAATCTGCGCTCACCCATTTATTATGTTTACTTTACATAGGTTATGAATAAGAAAACTTTGAATAATATTTTAAGGATTCAATTTATTTCATTTTATTATGTATTATATCATATATTATATATTTTTCTAATATATTATGGGTATCAAGAATATAATATGGTAATCCAAGACTTCTAAACCGATTGGTCCTTCAAGATTTGATTCCTTGTAATTATTCCAATATAATAAAAGAATTCACCAGCTCTAGACTTCTGGGGTCGGGACTTATAGTTTTTATCAGAGCACTATTAGCAGCAACCTTAAAAACTAGATTCAGAAAACCTAGATTAGAGAATGTAACCCTAAGATAGAATTTGAGGATAAGTATAAAATAATATCATAGAATTTTGGTAAGGTGGAGATTATGTGAGTCTTACAAGAAATAAATCCTTGTCTGGATACTACAAGTGGACGTGGTTCTGGAACATATGTACCAAGGGGTAAAAAATATGACAAGGTGTTCCGAGCCTTACTTGGGGTCACCTGGTACATGACAACATGCCATACTACGTACCTGGTTTGGCACTCCTGGGGGATATGCTTAGGATAATTCACATTTTATTTTCAAACCATTATTATGGATTTGAATATATAATGAAAATGAGTAACCTAGGTTGATCCTAAGGTGTTTTAGGTTGAAAATAAGTTTTCATGATATTCTAAAAATGATTATAAAATTTTCTCACTATAACTATTGTTACTCACAAAATGATTTCTGGTTTTAGTAAATTTATAAAACCCAAAGGAGTAATACTAGCATTGAAAATGATGGACACGGTGGTGGTGATGAGAAAATAAATGGGATATTGATCAGAGTAAAAAATATCTTGTTCATGCATAATTAGTTTTCCAAAAATATTATTTATAACATATACCTTAACCAACACCCGAACCCAACAAAGAAGAGAAAGAACTCCCATCATGGATACCATGGAGAAAAAAAGCTTGATTTCCATCATGCTATAAATGTGGAAAGAGAAACCAAGGAAAGTGTCTCAAATAAATGGAGAAATAATTTATGGGTGGGAAAACATGAATTAAAGAAAAGAATTACTAAGGAAAAATGAATAGTATAATGGAAGAAAATAAAACTGATCCTAAGAATCCATTTGTAGTTATTTTAATTAAATTTAAGGGACTTGATAATTACCCAATTAAATGACCTATTCTATAGGATATCCCCTAGACCAAGTAAAGACTTATGTGGAAATAAATGAACAACCTATGTATTTATTGAGTGCGTATTGAGAATCCCAGTTAAAAGAATGTTTAATGGTTGATTTTAATTCAAGGATTCCCATCATATTTATTTTGGAAATTATATGGTATTAGAAAAAGGACAACCTGGATTTTAGGTGATAAACCACCACATTTGGTAAGGCTTCATAGTTTGAACCCCCATTTGATGGGATATAAGGGTGAAATGCCTACCAGCAGCCTATGTGAAGTCCTAGTTATCATGATTTTATTTGTAAAAGTATCTAACAAATTAATGTTATTTGTATTTTAGGGACTTTTGTTTTATCAGATAGATAACCTTGGGATTGGAGAATGATTTTGTGGTTATGTGATTAATGTTATTTTGGAAGATGTTCACAATTTTGGGAATCCAATAAGACTTTTGTAAATAGATTTTTTTGAGGAATAAATGTTGAATTGTATTTTGGGGTCAAATATGATTTTATAGTGGAAATATGGTGATCTAGGTTATTTATGGAAATGGATAGAATGTCTTGGATATTATGTGATAGGGGTAATTAAATATTTTTTATAAGATATTAAGAGTTATCGATGTCATTTGAAAGACTATATGAACAAATCCTACTGATTCTGGGGTCATATTATAGAATAGTTTTTTTGAAGAATGATAGTAATTTCCAAAATGATCTTTGTTGAACTTTGAGTTTTACATTTCAATTTTAGATATTAAAGTTTTTTTCATCATATAGAGGTTTATTATTTTTGGGGAATTATCTTATCTTATCATAACCATTTTGGATTTGGTTAATTTATAAAAACCATAGGAATAGATAATTATACTATTATGGGATCTTTGATCTATAGAAGTTAATTCGAATTCTTCAGGCATGAAAAATTAATCTTGAACGCTCATTTATAGTTATAAGGAATGAAGTGAAAATAGAACAAATCAAAAATAAAGGATGATATATTTATTTTTACATGGAAAGTAATAAAGTAAGATTAATTTCTCAATTGATTATCTAGATAGTAAAGGAATCCATCAATTCTAGGAAAAATATTTTGTAACAAAAACATTATCTACGTAGTTTTTTTTCTGAGAAATAAATGTTCTTTTAACCGATAATAATATTTATGGCTTTGTGTTGATTAAAATTATAATGACCATGTTCTACATCACTCTCCATTAGAACATAATGGTTATGTTATTATTACATGTACATAAATTCACTTCACACTAATGTTATCCTATTCCAATGTATAGTTTTGTAGTAACCTATGAATTCCCCTCTCTTATTAAGAGGATATTTTATTAACCAAATTTCCAATGTGGGTTTTCGAAAAAGAGAATTTTCAAGTATGAACCTTTAAATTTCAGAGTACAATTTCAAATTTCAAGGATGCAATTTATTGGAGGAGGGGAGAATGTAACACCCCATTAATTTAAAAACAAACTTAATATAGCTTGTAATGAACACAATACTGAGTCTTTACAAAAAAATGCTTTGTTATTATAATTATTTACACAAGATAATTATAAGTTATCCATGAAACATAATTTTTCCATTTCTGTGATTTGAATTTTTAAAAATAGACATACACAGCTGCATTTAGTAAGATATTTAAAGTCTGGTAGAATCAAATTATTTTTTTTGTGAATAGTAACTTACCCTTATGAATAGTAATGTTACCTTTATGAATAGTAATATTTCCCTTATGAATAGTAATATGACTCTTATGAATAGTAACATAACCCATGAAAGTATAAATAAAATTAAGGCACCTTATATATGAAAGTGAATATTTTAAAAATTAATAAGTAAGTGTGGGTATTTTTTTGAGCAACAAATATTTAATTAAAATTTTATAACTAATAAATTTATTTAACAGAAAATTAATTTTCATAAAATGTATTCCTAAATGAATATTTTGTTTTACTATTATTTTATGATAATTTAACAGGACCTTAGATAATTTTTCAAGGTGTTATAAAATAAGTTATAATTTTAAAATCTGTATTTTTTGAGAAATAATGAAATTAATTAAAATTTTAATTTCTCATATTTAGAAAATTATTTTCATAAAATGGAGTCCATTTCTGAATTATAAATGTAAAAAAATGGTTAGGGTGCATTTTTTGGATTTTTATAAAATACACAATTTTTTTGTGAATAGTAAATTATGATAAATTTATGATAAATGATAAATACATGATTTATTGAGTCATATGTGATATTGGGATGATGTGAGACCCCTTGGTTCTAATTAAAATGAACTTATTACTATATATAGTCACAAGAATCAAAAATATTTTCTGTTTTGAGCATAATAATAAAATAATGAATAGAATAATGAGAAATCACCCCTCTCCTCCACTATAAAGATCTCCCCTCACCCCCTCTTCTCCTCACACCTCTAATACTTGAAGCTTATCAAGGTTCTTACTA
This sequence comes from Viscum album, assembly GCA_963277665.1. Classification (NCBI taxonomy): domain Eukaryota; kingdom Viridiplantae; phylum Streptophyta; class Magnoliopsida; order Santalales; family Viscaceae; genus Viscum; species Viscum album. The sequence goes on from OY728153.1 coordinate 1,519,019,856, forward strand.
AATCATCTTCCATAGTCTCTCCCAAGATCTTGGTCTTAGAAAACTACCAAAACCCCTGCCTTAAGGAGGTTCTCAAGGAGGAGTATTCAAGAGGTAAAATCCTCTTCATTTTCCTTTTATTTTCTTTTCAAGTTCTTTATTTTATTATTCTATCCTCCCCTCCTCTGCCCAAATGATCATGATAGCTCAAATATAATTTATATACTGTTATTATATCATTTTAATGTAATAACCACCATCAATATCATTAAACTCTCTTGTTTATTGAAAAACGAAATCATCATCCGGGAGGTGCCAATCTACAACCTTGGTGGATGACGAACATTCGTTCTTCAATTTCTTCATAAAGGCTGGTCATGATATCATTTTAATTGTTAAAAAATAATATAATATGCGTATTATAACCTATTTAATTTTATTTTAATAGTATACATACACAATAATAATTCATACAAAAAAAACTAATTCGTTATGATAAAAAACCGTCTAAATAATATAAATGATTATCACTAATGTTTTATCTAATAAATCATCATCATAACGTATAAAAAATGAATAATTTAACCATTAATTTTTTTTGTTTTCATTAGTATTATATAAAATTAATTATGGATAATTATATCTATTCCACATGAACTCCATTACTTATAAACAAGTGAACCAATCATGAAAACAAAAAAAATGAATGCCCTAGAACGATGAAATTATACTCTATAACTCATAAATAAGTCCATAAATGAACTTAATAAAACTATATTTATTCTAATAAATGTATAAATGGTTATTAATTAGATAATTAATATATTTAATTATTTTATCTAGGATATTAAGGTTCAGTGCATGACACATTCACACATAAGGTAAGGGATTTCTAATCTCAACATTATTTTCGTGAGATTTCCATTATTCACCACTTATTTCTTGTATGTGGTGTATGTATATGGAAATTTGATATATAATATCATGAATATATTTATATTCATGTTATTAAATTATTCATTGAATAATTATTAATTTTTGGACATATAATTTTATTGATTACAAAATGGTAAGGGTTTTCTTATCTCACTTCAATTTTTTGTGAGATTTTCCTCATTCACCACTATTTCTTACGCATGGTCTATGTATACTGACCATTTATGTAACAGATCATGAATCTATTTATATTCATGGTATTCAGTTTATCATTTTATGATTACTAATTTTGGGGCATATGATTTGATTTATTACAATATGGTAAGGGATTCTAACCAAACCCCCATTTTTCCTTCGGGTTACTTTTTCAATATATTTACTCAAATATAGAGCTTATTTATTTTTTTATATTTCTTATAAATTATTTTTTTATGTTCCAAAATCATATATCCAGATCATATCATCCTTATTTGACCGGGATATACATGTTTTAAAAATGTTCCTTTCTCAATTTGTCCTGATAAACAAGCCTGATTCAAGGAAACTTCTCAAATTCTAACCCATTTTCAAGTGAATTATATAATCTGTTTGAAGCCATAATTATTTTAATAAATTAAAAAAATTTATCATCAATAAATATCTTGTTTCATTTACTATTTTATGAAAATTAACACAACTTTCGGTTTTAAAATCTCTTTAATATTTTCCTTAAAACACACTAAAATTCTTTATTTATACTGTTTCCTAAAAACTGTTTTTACATGATTTCAATATAGTAGGATTTGATTTAGGCCTAAAATATAATATAAATGTGATTATGTTTTATTTTATAGGATATAAATGTTTACAATATTAATTTATGAAAAATAAAAATTATTTTACAAAAGAACTCTTCTTTCCAAAGTAAAAAGGGTTTTTCTCATCTCACTTTTAATTTTGTGAGATACATTCCTTGTTCACCACTTATTCCTTATGTGTGTGGTGTATATAATTACATTTTATATACCATAACAAGAATACTTATTCTCATTATATTCTAAGGTATTATTATTTTAATGTTTCAAGTGGTATGTTACACTTTGGAATGTTTAAAGATTAATTTCCTTGAGAATTTTTCAATGGTATTTTCATCGTTATTCAACTTCATTTGTTGAATATTGTACTTAATTGAGGTTTATCTATTATGATACCCTCTAAAATATGCTTTTTAAGGGTTTATGATCAATTTTGTTTATGGATGTTCTATTTTATACCATTCATGGTTTATGGTAAAAGTATTTTCATTTCATATACTAGTTTTTCAATACGAATGTTTATGTTTATTATGTTTTACCCTTTCATATGAGGAATGTATTATACTTAGTAAGTGATAGGTGGGGCCCACTATAGTACCTTGATGAATTAGTAGGTCTCTTGAGACAAACTAGTTTGGGTTTTTACCTGTTTATGTATGGTCTTGGCATGAGGCCTTGGAATTATGGTTATGATGTCCCGTATTATGCATTCCCTTTTAATGAAACTAATATTTGATAGTCCATGTGATTATTCAACTAGTAGAATATCCATTATTATGTTTTATTATGGAATTATTTATTCATCTTTCATTCCTACCATATGATGTTCAAGTTTATTTTTAAAGGCATGTGTTTCTATTATTCATCTTGCCCAATGTTTATGTTTATGATAATTTTTTCTATATTACTTACTCTTAATAATCTTCCAATATCGACCCTTTATTATGTTTCCTTTACCAAGGTTATGAATAATAAAACTTTGAATTAGACATCTAGGACATAATTTATTTCATTTTATTATGTATCATGTTGCATATTATATCTTTTCCCAATGTATTGTGGGTTTCAGGAATGTAATTTGGTCTTCCAAGACTGCTAAAATGATTAGCCCTTTGGGATTTAATTCCCTGTAATCATGCCAGTTTAATAAAATAATGAATCGGATTTGGGCTTCTGGGATTGGGGTATTACACCACCTTTGAGAGTTTTTAAATCTATTTGATCCCTAAGTTAGGTCCTAAGAGTAAATTTCATGTTAAAATTAGTTTTTCAATAACTACTATGACAATACATCCTTTCATCAATGAAAATTTCATTAAAATTTAAAAATTTCTAATGCCACAAAATAGCTTGGGGAATGTACTTGAAATTATATTAGTACCAATGTGATATGTGGTACCTATTGAGATTATATTACAACCTCAATGACACATGGGATTATAAATTAATATTATGTTCTCAATATAATGTAAAAAGTATTGAGACACCTTGTTTTTTTAGAATTTTAAAAGATAGGAATTTGAGGTTCCATTTCTCTATCAAGGAAAAAATGTTAGACACTCAAGGAAGCATCAACAAAAATAGAAGGTGCATAAACTTTTGAGATTACATCTTCATCCTATTGTAATTCGAGGAAAAAATTAAGGATCTATTTATGACTTAATGTAGTCTAGGGGAAATATCTTGACACTATGCCAATACTCCAATGTAGCCCCAACACCCAACACAAGATCCATTATAGGCAATGGAGGTTTAAACCCAATTTTTAAAGAAATATGTTAGTATAATAGATCAACACTATAGTTGACTCTAAAGAGTTTATGTAGCCCTAAATAACTAGAATATGATTTCAAATTCTTAATATGGAAGGAATAAAGGGGTATTGAGCTTTAGGAGCAATAAATCAGCCTATGGTCTACATGGAAGACATATTGGAATACTCATACATTCCTCTATAAATGAATCAATTAACAAATTAACATGATATACAAATAAAACCCTATCCAAGAGATAGATAATCATACCACATGGTCAAGTTATTGAAGCTTAACCATGATAATGAATGTTTTTAACCATATTGAATGAACTTAAAACTTTTTTGTTTATATGGGTTGATCGTGGAAAGTAGGGAGAAGTATAGAAAATATATCTCATTCATAATAAGAATAATTTTTGTGGATAGTTTTTGGATTTTTGAAGAATTTATAATTGAGAACTATGGAGCCCTGGACTGAGGAGTCCCAATCCTTTGGGTGAAGATACATCATTATAGAGAATTGTTTTTTGACCCATATTATTCTATTTATCATGAAAATGTGTAGTTGTAATCTATAGCAGGGTTAGGGTAGAGGTATAACTTTTGAATATTGTCTATGATTGAATGAAACTATTATTCATATATTTTTATCTTGTTATTAATAATTTATAGATTTGATAACCTATTTTATGAACTTAGGGGGGTTTGTGAAGTAACAAGAGTGGAAGTCTGACATATGCACTAGAGTAAGGATATATTTATCTATAGAATGCAAGTTCCTTAAAAGACTAAGGAACACACATATCACAGACTATAAAAATGAATCTATTTAGTACAAATTGTAAAATAAACCTCACAAGGAACTATGACTATACTAAAGAGATTGAAATGATTTGATAGGACACTTAGTTGACTATGTTATTATGCTAACTAAGAGCAGAGGAAATAAAAGCATGAACAATATAAAGCAATTAACCTAAACCCAAAAACCATACTATTTTCTCACTAATTGAAAAAAATAACTTCCTTATTACTATGATCTTCTCTTATTTAAGATACACTTTTCAATTCTATTCACTTCTATTACTGGGTTATTCACATGATATAAAAACACACCTAGTAACTTCTATACAAACTCCCCATAAGTAATCTAAATAAATTAATTACACTTGTTTTTCCTATGGAAAAGACCTGGGTAACTACCACTTAATGTGCTACATCACCTTATGTACTTACAGAGAGTCTATGTAGCTACACTACACAATTTTCAATTAATATAAGAAAATTTAAGGTATTAAAAATATAAAATAATTAGAATAAATATTATATTTAAGTATATTAGATGATTAGGAAACACAAAGGTAATGAAAAATCAATCAATAGTACATAAGTAAAATGGAAAAGAAACAATGAAAGGATTTTTATTTACATATTGGAGATATTTTTGTAAAAAACAATGATATAAGTCACTTTCATAATCATAATATTGAGTTAAAGATACAAAATTCATGGAAGTAAAAATAAATATCTTTTAAGCATTTTATTTATGGTTTGAAGTATCCCATATTGATAAAAGGGATATTTTTTCTTTTAAATGAAGTTAAGAAAATTATAACAGGAACTGAAGAGAATATATATTGGACATTTAAAATAATAAAAATTGATATTTTTTGTTAAGAAATAAGTTGGACATAGAAAATAAATATCAAATATAGTGGGTGAAAATCATCATGTACAATATTGTATTTTTATGAAGTAAGAATAAATAAAAAAGAGGATTTTTAAAGAAAAGTGTAATATATATATATAAAACATAGAAAATAGAATATTAGGTATATACATGGAAGAACATATCAAGCATGAAAGAATATAGTAAAAGAAGAGAGAGTATAATTACATGAAATGAGATGGAGTCAAGAAAAACCATTACAACTTTAGTAACGTATGAGTTAAAATAAAATGAATGAAAGTACATAAAATATAATTGTAAATACTATGTATAAAAATTAAATTATGATAAAATAAAAAATGGGTTATCATATAAACTATAAAAAATAAAATATGCGCTCAATATGAAATGTGTCTCAAAAAAATTAAATTGAGATGAAAAACACTTATAAATTTGACAACTTGTAATGTATAAAAAAATTAGAGAAGTATTAAAAAAAGATAAAATTACTATTTATAATAATAGATAAGGGCCTTTATAGATTTATAAATTTTTTAAAAATACTTTAAATAAAATAATATTGATAAATATGATAAATATTATAGAGTGATATTGGGACTTGAGAAAAAGACAAGAAGGAAATTGATTAGAAATTACATAGAGTGAAATAGACATAATATGAAAAATCATAGGGAAATGAAATGAAAATAAATAATATATATATAATAGATTTTAATTAATACATTAAAAAAAGGATATAGAAAACCTATCAAGGAAGATAGACAATGGATAAGGAATCTCAATTATAAGAGAAAAATATTGAGAAAGAGGACCCTTACAAACATCCTATAATATGAATTAAGCGTAGATTGAGGAAAAAATGGATTGGAATATAAATTTAAAGAAATTAAAATATTAAAATAAATTAGGATATTTTAGATGTAAAGTATATACAAATTATTCAAATGAATATTAACATTCAAGGTCTAAAATAAGAGGATAAATTAAAGGAAAACCCATTATAATCAACATAATGTATAAACTAAGAAACTATCAGAGAGGTAAGGATTCCCATATGAATTAAAGAAATTAAATTTAGTAAATTTTATGATCAATATTGTTTATTTTAGGGATATAAGATAAGATATTCAATAAAGAAAAAAACATAGATAAATTGAGGATTTGGAAGAGAACCTATTACTTTAGATTCCAACTTGATCGAACATGGTCTAACTTACTGTATAATAAATTTTCACTCATTAATAATATATTTAAGAACCTTATTTATATTTATTTAATCTATTATCAATATATTATATTTACTTATTACTTAATACTTACATATTATTTGTTTATATTGATTTTTAGTTGTTAGTAGTTTAAAATTTTCCATGGTTATTTTGGGATAAAGGTATCATAAATCATTCCTTATTGAAGAATTAATTATATCTATATTAGTAAACGTACTATAATAATAGTTTAGTAAAGAGTTATTGTGTTTTATTCTCATTCTGTGTAAGTTTTAGGTACGTTTCACAAATATGGAATCCATAATGTGCTTATTTTAGTATTTTTAACAAACATATGGTGCTATATTAATAATTATTTGAATATTAATATTATAATTTTAGATTCAAAGAAAAAATATTGTTTCCATATTAATACAATATTATACCATTAATTAATATTTCCTAACCATCCATCATAAAAATTCTATAGCATCATCCTTGTGGGTTGTTAAACTGACCCAAATTAGATAATGATACAATAAATGGATGATAATGAATATTGATGTTCCTTGATTAGTGTAGGATCACTAAGAGGGGGGGGGGGGTGAATCAGTGATCACTTTATTTTATTAATTATTCTTATGAACTCATCCTTTGAAAATTATTATAGTTATGATCCATTTAATGATATCTATTGACCTCACTTGATATAAATAAATATAAAGTGAGAGATCAACACCCGATATTTACTAGGTTCAAGAAAAATACCGACTTCTTACCATGTTTTTTATCCCCTATACCATGGATTCTTTTAAAAACTTATTTCAGACATACAAATTCATTGGAAGTAACTGGTTATACACCTTAGTAATCATTCCTCCAACTAACCTTGGTTCTACACTCCAATAATCAACTCTTATGCCACAATTGGTTATACCCCCAAACTATCATTCGCATATCCATTTCCTTTATAGCTGGTTATACACCCAACCACAATCCTTTTTAATAACTAGTTATATACAACAACTATAATCTATTAATTATTCTTTTATATTCCATTGTAAAAATATCTTATTCTTCAGATGTTCTTTCTCCATAAACAATTGGATCAACTCCACATACATACAATCTTTAAGATTTTCAGGAACTATCTTAAGATTTTGTTGGTATAGAAACATATTCCCCATAATACAAAGACCAATATAACTCAATATCACCTTATAGAACTTTTTTTTGAAAATTTACCTTAACGAAAGTCCATATGATCAAGTACCATCCTATATACCCTCTATCTGATGGGTCAAAACCTCCATATAGTATGTCTCTATCTTGTAATCCTTAAATTAATGCACTTTAGTCCCATGAAAATTAGTTTGATAATCCTTAATATGATGCTCCTTATTCGTATGGTGTGATTTCATCAACTAAGTAGAAACTTAGTTGAAAAGTCATGCTCAATTTTTTTGACTGATAATACTCGATTTGATACTTCTTTTTTTACTGGATGAATCCTAGTATGATGTTCTTATACTTGAGTCTCCTCAGTACAATGGTCCTCATTCAACCAAGTAGAACCTTGGTTAGTTATGGCACAAATCCTCTAACACTTTTTCTCCTATATGTATGAGTAATGTTCTACACCCATACTTTTGCACCCACTTTTTATAGGTGCGCTTCTCAGTTGAACATGCAGGAAATATAAAGTATTTTAGAGCTCATCCAAAAATTAAATTTCAAATTTCCCGCTCAACACAATTTTTATAAAATCCACTTGAACATTCAAGAACATTTTTGAATCTTCTTACAAAATCAACATCTGTAACCTTTTATGAAGTTCCTTAAACATGATATTAAGAAGCTTCTTCAAACATAATTAACAATAAAAAGATAAAAACTATTGAACAAATATCTTCTCATCATCATTATTAAGGAATTTCAAATTTTTATGTAAATCTCCATAAAACTCCATTCATAAAATGTATATTATATGTACTTTGAAATAACTCCTCTATCTAATAGTACATCATTAACATTCTTTGTCTGATGGCCTCATAAGCCAAATATTTGTTTGATATATCTTTACTGGGTTCCTCTTTATTAGGAGCCCTCTATTTATTGACCTAAATATACCTTAATCTAATATAAATAAAATTTATCTAAAATTTTTTATTACCTTTTCTACCTGGAGAACCTCCATATGATGGATTCATATTACTCTATCCATTAGAGATTTCTAGTGTCTATATGGTGGACCTTAATTCATTAAAACCTCATAGATGTCTATGTTCGGTGATATACACTGGTTATCTCACTCTGGAAGCATTGACATGCCATCCTAAATTTGAAAAATTATTTCTCCATTTTAAAAATGATTCATACAAATAGTATCTTTAATTTATGACTCAACTTCACAATGTATCAAATTGACTGACCATTTGAACTCCATTGATTCATCTACTTGCTTTGTATAGTTTACTTATATCTAGTATGAATTTGTTCATATTCATCTGGTAAGTTTAATAGAGATCCTCAACTAATTCAATACATAGGTTTCCTCTATACAATCAATTTTTATCCAATCATGGCAACTTCATCAATCAAACATTGAACAACCCCAACTTCATAGATCAATATTATCTCCATAATTCTATATCTTCAAACACTGGAACTTGGAATACATAAATCCACATCCATAAACCTTGATTCTGATCCTCTAATAATGCAGTTCAACTTTTTATAACCTACATCTCAAGCTTTCTCCAGAAATAAACTTCTCACCCGTTATACAAACTCATACAAAATTAGCAACACCAACTTATTACAAATCTCCATCTAGAATCATCATCCCTGTTCCATCTAGTAAAATTGTGTTTCTTAAAATTTTTTACTTATTTACCTTTTTATGAATACATAATAAATTATCTTGGATCATGAGTATGTTCATGATGTTAGAAACTTGAATATTGGAATTGCATCAATAGGCTTGGTAGGGAATCTTACTTACAATCCATAAGGAAAATTCCTGACATAACTCCCACAATACATATTATATCAAAATTCGTCAACATTATTAATAAAATTTATCTAAAAAAACATAATTATATATTGAAAAAAATGCAACCAAACTTACTTTGAAAAAATAATACCCCATTTTTTTTCAATATATACATAAAAATTCAAACATCTTAAAAGTCAATATGTGTTCTAAACACTTTCTCCCCATATGATGTTTTCATTCTCTTACTCCCCATATGTTATTTCTCACACTTATTGATGATTAAATGAAAAGGGTAACATAAGAATCATCTCAACTCATATTCCTTCATCTTAGAAACTTAAAATTTCCCTCAAGATAAAAATATTATCACCTGAGTTTCTTAGCAAAGAGTCTTTAACTAAACAAATCTAAGTCTATAGGGGTGGACTCGATATAGAAAACAAGAGTTTATAATCAAGGTGATAAATGTTGTCCATTACAAATATATCATGAAATAATTACCTAAATATCATTCCAACATATTTATATTAAAGTAAATTTGAATAAGTTTGTTAAGATATATCCTGCACCTATCACAAAAAATAAAAAATAGTTCAAGAGTATAAACACAAATTCCTCAAGATCTCATATTTCTTAATATCATTGCTTATCATTTAAGAAAAGTAAGATACTCATACCTCAAATTAAAATTTGATCCCCATTAAGGTTATCCTTTTATTCCCCACCATGGTTTGAAAATGTTCCATGATGGGTGACTCTTCTTTCTGTAAAACTTTTTCAACACATAACCAAATTTTCTACAAATTCTCATTAAATTCTAGTCATGTTAGTAAAAAAAGAAAGTATATTGGGAATAAGGATGAAACTTAATGTTCCTTAAATGTAAGGATCAAACTAAGAGTCTTCTCCCAGTCTATAATTATTCTTTTTATTTTTATATTTTTTTATGGGATGTATTTTCTTCTTTATGACCAGCCTTCATAGATTTTTGTAATGGATTTATTTTCATCTATATAATATTCAGATGAATCTATCATATTATCTTCATATTTTGTAACTTTTTTGTTACCTTTTGTTTTTAACATCATCTTCAAGATTTAATTTTTGGTCAGTAAGATAATCATAAAACTTTTAGTAACATGGTCATATTTATTACATATCTTTTACTTTTTTCAAATCTTTAAACTACCATCTATTGAAGATTTAATATCCATATTATTATCATATTTTGAAGTCTGTTTATTCACTTTTTATTTAGATATATTTTGTTATTTATTAAAATTTATATCAATGAACATTTTATCTAACCAAATAACTAAGCACCCTTTCTTATATTGTTCAATTTTATTGAGATTCTCACTTATAGTGTTAATATAATTCTCCTTCTTAAATTTCTTTTCTTCCTCATCATAAATTCTGAAAAGAATTGTTCTTATATTCTCATTATAGACCACCTAGATTCACCCCATTTTTCTAGAAGAGACATATTATACTAGAATTAATTTTATTTGTTCACAAATACTACAAAAGACCATAAATGACCTCTAAATTTTGATCTTTCATACTGATAGTTGTACTACTCTAAAGTTTGTTTTTGTTGTTGTTTATTTAAAAATAGTGGGTGAATTTGTTCAGGGAGATGATTTCTTGATAAATTCTAATATTTCGTAGTGGATGATGATTGATCAAAAATCTTAATTTCCAAACTTTCAACATTAGAATAATAATATATACATTGAGATTGTTTTAGAATAGAAATAAACAACTTCTATGAGCCTAGATTTTGACTATCTTGAGAAGATTCACCTTTAACCTCAATCACTTTGGTAAAGTCTTATTTGATATTTCTTAAATCACTTTGTACTGTAAGAAAAATTGATTGTGTTTTTGATAACTCTTATTATTTCTCATCCAAACTCTCTTTAATTATATTCCCCATCATCTTTAATTAATCCAACTTCAAACTATTCTACATACACTCCCCAATAACTGTTATTTATACCTTGTTGAGATTCCCTTATCAAGTAGATGTTCCTTTAAAAACTTTTAGTTTCCTTTCAATATTACCCACTTTCAATTTATAATATATAAAAACATTAAGGCTTATTACCACCTTTTTATCAACTCACCATTCAAAAAAATTATCTCCTTAAATTATTTCTTCAACTTATTCTTTTATTTCTTGAGTTGTGTAATTTTCTTAAGAGAATATTCAAAATTTTATTTAAGAATCCACTTAAGTTATGTTTTATCTTCTCCATAATCATCACTATCTGAAGAATAACTCCTTTTTATAACACATTCTAGGAATTTTACATGAAAATTAGATTTTTTGCTGGATGAAGTATCATCCCTCTCTCTTCTACACAATAAACTTTTTTTTATTGTTAAGAAAATTTTTATTATATTTATTCAACTTCTGTTTTTGAGACTTCTCATATTCTTCTTCTAACTAGAATCATTAATCTTATTCTCTGGAAAATTTCCCAAAAAATAGATGCTATTATTAAAATTCCATCATTTAATACATTTATTACATTTTCCTTTCCAATTTCATTTTTTTATATCTACTAGAAAAAATAGAAATGATTGTGTTAAAGTACTCTTCATTTTACTCAACATTTGAATCACTTGATACTTATTCTATTTCTTTATTATTATAATTCAGTTTTAACAAATCTTTAAAATATATATCTTCCTTATCCATCTTCCTAAATATTATTTTTTTGAAATTTTATATGAAACAAGGATATTATGATGTTAATCCAAAGATAAATCCTCTCAATATCCTAGAGATAACACTTTGGAATCAAATATATCTAGAAAATGTCTCCTCAATTTATTAACAATGGTATAATCTTATATCTTCTCACTGAAACCTCCGATATTTCTGTCAATCCCATTGAATCTTATAAAGTACTCATAATAATCTTCATCAGCCATATTAATATCCTCAAACCTGCTCCACCAATTTTTTTATCTTAACTCACTTAACTTTTTCATTTCCTTCATAGATACTTATCAATTTATCCCACATTTTTTAGCTATTGGAAACCCCATAATCTTTGTATAAATATTATTTGATAGATCTATGAAAAGAGCATTCTGAGATTTTCCATCAACTTACAAATTTATCTCTTCTAAAACTTTCATATAAACCTCATAAATGAGAGGAAATCCCATGCTTTTAGTATCTCTAACTTCAAGGGAAAGAGATAAAATACATGGTAACATTATATTCTTCTAGCTGTGATAGTTACTTCCATTCAATATTAGAAAATCCCTATTTTTCATTGAACTTATATTATCCATTCTTAGTAGATAGTTAGTTATTTTAGAGTCAAACTTCTTTGATACCGATTAAAACTCTATGATTAGTGTAGGATCATTGACAGGGGGTTAATCTGCGATCACTTTCTTTTATGAATTCTTCTTACGAACTCAACCTCTAAAAAACATCAGGGTTAAAATCCACTCAAAGAAATATCTCAACCTCACTTTTTATGAAGTAATATAAAGTGAGATATTAATACATGATATTTAAAATTTTAAAAACAAAAACATACCCCTTTACATGTTTGATATCCCCTCTATCATGGATATTTCTCTTAACTTCTTTTAGGAATATAAAGATGTAAGAGGAAACCGGTTTTACACATGAGTAATCATTCCTACATCTAACCCTAGTTCTACACCCTAAAAATCAAATATTCTTCTATAGTTGGTTATACCCCCAACTATCTTTCTTATATTCTCTTACTTCCTGACTGGTTATACACCCTATCCACAAGCCTTTTTAGTAACTATTTCTACACACCCACTATATGATCTTCCTTCTTCTTTTTTTATCCACTATAGAAAGATCTTATTCTTTAGATATTCATTCTCCATAATTAAGTTGGATCACCTTTTCATGTGTACAATCATCAAGATCTTTAACAACTATCTTGAGAGTTTGTTGGTATATAAACTTTATCATGATCTTATAAAGACCTGGATAACTCAATATCACATTAAAAAACTTTTTTTTAAAATTTACCTTATGAAAACTCTATATGATCAAGTTCCATATAGCATGACCCTAATCTAGTGGGTCACAATCTCTATCCAATATGTCTCTATCTTGTACTCCTTAAATCAATTCACTTTATTCTAGTGATACTAGATCCGATAAACCTTTTTCCTATTCTCATTAATCATCTGATGAAATTAGTTTAACTAAGTAGAAACTTAGTTGAAAACTCATGATCAACTTTTTATTAGAATGATGATACTTGTTTTGATAATTTTTCATTCACCTGATGATACTTGGTCTAATATTATTTTGAGAAATGTTATTTGATCAAATGATCATCCTTCAATCATGTATAACCTTGATTAGATAATCATATAAAAAATCCTTCAAGATTTCCACTCCTCCACTTATGAACTTTATTTAACACACGTACAATTTTACCCCTTTTTACAGGTGCACTTATAAAGCGAATAGGAGGGGATGATAATGTATTTTCCAACTCAACTGAAATTCAAATATCATACTTCCCTTTTCTGAAATTTCATTGGATTCCACTTGAAAATTCTAGAACATTTATAGAACTTCTTATAAACTCAATGTCTATAACCTTCTATGAACTTCTTTAAACTTTGAATTAAAGAAATTATTAAAAATTCCTTAACCTTGATAAGATAACAACCGTTGAACACATAACTTTGTATCATCATTGATAACGAATTTACAAAGTTTATGTAAATATCTATAAAAGTCTATTCAATGAATGTTTATCCAATGTACTATTCAAGAACTCCTCTATTTGATGAAATATCATCAATATTCTCTATCTGATTGAATCATAAGAGAAATATCTATTTGATATGTATTCTCTAGGTTCCACTCTATTAGGAGACCTCTTTCCATTGGGCTCAATATATCTCTATCCAATACAACTCAACTTTATCTCAAACTTAATATTCCTTTCTATTCCTGAAGCACATTCATATGATGCATTCATAATGCCCCCTTAATTGGATCATTATATTGTATGTCTAATGGAACTTTATTCAATTAAACCTCATAGATTTATCTATGTAGGGATCTGCACTAGAAATATATCTTCAATAATATTTCCATGTAATCCTCCATTTGATACATCATTCTCTATCCAATACATGCTTCATACAAACAATCTCTGTACTTTCTAATTGAACTTCACCTTGTAACAAACTGTATGACCATTGGAAATTTGTTGATTTATCAACCCTCTTTGTCCAGTTTTCTTCTATCTAGTATGACTTTATTCATGTTTGTTTTGTAAGATTTATACATCTTTCTAACTGATGCACTACATAGGTTTCCTCTATCGATAATTCTTTATCTGATATTGATAACTTCAATAATAAAACTTTGTAAAAACTAAAATTCTTAGATTAATCACATTTATTTATAGTCGTATCTTCAAACTTTGTAACTTGGATTACATACATCACCACTAATTAGTATTGATTTTTTCCATCTGATAACACTGTATAATTTCATACAACCTATATCTTAAGATTTCTCAAGAAAATAAATTCTCACCCTTTATAAAAACCCCTAAAAACTCAGCAATTACAAATTATTATAACTCTCTTTATAGTAATATCATCATTGTTTCATATAGTAACATTGTATTGCATAAATGTTTTAACTTATTTACCATAATATGAATGATAAAAAACATAGATCAGATCATGAGTATGTACATGATGTTAGAATCTTGAAGACAAGCAAAGAATCAGATGAATTGGTACGGAAATTTTTTTACGCCCCATGAAAAAAGTTTCTTACATGACCCCAACAACATCTCTTCTCTATAACATATCCAAATTTCTTAAGAAACTCTGTTTACAAACACATAAAGATATATTGTCAATAATTGAAATCAAAATCACTTTGTAAGAAAATTATAAAGTAATTTTATCATAATATAACTATTATATATATAACATGATATTATTAAATGTAATAAAACGGGTTAATTAGACTTAATAAGAAAGGGTATGTGAATATAAAAGAAAAATAAGTTTAAGAAGTCATTACTTACAAATAATAAATCAATATTCTCTTGTAAAAATTCATAATTTTGAAGGATTTGGGTCTTCTTATTAAGGCCAGAACCTTAAAAAAGTACAGATGGTGAAAATTATAGAGAATCTAGGATGTTTATAGTGATGAATCCAAATTTTATGTATGTTTTGGAAATAGTTGTAGATGATTTGTTTTATAGGTAATAGTAAGTGAAAGTTTTCAAAATACTAATTCTTTAATGTGTAAGGTACATAATTAAATGAGGCATGTGGCTCTAAAATGGAAAATAATGGATATGGGTTTAAAAACTCATCTATTTTTTTGATAATATTTAGTGATATTTTTTCACTTTACACCATGGTTTGACCCTTTACCATATTTTACCATTTTCCTTGGTAAATCACTTTTTAACCCAGTAACATATTTTTGAAGGAGATATGCCCTAAATAATATATATATATATATCTGTGTGTGTGTGTGATATATGTGGGATATTTATTATTTATGATTTAGAATGTCATATAATATCACATGAATGGTTCCAAAGGCATATTTTATGTATTTTTCTTATATTGTGTCACAACCCGACCCACCGGGGTACACTTGGATAGTGATAAACCAAGAATGAAACTCCAAGCCCACCTGCAATAGGCTAGGGGCTGGTGACCTATGCCAAGTTGGAATATTACACACATAGGAGGCATCAAACAACTGTACCTTTATATACACACACATATCAATATACCCACATAATGATGAAAGATAAATAAAACTGATAGAATAATGCATGAATATTATACATCCTACATTAGAGTATAAAAAAATATTGGAAAGTAATAAATGTTGAAATACAAGCCCAACCAAGAATTCCAAAGAGTCCAACCTACTATGATAGAGGGGAATACTATAGAATGCAACCATGGTATGTCTAGCTCAAAATTCTCTTCCTAATCCTAGTCCTCCTAGGACACCATCAAAAGGCCTGACATATACATAAGACATGACATATATGGTAAGATCCAATGGAGGGGTGAGTATAAAAATACCCAATAGAACACCCATAAATCCTCAAACACAAATCATTAAGACAATTCATCTCATTAACTCAAAGGTGTAGGTTTTCGGCACTAATGAAGGATCATTTTAAGGTATGAACGACTCAAATTTTATTCATAAATCATGTGTAATCATTTCATTACATGATCATGAGACCATGTCCAATAAAAATAACAGATTAAATAAACTACATTAATATGAAATTACCAAAGGGAGAAGATCTTCCAATATAATTCACAATTAATTTATGAGAAGATATAGAAATAACTAAACTTATAATTCAACTTTCATTCACGATTTGATGGACTGAAATCGACCATACCATCATTGTACAGTAGGATTCATGTGATGAATCCTTCTAGAAGTGGTCCACACATGCACCAAAATCTTTGATTAACATCATAGAGCCATTGGGTTCTAGCACAACTAATCCTGATCACTTTCATTTTTCATGGTTTATTTTATTAGTTCTCTTCATAAATGATGAATAACCCTTGGTGTTATATCAAAATTGTAACAGCCCGAGATTTTATGAAAAATATTCTTTTTAATTTTATTAATTTCTTATGTTGTACGCTACACCAAAAGGAGCTAGCACAACACACATCCTTGACTTGCCTTGAATTACACGCAATCACGACCTTCCTCGATAGCATGTATAGTACGCAATAACGAGTTTCACTAAACAACAATATGCTATTAAAACATTATTAAAACTAGCCGTTATGAATAGTAATAACCACTTTTTGAAATTTTGTAAATTTTATTTTTCAAAATGGAATTCATTTTTGGATTCGTAATATCGAAATTATCTTAGGGTGAAATTTTGGTACTTTTCGGATAACTTTCATATTCTGATGAATAGTGAAAATTACTAAATTTTAATTAAAAACAACTTTTTTAATCGAAATAATTAATAGTGATAAATTATTAATTTGAGTGGTTTTAAAGTATATTTAGAATATATTTTTACAATTTAATACAATGTTGGTCATTGGATGTAATTTCACATTTAAACCAGTTATAAACTAGTGTTAATCTTTTGATAGTTATTATCTCTTAAAAACACGCTATTTGTTTTGACGACGAGAATTAATTTTTAAATTAGTTAATGCAACTGATATGTTTTGAATTTGGTAAAATAGAAATCATTTTTGAGTTCATAATATCAAATATAGCTTAGGCCTAATTTTTGGTATTTTTCTGAAAACTTTCAATTTTCGATGAATAGTGAAACCACTAAGTGGTAGGTTAAAAACTGAATTTTGCATAAAACTTAATTTTAACGCTTCTGTGAATGGAATTTCGAAAATCCGAGAGACACAGTTAATATCAAGGACTAAAATGTGGTTCAATGAGATGAAAATAATTTTTGGTGAATAGTAACTTTTTACTTTTTTTACCACGGTTAAAAGTAAATAGGGTAATTAAGGGTAAAGATGATATTATTATTACCCTAACACTTGTCCTAATTCTATTGGATAAGTGAAATTCGATCAAAAACAAACTTAGGAATAAAATATGACCATTTAGGCTCACTTGGATTAGATTAGGACATTTATTATTAATTTATTTAAAGAAGGGTTAAAAGAGTTAAAATCAAAGTTTATTTACTAAAACATTTTTAATATGGGGTTATACATAAGATAAATTCGACTATAAATATTCATTAGAAATATAAAAATATTTCCTACATAATGGTATTTTATTTGTAATTTTAGACATTAAATAATTTAATTTATTTATGACACAAAGATGATGTAGTAATTATCTTATTAATGAAATATTGACATAATTGATGTTATAAAGACAAAAATAAATATAATTTGAGACTTTTTATGAATTCCAATAATTTTCTAGGTAACTATGATATATTAGTGTTGATTTAATCAACTTGGTTCGAACATATAATTCTGTTATGACTTTCACAAAAATCATATATCAAATAGTGTCAAAATTGACACAAAATAGTTTTTAAATCAAATATTATATTATTAATTGTTATTTTATTCCTAAAAATCTAAGGTTCGGCCAAATGACTTAGATAAGGATATATATATTAATAATAAACAATTTGGGGTTTGTTTGGCATGTTATAGTAAGTGTATTAACCATATAGTGTAAGAAAACAAAAAGACACGGTAAAAGTTAAATTATTTAACTTAGAGTTAAATATAATTGATAAGGTTAAAATAATAACCTAAACTTGTCTAAATCTTATTGGTTGATAGGAGTTCGACCCACCCCCACTTTAGCTCCGAAATAAGACCCTTTGGAACCATTATAAACCGATTTTGACTTTAATATAAAATAATATTTTGAGATATTCCTAAGGTGCCCCTCTCCTCCATTATAAAAGGACACCTCCTCCCCCTCCTCCTCACACCAATTTGAGCACTCACACTCGTCAAAACCCTGCCAAAATCCCTTCTCCACTTCCCTAGAATAATCCTAGAGGTTCTGGTCTTCCTCAAAGACCAATTTTAGTGCCCTAAGAGGAGGTCTCAAAGAGGCGCTTCAAAGAAGAGGTAATTTCCATTACCAATTCTTTCACCTTTATTTCTTATTCCACTTATTCTTATTAGGTTGTTTCATTATGAAGTAATAACATCAGTATCACTAATATAATGATATGTTATTATAAGTATGAAACAATCCTAATTCACCATCTATCCATCCTACGGAAAACGAAATCACCGCACGTGCGTACGTACGGAATACCGTCTCCACGCTGTGGTGTAATCTGTTTTTCCACCAACACCTTACATGGATGGGTATTATAGTGTAAAGAATAACTATACATAGTTATTATAACATCATAATTATTCTGATATATTGTATCATCCACTCCAATTCAATTCAATAATTATGGAAATGATATCATCGCTCGTGCGTACGTACGGACTACCGTCTCCACGACGCGATGAGATTCATTCTCAATGATTAACCATTCATGAATGATTATAAAGTATATATAATAAGTACTAATGAAATATTTGACATAATAATGATACTTTATTTATGTATATTTATATGTATGTCATCTACTTACTTCCATTCAAGACAATAAAGAAAGAAAAACAGCGTTCATGCGTACGTACGGACTACCGTCTCCATGAACGGTGTTTTTCATTTCATTTATCTATCTATTATATATATATATATATACTGAATATATATGATATATAAATCATATTTTATATTCTGGAATTAAGTAAATCATGATATAAGTAATAATAATGTCAATAACAACAAGTCAAAACACCTACGATAAATGAAACGATTTTACCCAAAACGCTCCTTAACATGGAATTTACAAAAGAACGGGTAAAATAAAGTCATAAGTGAACCATATATGATATCATAAAATTTAGTATGATTCTGGAATAAGTCAATGACATTATTTAAATCATTATACAGGAGGTTCGGACACTTACGAAGCAAATCAGACCTAAGGTAAGGGAAATATCACAATCTCATTTTTATCCGAGATTGTTTATTCGTAAATATTTACTGGGGTGTATTTTATCATCCACATCCATGTTTCATCAATATGTAATATTATTTCCATCCACCTACAATTGTTTAAATCCATTTTTACCCTTCGGTGAGTTTTCAGTAATATGTATGAAATGAATCTTTTGTCATTTTTCGTACGAGGTACTTTTTGACTTTTCCGAAAAAAGTACGAAGAATGTTTTTTTTAACTTATACGGCATGAATGGATTTTTAAAACATTATTTCCAAGAAACATACTTTACAAGTTTTTAAGTTTATTTTTAATCAACTTATTTTATTTTAAAGTCGTATGACATGTTATGAAAGGAAAAATGTTTCTGAAGTAGAAATGATATTTTCCTCAAGAATGGAGTTCAAGTATTTTATCAAAATTATTTTCCATCTAAGATAATAAAAGGGTTCTGTTTTTATCCCTATTATTACATTGGTTTGATTATGTTGTGATGGAAATATTTTTATGAATTCCTTTATCTTATATGAATTGTTTTATGATGTCATGTTGTTTAAGAATCGCAATTTTATTACATGGGTTATGCTATGATGTATGGTTTATGATTATGTGGCACTCATAAGAAAGGATTCATTATAAGATGGGTGGGACCTATATCTCCCTCCAATGAATTGGGTAAAGATTTTATATCTCATGAGATAGACATGGCTGGAACAGTAGGTTATACCGGTTCAGTGAAGCAGGACTGAAACAAGGGTAACTCAGTTCAGAAATGGACTTTGTCCACTAAGATAGTCTTGGAAATGAGTCATGACTAACAAGAAATGATTCTCTATGATTATGTGTGTATGCCAAAAAGTTTCATGTTTTATGTTATGCTTATTGGGATTTCATTTCACTACTATGATTTATCCCATGATATGAAATTATGCTCTCTTTTGCAGGTTAAGATTTCCAAAAGTTATGTTCTTATGAATATGATGTGATTGATTTTTTTTTCTTTATTTTTCTTACCCTTACTGAGCATTTGAGCTCACCCTTTTATGTTTTCTTTTCCCCAGGATATAAAGAAAGGTTTTAGGTAAAAAAAAAGGAAGATCTTTATGGGAGATATTGAAGATCTTTCACCACGATTAGAAGATTACGTTCCGAGTTTCCAAAGACACTAAACTATTACAATCCTTTTGTGTGTGTTTTTTTATGTACTAAGTATTCCGCAAAAGTAATGTAATGTTCATGTACGTCAGGCTTCGGGTCTCTACAGTTGGTATCAGAGGAAATGTTTAGTCAACCTTTGGAAACTAGGTTGTGAGAACGTTAGTGAGATCCCTAGAGATATTTCTAAGGTATGTCTAGGGATGTCCCTAAGGATAAGTATACGTATAGGATATAGTCCTAGAACTACGGTAACGATCATATAATTTAACCTAAGATGTTAGATATTGAATTTACTCCCCCGTTATTATGATTTTTGCCTCTAACACTATTCTTTTTGGGTTTTAGAAAATGGTTGGAAACAAGATGATTCACAATAATGGAGGATATGATGGACAATGGAATGATATTCTTCATGAGCAACCAAATGAAATGGGATTTGGAGGTCCAAACATCATTATTATGCCGAATCAACAATCTCATAATATGATCAATAAAGTAAAATTTGGTAAGTTTCCTGACTCGGCTAATAAGAGAAAGATGGAGTTTCATGATGATCATAGAGGAAAGAAAGTTCAATTTCCCCTATATAAATCATGTGGGAAGAGGCATCAAGGAGAATGTTTCAAAGGAACTGGAAGATGCTTTGGGTGTGGAAAAGAAGTACATAAAGCCAGTAAGTGCAAAGGAAAGGGTTCATTTAACACCATGGATGAGGATAATGGTATTGATATGACATCAACAATGGTTAAATGTTTTAAATGTGGAATGTACGGGCATTATGCAAACCAATGCCTTAAGGTAAAGTCTCATGAAGAGAATCAGTATGGTCATATGGGAAATATTTATGTTGATGATGATGAAGAGAATACAAATGATATGTGAGATGAAAGAATTGCTGAAGCTTGGACAATGGATTAAGAAGGTAGTGGAATGATTACATGTTTATCAAGTGTAATGTTGTATAAGTAATCTCATGGTACTATGGAATAAAGAGACATCTAAGGATTGTTACACTGTTGTCTTTCCTTATGTTTTGAAAGTGTATGATTAATGATACCAGTAACCATGAAAGGTTATTCAGATATTTTTGGAAAGTAGATGATATGTGCATAATGAAGGGATAAGGAGAAAATTAAATGTTTGAGAGTATTCATGAGCTCATGATTGATATAAGGACTAAGTGATATCATGGTTTGAGTATATAGAATTTTGAGGATTTTGGTATGTGGAAAGTGTTATCTTTTAACTGCATACATGTTTTCACTAAGGTCCAATGGGTATTCAAGAAAATACTTTATTAAGGCCTTTGAATGTTTGTAATGTGACCAACAAGACATATCTTATGATATATGGGGATGAACGATGGTATTAAATCTCTGGTAATTGTTTTCCCTATATTATGAGAGTGGACTGCATTATTATGGATAAGCCTAAAGATTAGAATGGATTATGTTGGACATAAGTTAGTATTGTTTAAGGATTGAAGATTTTCGATATTATTGATGGGATGTTATAGTTATATAGCTTTAGAAAAAGGACAACCTGCAGGACGGGCGACAGCCCATCGCTTCGGACAAGGCTGTGGGAATCGAACCCACAACCGAAGTGCGACTGGCCTTTATCGCCTACCACTGGCCTACAGGAAGTTCCTGTTTAGTAGAAACTAGTTTTATTATATTAAGAAGTATGATATATGAAGTATAAGTCCATTTTAGGAACCATATATGATTAATCTTACTATAGAATGACTTATGTATATTTAATAACATTTGCTAACCTTTTGTTTGAGACAGATGGAATGACCCGTCATTCTATCACATGATCTGCTAACACTTCACGAATAACAAATTCAACTTCATTTATTTTATAGATGAAGTGGAAATTGTTCAAGGCACGAACAACAGTGAGATTGTACCAAAATAAAGTAAGTATTTATTCTAATTCTTCAACTTTAGGGAAACGATTTTGAAAACAAAAAATGTTGTCCTAGTGCTCTTATATCTGATTAATCATATGGTACCTTAGATCGTCACAAATTTATGGATTTTTGATTGTTGTATTTTCCATAGCCATGTTCTCTACCACTCTCCATCAGAACATGATGGTTAGATTTTTCTTCCATATCCATATTTTCACCTATGTGGAAACCCAGTGATTAGTTTATTTGGGGTAACCATTACGTTTCATACCTTTTTTTTAAAGATTGGTTTTGGTATTCCTTTTTACGATGTGGGTTTCTATTAAAGAAACTTTCGAATAGTAAACCATTTATAACCCAGACGAATTTTGAGGGCGAAATTCATTTTAAGGGGGGTAGAATGTAACAGCCCGAGATTTTATGAAAAATATTATTTTTAATTTTATTAATGTCCTGTGTTGTACGCTAAACCAAAAGGAGCTATCACAAAACACATCCTTGACTTTCCTTGAATTACACGCAATCACGACCTTCCTCGATAGCATGTATAGTACGCAATAACGAGTTTCACTAAACAACAATATGCTATTAAAACATTATTAAAGCTAGCCGTTATGAATAGTAATAACCACTTTTTGAAATTTTGTAAATTTTATTTTTCAAAATTGAATTCATTTTTGGATTCGTAATATCGAAATTATCTTAGGGTAAAATTTTGGTACTTTTCGGATAACTTTCATATTCTGATGAATAGTGAAAATTACTAAATTTTAATTAAAAACAACTTTTTTAATCGAAATAATTAATAGTGATAAATTATTAATTTGAGTGGTTTTAAAGTATATTTCGAATATATTTTTACAATTTAATACAATGTTGGTCATTGGATGTAATTTCACATTTAAACCAGTTATAAACTAGTGTCAATCTTTTGATAGTTATTATCTCTTAAAAACACGCTATTTGTTTTGACGACGAGAATTAATTTTTAAATTAGTTAATGCAACTGATATGTTTTGAATTTGGTAAAATAGAAATCATTTTTGAGTTCATAATATCAAATATAGCTTAGGCCTAATTTTTGGTATTTTTCTGAAAACTTTCAATTTTCGATGAATAGTGAAACCACTAAGTGGTAGGTTAAAAACTGAATTTTGCATAAAACTTAATTTTGCCGCTTCTGTGAATGGAATTTCGAAAATCAAGAGACACGGTTAATATCAAGGACTAAAATGTGGTTCAATGAGATGAAAATAATTTTTGGTGAATAGTAACTTTTTACTTTTTTTTACCACGGTTAAAAGTAAATAGGGTAATTAAGGGTAAAGATGATATTATTATTACCCTAACACATGTCCTAATTCTATTGGATAAGTGAAATTAGATCAAAAACAAACTTAGGAATAAAATATGACCATTTAGGCTCACTTGGATTAGATTAGGACATTTATTATTAATTTATTTAAAGAAGGGTTAAAAGAGTTAAAATCAAAGTTTATTTACTAAAACATTTTTAATATGGGGTTATACATAAGATAAATCCGACTATAAATATTAATTAGAAAGATAAAAAATATTTCCTACATAATGGTATTTTATTTGTAATTTTTAGACATTAAATAATTTAATTTATTTATGACACAAAGATGATGCAGTAATTATCTTATTAATGAAATATTGACATAATTGATGTTATAAATACCAAAATAAATATAATATGAGACTTTTTATGAATTCCACTAATTTTCTAGGTTACTATGATATATTAGTGTTGATTTAATCAACTTGGTTCGAACATATAATTCTGTTATGACTTTCACAAAAATAATATATCAAATAGTGTCAAAATTGACACAAAATAGTTTTTAAATCAAATATTATATTATTAATTGTTATTTTATTCCTAAAAATATAAGGTTCGGCCAAATTACTTAGATAAGGATATATATATTAATAATAAACAATTTGGGGTTCGTTTGGCATGTTATAGTAAGTGTATTAACCATATAGTGTAAGAAAACAAAAAGACACGGTAAAAGTTAAATTATTTAACTTAGAGTCAAATCTAATTGATAAGGTTAAAATAATAACCTAAACATGTCTAAATCCTATTGGTTGATAGGATTTCGACCCACCCCCACTTTAGCTCCGAAATAAGACCCTTTGGAACCATTATAAACCGATTTTGACTTTAATTTAAAATAATATTTTGAGATATTCCTAAGGTGCCCCTCTCCTCCCTTATAAAAGGACACCTCCTCCCCCTCCTCCTCACACCAATTTGAGCACTCAAGCTCGGCCAACCCCTGCCAAAATCCCTTCTCCACTTCCCTAGAATAATCCTAGAGGTTCTGGTCTTCCTCAAAGACCAATTTTAGTGCCCTAAGAGGAGGTCTCAAAGAGGCGCTTCAAAGAAGAGGTAATTTCCATTACCAATTCTTTCACCTTTATTTCTTCTTCCACTTCTTCTTCTTAGGTTGTTTCATTATGAAGTAATAACATCAGTATCACTAATATACTGATATGTTTTTATAAGTATGAAACAATCATAATTCACCATCTATCCATCCTACGGAAAATGAAATCACCGCGCGTGCGTACGTACGGAATACCGTCTCCACACTGTGGTGTAATCTGTTTTTCCACCAACACCTTACATGGATGGGTATTATGGTGTAAAGAATAACTATACATAGTTATTATAACATCATAATGATTCTGATATATTGTATCATCCACTCCAATTCAATTCAATAATTATGGAAATGATATCATCGCTCGTGCGTACGTACGGACTACCGTCTCCACGACGCGATGAGATTCATTCTCAATGATTAACCATTCATAAATGATTATAAAGTATATATAATAAGTACTAATGAAATAAATGACATAATAATGATACTGTATTTATGTATATTTATATGTATGTCATCTACTTACTTCCATTCAAGACAATAAGGAAAGAAAAACAACGTTCATGCGTACGTACGGACTACCGTCTCCATGAACGGTGTTTTTCATTTCATTTATCTATCTATTATATATATATATACTGAATATATAAGATATATAAATCATATTTTATATTCTGGAATTAAGTAAATCATGATATAAGTAATAATAATGTCAAGAACAACAAGTCAAAACACCTACGATAAATGAAACGATTTTACCCAAAACGCTCTTTAACATGGAATTTACAAAAGAACGGGTAAGATAAAGTCATAAGTGAACCATATATGATATCATAAAAATTAGTATGATTCTGGAATAAGTCAATGACATTATTTAAATCTTTATACAGGAGGTTCGGACACTTACGAAGCAAATTGGACCTAAGGTAAGGGAAATATCACAATCTCATTTTTATCCGAGATTGTTTATTCGTAAGTATTTACTGGGGTGTATTTTATCATCCAAATCCATGTTTCATCAATATGTAATATTATTTCCATCCACCTACAATTGTTTAAATCCTTTTTTACCCTTCGGTGAGTTTTTAGTAATATGTATGAAATGAATCTTTTGTCGTTTTTCGTACGAGGTACTTTTTGACTTTTCCGACAAAAGTACGAAGAATGTTTTTTTTAACTTATACGGCATGAATGGATTTTTAAAACATTATTTCCAAGAAACTTCCTTTACAAGTTTTCAAGTTTATTTTTAATCAACTTCTTTTATTTTAAAGTCGTATGACATGTTATGAAAGGAAAAATGTTTTTGAAGTAGAAAGGATATTTTCCTCAGGAATGGAGTTCAAGTATTTTATCAAAATTATTTTCCATCTAAGATAATAAAAGGGTTCTGTTTTTATACCTATTATTACATTGGTTTGATTATGTTGTGATGGAAATATTTTTACGAATTCCTTTATCTTATATGAATTGTTTTATGATGTCATGTTGTTTAAGAATCCCATTTTTATTACATGGGTTATGTTATGATGTATGGTTTATGATTATGTGGCACACATAAGAAAGGATTCATTATAAGATGGGTGGGACCTATATCTCCCTCCAATGCATTGGGTAAATATTTTATATCTCATGAGATAGACATGGATGGAACGGTAGGTTATACCGGTTCAGTGAAGCAGGACTGAAACGAGGGTAACTCGGTTCAGAAATGGACTTTGTCCACTAAGATAGTCTTGGCAATGAGTCATGACTAACAAGAAATGATTCTCTATGATTATGTGTGTATGCCACAAAGTTTCATGTTTTAAGTTATGCTTATTGGGATTTCATTTCACTACTATTATTTATCCCATGATATGAAATTATGCTCTCTTTTGCAGGTTAAGATTTCCAAAAGTAATGTTCTTATGAATATGATGTGATTGATTTTTTTTTCTTTCTTTTGCTTACCCTTACTGAGCATTTGAGCTCACCCTTTTATGTTTTCTTTTCCCCATGATATAAATAAAGGTTTCAGGTAAAAAAAGGAAGATCTTTATGGGAGATATTGAGGATCTTTCACCACGATTAGAAGATTACGTTCCGAGTTTCCAAAGACACTAAACTATTACGATCCTTGTGTGTGTGTTTTTTTTATGTACTAAGTATTCCGCAAAAGTAATGTAATGTTCATGTACGTCAGGCTTCGGGTCTCTACAAAAATATTGGGAGATAAGTAGAAGAAATATCTCTCTAGGTCTTGATATAATCTCACCTTATTAGTTATTCATACTAAGTCAATAAAGAAAGTGATATAACTAGAAATTTATTATATCTGGTTTTAGGTTGGAAAATCCCACACAAGACCCAAACCATATTTAATATTCTTAAATAACCCCATGTATATTAATAATAGTATTAATATTATTAATCTTTTGACAAGAAAAACACTTTAATAATATAAATAAATATCATTTATATTATTTGGACAATTAAACATAGTCTACTTTCCCTCAGTGACATTTATTGATCGTTATATAATGGATATTTAATTAAATAAATATCACTACATTATTCTATGATAAATATAATAAATATTATATTTTCCAAACTCACAAACTGATATTTATTATTATCATTTAACTCACTTTATTCTTTCAAATAACTTGTGATTCGATTATGTAAATCAAGAAAACCTAAATAAAAATTATTTATTCTAACCAGTTAAATTAATTACTTGAATTTAACTGAGATCATGGATACACAAAGCATGCGACCCTCTAGGAATCTTTCTTAGTGGAATTAGTCATAACCACATAAAGTCCAAGGTTAGAATCTAGAAACATGCCAATATATCCATAGATAAATAAGTTAACATTTCAACTATTTCTAAACTCCAACAAATGTTTTCCATGTAATATAATCGGTTTATTATGATATCACTAATCAAGAAGGTTGCATTCCAATGCCATAAACCAATACACTTGATGTCTCTTTCTTTGACTTTATAGAATTGAAATGACCCACTAAACAAAATGACCATGGATTTATGTAGGTGGTTTTATTCTATAAAATGTCCTAAGACATTTACTTATATTAGTTGACATAGGGGATAAATCCTTTCTAACATTATCTATTAATGAAATATCACTCATGACACACCCGACAAACATTACCTAGCTATTTACATACGGTGCCATAGTTTTCATCAATAAATAAAATTGTGCGAGTCAAGACAATAATTAATGATAATATTAAAGTCTAACGATCATTACACACATTCACATATAGGAATATACAATGACACATGGAAATATTGATTTCTTATTTGAGGGGTATTTTCTCACAACCTTTTATCTTGGAGATTACTAAAGGAGAAAACCATGAGAAGGTGTCTCAATGTCTTACAAGCCTCCTAACTTTGATATCCTTTATTTTCTATGTCCTATCAGATAATATCATCCAACCATAAAACAAGGTTCAATACTAATGTTGTGCCCCTCTAGGTTCTCAACATAGAGGGGAACTGCTATGACCTATCAGCATGACATATATTCTAGGGACATTATCATATAAAAATATCACATATCTGAACAATAAATATGTGATAAGAAAAATTATTTAATTAAGAAAACATGTAATCTAGTACTAAACAAGTTGGTTATAAGGAACCAACTCTAATAGACTCCCAATTACACTAAAACTTACTGATAATATATTTCAGTCCACTATCTCTCACATGACACTCATGCTTTTACTAAGACAAATCCTTCATTAAGGGGTCCTCCAAGTTTTTCTAGGAAGATACTATTCTCATCATAACATAAAAACATTGAGAAAAATCCCTCAAGATATGAAACTTAGAAATTATGTTCTTCTTTTTCCTTTGGTGTGACCTTGGATCATCGGAGAGAGCCAACACTGCAATATTATCTATGTGAACAATGACAGGGTATTTACTACTAGCCACCACATTAAGATCTTAGAATTTTTTTTGAATCTATACCACTTTGTTGGCTGCATCACAAGACAAAATGTACTTGAACTCCACTATATAATCAGTGACAACCAGCTACTCTGAACTCATCTATCTCATAGCTCCTCTGTTGAGCTAAAACATTTATCTTGAATATAATTTCATATCATTATGATATATCTGAAAACTAGAATCTATATAACTATTGATGTCTATATCTTCATCTCCCACATACACCAGGAATACATCCTTAGTTTTCCTCAGATACTTAATGATATTCTTAACATCAGTCCAATGCTATTTACCTGGATATTCTTGATATCTTCCTACTATGATAAAAGTATAGGCAAAATCAAGCCTCATACATAACATGACATACATGATAGATCCTGTCACTAATGTGTATGAGATCTTACTAATTATCTATATTTCCTTTAATTATAAGGATACATTTTATTGGAAATATGTATACCATGTTATGTTGGAACCAATACCCTCTTAGATTTTTCAATACTGAACCTCTTCATTATTTGGTCAATAAATTTACCTTGAATTAGTCTAAGCATCTCTTGGATCTATCATGCATGATCTTGATCCCTAGAATTCAGGTTTCTTCACCTAATTACATCATAGAGAATTACTTGCTCAATCATTCCTTAAACTCTTTTAAATCAGGTATATTGTTTCTAATTAGTAATATTTCATCAATATATAACACTATGAAATTTTTTTTATCCCACTAAAATGTTTGTAAACACATGTATCACATTCATTATTAATAAAATAAAGTTATTTTATAGCTTCATTGAATAAAATATTATAATACTTGGAAAATTTCTTCAATCCATATATAGATCTATGAAAAATTCATAACTTTTTTCAATTTTATGGAGTCAACAAACATTGTTTTTTTTTCATATACACATCCACTTGAATGTTCTTGTTAAGAAATGTTGTTTTGGTATCCATTTTCCAAATCTCATAGTCACAGTAAGATGCTTTGAAAAAAATCCAATGGAATTAAACATGGAAACTAGAGAAAAGGTTTCATCATAGTCTATTCCTTAACATTGTTTAAATCCTTCACCCACTAGCTGTGCTTTATAGGTATTTAATTTACCTTTTATGTACAACTTTATCTTGAATACCCATTTACACCCAACATGTTTTACATCAATTGGTGGATCGATCAAAACCAAAACTTGGTTTAGATACATGGAATATATCATAGAATTAATGGATTATTTACATCTTGTAGCTTATGATATCTCTACCACCTCCTTATAGGATATAGGTTCATCATCATTAACCAATAAAGATTCACCATCATCAGTGATTGGAAAACCATATTTCTCTGGTTCTCTTACCTCTCTAGTACTCTTACGCAACACTTTTGTTTCAGGAACAACATTTTCCATAGAGACCTATAGAATTTTTCCCCATACAAACTCTCGTGTATCCTTAGAATCCACTTCATCGAAGTCAATCTTACTCCCACTATATTCCTTGATGATTTTTTCATTCTTAAGAAAGAAAGCATATATTGAATAGTACATTCTTGTATGAAGATTTGTTTAAGTAGTATCACCTAGATTACTTTGGATACCCTATAAATATACACTTCAGGCCTCAAGGTACTAGTTTGTTTCTTGAGCGGGCCTTAACAAATGCTTTACACCCCCATGCATGAACATGTGAAAAAATGTGTTTCTTTCTAATCTATAACTTTAAGGTAATACCGTTTTCCACCTTTTTTAGTACTCAATTAAATATGTATAATTCCATATGTGACTCATATTCTCAAAAGGATAATGAATTGCTTTCATGAATCATCATTGACCATACCGTGTCCAAAAAAGGTACAATTCGTCCTTTTATTAACACCATTCCACTACGGTGTATAAGGTTGAGTGAGTTGAGATAAAATCACATTCTTTTGTAGGAAGTAAATGAAGTCTTGGTTAATATATTCACCTCCTTGATTCGATCAAAGTTTTTTTATCTTCTTACCAAACTAGTTCTCAACCTCATTCTTGAACTATTTGAATCTCTTAAAAGACTTAGAATTATACCTCCTTAAGTATATATAACCACGACTACTTTTTTCATTAGTAAAATTAATAAAATATGGGAACCCACCTCTATCCTCTACTTGAAAAGGACTACACACATCAGTGTGTACCAAATCTATAATCTATATGGCTCTTTAACATTGACCACTGAATAGTGTTTTGATCATCTTACCTTATAAACAAGAATTCCATATTTCAAGTGTATTAATCTCAAAAAAGTATAAGTAAACATCTTGATAAAGCTTTATCAAATGCTTCTAGTTTACATGACCATGATGGTGATTCCATAACTGGGTGTCATATGAGTTGTGCCTATTAGTTTCATTATCAATTTCCAAAATTTAGTTTTCATATTTTAATACCTAGATACCTTTATTCAATTTCTCCATACCATCACATATTCTATATTTATAAAATTATAAACCTTTATTTACAAATATGAAAATAAATCCAATAAAATATAAATAATAAAAGGAAATTATGTTCTTATCAATGCTAGTCATATAATAATAGTTCTTCAAAACCAAAATTAATCATGTCAGTAATGTGAGATGGTAGTCTCCAATGTCTAGAGTATCCATCCTCGCTCCATTGGCTGCCCGTAAATCCACCTCATCTCTAGTAATATTTAAAAATATACTCGGTTACTACATCTTGATACAAATTTGAGAACTATATGTGGCATATTATACCCAACTTATAGATATGGAAAGATTACACTAAAAAACAAAAATGCTCGAATCTTCCCCTTGCCTCTTTGGTTGGGTGTAGTTACTATTCTAGTGGCCATACTTTTCATATAAAAAATATACCACCTATTGTTCCTTTACTTGTATAAGAATCTTCTTCTTCTTTGAAGGATGGTTATTGGGAGTCTTATACTTGGGATGAGTCTTTGGTGCATTTTCCTTGTTATTTATCTTCTTATTTACCAAAAGGATAATGGGTTTGTCATGTCACATGTCTGTATCAACTTGGAGAATAAGTGTAAGAAGTCGTAAAAGTTTCTTCTCACTATTTACCATATTATTGTTCATAATAAAAGTTGATAAGTTTCTAGGAAGTGAAGATAGAATGAGATCTATGAACAACTCATAGGGATCATAAAACCCAAGATGTCCGGGTGCTCAATATATCCAATAATCTTGACTACATGTTCCCCAGATGGCATCAAATCCCCCAACATGCATGTGAATAATGCATTTAAGATCTCATATATATATGATCTTTCCTTCTCTTGATATATATCCTTAAGGTGAGAAAAAATTATACACACATCCATCTCCTCATATTACATTAAAATCTCATTAAACCTGGAGGAAAACATAAAAAAGTGGACATATATACCATCATACATTTGCTTAAAATAGATATATACTTATTACTCACTAGTTTTTTTAAAAATGACTCAGGAAGTGGGGTTTCTGGTATGTATAATTCCTTTTCATGGTGTATTATAATATGCAAGATCCATTACCATTCTTGAAAAGTTTCATCATGGATAAGGTTATCTTTCTCTAGTATGGATCCCAATGATATTTTTGAATTCATTTTATTTTTAAATAATAAAAATTAAGAGTAGATAATTATAATTTTTTTGATTATAGAAATTATTTTAACAAATTTAAATTTAATTAAATTATATTAATCTACCACTATTTTTTGAAAATTAATATCCCTCACCGTCAATTTTATAGTATATTTATTCTTAGATATTATAGTGTGAAGGATCCATATACCCCTTATCGTAACCCAAACTTGGGTTTTTCAATCTATTTAAAAGCGTTTTAGGTAGGCATAACTTTCCAACTACATTAACTTATAGTTCCTTGACATGTTAAATGGATTCCCCAATCATGAAATGCTGTTTTTTGAAATTATTATTCTACCCTATCATCTTAGTTACAATAATTCATTCTTAGGAAGTGAACTCTTGATGTGAACTAAATTATATCAACACAAAAATTTAAGCTAAAATCTCCATGATAATTGAAAGTACCCCAATTTGGGCTGGTAAGCACATTGAACTATGTGGTCGATTATAACTTAAGCAGTGGAAGGCTAAGATGACTTAATATTTGAGTCCTTTAAGTTTTTATACTTATGAATAATGAACATTTTATCCTTTTTAATGACTCATTAATATTAAGTGGGTTTTACTTAAGTGATTAACCATGTATGATAAAATATTTAAGCATAATATAGTTATATTTTAATCCTTCTTGCATTCCTATTAATTAATTTATCAGGTGATCGCATATCATTCAGAAACATAAATAATTAACAATGCAATAGAAAAAAATAAAATATTAGTGTCATGATCATGATATTCTCTAATTGGTTAGTTTATCTAGTTGATGATAAACTAACCCTTGAACCTAAGGAAAAAACACACTGAACCACAACTTGGTTCATGTTGTAGCATTCCACATTTTCTCAAACGTATGGCCTTGATTAGTTTCACCTCAGCTTATTGAATCAGATTATCTCCTCTCATTAAGGGCCACCCTCTTTATATAATATTTTACTCATATTCAGGTGAGGTTATCTGATGGATTGGGTAGGGGGTTTACCTAAAAGAAACCAAAGGCACACAAACCCTTAAATAATGATTAGGGGATTACTCACATGCCATCAATAATAATTTAACCACAATAAAATGATAAACTAAAAGAAATCAATCATACCCAAGAGATTGTATAATCTCATGATCATCCACACATCAACATGCATTGAGCATACATTTCAATCTTTTTATCAATTACTTTGTTTAATTATTTTAATTAAGAAAATTCACCATCAATTAATCCAATTAATTCAATTTATCATAATTCCATCCAACATATTTATAGATCTCTAGATATCTCTCTAGATAAATCTATCTAGATATATCTTTAGATATATATTTTGAGATATGTCTCTATATATCATTTCAAATATATCTATCTAGATATATATCAATATATATTTCTAGATATATCAATATAGATATATCTCTAGATATATTTTTAGATATATCTCAAGTTATATTTCTAGATATATCTATCTAGATATATATCTAGATATATCTATAGATATATATATCATGATATATATCCTAAAATATATTTCATGATATATCTCTAGAGATATTTCTTATCCGATTACTGATTATGTTATCAATAATGAAGAAAATAAGAGAAAACGATGTCAGATTACTAAAAAGAATTTATTTAAGTAAAAGAAAATGAAAACACATGAAATCAATCAATGAATAATTAATAATTATAAATTAAACATGTGGTTCATGTGATACCACTTGTTGGTTACATGCATAATAGAAGCATCCTTTGAGGGTATGACCACTCATCTTTTATTATTAAATCACATATAATAATTTCCTTACATGATCATGAGACCATGAACAACAAAAAATATATATTAAAAAGACTACATTAACACTCCATAATTGTAGGGAGAGAATATTTATATGTAATTTGTAATTAATTTATGAGTAGATATAGAATTACCTGAACTTATAATTATGATTTTATTGATGATATGATGGAATGAAATTCATCAAATCATCATTGTAAAGCAGGATTCAAGTTCATAATCCCTTAATAGGTGACCCACATGTGACCCAGAATCTCTAATCAACACCATAGAAATAGAAAATTCTTGTACAACCGATCCTGATCGCTTGTATTGTTAATGTTTGATTGCAATAGTTCTCTTCATGAAGGATGAGGAACCCATGGAATTTTCTTAAAATATTGAGTTAGAATTAGAGAAAATATATCTCTAGGTCTTGATATAATCTCACCTTATCCGTTGTGCACACCAAGTCAATAATTAAGGTTATATAACTAAATATTTATTATATCTGGTTTAGGTTTGGAAAATCACAAAAAAGCTCCCAACCATTTTTAATATTCTTAAATAAACCCATGTCTATTAATAATAATATTAATAATATTAATCTCTTGACATGTTCAGTGCTTTAATAATTTAAATAAATATCATTTAAATTATTCAGGCCTTAAATCCCGGTCATCTTTCCGTCATTGGCATTTACCAATTCCGGAATAATGCCCATTTAATTAAATAAAATTTTCTATATTATTCTATGATAAATATAATAAATATTATATTTCAAAACTTAGAAACTAATATTTATTTTTATCATTTAACTCACTCTATTATTTTGAATAACTTGTAACTAAATTATGGTGATCAACCAATCTTTAATAAGTATTATTTATTATAAAATATTAAATTCATTACGTTAATTTAACTAAGATTGTATATACACTTAGTGTGAGACCCTATAGGATTCTTTCTTCGTGGAATTAGGCATAATTTCCTAAAGTTCAAGTTTAGTGTCTAAAAATTTTCCAAGGAATCCATCAATAAAGAAGTTAACGTTAGAATGACTTCCAACCTCCTATGAATGTTTATCATGAAATATAATCTTTTTATTGTGATATCTCCAATCAAATAGGTTTCTTTCCAGTTCCATCAACCTACACTCTCGATGTTTCTTTCTTTGAATTTATGGAATTTTACTTTCCCATCGAACACCATGGAAATGTATTTATGCAAGATTTTATATTCCATCAAAGGGACCAAGATATGTACTTCTATCAAGAGACAAAAGGGATAAATCCTTTCTCGCATTATCCAGTAACATAATTTCACTCATGACACACCCAACATACCCTACCTGGCTGTGAACATATGTAATCACAATTCTTATCAATAAATCAAAGTGTGAAATTCAGGTTATCCATTAATGATATTACTAATGTATAAGGATCAATACAAACTTTTAAATATAGGAATATCCAATGACACATGGAAATGTGAATTTCTGAATTAATGGCTACGTTCTCATAACCTCTTATCTTGGAGATTACCAAAGGAGAACACCATGAGAATTTTTATCAATGTCTTATGATAATCCTAACTATGATAGACTATATTTTATATGTCTCATCAGACAATATCATCCAGCTATAGAACAAGGTTCACGAATAATTTTGTGGAACCTCTAGGTTTTTATAATAGTGGGGAACTACTATGACCTATCAACATGACATATATTCTAAGTACATTATCACATAAAAATATCTTAAAAAAAATAAATAAATATGTGATAACCCAACTTATTTAATTAATAAATCATGTAATCATATAATAACAAGTTGGTTTTAAGGCACTAACTCCAACAAAAGGCATGTAAATCAAGATATGAGAAAAGAAATAAGTATAACTAAGAAAAACCTAGATATACTAATAATATACTCTAAGTCACAAAGAGGGATCAACCAATTCCATCCACATGATTCTTCTTGAGTCATCAAAGAAACACTATTCTAGGATAAATCACTCCATGAGCCACGATATCACTAGTGGCACTCATCTGAGAGGTAATGATCATCGAGTCTCACCAAAGATGTACTCATTGGGACTCTAAATATCTCAACATATAGATAGGGGATAACAACTTGGGATACCAAAAATCTTACTCGATTATCTCTCTAGATGGGGGATTGATAACCTGTGTATAGTGGTCATGCTAATACCATGAAGCCTATCTAGGATGAATAAGGACTTATAGAGGATCCAACCTTGGTCACATGAAGGGACACCCCAAACACTATCTGATACAAAACCCATTGAGGTGATAAAAATACTATTCTTATGACGAAATACCATAGTTTACCCTCATAGAGATAGACGGAGTGGTCAAACTCAACTGAATATAGTCTACACTAGAGAGATGGAGGGCCACCAGTTTCCATGGAAAAGTTACAAGCTGTGTATTGGGGGTACACGACGTGTCTTACCTAGCCTGAGTATGCCCATGTGTCACTGTCTCACATGAGAATTACTTGTAAAAATACAAAGAATGTTTTCTCAGGATACATGATGTGTAGAGATTAGGTTGGCACTCGGTATGCCACCAATCCATTCCCATGTACATCTATCCATGCCCATGTACTTTGGTTCGTGCCCATGTACCTGACCATGTATGAGTACCCTAGTTGCGGTCGAGTACACGACCGTGACCATGTAATATGACCGGACCCATTTTCCTATCCATGTCCATGACCATGCACCCCTGAGGTACATGCCTATCCACTAACATGAGGTCACATGGTGTGTGATATTTTATTTCATGCATAAACCCTAGCCCCACAATATGGTCCCACATGGATTGTTTCTTTTAGACTATATGCTTTGTAATATTGGATTTTCCATAACCTGTAGTTTCTTGATGCAGTATACTCGGGCTTCCACCATCACTAATCCTTCCATCAATCATTCTGGAAAATCATGTATTTGGATTGACTAAACATCCCTGACACATGTGTCCAGATTCTATCCATCCGAACTACTCAGGAATTTCCTCTTGGAGAACTATGCCGCACGTAGAACTCTAATTGAAAACCAGGGTCCCCAAAATCTAAACCTATCCACCTATAATCATCTTACATCATCATCTCACCTCGATCACTCCATCGATCTTAAACCCATACCTATAGATCGATTCGTTGTTCCAAAGTATGGCTACAAAATAATCAAATACTGTGTATTTATTGAAATACTGAACAAAGTAATTTCCAACAATGAACATGTGAAGAAGTGGGGAAGAAATATATAAATCACAAAAGAGGAAAGAACCTTGACCATTTTTCAAGTTGTACTTGATTCATTTTCATTATAATGATGAATTAAGAGTAAAAATCATCAACAATATTAATTATCCATAATCATAGGAAGATAAACCTAAAACCAAATGACATGATCGACCAAAAAATTAATTTTTTAGCTAGTTGATTTTCATTCATCACGAGATAATAATATTGGGAAATTAACCACGAAAATAAAACACCAGACATTGGGTTTGGATTGATCACTAACAAATAATGGAACTATGTCATCATCATTGGTGTGATCCAAGATCTCTATCAATGAAGATGATCCTTAGGTAATCGATCACGATCCTCGATCTGTTTTCATTCTCCAAGGTCGTCGCCAATAGTTCCTCTCTCAATACATTGGTTATGTGGATAACACTAGGGATTTATAATAACCATGTTTATATATACGATGATTAGTTTAGGATTTTAATAAATATTTTATTAAATTAATAATCCTCCCATGACTACACTCTCCAGAAATACCCAACACTAACAATGATTGTAAATTCTATGACCCCAGTAGCCCAGAGCCTATGCCTTACTTTATTACATTCGTACTATGAACAAGAATTCGCATCCCAAAAGACAAAATAGTTTAGAATATTTGTAAAACCAGATACAATCATAATTATTACATTACAACTTGAAATGAAATAAAAATATCAACTCTATTAGAATCACCCATAGACTCCTAGATTATCTCTTCAAGTCATTCATAATATATATCTTTTAATCTTGGGCAGAAATAAAACATAATAAAGGGGTGAGATCAGATGCTTAGTAAGGGTAAAAAATATAGTAGAAGATATAATAAATAAGCATAAAAAATAAGGCTAGATGAATAACTAGAAAAACATTCCATTAATACATATAATTGATCATAATATGATAGGAATAAAAAATGAATAAATAATTCCATATAAAAAATCACATGAGAATGAAACTTTACCATGGAAATTCTACTAGTCTAATAATCACATGGATTATCAATTAATAATATCATAATGATGGAATGAATAATGTTATAAATCTGACACATACCTCTCGGAAAATTCATTTGAAAATAAATTGTTAAGGCCTCAACCAAATATATATATGAAAATAAATGGGCGAGGCCTCAGCCAAGTCCATATATTTTGTTCTCATGAGACCTACTGGTGCATTGTGGGCTATAGCAGGCCCCATCAGCCACTTAATAAGTCAAATTCATTCCTCATATTAATGGGTGAAACATAAACCACATATACATACAAAATGTAAATAAAGTTTCCCAATTAGTAAACATAATCACTAACTATTATGAGTAATATGGAAAATGGAATCAAGATAACACATCCACAGTAAAACTAATCATAAAACATTTAATAAAATATGGTAGATGATATCATAAAATATCAATCCTAATTTAGCATAATATTCAACATACGGTGTTGAAATAAATTAATATAATTTAATAAAATCATTGAGGAATTCTTGTGAGAAATAACCTTTTTTACTTTGAAAAGAAAAATTCTTTTGGAAAATCATTTTTATTTTTCATAAAATCAGATTATAATAATTTATACCCCTGAAAAGAAATGGTATGGAAAATGAAATTATGTGTGAGAAAAAAATTATTTCCAATTTAAGTGAAAACATGTAAAAAGAGTTTTTAAGAAACTTTAGAAATGGGGCGCTTCCGTGCAATTTAAGAGAAAATGTAAGAGTCTTAGAAGAAAAAAAAGGATTAATTGTTTACATAAAACAATAAATAAAATAAGATAGTTTTTCATGATAAAAATAGTGA
This sequence comes from Viscum album, assembly GCA_963277665.1. Lineage (NCBI taxonomy): Eukaryota > Viridiplantae > Streptophyta > Magnoliopsida > Santalales > Viscaceae > Viscum > Viscum album. The sequence continues at coordinate 1,519,059,804 of OY728153.1, forward strand.
TTTTATAAAAATATTTCTAGCTTAAAATAGATTATATAGTGTACTTGAAAATTGGTAAGAAATTGGAAAGTACCCTTTAACCATGCTTTCTTATTGGGATGAATTGAAAAAGGAACCTTATAAAAAATATAGTATCCCATAGAATAAAGAAGAAATGATATAGATAAATGATTTTGGAACATATAAATATATTATATAAGAATTATATGAAAATAATGAATAATTACATTGGGGTAAAGAGAGAGAAAACGTAACCTGAATGAAAAATGGAGATTTGGGAAGAAACCCTTACCTTATGTTCAAAATAATTCTACACTGGTACTTAACATCCTGGATAATGAAATTAGATTCATTAATAATTTAATTAAGAAACATTTCAACATTTTTTTGATTTATTATAATTTTATTAAGTTCATTTATGTTCTTTTTGATGAGTTATAAGATTCAATTTCATTGTTTGAAAGTGTTCGTTTCCTTGGTTTTCATGATTGGTTCACTTGTATACAAGTAAAAAAAGATCATTGGAAATGGGAATAGTTATCCATAACTGAAAATATATGTTATTAATAAAATTATAAAATATTTAATGGTCTTATATATCATTTCATTTCCAGATATTAGGATTATTCATTAGATAAAATGGCAATGATTACCATTTGGATTATTTTGGCATTTTTTCAACCATCGCGTGTTTTGTTTTGTTTCATGATGTAATATTATGTATATATACTGGTAAAATAGTGTTAAATAAGTTTTAATGCATATATTAAAGTTTTTATAATCATAAAAATGGTTTTATGACCAGCCTTGAATGTATAATTGAAAAAAAATCATGTCAACCACTAAGGCAGTAAATCGACACCTAAGAGACGATGTTTTCATTTTTAGAACAAAAAAAGTAAAGAGAAAATAATTGAATATGGATATAAAATTATCATAATAAAATTATAAATTTTATAATATACCGGATTTATCATTCATCTTTGGATATATTAGATAAGTAAAGGATAAGAAAATAAAAAAAATTGAATGAAAATTAAAAGAACAAAAGGGGATTTTTACCTCTTGAATTTATCTCCTTGAGAACCTCCTTAAAGAAAATAGAAATGATATTTTGTATGAGAGATGAAAGAAAAAAATGTTTTAGAGTGTTACTGGGTATAAATTTTACAAGATTTAAGGATTTGGAGGTGTGAGAAAAAGAGGTGGCGAGGGGTGGTATGTATAGTGGAGAGGAGGGGTGTTTTTTGATTATTTTTTTCATTAGTTTATCATTTTGGCTCAAGACTATGAATAATTTAAACCTAATCACTAAATATATTAAAATAATGAAGGATATTTATTTATTATTTTCTTATATCATCCATATATAATGTATTACTCAATAATTCATGTATTTTTTAAATACCGTAAATTACTGTATTTTACTATTCACCAAAAACTTCAAATATTTTATAAAAATCCAAAAAAATCACCCTAACTATTTTTAGATGTGTAGAATTCAAAAATTAACTCCATTTAATGTTTTTTTTCCTAAATATATGAATTTTAGTTTTAAAATAAAATCATCATATACTAAAAAAATACTGATTTTAATATTATAACAATTTTTATGATACTTTGAAAACTTAATTAAGGTCTCATAAATTATCTTATAATCATAAGAAAAAAAAATTAATTTATGGATATATTTTATTATAATAATTTTCTTTTAAATCATTTTATTAATTATAAAATGGTAAATAAATATTTACGTTTCACAAAAATACCAACATATGATTTATCATTTTTAAAACATTTATTTACTTATTCTTGAATATAAATATACCATATTTTCATTTATAAGATACATAAATTTTATTTATAATTTAATAGTTTAATTTACTATTATATTGGTCATATACTATTTCTAATTGTCCCATTACTATTCCAATGGTCATATTTAATGTTGCATTACAGTTTTAAACTCAATGTCGTGTGAAGCATAAACTATTATGGCCTCAGCCAAGTCCATATATTTTTGTCTCATGAGACCTATTGGTGCATCGAGGGGATATAGTAGGCCCCATAAGTCACTTAATAAGTCAAATTCATTCCTCATATTAATGGGTGAAACATAAACAATATATACAAAAAAATGTAAATAACTTTTCCCAATTAGTAAACATAATCACTAACCATTATGAGTAATATGGTAAATGGTATAAAGATATCACATTCAGAGTAAAACTAATCATAAAACATTTAATAAAATATGTTATATGATATCATAAAATATCATTCCTAATTAAGCATAAGATTCAACACAGGGTGTTGAAATATATTAAGATAAATTAATAATATCATTGAGGAATTCTTATGAGAAATAAGATTTTCTACTTTGAAAAGACAAGTTCATCTAAAAAAACCATTTATATTTTTCATAAAATTAGATTATGATAATTTATACCCTTGAAAAGAAATTTTATGTATAATTAAATTATGGTTGAGAAAAAAATTATTTCCAATTCAAGTGAAACCATGTAAAAAGAGTGTTTAAGAAACTTTAGAAATGGGGAACTTCTATGCGTTTTAAGAGAAAATGTAAGAGTATTCAAAGAAAAAAAGGATTAATTGTTTACATAAAACAAGACATAAAATAAGACAGTTTTAATGATAAAAATAGTAATTTTATAAAAATATTTCTAGCTTAAAATTGATTATGTAGTGTACTTGAAAATTGGTAATAAATTGGAAAGTACCCTTTAACCGGGCTTTTTTATTGGGAGAAATTGAAAAGGGAAACTTATAAAACATATAATATCCCATAAAATAATGAATAAATGATCTAGATAATTTGTTTTGGAACATATAAATATATTTTAGAAGAATTATATAAAAATAATTAATAATTACATTAGGGTAAAGAGATAGAAAACTTAACCTGAATGAAAAATGGAGGTTTGGAAAGAAACCCTTACCTTATATCCGAAAGCATTCTACAAATGTACTTAAAATCCAAGATAATGAAATTATATTCATTAATAATTTAATTAGGAAACTTTGAAACATTTATTGGATTTATTATAATCTTATTAAGTTCATTTATGTTCTTTTTTATGAGTTATAAGATTCAATTTTGTTGTTTAAAGGTGTTCGTTTCCTTGGTTTTCCTGATTAGTTCACTTGTATACATGTACAAAAGATCATTTGAAATGGGAATAGTTATCCATAATTGAAAATATATATTATTAATAAAATTATAAAATATTTAATGGTCTTATATATAATTTCATTTCCATATATTAGGATGATTCATTAATTAAAATGTTAATGATTACCATTTGGATTATTTTGGCGTTTTTTCGACTATCACTTGTTTTTGTTTGTTTCATGAAGTAATATTATATATATATTGGTTAAATAGTGTTAAATAAGTTTTAATTCATATATTAAAGTTTCTTTTAATCATATAATTGGTTTTATGAACAACCTTGAATGTAGAATTGAATAAAATCTCGTCAACCACGAAGGCGGTAAATCAGCACCTAACAGACGATGTTTTCATTTTTAGAAAAAAAAGGGGAAGATAATAGAATGGAATTTGGATATAAAATTATCATTATAAAATTTTAAATTATATAATATACTGGAGTTATCATTCATGTTGGGATAGAGTAGGTATGTAATGGATAAGAAAATAAAAAAATGAATGAAAATTAAAAGAACAAAAGAGGATTTTTACCTCTTGAATTCATCTCCTTGAGAACCTTCTTAAGGAACATAGAAATGGTATTTTGTATGAGATATGAAAGAACAAAAATTTGGAGAGTGGTAATGGGTATAAATTTTACATGATTTAAGGATTTAGAGGTGTGAGAAAAACAGGTGGTGAGGGGTGGTATGTATAGTGGAGAAGAGGGGTGTTTTTTTTATTATTTTATTCATTAGTTTATAATTTTGGCCCAAGATTATGAATAGTTTGAACCTCATCACTAAATATATTAAAATAATGAATAATATTTCTTTATTATTGTCTTACATCATCTATATATAATGTATTACTCAATAATTCATGTATTTTTTAAATACCGTAAATTATCATATTTTACTATTCACCAAAAAATTCAACTATTTTATAAAAATCCAAAAAAATAACCCTAGCCATTTTTAGATGTTTATAATTAAAAAATTAAGTACATTTTATGAAAACAATTTTCTAAATTTATGAAATTTAGTTTTTAAATAAAATCGTTATATACTAAAAAAATACTGATTTTAATATTATAACTATTTTTATGATACTTTGAAAATTAATTATGGTCTCATAAATTATCTTATAATCCTAAGAAAAAAAAATTAATTTATGAATCTTTTTTATTACAATAATTTTCTTTTAAATAATATTATTAATTATAAAATTGTAAATAAATATTTACGTTTCACAAAAATACCAACACTTGAATTATCATTTTTAAAACATTTATTTACTTATTCTTGAATATAAATATACCATATTTTCATTTATAAGATACCTAAATTTTATTTATACTTTAATAGTTGAATTTACTATTCTATTGGTCATATTATTATTTCTAATGGTCCCATTACTATTCCAATGGTCATATTTAATGGTGTATTATAGTTTTAAACTCAATGTTATGTGAAGAATAAACAATCAAAGATATTAAATTTAAAAATATAAATACCATAAAATCTTAGGGTGTTACATTCTCCCCTAATTCAAAAAATTTTCATCCTTTAAATTTATAGAATATTACCACATAAAAAGATTTGGGTAGTTCTTCATCAAAATTCCCTCTTGTTCCCACATCGCCTCTTCAATTTTATGATTTTTTGAAGTACCTTTACTAGAAAAGTCTTTCCATTCCTAAAAACTTGATATCTATTGTCCATAATCTGGATAGGCTCTTCACAGTATGATAAATCAGGTTCAATTATATTCCTTCATAATTTATTACATATGTTGGGTATGACATGTACTTCCCTAATATAGAGATGTAGAACACATTGTATACTTTTGAAAGGCTAGGTTACATCACCAAACAACAAGCCACAACTCTATTTCTCTTTAATATTTTAAAAGTTCCAATTTACGTAGGTCCCAGTTTCCCATTCCTTCTAAATATTCTAACTCACTTCCATGGATATACCTTCAAGAATACATGTTATCCCACTTGAAACTCCAAATATTTCCTCCAGTTATCGACATAGCTCTTTTGACTACTTTGTGCTTCTTTGATATGTGTTTGAATAGTCTTCACCTTTTCTGCTGTTTCCTCCACAAGCTCTGAGCCTATAAGATTCCTTTCACCAACTTCATCCCAACAAGTTTGTGTATGGAATATCTCACCATAAAATGCTTCATATGGTTCCATTTGAATACTTTAATGGAAATTATTGTTGTAAAAACACTTTACCACAGATAAATACTAATCCTGCATTCCTTGAAAGTAAAGTGATCATGATCTCAAAATGTCTTCTAATTTTTTGATCATCCTTTCTGACTACCCATCAGTTTTAGGGTGATATGTAGTGCTCAAATAAAGCTCAGTATCCAAAGCATTCGGAAGACTTTTCCAAAATTTCGATGAAAATCAGGGATCATGGTTAAATAAAACTGAAAGCAGTGCACCATGAAGTCTTACAACATCCCTAATATAGAGTTGTGAAAGGTGCTCCAATGGAAAATCCACACTTATAGAGAGGAAATGTGAAGATTTGGTAATTGATCAATAATTACCCATATTACATCATTATTTCTTGGAGTCATTGGTAATCCAGTGACAAAATCCATCGTAATTTCATCCTATTTCCATGTAGGAATAGATAGAGGTTACATTAAACCACTAGGACGTTGTCTTTTAGCCTTCACATGTTGACAAACTAAATATCTTGATACATAATATGCAATTTTCCACTTCATATTATCCCACCCGAAATTTCGTTTCAAATCTCTATACATCTTAGTGATACCAGTGTGTTTAAAGAAATTCGAGCTATGAACATCATCTAATAATTCCCTTTTTAGCCCAAGTATATAAAGAACACAAATTCACATCCAAAATTTTACAATTCCATCCTTATACATGAATTTTCTCTACTAAACATTATTTATAGCTTTAATTTTCATTTGAAAATTCTCATCATCAGAGAGAAAATTTTTAATCCTTTCCAATAAAGATAGTTGGGAAACCAATTGAAAAAGTAATGATGTTTCACCTTCCTTGATAATTCCCATGTCCATATTTTCTAGATCCATATACCGGGGATTTTTGTCAATCCTCATTTTGTTTATAACTCCAGGATCATTCCTTCTTAATGTATATACTACCTTATTCTCCTTCCCTAGGTGGTAGTGTATTGGACAATAATAATCCTTGAGTAGCTCAAGCTATCATCTTTGCCTCATTCTGAGTTCTTTATGTGATAAGATATATTTTAAACCTCTGTGATCAATATATATCTCACATAATCCACCATAGAGATAGTGTCTCCTTATATTTAGAGAAAATATTACAATTTATAACTAAAGATCATGATTTTAATAGTTCTATTCAAGAGTTTTTAACTTCCTTGATGCATATGAAATAACTCTTCCATTCCTCATAAATACACAACAAAGTCCTTTTATTGATGCATTACTATAAATAAAAAATCCACCATTTCCTAATGGTATAGTCAGAATCAGAGAATTCAATAACATCCTCTTCAAATTTTCAAAGCATTATTCACATTCTCTTTTCCAAATAAAATTTACCCCTTTACGAGTATGCTTGGTTAATGGGTTAGCTAATCTGGAAAAATTATGAACGAAACATCGATAGTAACCTGCTAAACCAATGAAACTATATACCTCAATTATGATTGTTGGTTTAGTAAATTCATGAACTACCTTTTTCTTCATAGGATCAACACATATTCCATCCTTAGAGACAATATTAACATGAAAATAAATTGTTTGATACCATAATTCACACTTGATAAACTTCCCATATAACTCATTTCATTTAAGATTCTCCAGAATAATTTTTAAGTGGTTCTCATGGTGCTCATAGATTTTGGAATATATCAAGATATCATCAATAAATACCTAAAAAACCATCAATATATTCCTTTAACACTCTATTAATTAGATCCATAAAAATATAGGGTGCATTAGTGAGTCCAAATAGAATTATTATAAACTCGTATTGTCAATACTTTGTTCGGAATACTGTCTTAGGAACATATTCCTTCCTCACAAGAAATTGATGATATCCTGATCAAAGGTGAATCTTTGAAAAATATTGAGATCTATGACATTGATCAAATAAATCATCAATGTGAGGAAGAGGATACTTGCTATTTATTATAATAGCATTGATTTCTCTATAGTCGAGGAAAATTCTCATGGATCTATCTTTTTCTTCACAAATAGAACAAGGGTTCCCCATGGAGAAACACTATGGGGGAATAAATCCCTTATTACTCAACACCTCTAGTTGTTTATTAAGATCTACTAATTCCGAAGTGTCCATTCTATAAGAAGTATTTGATATTGAACTTTCATCAGGTATTAAATCAATAGAAAACTAAAATTCCCACTCTAGAGGATGTCCAAGTAAATCCTCTAAAAATACATCAATGTAATCTTGTACAATAAGTAAATCCTCGATTTGAAGAGTTATTTCCTCATTCATAGATGATGTTGTCTCTTCTTCTCCAATAATTTCATTTAGAAGAGCTACTAGAGGTGGATCCATATATTAATCAGATGATGAAGTATCCCCTTTAAAGATGATAAATTCCATACCTTCATCACCAATCATAATTTCCCTCTCTTTGCAATAATGTTTTCATTATATTTCAAAATAAATTCCATACAAAGGACTATATCAAAATCAACCATGAGTATGATGCGAAAATCAGAAATTAGAGCATGTTTATGTGTCATAATAGGAACTTCTCAACACATCTTTGTTGAAATATGGTTTCCACTAGGATTCTTTAATGAAAAATACCTTGGTAAGGTGAATAGGAAATATCTATTTTTTAAAGAAAATTAGGAAGATATAAAGAAATGCAATGATCCATAATAAAATAAAACATTAGATAAATTTGAGGATATGATTAAAGTACCTTTCATCACATTTTTATAAACATCTTTCGTTAGTTATTATGATCACATAAGCTTGTCTTTGATCATGTGGCCTTTTTTGAGGCATGTTTCCTTGATGCTTCAGAATATCATTTTCATAGTGTCCCATATCCCAAAAATTATATCATTAAACACTGTTATCTTCTTTATTTACCTTGAAATCACGAGTATAATTGACTTTCTCACCACACTTTTAGCAAAATCCTTTTCCTTTTATGTAGGAACCAGGGTGTTTCCTTCTATAAGTATTGTACATTGGAAAATTTCCTTTTTTATTATTCCTTTTATCCATTATTTTCTATTAAACACTCTTATTTTCTTGTTTTTGCTTAAAGTCATAAGACTTGGAGAATTATTTATCTATCTTAATAGCACATGAGACTATATCTTTTTATAATGAGAAAGGTTGGGTGATTAGTACCCTACGAAGTAATGATTTTAACCTCTAAAAGAATTGATCAATGTTTCTATTTGGATTATGTATGTAATCCATAGAATTACTTTCTAACCTTCTAAATTTATCTTCATACTCAGTAATTTTTTCATTCACTTTTTTTCTCAGACTCAAGAATTATCTCTCTATATTTTCTTTCTGTTCACGAGGGAAATATTTTTTGATGAAAATTTCCTTAAAATACACCCATTCCATATTTTCAATTTACTCCTCCTCCTTTGTGTTTTGGATTGATGAACACCATTGATCTGCATCTCCTGATAGATGATAAACTGCCATCATAACCTTCTCTTATTTGTTACTTCCCAAAGCACTAAATATATTATGTAATGAACTTATCAACTACTCTTCTACAAATGGGTTTCTAGTCCCCTTAAATGATGGAGGTTGTTTTCTCATGATGCAGTATAACATTGTTCCTCCACATTGTGGATCAGGATGCTCCATATGTGTATGGTCATTGTTCATAACCTGAGAGAGTTTTCCCAGTATAGTTATAAGTTTCTCAGGGCTAGTTGGGGACCCTACTCTAATATCATTATCTTCAATAGGAGAGAAATCCATACATTGAATATGTGCATTAATAAAGTTTCCATTCCTTCCACTAGGCATCATTTCTAAACAATGGAAAATGCTAAATTAGGTTATGAATCATAATGCATAATTTTTTAACTAGGAAAATACTTAACATTAATTGAAAATTTATGCATAGATTTTCTCATAAGAATAATAATGGTTTCTTTGGGGTTATGATTACTTTTAAATCCTTCACAATGGTTTTTAAATAAAATGTGAATTATCCTAAGAATATCCCTTGGGAGTGTCAAAATGGGTGCACAGTAAGGACCATTGTCATGTTCTAGGTTATGCTGAGTCGGGCCTGATGTACCTTCTAAGAGTTATTTCCCCTATGAAAATTTATGCTATAACCATGTGCACTTGTAGTATCAATACAAGGATTTATTTTTAGGATGGCCCATATAATATCTACCTTACCAAAATTCTAGGATGTTCTTCAATGCTTGTCCTAAAAGTATATATTAGGGTTATGTTCCTTAATCTATGTTTTCTAAATCTAGTTTCCAAGGTTTCTACTAACCCTGCTCTGAAACAAACTCTAAAGACCTTGACCCTAGTAGCCCATATTAAATGCCTTACTTTATTACATTGGTACTATGAATAGGTGTTCACATACCAAAGAACAAAATATTTTAGTAGATTTGGAAAAAAATATAATCATAAGTATTAAATTACAAATTTTAATGAAATAAAACATATAAAATCCATTGGAAAGACACATAAACTCCTAAATTGCCCCTAAAAGTCATTCATAATATATATCTTCACATCCTAGGTAGAAATAAAACATAAGAAAGGGGTGATCTTAGATTCTCAGTAAGGGTAAGAAATATAGTGGGAGATATCATAAATAAACATAAATAATAAGGTAAGGTGGATAACTAAAAAAAATCTATTAATACATAAACTTGAGGATAATATAGTAGGAATAAAAACTGAAGTAATGCCATATAAATAATCACATGAGACCGAAACTTAACTATGGATATTATACTAGTCAAATAATCACATGGATTATAAATTCATAATATCATAATGATGTAATACATAATGATAGACATCTAAAACATGATATCAAGGCCTCAACCAAGACATCTGAAAATAAACAGTTAAGGCCTCATCCAAATCCAAATCTAAAAATAAATGGGCAAGGCCCCAGCCAAGTCCACATCTATTTTGTCTCATGAGTCCTACCAATGAATAAATGGGATATAGTGGGTCCTTAATATCACATTATAAGTCCAATTAATTACTCATATGAATGGGGTGAAACATAAAAAAAATATACATACAAAATTTAAAGAGCTTTCCCCAATCAGTAAACATAATCACAAACCATTCTAAGTAATATGGTGAATGGTATCAAGATAACACATCCACAATAAAACAAATCATAAAACATTTAATAAAATATTTTAGACGATATCTTAAAATATCAATCCAAATTAATAATATGATTCAATAAAGGGCATTGAAATAGATGAATATACTCTAATAAAATCATTAAAGAATTATTTTGATGAATACATTTTTTACATTGGAAAGAAGATTTATTTTGTTAAATAGTTTGTATTTTTCATAAAATTGGATTATAAACACGTATACCATAGAAAATAAAAGTGATAGACAATGAAATTCTGTTTTAAGAAAAAAATATTTCTAACTAAAGTGAAAATAATAAAAAAGAGTTTTTATGAAACTTAAAAAATGGGCCACTTCTATGCGGTTTAAGAGAAAATGTAAGATTATTTAACGTAGAAAAGGATTAATTGTTTACATAAAACAAGAAATGAACTAAGATATTTTTTCATGTCAAAAAGTGTGATTTTAGAAAAAAATTGTTTGCTTAAAATAGATTATGTAGTGTACTTGAAAATGGGTAATAAATTTTGAAGTACCCTATAACTGGGCTTTCTTAACAGGAGGAACTGAAAAGGGAACCTTATAAAACATGTATTATACTATAAAAGAAAGATGAAATGATCTAGATAAATGATTTTTGAACCTATATATAAAATTTAGAAAAATAATATAAAAAAAATTAAGAATTAAATTGGGGTAAAGAGAGAGAAAGTGTAACCCGGATGAAAAATGGAGGTTCACGAAGAAACCCATACCACATGTTCAAAATTGTTTTTCACTTGTACATAGCATCCTGGATAATGAAATTAGATTCATTAATAATTTAATTAATAACCTATTAAACATGTATTTTATATATTATAATTTTATTAAGTTCATTTATGGTCTTTTTAATGAGTTATAAGATTCAATTTTGTCGTTCGAAAGTCATCGTTTCCTTTGTTTTCATTATTGGTTCACTTGTATACATGTATGAATAATCATGTGAAATGGTAATAGTTTTCTAGAATTTAAATTATATGATATTAATGAAATTATATGTGATTTAATGATCTTATATATCATTTTTCATGATATGTGGATGATTCATTAGATAATACTTTAATGATTACCATTTGGATTATTTTTGGCATTTTTTTCGATCATCGCATCTCAGTTTTGTTTTATGAAATAATATTATGTATATATACTAGTTAAATAACATTAAATAAGTTATATAAAATATATTATACCCTTTTTTAATCATAAAAAGGGTTTTATGACAATCATTTAATGTGGAATTGAAAAACAAAAACTCACCCTCCATGATGGTGGAAAATATGTACCTCACGGATGCTATTTTCATTTTTAGAAAAAAAGGGAAGAGAAAAAAATTGATGGTGGATATCAAATTATTATAAAAAAATTAAATTATATATAAGATAATGAAGTTATAATTAATTTTTGAATAGAGGATGTAAGAAAAGGATAAGAAAAGAAAAGAAATTGAAAGAAAATTAAAAGAACGAAAGAAGATTTTTACTTCTTGAATTCCTCTCCTTGAGAACCTCCTTAAAGAACTTTAAATGGTCTTTTGGGTGATACCTATAAGACCAGAATGTGGGGTAGAGGTTTTGGATATGTATTGGGAAGAAATTAGACAAGATTAAAGGCTTTGGAGGTGTGAGGAGAAGAGGTGGTGATGGGTGGTATTTATAGTGGAGGAGAGGGGTGTTTTTTGATTATTTTATTCATTAGTTTTTTTATTTTTGGCTCAAAACTATGAATATTTTGATCCTTATTGATAAATATATTAAAATAATGAATAATATTTTGATATTATAGGTTTAATTATTAATACATCATATGTGACTCAATAATTCATGTATTTTTCAAATACCGTAAATTATCACATTTCACTATTAAAAAAACCATTTATTTTAGAAAAATATAAAGAATTAACCCTAATTTTTTTTGAACATATAGAATTAAAAAATGAACTCCATTTTTTGAAAATAAATTTATAAATTTTCTGAATTTAATTTTTAAATAAAATCATCTTTTACTCAAAAACATATCGATTTAAATATTATAAATGTTTTTCTAATTATTTGAAAAATTTATTAAGGTGTCAAAAAATCATCTTAAAATAATAATACAACAAAATATTAATTTATGAATCAATTTTATGGAAAAAATTTCTTTTAAATCATTATATTAATTATAAAATTGAAAAAAACATTTATATTTCACAAAAGTACCAACACTTAATTTATCATTTTAAAAATATTTATTTACTAATTCCATGATATAAATAAACCATATTTTTATCTATAAGATACTAAAATTTTATTTATACTTTAAGAGGTTATGTTACTATTCTATTGGTCTTATTAATATTCCTAACAGTCACATTACTATTCTAATGGTCATACTTAATAGTGTATTACGGTTTTAAACTTAGTGTTGTGTGAAACATAAACTATCAAATATGCTAAATTTTAAAAGATACATACCATAAAAGCTTCGGGTGTTACAAAGGTTATGTCCCACCTAGGGTAAAACCTACATTTAGAATTCAATAGCGGTCTCAGATTTCCGAGACAAGCCTTTTTTCATTGTTTATTCCATTATTTCACAAAAGCTACATGTGTGTGATATAATATATTCAATATTTATATAATATCAATACCAAGCCTCTCTGGGCCTCATAATCCCACACCGACTTAGTTCCTAGCTCTAAAAATATTATTAGATATATTAAAAATATTTATAAGGAAAAAGTAGTCATTAAATTCTCCCCAAATTAAATATTTTCACCCTAAAATGAAAAAAATATAATAAAAATTTTGAGGGTTCTATGATCGTATTAGGGTATCTCACTCTTAGGTTCTCTCATGAAGATTTCTATTCTACCAGCAGGCATGCACAAAGGGAATCGATCACCCATCGAGGACCTTCTCCTATTAATCCTCGATCTCTACTAGGTAATCTGCAAAGGTATCTCTATCCTTGATATACTGCTCGCCCCATTCGATAATAAGTGAGGGTTCATGAACATACCTCCTTAGATGCAACACATGGAATATGTCATGTTCTTGATCTAACTAAGGTGGTAGGTCTAAGTGTTATGCCACCTCACCAAACCTACATAGTATCTGGAAAGGGACAACTAATCTCAGTGATATATTTCTATCCTAACCAAATATCCACAATTCACATCAAGTTGATACATTCAAGAACACACAGTCTCCCCCCTCAAACTCCAAATGTATCCTTAGTAAGTCTTCATAATACTTTTGACTGCTCTGGGTTATCTTAATCCACTTCTGGATGATTTGTAACTTCTTTTTCATAGCTCACATCAACTCTAGGACCATAAGTGAAAACTGCCATAGATCAGTCCAGTATAGTGGTAACCTATAGGGTATCTTATAAAAGGCCCCAAGTTGTGCCATACTGATGATGGAATAATAGATTTTATTTTACACAAAATCCACCAATGGTAGGTGATCCTCCCAACTATTGTCAAAATTTAACATCCATGATAGCAACATGTCCTCTAAAACCTGAATAGACCACTCAGTATGGCCATTAGTCTGGGGGTAAAACACCATGCTCAAACGTAGCTAAGTCCGAAAGGCCTCCTATAATCATCTCAATAATCATGATGTGGAGCAAGCAATATGGTCTGAAATAATCCACAATGGAACTCCATGAATCTGGACTATCTCTTTCATGTAAAGGCATGCCAATATCTCAATTGAAAAATGTTCTTAGATAGCTAGGAAGTGGGCTGACTTGGTGAGTCTTTCTATGATCACCTAGATAGAATCATGTCCTATCAATGATCATGTAATCCCAATCTTGATGTACATAGATATACTATCACTCTTTCACTATGGAACCACAAGGGGTTGATTTAATCCTGGTATAACCATGTGCATATCCTTAACCTAATGAAAAGTGTGGCATCGATAGAAAAAATCCACTACACACTTCTTCATCCATGGCCACCAAAACTGATGCTAAAGGTCCTGATACATCTTCACCACACCTAGATTTACCAACAAGGGATATGTATGAAACTTCCTTAGATCCTCCACCTGCAATGTAACTGGTACTATCTTCCATCATCTGAAAAGGTTGACTTTCTCCCCACATTCAGAAAATCTATCTATAACACATCTAGTGGAAATCTGATTATGAAAGGTCTCATAGTTGGTATCAACATAATGAGACTCCCTAAAACACTATAGAAGCAACGAGGTAACAACCAATGATCAGAGGTAAGCCATACCATAATCATCCACTAAGGACTACTGTAACGAGTCTAATAGCTCTGAAACCTCGACCAAAATATATGAACACGATCTCATGTTGAGTGAATCTTCCACAACGTACCCCTTCCTAGGAGTATAGAAAATATGGATATCATAATCATGGAAAAAATCTGGCCAACACCTCTATCTCAAGTTAAGACCTTTCTATGAGAAGATATACTTGAGACTATTGGGTTCATAATATATGATAAACTGCTCACCCATGAGGTCGTGTCACCACATCTTCAGTGTGAAGACCACCAATACTAGATCTAGATCATGGGTTGGGTAGTTTTTATCATGTGGTCTCAACTAATGATACCTATAGGCAATCACTACCTATATCTGCATTAGGAAACATCAAATCCCAGTCCCTGTAGAATCATAGAAGACCACATACTCGAAACCCTCCTTTATAAATATTTGTATGGGAGCACTTGTCATCCTTTACTGTAACCCCCTAAAGGCCTACTAGAACTGTTGTTTCCAAATGAAAGTTTCCCCTTCTAGGTAAAAATAGTCGAAGGGGATGATATCATGGAGAAATAATGAATGAATCTACTACAATATTATACCATCCCATGTAATCTCTTCACCACAATCATTCTTTTGGATGGATCCCAAGATATCACTACCTCAACCTTCACCGGATCCCCTAATACTCCATCTATTGAGATGACATGTCCCAGAATGTGGACCTCCTAAATCTATAACTGACACGTAGAGAGATTCCTATAAAAAAATTTCTATTAGAGTATGTACTAGAATATCCTCAAGTGTATCGCTTACTCCTCCTCGAACACTGAGTACATTAGGATGTCATCAATGAAAACCACCACCAACCATTTTAAGAAAGGAGAAAAGATCTAGTTCACTAGTACCATGAACATATATAGGGAATTTTTTATTCCAAATGGAATTACCAAGTAGTTATAATATCCTTATAGATATTCGAATTCTATCATTGGTATATCATCATCCCATAATAAAAGTTGGTAATATCTTAACATGAGGTCAATCTTTGAGAACCATCTCACCCCTATCAATTGGTTGAAGAGATTTCAATCATCAACAGTGGATACTTATTCTTCATGGCGACTTGGTTCAAGCATTTATAATCCACACACAACCTCAGGATACCATCCACCTTCTTGGAGAACAACACTGGGGCTACTCAAGGGGACACACTGGGTCTAACAAATCCCTTCCTCTACAAGTCCTCCTACCACACCTTCAACACATGAAGATCTATAGGAGCCATCTGATATTATGACATAGATATTGAGGCAATCCTTGGTAGCAATTATTTAAGTATATCTCTCTATGGGGAGATAATACCAATATATACTTAGGAAAGAAGTCCTCATACTCTACCACCAACGCATGAAACTAAAATCCCAAAGAATCCACTGCTCTAAGGAAGATACTAGTCAACTGGTGAGTAAACAGTTGCATCCTCCTAAGTATGAGCCCATCCCACTTGACCTAGATTTCCTTACCACCCATGAAAGAAAACATATTCCTAGAACCATGGGTTCACAACATCCTCCACATGAAATATTCAATCTGGGAATGAACTATAGATAGACAGTCCATACTTAATGTAACATCATAAGGCCTTATCGCTATTAAAAATAGATCACATAAGAAGATATCTCCTCCAAGAGTCATATCACACTAAAAAAAGAAGTGTGTGATTGCTTAGTAGGAGTCTTCATAGTGAAAAGGTCTACACAAGGGATCAAATAAAACATCTAAGACACATAATAGAGAAGTGGTAAGAAAAGAGCATCTCACACCCTTGTCTATCAGTATTATAACTAATGCAGAGAAGACACACGTCATACCTCTAATAACCCATGAAGCCTATGGGTCATAGGTCTCCACTATCTAAAGCTATTATCGAACATATCTACCAGCTCACTGATTCTAGTATAAACCACCTAGGGGTGGTGGTGGTAATAGATCAAACCACATACCAACTCCAGATGCTATCCCTAGTCCTCTTCTACGTCTACTACCCTGATGACATTATTAATCTTACTATTATATCTTCCTGGGTGGTCCATCAACTATATCTCTATTAGATTCTTGGATGGCTGGACAATCTCATGTGAGATATCCCTAACCATTATAATAGATACACTTCCTCTCACATGGATGACTAGAACTGCTTGAGATCCTTGAACTTCAGACCCAATATATTCAGACTATATCTTGAAGCATCTTACATGCCCAGATCCTTATGTCTACTATAGAATACTAGCTTCTGAGGTCTCAAATCCTGTGTTCCCACTACCATCACCAACTGTCGACATCTTCTCCTCTAGAAAGATCTCCACCACTAAGTCTAACTCAATCACTTTAGCATTGGTGGGAATGAAAAGTGATAACATTATAGCCCTAAAATCTCAATATAATACCTAATAAAAGGTATATTTTTATAGGATTAGATCCCAAACCATATATATAGAGTATTTTGAGATAAAGGTGAACCTCACCGAATACTCAAACACAGTTATGTTGCTCTGCTAAAGCTGCAAAAGCTCCTAGATATAAACTAATTGAAACATAGATATATATAACTCATCTCTAAAGAGACACTTGATGTATAACCAAGGGAGATCCATATCATCATGTTTTTGAATCACTATACTCTACCATAAAACTATAGAACTCTTAAGAAGAATCACAGCTAGATTCTCCTTTGGATCTAGAGGTTTCCTCACAAGGATGAAAATTTGGGTCACTACCTCTTACCAGTCCTCAACTGCTTGGGAGCCTAGATCACCCCAAAACATAGGATGTCTCTACCTATGAAACTCATGAGCATAATAAACCTATGAATATCCTCAGATAGGTACTACCAACACAACCTAGTTCTCAATGGGTGGTGGAAACATCGAAAACCACCTAGAGGTACCACCTCCTATGAAAGACCCTACACCGAAGCCTCATCACTAGGAAGATAATCCTGACGAGTGTGTTGTGGAATTCTAGATGGATTTTTTCATAGAGGCATCCTAAAAAGAAACACGATTAACCATAGTTAATGAGTATATCTAGGGAGATAACACAAGAAGGACATGGAAACCACACTCCATTCTTATATGATGCATGTACCAATGTTTTTCACTACAATTGGTATCTACATGTATTGAGTCAATAAGAAGGTTGATAGAGTCTTGGAGAGTGGATACGTTTGATGCCACACCAACACTGGAGTCGCTTTCTTGAGAGATAAATTTGAAATAAGTTAATATTGTTTCCCTAGTTAACAACCCAATATCACTACTAGAAAATCTCCAGACTCTGGTCTTAAAGTGAACACCCTTTTTATAACACTCTATCATGAACCAACCAACCAGGGCCTGCCTAGTTAGTGATAAACTGTGCATGACACCCCAAGCCTACATCAAATAGGTTAGGGGATGGAGACCAGTATTAATTAGTAATATTACACACATGGGAGGCATTAACCTAATATACATGTACACACACAAAAATACCCAAATACCCATAAAATGATGAAATGTAAATAAAAATTATACCAAAATGCATGAATAAAATCTATCCCACATTATAGTATGAAAAATTACTAGAAATAAATAAAGGACCAACTATATTCCCACCCAAAAGAGAAAAAGCCAAACTTGCTATGAAGGTGGATATTTCTATGAAATGAAACCATAGTTTGTCAATATGACTATGCTCCACCAGCTCTTAGTCCTCCTGGGACACCATCAAAAGGCCTATCATCTTCATAATACACAACATGTGTGGGAAGATCCCATATAGGGGTGAGTATAAAAATACCCATTATGACACCATGAAATGACAAAGAATAAAACTTCATGTGTAATAAACACATAAACTTAATGGAATGTCAATCAAGATGTGATAAAAGAAATAAGGATGACTATGAAAAACATAGATATACTCATAAAAAACAAAAAGTCTGAAAGAGGTCTCTACCACAACCAGCCATAAGATTCTACTTGAGGATACAAGGTAGCACTCAATCGGGATTACTCACTCCATGATCAATGATTTCATTTTTGGTGCTCATTTAAGAGGTCATGATCATTAGGTCATTCATAAGAAGTACTTTTTGGAACATTGAAGAACATAACATCTAGATAGGGGATCACTCCCAGGGCCACTAAGGGTCACCAAAAACCCTACTAGATTATCCCACCAGATAGGGGATTAAAACAAGACGCATGGTGGTCATGTTGATACCTCAAAACCTACCTAGGATGAATAAGGAATTATAGATGATCCCACCCTAGTCACTTGAAGGGATACCCCGAACTCTATCAGATACAAAACCCACATAGGGGATCACAATCCATTTCTTCGTATATAATTTCACACTGTACCCTCAAAGAGACAGACCAAGGGAAAAAATTTAAATAAATCTATTCTAAAATAAAGAGATGGACAACCTCTACATTTCATGGAAAAGGTACACAGAGTGTACTAGGGATAAACGATGTGTCTTTCAAACCCGAGTCTACCCATGTCTTTCCATCTCACAAGATATGTATTTTCCAAAATACATGGTTTGTTATCTTGGGATACACAACATGTATAGGATATGACAACACTCAACATGTCACCATCTCATGCCAGTGAATATCTGGATGAGCCCATGTACTTCGGGTAATATTCATGTACCTAACAATGTGTGAGTACCCTGGCATGTTCGAGTACATGGTCATGCACATGTACTCTGACCGTGCCCATGTGTCTATATTTTTCTGTGTCTGTGTACCCATGAGGTACACACAAAACCTCTAGTATAGGGTCACATTATGTGTGACACATGGAACACGAAATACGATATTTTATTTCACATGAAAACCTTAGCACTGTAGTAGCATCCCATATGAAAAGTGTTCTTTAGAATACATGTCATGTAATATGATATTTTATAGAACTAGTAGGTTCTTCATGTAGTCAACTAAAACCATCTTTCTTTCCAATACCTTCATCAATCATGCCCAAAACTCATGGATCATGGTCAACCAAACCTTGATGTCATTAGTGGTTGGATTCTATCCAGCCAAACTACTCATAAATTGCCTCTTATCGAACTGCGCAACACACCACATGCCAAACCGCAATAGGGGTTTTCCCAAATCTAGACTGATTCACCTTGAATCATCCACCACCATCATCAAACCTCAATAAATCCACCAATCATGAAACCATATCCATGGTTTTGATCTATTTTTCTAAAGAATAGTCACATAGTGATTGAATACTGGGCATTTTTTGAACCACTGGCCGAAGGAATTTCCAGTGATGATCATGTGAAGAAACGAGGATGAAATGAAAAAAATCACAATAGAGGAATAAACCTTGTCCATTTTTCATGTTTTCCTTAATTATTTTCTGTTATAATGAAGAATGAAGAAAAAAAATCAATAAAATTATCAATTCCATATAATATTAGGAAGATAGACCTGAACCCGCAAGGCATGCTCATACCAAGAATCAATTTGGTAGTGGTTTGATTCATGTTCATAATGGGACAATAAAATGTGGAGATAAAAAATGAAAATAAAATTACCTACCTCAAGTTTGGATCTATCACTGATGAAGAATAGAATTGCATCATCATCGTTGGAAAGATCCAAAAACTCTGTTGGCGAAGATGATCCCTAAGCAATCAATTATGATCCTCGATCTATTGTCGTTCTCTAATCACTCCTCCCATGAATCCTATATAAATCACAGGGTTATGTGGATAACCTTAGGGATTTGAAATAACTGTTTTTATATAGAGTATTATTAGGTTAGGCTTTTAATTAATAATAAATGAATAAAATAATTAAATAAATTACTCATCCACCCATGAATAAACTCTCCTGAAACACCCAATTCCAAAAAAGTTTATGTCGCACCTAGGGTAAGACCCACATTATAGATTCATCGATAGAATAATATTTCTAATTCAAGACTCTATTTGGGAGTTATTCCATTATTTCACAAAAAATACACTAATGTGATATAATATAAATAATATTTATGTAATATCAATATCTAGCCTCTCTGTGCCTCGAAATACCACACTGACTCAGCGAATAGCTATGAAAATATTATTAGATGTATTCCAAAGCTTTATGAGGAAAAATAGATTCATTACATATGTTAAGGCATTTCATAGGGGATATTGTAAGGTATATTATAGGATATCATACCATTTCTTATGATTAATATGTAAACCAATTATTAAATGGTCAACATTGAAATTATTTCGAATTATTATATCAATAAATTGGAAATTTCATAAGATGAAACACTTAGGATAATAATTTCATTAATACGATGAATGCATGGCTAACTGAAGCATTAAATCATATGTTATGAACATATGAGTTAATTCATGATAATATACAAGTGACTATATAAGAAATTAAACACCATCTAGATGGTTTGGTTGAATTATTCCAATCAATATGTCAGTTCTCCCTCTCCTTGAATATATTTATGCTCTAGTATTTTCTATATTGAGACACTAACATGTCGTGGGAGATATGAAGGATCCCAGTCAAGTGTTTGGTGATTCACATCAACCCATGGATACCCTATAGAGTGAGAAATATTATGGTTTCTCTTTAGTAATCTTCTTCAAGAATACTAGATGATGAAAGTAGGAGTAGTTTCTATCTATGGTTAAATATAGATGATTATTATTGATTTTATATATTCATGGGTTCATTTGTCAAGGATGATAGAACTTGGAAATTTGGTCTTCTAGTTGATTCTGTTGTGTTGATTAAACTTTAATAGATCCTTAGAAGCCCTTTAGCGGTATTAGAACCATACCCTGATCTTTAATTCTTGAAATCATATTGAAAATGAATAAATAGGCAATCATAATTCATGTTGTATTTTTTATATGGAAATTATAAGGGTAATTATTTTTTAAAAAATAAGGGAAAATATAAAAGAGTTTATATTGATATTATGAATTTATCATTATTATTTAATTTTCAAATGTTCTAATTAAATGCATTATTTTAGAAATTAGTTAAACAAAATAAAAATTATTTTTGATAACTGACCTGATCAAGGATTAAATAATATTAAAAATGTGATATGTAGATAAAATAAATTATTTAAAAAATTAAATTAGAATATAAAATGTTTATATTTAATTTAATATCATATATTTAAATAAAATTCCATATAATAAGATACTTTTAAAATATTTCATATTATGAATAAATATAAAATGTTTATATTTATTTAATTATGGAATACCCATAATTCTTGGATACATTATAATTTTTTTGTAATTATTTTATTTATGAATTTTTCATAAATATTTTATGTCATATTTGAATATATGAATTGTGAATTTATCTTTTTCCTAGTTTATTATCCATGGATAGAATTATTATATTATGAATGAATTTATGTTCTAGTTTAAAAGTTAGAATAATTTTATAAATTTTTTATATATGCATATTAAGGAGTCACATACTAGGTATGATAATTGATTTAATTTTATTTTAAGTTTAAAAAATTTTGTATTAAATTATGAAATTAAATTAATTAGTTTATTATAGTTTATATATTTTAGGTGTTATAATTCTGATGGAATAAAAGTGTCTCTAGAGTTAAGTTTCTGAATAAACATTGTGATTTGTTTTAAAAAAGTTTTGTATTTTTAAAAACTAACTATTTTGCAAAATCATATTTTTTTATTAATGGTCGGACCTAGTCCATCAGAATGAGTTTTTATATAAAAGATAAAAGTTCTTGAATGTTTGAATCCAAACATGAATGGGGTGAAAAGTAGTTTTCTAGACACAAGTTTCTGGACTCTGATTTTCAGACTGAGAAGCAGCAGATGCAGTAGAAGTTAGAAAGTTGAAGTTGTTGAATAGATTCTTTATTAGATTAAAATACATGGGCATGAAGATTCATTGAACTTAGATTTTTTTAGAAAGTTATATAATTTTTATTTCTGGAAGTTTACCTTTTCTGTAATTAGAAAAATAAAGATGTTCCAAAGAATGAAATTCAGAATGTTGTTGAAGAGGTTGAATAAGCAAAGAGATGTTAGGAGTTATAAAGTTATTAAACTTTCTAACCTTAAATCAGAAAATGATTTTCTAGTCATGGATTTCTTATAAATCATGAAACATTATCATGATAAAACATCTTGAATAAATGGAGGAACTGTAATGATTTTATTGGTTTTAGAAATTTTGACACAAAATATCAGATCCATAAGTACCAAAATTAGAGGTTTTCAAAAGTCTAAATGTGTAAAGCTACTAAAGTTTGAATTTTTTTATTGTTTTTGACTAGAAATTATCAATGAATTCATAACAGCATAATGATACTTTCATTAGAATAATAAACCCATAATTATAAGGTTTTTAACTAAGTTGAATCTAAAGAGGAAGATCAATCGGATCAGTAAAAATCACCGATTCATCAAATGAATGCCTCACACTGATAACAAATCAGATGTAGAACACCGGAGTGATCAGAGTTGCTGATACCAACCCATCAAAGAGAGACCAATTATGAAAATAAGTGAACATTCTAAAAGAGTTGTGTTTACATGAGAAGAAAAAAAAGAGAGAGTTCAAGTTTGCAATCAAATAATATTTTAAAACCAATAATTCATTTGCTGAGGAAGTTCATCATAATGATACGAGGAAGAAAATCAGATCATAATGAGTAGTGCAAGATAGATATATCGTAATGAGTTAAAAATATTTAGATCATAATGAGCTAAGAAAGAAAGACAAATCATAATGATAAGAGGAATCTGAAGTTGTGTAAGTTCATTATAATGAGTTGATGA
This sequence comes from Viscum album, assembly GCA_963277665.1. NCBI lineage: Eukaryota > Viridiplantae > Streptophyta > Magnoliopsida > Santalales > Viscaceae > Viscum > Viscum album. The sequence continues at coordinate 1,519,083,476 of OY728153.1, forward strand.
TAGTGAGATCATTCAATAATACTGGTATCAGAGAGATATTAAGAAAATTTGAATAGGTCAAAGTTGAAGTTTCAATTTATGTGATTTTTAATGTTTTGAAATTTGGGTAGGCAGGAAAGTTTTCAGTTTCGTACCTTTCCTTTTTTGAGTTTCCTATAAATAGAGTCACACATCATTCAAATTTTGTAACTTTCATGAAACTGGAAAAGGCTCATTAATGAGGAATTTAAGATAGAGTTCCTTCCAGATAGAGATCACATTAAGAGATCGAACATCTATAGTTTTGTTAACTGGACTGAGAAACATCATATTGAGAAGATTGTATTGACTCGATCAGACTAAGGAATATCATTCTATGTTTTGTTAGATGAGTTTGAGAAGTGAATATTAATAAAGGGAAGATAGTATTGAGTTGATTGGATTGAGTCAATTGGACTAGGTTTATCGGACTGAATTCCATCAAAATCAGGTTCATCAGACTCAGGAACTTTTGTGGAGAAAATTAATCAACATTTTTATTATTTATTATTTGGATCAATAGTTTTGTAATAAAAATTTTAAATTGATGGGAGTCAGTATAATAATTCACATTGGGAGGAATAAGGTGTCTTATAGGATTTGGCAGAAGTTGTATTCACCTCTTCTTAATATTGAATTTCCATAGACTCACTTGAGTGGCTATGATAAGGATGTAGGTTCTCACACTGATTCTGACACTTTTAAATCTTATGTGATTTAATTTATTTCCAACTTTTGAATGCATGAGTATTTATTAATAGATGATATGTAAATTAATCTTAATAGGTTGCTTGGGTTATGTTTCTGAAAGTTTTGAAACTCTTCGAAAGTGATCAACTGATTAAACCCTCCTTCTCATTTGATGTTCAATCCTTTGGAACTTCAATTAGTGTTAGAGCCAAGGATCTGTTATGGAATTATTATCATGGATAATCTCAATTCTGTCAATATTATTGGAATTCATACATTTGATAGAAAAACGTATTATGGATGGAAAAAATAAGATGACTCCTTATCTCCCATCTCTTGTCCTGGAAGTTGTTGATACTGCAATAACTAGGTTTCCACCTATTGAGAAGGATTATCCCATGACATTTACTGATAAGAGAAATATAGATGTCAATGGAATGTATAGAAATTATATCCTTATGTACTTATCAAAAAATGTTTTTATAAAGGTGATGGGTCTCAAAACATCAAAGAGTATGCATGGATAGATGGAATGTATATTCGAATGGAATACTAAATCAAAGGAAGAAAAGCTATAAATCTGGAATAGTAAGTATGAATACATAAGGATGATAGCTGAAGAAATGGTTATTGAATACTTCACTAGAGTAAATGAAATTGTTTTCAAAATAATAGGATTAAAATATATCCTAGAAGATTCTATAATTTCAAATGAAATTATGAGAAACATTCTAGACAAGTTTGATTCAAAAATTTCCTCTTTAGAAGATAAGTATTATTTATCTCCTGATGATTTACATAAAATTATTTTTTCTTATGAAATGAGAAAGGATCCAATGTTCAAGAAGAGGATAAAATATGAGATGGATTTTAAATCTATAAGAAAGATGAAAATTCAAGATGTTGAAGATGTTGATCCCTTTGGTTCTGAAGAAACATAGGATGACGAGTTGAATGAATAAATCATGTCTCTTATATTGAAGAACTATCGAAGAGGAAGAAGAAATTATGGAGGTAAAATTACTCTCAAATGTTTTGATTGTGGTTGAATTGGACACTTTTCTATAAATTTTCCCAAGAAAAAAGTTATAGAATATTGAGATGATTCTAATAAAAATATCAATGGAAGAAGTGGAATAAAAGTTCTAAAGAAGAAAATTTGTCCAACAAATATAAGAAGCATTTCACCGGATACAAAAGGAGTATTTCGAGTAATAAAGATGAATTATACTCAATTGATAACAATTATTCATAAGATGAATGTCATGAAAAGGATATAACATTCATTGGAAAAGATGAGAAAATAGAATACTCCTTACAAAGTGAAGAAGAAGGGGGTGAAGAATACTAGAGTGTATCAGCTTAGAACCGAAATTATTTCATATCCCGAGAAAAAAAACTCATAATAATAAAGAAATATTATGAATAATTTTCTGAAGGAAGAAAAGATTTCATCAAGTAGGAGGAAAAATACATTCATGAGATCTTAAGTTACAAACACAGAATTGTTGAACATGGAATGATGGTTGCAGATATCAGTAATAAGCTAACATCCAAGGAATAATAAGTTAATAAGTTTCAATAAAAACTTCTTGAGTCTAAAATTACCTTGAGTAATAAGAATGAAAACTTTAAAAAAGCTTAGTAAGTAAAATCTGAGAAATCTAATGTTTTTGAGAGAGCTCAATTCAAGAATCAGGTGAAATCCTTACCCTCTAAAAATAATGTTTCATCTGATTTTTCTAACATTTGATTTTCTGGAAAAAGTATTGGTTAATATTGGGTGAAAAAAGGGTGTGGGAAACCTATTTTATATAAAAAATATGAAAACCCACTTAGGAGGAAAGATGATATACATCCATATACTGTTAAAGCATGAAGAAGTTATCAACCCCAAAAATGTTTATATAGATAAAGATCTTACTTCAATATAAAATCTTGATTTGATGGATATTGATGGTGTTGTGGAAGCTATGGGCATGGGGATTATAATTGTTTTAATAAATTTTCTCTTCCCTGAATAAGATCTAAAAAAATTGAAAGTGATGGTGGAACAAGGATGAGTAACTTTTCTAACCCATATGAAGTTATGAAAGAAAAATATCAATATGTTAGAAACCATCCAACAAAAAATGAACTTTAATGTATGGAAGAATTTTTTATAAGATATGATGAGGATATTCATCATGCCTAAATATGTATGACACTTATTCTGCAACATGTTTCTTATAGTAGAAAATAAAAGGATGATGGAAAGAAGTAATTTGAGGAAAGAGATTTTGTTATTGAGATGGCTTTGAAAGAATGTATAAGTGAAAACCCATGGATAATTGATATTGGTTGTTCTTAACATATGATAAGTGATATATAAAATATTAAAACATGTTCAAATTCATTATGGAGTAACAATTACCTATGTTAATTATTGTTCTTTAAAAATCAGAGGAATCATAGTGGATGATATTGAAGAAAAAATTTGAAATCTAAAGAAGTTTTATTTATTGATGGAAAAGAATATAACTTAATTTGTGTAAGTCCACTTTGTGATGATGTAAAAGAATTTATTTTCAAAAAATATTCTTATATAATCCGAAGTATAAAAGATGGAAAGTTTATCAAAGAAGGATAAAATACTAGTGGTAATCTTTTGCAAATTAGAGAGTTTAATAATTCCTGATATCTAAGTACTAAAGATGAGAATAATTTGTTGCATTAGAGACATGGAAAACATAGGAAAAAAATGAAAAAACTTTCTAATGTTTATGATGCTCATTATTTTATATAATTGAAAATAACAGATAAAGATGTTTATGAAAAAAAACATGTCTATGAAACATAAGTCTGAGGATGTGGAAATGTTCAGGTTTTTCAGAAAATAAGTTGAGAGATAAATGTGGGTTTTATATATAGAAGTTGAGAACATATAATGGTACCGAATTCACAAGAAATTATTCTTAAACTTATTTGAGAAATCATGGTATCAAACATCAGCATAGGGCTCCCTATAATCCACAACAAAATGAAGTAATAGAAAGAAAGAATATAAGTATAGTAGAAATAAGAATAAGTGTGTTATAAGAATACCAATATTAAAAGTTATATTGGAGATAAGCTATTATTACTACTGTAAATGTTCAAAATAGATGCTTGTTGAGGCTAGGAACTAGCATGACTTATTATGAAATGTGGTATAACAAAAAACCTTCATTGAAGTACTTCAATGTTTTTCGAAGTCCATGTTTTCTTAAAATAAAAATTAGAATCTAGGAAACTTTGATGAAAAAGATGAGGAATGAACTTTTATGGTTTATTCACCCAATATTAGAAGTTACAAATTTTGAAACAAACATTTAAAAAATTTATTAGAATCATATGATGTGAAAGTAATTGAAAATTAAAATTACTTAACAAAAGTTGTTGAGAAAGATTAGGAGGATAAACTAGGGATTTTCAAAAATATTAAAAGTTATTCAAAACATCCTTAATAATATTTTGGAGAATCCTCTAATGAGTAATATTCATATGGAAGAGAAAATTTTAAATTTCCTACCATACAAAAACATGTTGAGTCCCAAAACATTATTGGAAATCAGAAGTCTTTAGTTCAAACCAGAAGAAAGTTGAGATTAAGAAATCAGACATCAATTATCTTAAAAGTGAAACTGGAATCAGTTTTAGAAGGCACTCAACATGAAGAATGAGTGAATGCGATGAATGGATAGTTGGATCATATTGAGAAAAATAAAACACGGGAACTTGTTTCATGACAAACAAATAAAAATGTTATCAGGATTAAGTGGGTTTATAGAAAAAATTCAATTATCATAGAGAAGTTTCCCAAAACAAAGCATGAATTGTTTTTAAAGGATATTAATAGGTGGAAGGTGTGGATTTTGAAGAAAATTTTACCCCAATTTCAAGATCAAAGCTATTAGAATATTTCTATTAGCGCCCACAAATGGAAATTACAAAAGTTTATCAGATGGATGTAATGTTAGATTTACTAAATGGTGATCTTGAGGAAAACGTTTACATTGAACAACCTTGTGGGTTTTTAATTAATGAGGATTAAAACAATATTTAAATATTGAATAAATCCTTGTATGGGTTTAAGAAATCCTTGCATTCCTAGTATTCAAAACATGATTTTTTTTTGAGAATTTTGAATTTTTTTAAAGGAAAAGTTTATTGCAACTTATATGTAAACGATTTTGACTCTGGAACTCTAATTTTAATTGTTTTTTTAGATGATATAATTTTATATGTGGATGAATAAAAAGTTCATAAATAATTTTCATAGGAAATAAGGAAGAATTTTTAAATTTTAATGTTGTGAGAATTAACTTTCATCCTTGTCTTACAAGTTTTAAAAAGTACATTTTATTATCTCAAGAAAAGTATGATAGAGAATTGTTAAAGAAGTTTGGTATGAATGAATCCAAATAAGTTTCTACTATTATATTTTTGATCACAAAAATGAATAAAGACATGTTGGGAACATATAAGAATGAGAAATAATTTCAGAAGTTGATAGGAAGTGTACTCTACCTTATAGCATGAAGGCCCGATATTTTTTATGCTGTGAGTTTGTCTGCCAGGTATCAAAGTAATAAAAAAGAATCACATATATTGGCAGTAAATATAATTCTGAGATATGCCAAAGGAACAAATTCACGTGGTTTGTTATACAAAAGAAATTGTGACAAGAAGTTTCATGTCTATACCAATACTGATTAGGCTAGAGATTAAAGTGATAGAAAATAAACCTTAGGAGGAACATTTTTCTTAGGTGAATGTTGTGGGAGTTGGAATAGTAAGAAACAATGTGGGGTAACTTTAAGCACAGAAAAATAAAAATATGTTTTGGATACTCAGGCTTATACTAAGATGTTTTGGATGAAAGTTTAGCTGGAAGATTTGAAATTAAAATTTTCTTAACCATTTAAGATACCTGTTGATATTTATAAAAACATTTTCCAATATTCAAGATCAAAACACATTGATATAAAGTTTCACTTTCTAAAAGAGAAAGTTCTTGTTGGAATATTTTTGTTGGAATATATCTCAGTGAACTATCAAATTGATGATATCTTCACAAAAGAAATTCTTAGAGAAAGGTTTATTATGTTGAGGATGAAACTTCATGTTCTTCCTCCTCTAATGACTTCCTAAATCTCAAAAGGAACACCCCGACTATGCGTTAGATTAAATTGAAAAAGTGGAGATAAGGTAACATCATTGTACTTTGTATGAAGTTTTTATATATCTTTTTTTAATGAATCGTAATATGTGGTTATCATAAAATGGGGAGAAAAAAAGAAAAGTGATAGGAAAAGATAAAAGTATTGGGGTGGGGGGGAGTTTATCTTTACCTGACCACAAAATTTTCTTGTAACAAAGAGTTGAAATTCCTTAAAAATATTACTTTATCCTATAGTTTGGTGTTGGGACATCTCTTTTGGGAAAAAAATGTGTTTTTATTAAATAAAAAAACATGATTTTTTTACAAAATTTGGGTTGAATTTTTTTTGAGAGTTGAAAAAGTTATTAACAAGTGTTGTCAACAAATCTAAAGGGGATACTGAAGAACCTTTGTGTTTTTTTAACAAAGTATTTGTATTTGTTGAAAACTAAATTTTTTGTAATTTTTTTTATTCAGGATCGGATCAAGTCCATATTAATGTGTTTTCATAAGAAATATGAAAATTGATAAATGTTTGAATCCAAACATAAAAGGGTAGAGAAGTTTTTTTCCAAACAAAATTTTCTAGACTCAGGTTTTTAGACTGAGAATCACTGAATGTAGAAGCAGTCAGAATGTTGAAGTTGATGATTCAATGCTTTATTGGATTCAGATCCATTGTCATGAAGATTCATCAGACTCATATTTATTTTGAAAGTAAAAAATTGATGATTGTAATAATTTTTCCTTCTCCCTAATCTGAAAATAAAATATTTTCCTGAGAATTAAAGTCATAATGTTTACGAAGATGTTTAATGAAGAAAGTGATGTCAGGAGTTAGAATGTTCTTTAACATTCTAACCTTAAATTATACTATTTTTTTATATTCATGTAGTTATTATAAATCCTGAAACATTCTCATGATAAAATATTTCTAATAAATGGTGAAATCAAGAAGAATGTATTGGTTCCAAAAAACTAGACATAGTAGATCAGATCTAGAAGTACCAAACTCAGAAGTTGTTAGAAGTATGGATATGTAAATCTGATGAAGTTTGGAGTTTTTAATGTTTCTAAGTGGGATTCATAATCAGATGAAGGAAAACATAATGAAAAATTTCATCATAATGAGAATTACATCATTATGAGGTTTTTAACTAAAATTAATCTGAAGAGTAAGATCAATCAGACTTGGAATAAGAACCTATTCATCAAATGAATACCTCACAGCAATAACACATCAGATAACGAACACCAGATCAAATTTGATGATGTGAATCTATCAAAGGGATATCAATTATGAAAAGAAGTGAAGATTCTAAAATAGTTTCGTTTACTTGAGAAGAGACAATGGTAGAGTTCAATTTTGAAATCAAATAAGATTGTGTCACCCATAAGTCATCTGTTGAGGAAGTTCATCATAATGATATGAGGAAGATAATCAGATCATAATTAGTAGTGCAAGATAGATATATTATATTGATATGAATATAGTCTGATCTTAATGAGATAAGACATAAAGAGAAATCATAATGATAAGAAGAAGAATCTGAAGTTGAGGATGTTCATTATAATGAGTTGAAGATAGAAAGATCATTCAAGAATACTGATCTTAGAGAAATATTGAGAAGGTTTTAATAATTCAAAGTTTATGTTTAAATAAAAGTGATTTTCAGATATTTAAAATCTAGGTAAGTGTGAAAAGTTTTTCATTTTCTTGTTTTTTTCGAGTCTCCTATAAATAATAGCACAATTTTTTCACATTATGTAATTTTTCATCAGAGCAGAAAAATATGAGCACTGAGGAATTTAAGAAAGAGTTCCTTCTAGATAGAGATCTCATTAGAAGATCAAAAATCTATTTTTTTGTTAACCTAACTAAGAATCATCATATTGAGAAGATCATATTGAGTTTATCAGACTGAGGAAGACCAGACGAAGTTTTTTAGTAGAGTTTGGAAATTAAATATTGATAAATGAAAGATCTTATTGAGTAGATCCGATTGAGTCAATTAGACTGGGTTCATTAGAATGAATGGCATCAGTCTTAGGGTCATCAAAACTAGGAACTTTTGTTGAGAAAATTAAAAAAATTATTTATTCTTTTGCTTTGGATCAATTATTTTGTAATCAAATTTGTAAAATTATAGAAGTTATTATAATCATTCCTATTAAGATATAGAAGGTGTATAATTGGAGTTGGAAAAAGTTTTATTCAATTATTCTAAATAGTTAATTTCTATAGACCCACGGGAGTGGCTATGGGCAATATGTAGGTTCTCACACAGAGGTAGAACCATGTAAATATTATGTGCTTTAATTTATTTCCTACTTTTTTATGCATAAGTATTTACTAAAATATGATAAGTAAATTGATCTTAATAGGTTACATGGGTTATGTTTCTAAAAGTTTTGAAACTCATAAAAAGTGAACAACTGATTCAAACCCCCCTTCTTAGTTATTTTTCGATCCTTTAGAAGTTTAGTATCCTTTGTTAAAGGGATTTTGGGTTGGATAGAACATTTTACTAGAGGCTTATACCTTGTTTAGAAATGTGGGGTTTGTTAATATATCACAATAATATTAATCTTATCGAGATTATTTATTTCATATGATTCTAATACTTTACATGTATGAGTTTCATATACCATATACATGGGATGGATTTGGACATGTATAAATATAGTTGGATTTTAATTTGAGTTAGTAACATAAACTCTGAGTTGTGTAAAGAGTTTCACATCAATATGGTTTGAAAATATTGGGTTGGTGGAAGGAATAAGATTCCAAAAATAAATTACTAGAATATTTCATATATAAAAGGGATAATATGAGATAATATAGTGAGATTCCATTCCATTTAAAAATACAAAGTGTAATATTTATTATAAAGAAAACACTTATCAATGCATTGATCATCCAACATAGAAGGTTCACACTATAGTTGGTTACCCTTATATTATATTATGTAAGGAATTAAGGTAATCAAGTGACCTATAGAGTTAGGATTCCCATTCTTGTCATTTTATTTAGACCGAACTCAGTTGAGAAAAGATTAGAGTTTTGATACCAAAGTAATGGTGTTGAGTTTATCCATATGATGGATTGGATAAGGAGTTGTTTTCTCAACCATACAAGATACATATATGATATTATTTACATAATAATTTACCTAAATAGATAATCAACGAGGTTTATGTTAAAGAGGGATCTTTTTATTAGTGAAATATGTATCTTATCCCATTAATGGATATAATGAGTTTAAAAGGGATCATTATTTTAGTGGTATAAAATGTAATAATAATCCTTATTAAATGAGTATAAAACATGATACTCGTATAATAAAAGATTTTTTTGTAGATAATGGTGAGGTTTAATATAATAAATTTATTAAATTTATACACAAATTAATAATTGTTCTTAAGAATGGAAAAAAATCCATGTGGTAGAGAAACCCCTTCCCAAGAAAACAACTATTAAATCTATTCAATAATAGAATCTATATTCTTATGAGATGTATAAAATGATTCACTTAAGGTTTAAAAATAATTAAATGCATTATTACCTAAGGAATATTAGTGTTCACTAATATACTCAATATGATTGGGTATGTTGATGAATTAGAGAGACTGTAGGTATCCTCTAAGGCTTGTTCTAGATATTGAATTCATTTTTTTGTCATCATTGTAAATTTTTTGACAATGTGAATGAGTTCAAGAAATTTTTAACCTTATTTTTTAATGTATTGTGGAATTATAAAAAAAATCCATGAGTTGATTGGTTTTTGATGTTGTATAGGAAACAAAAGTGGGTAAACATTCAATACAAAATAAGAAAAGTTATTTGCAGAATCTAAAAATGATTTTTCAAAAAGACATCCTAGGTCATTAAAACCTAAATATGTTACCAGTAGGTGTAATGATTTCATAGGTTATAATTTTCTAGAATATTTTAAGGTATTTAATAAACACCATGGAATATCCATGTTAGGTACTGGTGCTATGGAAATTATTAATTTTATTATGAATTGTATATGATACCAAAGGTATACTTTTAAAATGTTGTAAATATATATGAGTTAAAAATAAAAGTATTAATTGATGAATATTTTAGTTTAAATTTAAATAATGAGGTAAATTATAGCTAAATCATAGTTTTAATGTAAAGGAAAAAATCAAGCATAGATGGATCTTAATAAAATATGAGTTTTTTTTTCTAATTCTATTATGTGATAGGAGAGGTTTCTTGTTAAAAAGGAGTTTTCATTAACAATATATGATGATGGATTTAATAAACATGATTTATGATTCATTATATTAAATAATAAAATTTTAAATTAAGATAAGTATAAAATAAGTTTTATATAAGATAAAAGGATTTATCATAGATATTCCTTAAAATATGATTGAAAGATTTAACGCTACAAAACAGTGGTATATTTTAAAGAATAAAGTATTCATTGAGAACATTTATCTAAAAACATATAATACCTTATATTATACATATGAAATAATTTATTTGTTGAATATTATCAATAAATAAAAAAAGTTTTATTTCCCGACGTAAAAGGGTTTTTGTTTCATAAGAAGATATTTTGTAAAGAATACAGTTTCTAAGAGGCTAGTTAGAGTATGTATGGACATTGAAAAGTTAAAAGTTAAAAAAAAATAAAATATTTAACAAGTCAAACTCATAGTGGATATCACTTTATACCAAAACAATTTATGATTTTATAGTTAAATAATATTGTAGATAGTTACATTAGTTACCAAAATATTTTAGGGAAAATTTTGAAGTAAAGGTTCTAAGAATGGTATTGATGATGAAATTAGAAAGAGTTCTAAGTAGAAAAGACAAGTTATAAACATTGAAACATTGAAGGTTATAGAGTCATGCAGTTTAAATACTTTGTTTAAGGAGTTGAACATTCATAATATGATTCCAAAGTCATACTATTATTAAAACCATATTTATTCACATATGTAACTCATAAAAGAGTTTAAAGGGAGATTCTTACCACATAGTCATATAGATATACGATACAAATTACATAGATATGTAATGATTTTAACGAAACCTTTGAAGGTGTATCAAATATAAGGCTAGTCTAGTAGTCTATCATATGTGATTTGTTAGAAAAGTTCTTATGTATGGTTTTGTTAAGTATTATTAAAGTCATTTAAAAATATAAAAAGCATAATGATGTATAAAATAAAATCTCGATTGTATCATTATTTCATGTTAGCTGAATTTACACAAACACACACACACACACACACACACATATATATATATCTCTGTGTGTGTGTGTTTGTGTGTGTGTGTGTCATGAAGTGTAATTATAATTGACCAATAAAAGTAAAAAAATTGAGTTATCCCTAATCAATATAAATAATGGATTATTATAGGTTATAATGAAATTTTAATGTTATTATGAGTAGTATTATTATATTAGGATTGAAAATATTCTCATGAGTAAAAAAATAGGGTTTTCGCACTAGATGAACCACAAAGTATACACCAAGGAGTTTCACACAATGTTTCTTTGGTATACTAGGGATGTGTGGCGTATATTTGGTGTCCCCATAACTAAGGTTAGCAAGACACACAATATGAGAACATTCGTACCTTGATATAATTTTATGTAAACCTTGAGGCTTAGCTAATCAGGTAGTGTTTGGGTTTGTTGCAGATCATGTGATCAGTTGGATATTAACCAAGATGGGAATTTTCCTATCATATAAAAAGTTTGTAATTTTTTCCTTGGATTGAGATAGACAATAAAAGTGTATGAATGTACCTAGATAATATATTTTTTCTTTATTTTTTAGGTGAGGTTCATGTGATGTTCATATACATAATGGTGAATGAAATGTGATTTATTCATCAACCTGGTCAGTATATACTCAAAGAATCAAGAATATATGATTATCTATATGAGATTGAAATAATCCATGTCCCATGGTTACTTGATGTCCTGGACAAAGAGATTACATAAAAATAAATTCTTACATATAATTAGATCAGTGGACATGAGTATAGAGATGCATGTATTTGATATAGATTATTCCATAAGCATGTATACCTCTAGTAGTATTGATTCATTACCATAGGCCTTGATTACATTTATGAATTTATAGTTTCATATTTTCTATCAATGACACAATGAACCATGGGTTAAAAAAATTTGGTTGATTGAATTTGTATTGAGTTTTACTTAGAGTGATTAACTATTTTTTTAGAGTTAATCTAAAAGGAGTTTTGGACAGGTATTCACACGATGTTTCATGTTATATGATACAAGGTTAATTTGATGATAACTATCCAAAAGTTTTTTGAAAGGTATATTAAAGGGTTCAAGATATGGTTTCATCAGTAATTTTATATAAGATAAAACAACACCAAGTATATGTGGCTTTATTAAAAGTGCTACATTGAAGGATATATTCCCTAAAGCCTAATATATATGTGATATATATGGGTTATTTATGCTTTATAATTTACCATTTCATATAGTATGGTATCCATGGTTCCAAAGGCATATCGTATGCTATGTTATTATATTTTAAGGAATTGAACAATCGATATCCTAAGTCATGGTATACATATCATGCCACTACCTATGATTAATAAGGAAACCGAATGGTAAATGGAAAAAGTTTTTATTTTTACATATAAATATATAATTAAATTATATGTTTCATAAGACGAAATTATTGGTAAGATCACTATATTAATATGATGGATTCATGGTTAGATGAAGAATTGAATCATATATTATGAACATATGAGTTAATGGATGTGAGTATCCTAATATCTATATGAGGAAGTAAACACCATCAAGATGGTTTGGATCCATCTTCCCAATGATTCTATAAATCCTCACTCTATTTGAAGCACTCTCTTATACTCCATTTGTAATCATGATGCACTGGCATGCTATGGGAGATACAAAGGATCCCACTCAAGCATTAAGTGATTCACATCAACCTGTGGATACACCACGAAGGGAGGACTCTTATGATTGATCCTTAGTAATATTATTTATGCATAGTGGATAAAAAAGGATCAATATCTATCTATGGTGAAAGGTATATGATTATTCATCATTTTATATATACATAGTTTCTTTATCAAGCACAAAATATCTTAGGAATTTGGATTTCTAGTGGTTTCAGCTACATCGATTAAGTATTAATTGATCTTTATAAAACCTTAATTTTTTTTCAAAAACTAAAACCGATCCGATTACTAAATTTTGAGATGATGATTACAAATATGAAATCCATTTTATTAAATTAAATTTATAAAATTGATAAAAATAAATATTAAAATAAGAAATGTATAACACATATTTTTTTTAAAAGTATCTTTTAAAACCTTAAATTATTTATGCTTATTTATTATAGATTAATTATCATTACTTGAATGTTAATAAATTTCATTAAATTTTACACTAAAAATACAGAAAAAATTTATTGTAAATAATTTTTTTAATATATTTAATAAAATAATGTTTTAAATAATAAAAATTTGTTTTTCCATGAATAATTAAATTTTTATTCCTTATAATCCCTTAATTATTTAATAGATGAATTATTTATTTATTTACTAAAAATAAATTATTTATAATGAAATTATATATATTTCTATCATCTAAATAAAATCTATTTATATTAACTACATGTAAATAATATAGAAATGGAAATATGTTTTTTTATATTATAAATAATGACTACATACCTTTTATAATAGTCAAATAGTAACTATATTACCACCATTATATTCTATAAAATAATCTAGTTATAAATTCTCAAGTCACAATTTTCATCCCTTTAATTTTATTTTTTGATTTCATAAAATTATTTCTCAATTCATGATGTTTTTTATATTGTAGGTTTAGTTCTACTGATAGTGATACTCAAGGGAGATGATGGTCCAGGGGATTTCATAATTAAAAAAATACTATTTTTCTTCAAAATTTTCAACTTATTTTTAATATAGCTTTCGGGATTTAATCCATAGTATGTAATAATAGGTCTCATATAATTTATAATGTTCTATTATGAGTGATTAAAGTATTGTTAATTTGATCCATATCTTGTATGATTTATTTTATACACAACTTCAATTTTATCAAAATAACAGAAGAATATATTTACTAATAATAAACATATAATTTATTGAAATAAATATGTTCTAAAACCCATGATGTTACAAAAATAACTTATAATCATCTATAAATGAAGAAAAAACAACAAAATTGATTGAAAATCTTTCATATCTAAGTTCTTCTTACCAAAAAACTGATTAAAATTCCAAAAAAATAGAACTCAAACCTCTAAGATGAAAAGTATTAAAAGTAGAGAACCATTAAGAATGATATTTATAATCCACGAATTAAGAAAATATGTATTAGATTCAGGTATACTCTAGATATCATAATTACACATACCAAAATGATAAGTAGAGCTATTAACGATAACTCTATCTTCATAGGATCTCTATCCATTATTTTTCTATAGGAATGAAGTGAAAAAGTAAACTAGAACCCTATTCACTTGATATTCTCTCTTGATAAATTAATAACCCTAAAAAACCCTTCAAGAGAAATCATCAAGAAAATCATGAAGAAAACCACCAAATAAACTCCCCAGCCCAAGAGAGAAAACTATAAAGGGAAACATAAAGATAATAAATAGTGTTTGTTATTTATAATGGAAAAACATGGAATACATCTCAATCATTCATTAAACAACTTAGATAAACAAATGAAATTGAATAAAATCTACCCATGTGGCCTATTAAGTCACACAAATAAATTACATTGGCTAACAAAAAGAGTCACATATCCAAGCTAAAAAATAATCAATAAAGAAACACAACAGAAAGAAAGGGTATACGCAGAACTAATATAACCAATTTCATATATCATTAAGAATGTGTAAGATCCCAAACTTTGTGAAGGTATTTCTTTGTTTAAATTTTGGTTTCAATATCTTTTTTTTGGTTAATTAAATGTTCAATGGGTTTGTGAGGAAGCTTGGGGGTGTTCCGTGGGCTCCAGACACAAAATAAATGGGGAATCGGGCTATCATGTGCATGTTTTCTAGTCTGAACATGGTTAGTAAAAAAGGTGTGAGGGGGGATCCACACTATGCGGTTATAGATAATGGAATTCCACATGGTTGGAACACGGTTTGTTAAACCATGTGGCCCTTCCTAGGTAATTTTACAACTCATCTCTTATTGGATAGAGGAAGGCACATGGTTGGTGCACAATTTAATAAATCGTGTTGTCAAACTGTATGCCCTTTAAAAAGTGGGAATTTTCTGCTTTTCCCTCTCAAGATTTTAGGTTCTCACACAATTTTTCTTCCCATTTATTCTCCTCCAGTCCTTTTTAAGAACCAAATCTCCTATAATCTCCCAAATATTGATCTACTTCATCTATAAAATGTTTGGATCACCTCCAGTTGCAGATCAAAGCTCTAGGTAAGTGTAATCTCCTCCTTTCTTCTCCCTTATGGATTAGAGTTTTCACCTTGGGAAATCTTCTTCTGAATATCTAAAAACCTTATTTTCTAGTGGTATCTTGGTTGAATCTTTATGAGTTGTTTGAATCTAGATAAAATACCAAATTTAGGAGTATGTTTTCCAATAGATTCGAGGTATGTGGTCTAAATGTTATATCCCATAGTTATGTTGTATATTTGTGTATGTTCAGTTTTGTTTTTGGTTATCTCTTATTGTGCTCTTGATTCCTTTGGTGAGGTTTTGAAAATTGGGTGTCTAAATGATTAATAGAACCCCTCATGGTCCCCATGGGAGGCATCGATGATTATTTGACCTATTTAAGACCACCTATGGGGTGTGTTGATATTCTCAGGTCTAGAAATTAGGTAAGAAAGTACAACATTTTGGTGTAATAATGTAGATCCCTTTTTGAGTATGTTGATATTTTTAATGTAAGTTAAAGTGGAATATTGGTAGTATATCTAGATTTGGTAATTTCTTAAGGGGTTGTTTGGTGTGACATGGAATTGAGATAATTGGGTTAATTAAGATCATGACATGTGGCTTCTGAATTATGTTAGAAATTCCAAAGAGAGTTTGTTTATATGAACTGGTAAATATGTTAAATTGGTAATGGTATTTGAAATGGGAATATGTTAAATGGGATTTCATAAGTGAATTTATGAATTTGTGAAATGGGTTGATATAAGGGAATTATTGAATATGCTTAATGATCTAGCCATGAGAATGAGAATTTGGCTAAATTGGTCAAGTAATGTAAATGGAAAATGTGTTAAGGGTTATAGAATAATATTAATTTCCCATGTTGATTGATATGGGTTTTGATTATTATTTGTATTGTTTGTGTTCGGTTGTGATATGGTTTTTGTGTGGTGAATGGATGAATAAGCATGTGAACATGGATTGAGGTGTGGGATAAAGGAATAAGGATCCTCCCACATGTTGAGTTAGACTGATGCTCTAAATCCACCCACAATGCACGAGTTAAAGAAGGGGACAAATCACTATTCCCCTAACGGTTGCATTCCACCTTGAATGAGGCTTCTAGGTGAGGACATTATGATGTTGTGATGTATTTTTCCTAATGAGATAGGTACTTGACTTATTCCCTTATATAGAATGATAAATTCCATAATCCGTTTTGTGAATGATGTAAATATCTAACCCATGGATTTCATGTTGATGATGAACTAATTAATGAAGAATATGAACATAATGAATTCGACACCATGGGTAGTAATAGATAAGTAGAGATTATTGAATAGTGTACCCAAATAGTCCTTTATCTATTTTTCAATTATTTAATACATGCATGTGCTATCTATTTAGACTGGATATTTCTTAGACAACCTTGGTGGTGGTCTAAAGATTTGTACTCACACCATTCTCGGGAGGCTGTTGGTACTCGAGTAAATTTCATGCATGCAGGTCAGGAAAAGGTAATGGTCCTTGTGCTTGGGAGTTGAGTCATGCTTGAGAGGTATATGGATGAGGTTCCAGAATTGAGTCAAGACCCTTTTAGGGATTTTTCAATTCGTCTTTATTTTGGGTTTTGTTCAATTATCACAATAGCAAGACATGAAATATCTACTATTGGTTCTGGTTTTTACCAATTTTGGTTGATGGTTATTTATGCATGTTAATTCATTATACTATGATAATTATACTATTATATTTATTTCATATTGTTTATTACTCTAGTAAAGAGCATATAGTTTCCCCAAGTGACTTTTATACCCTTTTTTCTAATTGGAAACCTCTGGCATTTGGGGAGGCACACCTGAGGTCCTCTGGTGACTCAGCTCGGGGTACCAGTTTAGTGGCTTCTGGGTTAGGGACATTACAAAGTTGTATCAGAGGGGTCTTTTCCATTCCTTACTATTTGGGAATGGTAGAAATAAGGTTAAGAAGGTATCAGGCCTTGGAAATGAGTTCATGATTGGGAGTAGCTAACCCATGTATAATGGAAAACCCAAGTCACCCAGGGTGGGAATTATTGTTCTTGTTTTTTATTGTTACATTAGATGATATTTAAACATTATGTGGTTCAATTGTGGTGTAATATGAAATTTTTATGATATATTTCTTGTTGTTGAAATTTCACGAGGTTGTGAAATCATGAATCATTTTAGGAACCTAATTATATGAGTTACATGAATCACAGTAAGTGCACACATGGGGTGGGTGTGGGGGACATAAAGGGTAAGATGCATTTGATCTTATTAAAAGTGATGAAAATGGTGTCTAATGAAAATATTAAAATGGATGAAAAGGGAAGTAAAATGTTAAATAATGATATCAAAATTGTGCTTAATAAAGGGGTGTACGTGAATTGAATTGTTGTTGAAGTAAGTTGTGATATGGAAATGGTTTTGAAATGATTACCAATGTCAGGATGTAATTGATTAATATGGTATAACTATGTTTTCTATGGCCCTTGATAGGGATGGTTGATGGTAGTGTTCCGGGTATGATAATGCCCATTTGGATAGTGTATATGAAATGGTTTGTTTATGTCTAGTGGGGAACCTTCCTTTATATTTTGTGGATGATTTATGGTTTGTGTTCAAAATATCGTGTTTGGTATTGTAGAGAAATTCCACCATGAAGATGTTTTTCATTTGGGTGACAGGAGGGCATTGTTAAGAATGCTCAACCAATAGTGGTGAAAAAATATCCCATGGTTCAAGATAATGGCGAAGAGTAGTTCTATGAGAACTTTTCTCAATTTATGAAGATAATGGAATGAGCATGTTACACTGAGAATGTTTGATATGACTATGGAGTTTCAGCTAGATCACCCACTAAATTTTATCGGATAGGGTGGGATATAGGAAACTAAGTTTTGATTAGAGTCTATCCAGAATATTTTTGATCACCTAGATAATTTTTCTGAGAGGTGATCAAGTTAGCAGCCTATATATTGTGGGTCTAGGAAAAGTGTTGGTTGGACATTATGGTTCAGACATAGTAGGATAAAGGAATGGTATGAAAATATTTCAATGAAAAGTTTTTGGAAAAATACTACCAAGAGACCTCAAGGAAAAATAATGATATAAGGTTTATGATCTTGACCTAGGGGTTACATTAATTTGGGATTATTATAGTCATTTAACTGATCTACATTTCTTTGTTCCGACATTGTTAGGAGATGAGGTGACTATGAAAAAATGATTTCAGGATGGGATAAGGCACTAGATCAGGTTCCATGTGATTATATTCCACCTAGAGAGGTTTTTAGAGGTGTTGGACCATGCCATTATCTCTTAAGGGAACTTGAAGGAAGATTTAGGTGGTGGAATTGTGGTGCTATCCAGGAAAACAAGTGGTGCAGATTCTGAGGGCAGGAAGCAAAATTTTGGGAATTTCCAGAAGGGTGAAAGTACACAGAGTAGTCATAAGAGAGGGACAGTCTCTTGGGGTAGTGATCTGGTGTTCTGTTACCAGTGTGGCTAGCCGGGACACATGCATGGCCAGTGTCCCCAACCACTAGTTGAGTGTTGATCAATTTGCAGGTTGGTACATATATAGAAGTTCTGTAAGAACCCTCAATAGTTGTGCATAGATGGAGGTCCCAGGAAGATTCTGAGTGAAGGAAGAGGGTTGGTCACCCCTTACCAGGTGGGAAGTTGGCGGTCTATTGTTCTTACTAATAAGGGAGGTGGATGTGGAACTCCAAGGAAGATCATCCATACTAGTAGGGTAGTTCAGGGAACGGTACTCAGACTAGAGACCTAGGTATAAGGGAAGGTCATCTTCACATAGTTTATTCTACACCCGGAGGTTGTGAGGCTGAATCATCTACCATTCAAGGTACTATTCTTGTATCTTCCTCACTCTCTAGTGCTATATTTGACATAGGTTCCACACATTCTTTTATTTCATCATAGTTTTTAGTTGTGTTGGGCCTAACCATTGGAAGTGCAAGTCGGGTTATGTTAATTGATACTCTGTGGGGGGTGAGAGTTGAGTGTATTAGACAATGTAAGGGTTATGCTTTGGAGGTTGGTGGATATCATTTTCATTGGAATCTGTTTGTCCTTGAGATTTTAGGTTTTGAACTGATTCTGGGTATGGGCTAAATGGTGTTGTATCCGTCCCATATCTGTTGTTACCAACATCAGGTAAAGTTCACATCTCTTTATGTAGACACTTATGTCTTTCATGGTTATTGGGATGTCCAAGTAGGATGTTCATGGCCAATTTTCCTGTAGTTTGGAGAACTCACAACCTAAGTTTCTTATACTATTCTTGAAAAAAGAGGAAGATAGAAACTAGTATAACTTTCTGTCATGGATCAATTTTCGGATGAGTTTCATGAGTATTTATTAGGATTACCACTCGAGATAGATGTTGAGTTTACGATCATTCTACTGCCAAGGGAATAACCGATTTCCATTCCACCATATCAAATGGCGCCAACAAAATTTCAAGAACACAAGGTTTACCTGGAAGATTTAGAGATAAAGGGGTTCATCCGTCCTAGTATGTCTCCTTAGGGATCTACCATGATGTTTTCTAAGAAGAAAGATAAATCATTGAGGTTATGTTTTGAATATAGAAAGTTGAATCAGTTGATGGTTAAGAACTGATACCCACTTCCCAGAATCAATGACCTGCTCAACCAACTGAGGGGTGATTCGATGTTCTCTAATATTTATTTGAGATTAGGATACCATCAGTTGAGGGTGAGACCTTCGGACATACCAAATATATATTTATAAATAAGGTACAAGTTATATAAGTTGGTGGTAATGCTTCTGGGTTTGACAAACACACCAACCATGTTCATAAATTTAATGAACCAGATATTTAACTGTTGCCTAGATTCATTCTTATTTGTCTCTATTGATGATATATTGGTGTACTCCAGAACTCACGACGATCATCTCAAAAAATTTATATCGTCTTGAGTACACTAAGAGAGCATAGGAATTACATCTAGCTATCAAAATTTTAGTTCTGGATTAGAAGATTTCATTTCTTGGGTCACATCATTTATAATTCATGTGTGTCAGTGGATCTAGATAAAGTGTAGGTTGTGGTGTCTTAGGAGCAATCCAAGAATGTTTCTGAGGTTCATAGTTTTTAGGGATTGTACAGTTATTACCGAAGGTTCATTTGTAATTTCTCCCATTTTCTAGAACCACTCACATGATTAAACAAGAAGGTAATTAAGTTTGAGTGGTAGGATTCATGCGAGAAAGCTTTCCAAGAGTTGAAGAAGCAGTTTTCTATCACACTAATCTTGATCTTACTTGAACTAGGTAATAGGTACACCTTGTTATGTGATGAATCTGATGTTGGAATTGGGACAATGTTAATACTGGATGATTGGGTTATATCACTTGGGACAATACAGCTGAGGAATTATAAAATAACTTACACTACCCATGATCTTGAGCTAGTTGTTGTGGTTTATTCCTTAAAGTATTAGATACATTACTTGTTGGGAGAGTTTTTCATGGTTTTTAACGACCATAAAAGTATTAAGTACATCTTCTCTTAGGGGGATTTGATTCTTTGGGAATTAAGGAAGGTCAAGTAGCTACAATACTTTGATTTTGAGTTGGTTTACACTCCACAAAAATGGAATAGTGTTATAGATGATCTGAGTTGGAAGACTCAGAATCAAGTGTTTTAGGAATCCAAATCTGAGTGGAGAAGGATGAATTTGTTTGTTGAGATTCACCTGGAGGTTCATGACGAGCATGAGAAAATGAAACTTGTGTCTATAGCAGTTGAGTCTTTACTTTTTAGCTATGTCAAGGAGTGTTAGCTGGAGGATCTAGAGTTTATGAATATGATGGAAAATCTTAAAGGCGGGGAGTCACCATCTTGTTGGGTTGTTAGTAAAGATGGGACTGCCAGTGTTTGTGGCCCTGTTTTTGTGCCAGTGTGTATATAGGAAGAGTTTATGTTTTATTTCCCCACATCAAAGTGGGTAGTGCATCTTGGGTTGAGTAAGATGTATCATGATCTTCATAAGCAATTTTGGTGGCCAAGAATGAAGATAGAGGTTTTGAGTTTTATGGCGTGATGCCTCACATGTAAACAGGTGAAGGATGAGCATCAACACCCTGGTGGGTTTTTATATAATTTTCCCATTACTGAATGTAAATGGGATAATGTAATGATAGATTTTGTAGTGGGTCTTCTGAGGATTCCTTGGATGAATGATGCAATATGGGTGGTTGTGTATCAGTTGACTAAAGTGGCTCATTTCTTATCGATTCACGAGAATTTAACTTTTGATCACTTGGGTGAGTTATATGTTTGGGAGATAGTGTGATTGCATGGAGTACTACAGATTATAGTTTTAGATCGTGATCCACATTTCACATCACTCTTTTAGTAGGGAATATAGAAGGCACTTGGCACCCATGTGTTTTTGAGTATGACTTTTCACCCATAGATGAAAGGGTAGTTAGAGTGTATGATTTAGGTTTTAGAAGACATGTTGAGGGCTTGTGTCCAACATTTCGATAGTTCATGAAAAGAATTTGTCTTTAGTTGATTTTGACTAGAAAAATAGTTTCTGGGCTATGACTCAATTGACACCATTTGAGGTGCTCTATGGGAGGCTATGTAGATCTCTAATATGTTGGTTAGAAGTGGGGGAGTCTAAGATATTGGGACCGATCCTCGTTCAAGAGACGTCTGAAAAGGTTCAGTTGATTCATAAATATACGGAAAAATCTCATATCAGGTAGAATTCGTATACATAGCAGCGTTGCAGGCTCCTTGGGTTTATGGTGGGTGATTGTGTGTTTCTTCAGGTGTCACCAATGTTGGTTCACCGTCAGATTCGAAAATAGGGTATGTTGGTTCCCATGTACAAGGGGTGATTTGAGATTATGTAGAGGACAAGATCAATGGATTACCAATTGGATCATCCAAAATCTTATAGTGGAATGAATGATGCTTTTCATAATTCAAAACATTAGAAGTATCACCCTGATCCATCTCATTTGGTTAATATTAAGGATGTTGAGCTTCAGGATGATGTGTCCTTTATGGAGAATCCACTTTGTATTGTGGATAATAGTGAGGAGGTCTTGCGAGGCATGACTGTGCCCTTAGTTCAAGTTTTATGGAAACATTGAAATGTTCAAGAAGATACTTGGGAGCGAGAATCAGATATGCGGGCCCAGTGGCCCAATATATTTTCTTTATAAACTCAGTGATGTTTGGGGAGAACAGATCTAGGATGATATATTATAATGTGTGGATGTTGTGTGATCAAAAACATCATTGAGGCATATCTTTGTTTAAATTTTGGTTTCAATCCCTTTTTTGGTTAATTAAATTTTCACTAGGTGTATGAGGAAGCTAGAGGGTGTTCTAAGGGCTTGGGACATGAAGGAAAGATAAATCAGGCTATTCTGTGGATGCTTCATAGTTTGCACATTGTTAGTGAAAACCGTGCGGGTGGAGAGACAACCCATGCAGTTGGAGAGAGAAGCATTCCACACAGTTGTCACATTTTTTATCAGATGGTGTGGCACTCACTAGGTAACCGTGAAATTCAAATACTCTTGGATAGAGGTAGGAACACGATTGGTACATGGTTTAGTAAACCATGAGACCAAACTATGTTCCCTTTAAAAAGTGATAATTTCAAGTTTTCCCCCTTGGGATTTTAGGTTATCACCATATTTTTCTTTCAATTTCTTCTCCTCCATCCCATGTGATGAACCAAAGCTCCCAATATCTCCCAAGGATCGATGAATTTCATCTCTAGGATGTTTGAAGCACCATCAGTTGAAAATCAAAGCTCCGGTTATGTCTAATATCCTCATCTATTCTCCCTTATGGATTAGGGTTTTCACCTTGGGAAATATTATAACTTATCTCTAAAAACCATATTTTCTATTGGGATCTAGGTTGAAGCTTTAACAGGTGGTTGAATATAGATCTAGGATGACATTAATATGTGAGTTTCCTAATAAATTCTTGGTAGGTGGTCTAAAAGTTATATCCCAAAGCTATGTTGTAGATTTATTCATTTTCAATTTTGTTCTTGGCTATCTCTTATTGTGATATTGATGGATTTGGTGAGGTTTCATAAATTGGGTGTCTAAATGTTGAATATAATCCACCGTGGTCCCCATGAGAGGCATCGAGGATGAGTTGACCGATTTAGGGCTACCCATGGGGTGCACCGATATTCCTATATCTATAAATTGGTTAAGCAAGTGAAAGGTTATGGTGTGACAATTTAGATCCTTTCTTGAGTATATTGAAATGTTTAATGGAAATGCCAATGGAATATTGGTAGTGTTTCTAGATTTGGTAATGGATTTAGGGGTTGTTTGACATGACACAAAATTGATTCAATTGGGTTAATTGAGATCATGACATGTGGCTTATGAATTATGTTAGAAATTCCTAAGAGAGTTAGAGCATATCAAAAGGTGAATGTGCTACATTAGTGGTGGTATGTGAAATGGGAATATGTTAAATGGTATTTCATAAGGGAATTGATGAATATGAGAAATGGATTGATATACAGGGATTATTGAACATGATTACTAATATAGGCATTGGAATGGGAATTTGGATAAATGGGATAAGTAACATAAATGTAAAATGTGTTAATGGGTTATGAAATAATATTAATTTTCTATGTTAATTGTTATAGAATTTCATTATTATATGTATTGGTTATGTTTGGCTGTGATATAGTTTGTGTGTGGTGAATGGATGAATAAGCATGTACACATGGCTTGAGGTGTGGGATAAAGAACTAGGGATCCTCCCATGGGTAGAATTAGACTGATTCTATAACTCCAACCACAATGCACAAGTTAGGAAGGGGGATAGATCTCTATTACTCCAATGGTTTCCTTCCACTTGAACTGAGGCTTTGAGGTGAGGAAATTGTGATATTGTAATGTATTTTACCTAGTGAGATAGGGAATTTACTTATTCCCTTATACAAATGATAAATACCATGAACCATTGTGTGAATGATGTAAATGCATAAACTATGGATTACATGCTGATGATTAAATAATTAATGAGGAATACACACAAAATTAATTTGGCACTATGGGTAGTAATAGCTAAGTAGATATTGCTGACTAGTGGACCCCAAATTATCTTTTATATATTTTCATTTTTTAATACATGCATGAAATATATTTTTAGACAAGATATTTTTTAGAAACCATTGGTGGTGGAATACTAAGTTTTACTCACACAATACTCAGGTTGTTATTGGGTACCTGAGTAGATTTCATGCTTGTAGGTTAGGAAATGGGAATTGGCCCTATGCTTGGGAGTTGAGTCATTCTTGAGAAGTACATGGATGAGATTCTAGACTTAGAGTCAAGACCGTTTGGGGGATAATTTTGTTAATCATTATTTTGGTTTTTGTTCAATTATCATTGTAGCATTACATGGAATATTTACTATTGCTTGTGGTTTGTACCCTATTTGGGAGATGGTTTTTTATTCATGTTCATTCATTTAACTATGTTTCTTCCACTATTCTATTTATTTCTTACTGTGTATTATTTTGGTAAATATGGTATAATATCTCCACGTAAATTTTAGACCGTCTCTTCTAGTCAGAAACCTATGGTATTTAGGGAGGTGTGCCTGATGTTGTGGGGCGACCCGGCTCAGGGAACCTATTTTCTGGCTTCTAGGTCAAGGATGTTATAGAATGAAAACTGAATATCACCATTAATGATTGAGATATGGGTGAGGTTTTGTGAAGATAACATGGTTTTCATAAAGTATGGAATAATAATTCATATTCCTTGACTTCCCAAACATAAAGAAAAAATGATATAATGAAAAGTTATTTAAAATTTTCATTTCTGATAACACAATCAAGGATTACACTATTGATATTTCTTAGGTTATGTATGAGTCACTAAATATGGAATTCCCCTATCAATAATTCATAATAGAATAACTAAAAGAATTTGATGATATCAAATTTTAGGATTATTAATCAGATTGTCTATAACAATGTTGTTAAATACAATGTAAGGGTATCATCAAACATCCATGACCCCATTATTTGGATGAACAGTGTAATATGAGGATAAAAACACATATGATGTCTATATAATAAATACAACATGATGAATAAAATTTATAAATTGATAGGAAATGATCATGTTGTCACTTATGATGATAGATATTAGTACTTATGACACTATCATAGACCATATAATCAATATATCATTAGTTGTGGAATAGGAGATGATGATGTCATTATTTGAAGTATAAGGGTATCACATAGTGTGACTCAATCATTAAACTATAATGAATCATATTTTAACTATAATATAATATATCTTTAAGTAAAAAAATAAACATAAAAAGTATTATCATAGGGCATTAACTAGAACTTCGTAAAAATTCATTATGATTATTTACTAATATTCCAAGAGATGGAAGAAGGATTGTTCCATTTTTAAACCTGATACATGGTTGAAGATTGGAATCCATGTGACCCAAATGAAAGAAACCAAAGGTAAAAAATATAACCTTTGTATAGATTTGTAATTAAATTAATTAAGGATTCAATAATATGAACTAATTCCTCCTTTTTTATGAGAGAGAAGATGTTAGATATCGTGGGAATAAAACCTTTTTTAGTAGAGTAGGTACCCAATTAGGGAAACTGAGTTGGAGAGAAGGTTTGGAGGGTTCACTAATAAACATGAAGGAATCAAATGACTCATAGTAACATTTTGATTGATCCAAAAGAATATATGAATGACCCATAAATGATCCCAGGATGTTCATAAAAGGAATATGAATATCCAAATTGTAACTTATTCCTATTAATTGAGAATTACCTTTTGAAGGGATTATTCCATTGGTTTATTTTACTATTTTTTTTGTAATTTTTATAACATGGTTCTTCCATCGTATTCATCTTAACCTATATCTATGGATTGATAACCTTTATTTTTTTTATCTTAATGATACAAACTGATGTTTTTTCTATGTTCTTATATTAATACATATATGTTTTTGTTTTATGTTCTTACTCTATGTTCCTAAAATGAGTAGTTTCAATAAAGGGTTGGAAATCATATCTATAAATTCTTATGGATATTTTATATTTACTCCTCTTAATGTATGAGTTTTCAATGTTTCCTCCCACTTGGAATATTCTTCATAAGATGTAATTGAGTGAGCCAAAGGATGAGTGGTGTGAGGTTGTATCCATGTACTATAGAGACTGTTAGTTAGGACTTGTTTTCTTGATGGATACAATAATCTATTGAGGGTATTTCAATTATCTAATATCCAAGGTACATTTGTTTCCTCTTAATATAATAGAGTTTAGTGATTTTAACTAGTTCATAAAGGAAATACAAGGCTTATTTCAACTAAGAATCACAGTGTTCTAAGATTTATAATAAAGATACAATGAGTAGTTACTTAATAAATTTTAATAAGTTGATTCACTAATAGAATATAAAACTAGAAAAATATTTGGTAAAAATGATGGAATGAGTATGAGGAAACTCATTAGGACCATCTATTATTCTTTTAACAATTTTTATTCTATTTAATGTTGTTCTTTTAATTTTATTAAAACTTGAATCCTAAATCACCTCTATTTTGGTTTTTAAATTCTAAAAAATAAAAAAATATAATATGTGACAAAAAGAAATATTTATTGTTTATGGACCTCTATTAAAGAAAATTATAGGTGTTTATTATCTTTCATTCCTTAGTGGTTAAATTAATATTAGTGAAATACCCCATGAAAGGTACCTTCTCATCAAGTATTATTAGATTAATTTGATCAAAGATCAAAATGAATCTCAAGATATTTAAAAATATTAACCCAAAAATATACCCAATGAAAAGAAACCAAAGGTGAGGCCCAATTAAAATTAACAGCCAAGTGAAACATAAAGGTAATCATCCAAAAAAAGTTAATCCCAATTAAATCAATCACTTACAGATAAATAGAACATCAAAAACTAACCCTAAATATAAAATAAATTTATTAATATAAATGAAAATGTTTTTTCATGTCATTTATCAAATCAATAAAAAAAATCATTGTTCAATTTTATGGGATAACAATAAATATAAAATACAACAAAAAAATGGAATTTAATTTTTAAAGACTTTGAAAATTCATTTTCAAAAATATATTCCATTTAAAATTAATCTATAAACACAGTATTATGATATTACTATACTTAATATAAATTTATTTGAGTACATTCTTAAAAACTAAAAAAAAATATTAATTATGAAATTCAAACTATCTTATTCATATCATCAAATGAATTTTTCCTCAGTGTGTATCTTAGTGATGCACACTTTATCTAATTAGATTATATTTTTATTATAAAAACTAAAATTTACAAGATAAAAAAAATATTATACATAACCATAGTCTAAAATAAACCATCATATACTTGAGTTAACTTTGATATCAGGACATTACATTCCCTAAAACATCTCACCAAATCTTATTGAACAACACACAATAAAATAATTCTCTAATTCCTCTAAAAAACCATAGCATAAACATATCTAAATAATTTTAAAATATTAAATATTTTTTATATATGGAAAATTATAATATAAAAAATGGATGTAACTAGAAATAACTAAATTTAAATAATCTGAAAACAAATATAATCATAAATTTTTATATCAACAAGGATTCAAGTAAACTAATTCACATACATTAGATAATTCTAAAACACTGGACTCAGAGAAAAATATCCACTTAAGGAGACAATAATGCCTATTTGATAATTTTTTTATGAATAGATCTATGCCCAAAAACAATTTGAAGAATACCCAAAACTAAGTTTCTCCCATAGTGAAATGATATAATAATAAAATGAAGAATTATAAAATGTGTACCTCACTACTCATATTCTTGTATCTTTGAGTAGTGAGATTGATGGAAACCTTTCAGCAGTGACCCAAATATTTCTACAATGGAATCATCAGAAATTATTTTTATAATATTTCATTAAATATTAAAGGGAATTTTAGAACTGACCTCATGTTAGTATGAGAAATAGAACATAGTTTTTTTTTGACTTTTTTTACATCTAATTATTACGAATGATGCAATTAACACTTCCTTTTGAATTGTATCTTAATTATATAAAGAAATGTGAAACATTCTTAATGTTTAGTAAAATCTAAAATAATACATGTATTTTACACTTATAACAAAAAATTTAATTTATAAAAGTGATTGCTTATGATGATATATGTTTTCCCATGTTAAAGTATTAGTTAATTTTGGAGTTTTGAAGCCCTAGTCCTTGTAAAAGGGTAATATTGTAATTTACACCCATCAAAAGACCACAAAAAATTTATATGATGGTTCCATTAATTAAAAAATGTGTAATTTTACCTAGGGTAGGAAATGGGTGAGATTTTGAGTTAGGTGATTAAATAAGGATATTTAATATTCATTAAATAAATATTAATTTTATACTATTGGTTTAAACATTGATATCTCCTACATAAAGATCTATATTGCAATTCTGACTACATGGTTGGTTTTAGAATAGGTATTTTAACCTAAGTGAGGCATGATCTCTGTATGGGGTTTGGTCATGGGATGAACACATTAAATTTTCTCCATTTCAAAAGTAAATATGGTTTTTATTAAATGTTGAAATTTCTATATCTTCTTATATATGTGCTTGGAGCATTCCCTATTCTACATTATTAAGAAATACAGACCAAAGGGAGGTGATCCAAAAGAGGTGATCATGGATATATCATCCCCAAGAGTTAATATATTAAAATATATTGGAGATGATCATAAATTGGGAAACATAAAAGAGAGATATCAAAGCTAAGATGATTTTCCATTAGGCCTGGATAATTATTTTCAATTCCATAGAATTTTGATTTGATTGTTATTTATTCCATTAATTTTGGGATCTATATTCCCCATGTTTTTTCTTTAGGTTTTATTCATATTGATATCTGGGTGTTTTGGGAGAAAGAAAGTTGTTTGTAGGTGGCGATTTTGTAGAATTTATGACTACATGATGTGTTGTCTGAAAAACATACACATTGTAGCATGCTTGTGAATCTCAAATAGGAGATGAGCTCCACACTATTTGTTAGTTATATGTACATGTTGAGTGATACCCTAGGGAACCCAACCTAGGGTCTTTCCTTGTACTTTTCCAGAACACATGTGTGTCACATGGGGTGTACAAGTATATGTCATGCTGAGTTACAAAAACAAAACCTAGGATAGGGTAAATGGATAAGAACCTGTGTACCCCAAAAACTGTGTAGGGTTGTTTCCTCTAGAATTAGGGATGACCTCATTGATTTAAGGTTCAAACATTCCAATCGGTTTTTAACGGGTTTGTTCATAGAACCGGAAACATCCAATGATTCTATATCCATTTGGACCTACTTTCCAAAGGCAGGTGCTCATTAGTTGTGAACCAATGAGACTTAAGAAATTGCATTGGTCGAGAGGATGGGAGGTCGGACTCATCACACCTTTTTTAGGGGAATTATTGTTTACTCCGGGACTCTCTTTATATATTTAAGTTATGTTCGTGAATCATTATTAAATTACCAAGTATAAAATGAGCTTTCCTTTAGATCTTGACAATCAATGATTAAATATTTAGGGAATTTATATAATCTTTTATATGTATTCGACATTCTTCATTGATAAATAATCATCTGTATTTGTTAGAGATTCATAGTCAATGGTATCCTTGAATACATAAAAGTCTCTTGGTCATTATGATAACCATACTGGTTTTAAAGCCACTCAGTGGGGAACTTGAAGTTTATTGTCATTCAGAAGGAAATGGATTATTTCAGAGTTGGGATCGTACCCACATATGGGATACCACCATATCCTTTGTTTAGAAAAGGAATCAAAACCCACATAGTTTGAGTAAGGGAGTATGATGTTTATGATTGATAGCTCAAAGAAAGATTTCATAATTACTTTTACACTATAAGCTCACGTGAGTCATGCTCGGTGTGAGAAACAAGAGGTATTGGTAAAACCAGACAATTGTGCCATGAAAGATGCAATCATAAGAAATGATGTGGGGCTTATGTATGTATGACTGCCCAAACAGATAAAGATTAAGATTTACTTCAGGGAAGAAATCTAGGAATAGGGTCCATAAAGGTATATGTAATTTATGGAGATTTGAATACTCTAATCTTGGTTCTTACTCCTAAGGAAGATGTCCAAGTTAGGAGGGGACTTATGATTGGGTTTTACTTCTGATAAGGAAGCCCAGATCAAAAGTAAATTAGGACTGGTTAAGAGAAATTAATACTGGGGATCACTCTTGAGAAGGACGCCCAGGTT
Organism: Viscum album; assembly: GCA_963277665.1. NCBI lineage: Eukaryota > Viridiplantae > Streptophyta > Magnoliopsida > Santalales > Viscaceae > Viscum > Viscum album. Next base: position 1,519,114,235 of record OY728153.1, read on the forward strand.
AAGGGACTTGAAAAATTAAGGGACTTGGGGTTACTCCTAAAGAGGATGCCCATATTTGAGATTTGGGATTACTCTTGAAAAGGAATCCCAAGTTAAGAGAGTTATGGTTGAGGCTTACTCCTAAGGAGGATGCCCATATTTGGGAACTTTAAGACTTGGGCTTATTCCTGAAAAGGTAGCCCAGGTTAAAGGAATTATGGTTGGGGCTTACTCCTGAGGAGGATGCCCAAATTAGGGGACTTGGGGATTACTCCTGAAAAGGAGTCCCAAATTGAGTATTCTCTCATCTTAAAGGATGAGGTTGAATGAATGAACTCTCTAACTTTAGTGATGTGAATATGTGCAAATCACTAGGTTTTGAGAGATGTTCCATGTAATTCCTTTCAGATAAAGAACTCAATCAAGAAAACATTCCATAAATGGATTTTAAGAGTGTCTTGAAGACTGAATCTTGAATAGGAAAGGTGGAATGGCATAAGAGAGGTGAAATGGGCAGGAAGGGCACCCAAAAAATAGAAGGGCGCGCAAGTCCTGGGGGGTCGTGCAGGTACTGCGTGGGCGCGCAGGTATACCTGCGCGACACATGGGTACTTGCACAATTGTTAACGAGTAAGGTAATACTTGGGCGATCCTTGATCAAAGCCTTTAAGATTATCCTGAGGTACTTCCAGAAGAGTGGCGTGCAAGTTTCAATGAGTAGGTAAGGAGTGCGGAAGTGTGTCCATTTCCCTTAAGGGTAAAACACTTAGGCGCGCAAGTGTTAGTGAATTCTAACACTTATACCTTATTCCTATTGTTTAGACCTTCCATCCTAGGTAAATAAATACCTTAGAAGCGTTCAGAAGACTTGAAGAAGAGACTTGGGCATTCAGAGCTCTGTATCAGAATTCTGGAAAAAACCCTCCCCAAATGGGGGGCCCATAGGGGGTATTTATAGGCTGGAGAAGACCCTGGGCTGTTTTCAAAGAGGGCGCGCATGTCACTTGCGTGACCATTAGGCGGCGCACAAGTGTACTTGCGCGACAGTGAGGGATCTTGCGTGACCTAAAGGTATTTGACTCCTTTTTGATTCGTTTGTCGATTTTTGATGTTTTCTTCAAAGGATGAATCAATTTGTGCTAAGTCATTTCCCTTTCCATTCCTTTAGACAATGTGAAGAAAAGGAGCGTCAACAAAAGTCCCCCCTCATAGTTGGATTTGAAAGATTAAGGATGTGACTCTGAGGAAAAGAAGAAAACCAAAGGGAAAGAGGCGCACAAGTGTTCAACGTGCAACACTCATCGCGCAGGTGCGAGTCACGCAGGGCTGGAGCGTGATGGATTTTAGGCGCACAGGTGGGTATCCTGGCCTATAAATATGCAACCATTTGTCACGCATAGCACTGACTTCCGGATATTCGATCTCTCGCCGCGCAGGTCACCTTTGCCGCGCAAGTTTCTCTTTTTTCCGCTTTTCTTCACTGTCGAGCTGCTGTTAAGGTTTCTGGACTTGTGCGGTGATACCTGCACCCCAAAAACTTGCGCGGAATATTAACACTTGCGAGACACATCCACACTTGCACGCCTTAATGGCGTTGCCATTTTTTCGAATTCCTTCATAAATTTTATGAAAAATAAACCCATTTAAGAGTTAATTTATTAAACTTTTGTGCAGATTCAATGGCTCCCAAGAGAATCATAATGGATGATGAACTGGAAAGTAAACGTCTTGATGATATGATGAACATCATTGGCCACGATTATTATACCGTCTGTGACAGTACTCTTCCGGTTTTGTCCAAGTATCTGAAGAAATATCACCTTGATTTCCCACAAAGCACTTATCTGCCTTTGTACGATTATGGTCATATGCGAGAAGTCACTATTCCAGAAGCAAAGAACTATCTCTCATTTTTGTGGTTTCAAAATTACATCAACTTTGCTTTAGCAAATATCTCATGTGGAGGAGGATTTATAAATTCTGGAACAGTGGAGAAGTCCCACATGATGCATCATAGACCTTGTACGCCAGATATGAAACCTCATAAGCCTGAGCTGCAACCACATTTTCATTCTTCAATCTTTCGAAATTCTCAGATGGATCAATCCAAAGGTTAGAAGAAAAGTTGGGACTTCCGTCCTGGGGGAGGTGTGAAGCCAACATTGATGTGGGCATTCTGGGTGTGACAAACCAGTGTAGAGTTTTTCGAAGATCTGAAAGGAGTTGCGATATACGAGGTTGTCTGGGTTGGGAAAACATATGTTTATAGACATGATAGATTTGTGCCGAAGATACTCAGCCATTGGAGCCCAGAAACCAATTCGTTCCATCTGACTCATGGATAAGTAGGCATCAGTCTGTGGGATGTCCACAAGATCTCAGGGGCTCCAATTTTGGGCAACATGTATGATGAATTCATTCCTCTCAAGGTGACCTAGAATACTTCAGAGAAGACTCCTGCTTTGGCTTGGGAATTATTTAAAATCTTCCATAGGCTCAAGAGTCCAGAGACCTCCTTAACTCATTCTAGAAAAGATATTCATCGAGAGGAGTGGATGAATATATTTTTTATTGAGAATAAATAGATGGATCCAAAGGAGAAGGAGCCAAAGGAGAAAGGATCCATGAAAAATAAATCCAAGGATAAGAGGCCCACCCATCCTACCACCTACCCAAAAACCGAGAAGAGGGGTGCTTCTGGAACATTTTGGCCAACTCTTGAAGTAGGATAGTTTGAGAAATGGGGATATGAGATGAATCAAAGGATCCCAAAGAAGACTCGTATGGTGGGCTTCTTGGCTTTGTGGCTCAGCGTTTATCTCTTTCCAATTAGGGACTCGAAGGGAGACATCAGGCCAGGGACCTTCGTTATTGCGGAAAAGTTGGATGAGGGAAAAATGGTTGGGTTGGATACCCTCATTTTAGCAATGATTCACAGGAGTTTACTTCATGTCTTCATGGGTAAATCTCCATTGATAATAATGGGACCATTCCATGTTTTATGGCGATGGATCGCCACCCACATCAGGACTTATAATGTACAGAATGGAGTAAAAATTCCTGGAATTTCTTTCAGGCCATCAATGCAAGAATTCCTTGGAATTGCTCCATTAGATCTTAATACCTAAAAAATTAAAGTGAGGCTGATCATGTTTAAGGAATTCAACTTCTTTCCCTATGGAAATCTGCCAACCGGGCATTTTGTTGATGATGGAACAACCCACTCGGATTTGAGGGCATACATGTTGGCCTGGAGAGATGGTGTGCTGGTCGCCAGGATTAACGGAGAGATTATATGTGAGGCCTATGCTCCATATATATTTTCATTCCAATTCAAGTGTTTGAAAAAAATTTTTGTATCTACCCCTGTACATGTCAGGTTAGAGCAACATACGATGGTGATCAGCAACTATGGTTGCTGACATCTAGGGAGAAGACTGGGGCAGTTTTTGATCTACCAGTTGAAAGAGCAGCACATAACTTGACTACATATTATGCTGAGCACTGGATAGCATCATACCCTGAAGGGGTGCTGAATCACCCAGTTTATCAGGTGGGGAAAAGGAAGAGGACTGTAGAGAAAGAAACCATTCCTCATAAAGGTGATGCTTCCCCATCTGAAGCTGATTTTCCAGATTCCTCCTCTAGGACTGATTCACCGGATTCCCATGATGGGGATGATGAGGCACAACGAGTAGAAAAGAGGCCTCGTGCCCGATATAATCCTCCAGTCAGAATCAAAAGACCTACTCCATCAACACCTGGTGAGTTACTTCATTGTAGTAATTTAATCATTATCACTTTATAAAGAAATAAGTCTTATTTTCTTATTCTCTATCAATAGGTGCAGGAGTTGGGAATAAATTGAAGTCGAATATTGTAGGACCTTCCTCGTATCCTTCTAGTACACGCACTGAATATCTATGACCAGAGGCTGTCCAGACATGGCAAAGTTTATACTGTGGTATTGAAACTGCCTGGATGGATTTATGGGAGGGGATACATCTCCCTAGAATAGGGAATCTTCTAGATTCTACCGATATTAATTTTGAAGATAACCCCGATGAAGTGTGAGATTATATCAGAGAGCTGGAAATGCTCATATATTCCACTGATGATTCAATTCATTTCACCAAGAAGGTGAAGGAAATGATAGATCGTGGCGCCGCTGAGGGGACTTATGAGGAGTGGCACGATTACGTGGCCCCTGAAGATGTAAGTTTTCTTTCCTTACTTGCTTTGAAACTTGATTTTAGTCGAATCTTTGTTACTCAAGGAGGTTATTTTATTCATCTTGCCGATTGCAAAGAAAGGAACTAATGAGGTTCCTTCGCTATAGTATAGCCTTGGTGGTACTTCCATCGGGGCTGTTGCTGAATCTCCTCGCGAGTCGAGCGAGATATCCCCAGGCCAGCAGGCCATGGATGAGGAGTTGGACATGGCTTTCCATTCTCCCATTTAGGTACCTATAATAGAGACTGCCAACACTCCCAAAAATCCAAAGAAGCAAATGCATCAGAGAAAGAAGTCCACAACTAAACTCTTCATGAGTATTGGTAAGTCCTTTAGATAATCATGAATTTTAAATCATGAAAATGATTTCTCTTTTTCCTTGTAATTGCAGGGGATTATTCAATTTCTTCTCTGAGGGAGAGGACTGATCCACCTATGAGTACCACAGAGGGTGTTGTGGAACAATCGCAAATTCAGGCTGACTTGGCTGCTCCTGGAAAAGAGCCAGCATCTGTTCCCAATATCCCTGCTGGTGCTGTTGCAAGAAGAGAAGAACCCGCTTATGGTAAGTTAACAATGCTTCATAAAATGTTAAATCAATCATCTACTGACTTACATTCTATGATACTTCAGGTTCAACCCCTACATTAGAGCTTTTGGCAGCTATTGAAACTGATGCCGCGATTTTATCTGAAGATGTTGTCCAGGGTTAGGGACCGCAAGATGAAGGTTGCCAAGAAGACACATCAAATGCTCCCACTGGTGAGACTAACCAGGATTCTGAGATGACATTAGATGAAATGATGGAACTTGGCGCATCATTCGAAGATTTTATAAATCATATTAAATTTCCATGTAATTTAGAATATTATGGACATGAGTGTTATCCTTCGTCGTATTAATAATAACTTCTTATTACATGTCTAATCATGATTGGTTCAAATGTGAAGTTTTGTCTGAGTAAGCTACTGAACAAACCATGCTTGAATGGGTTACAGAAAACCCTACCATTGTAGAGACATTAGCACAAGTGGAGATGACCCCAGTAGAGATTCCTCAAACTCATCCTGAAAATCTTGTCGAAACTGGGAAAGATGGGGAGGATCCTTCTCAGGTTGCTGATCTACCATTGGGTAAGGATTAACAATATTTTTTATTGTACTTAATTTTCAAGACAACCAATTAACTTTTTTTATCCTTTGAAACTAACCAAAGCTTTCAATTAATTATGTAGGGCCATCAATTGCAGTGGCTAGATCTGGAGGTGAGGCCTCAGCCTCCGCCCCAACAGGAATTGAAAGTGAAGAAACTCAGGTCAGGGGGAAGGAGCAGAACATGGCACTCCCCTAAGTGCATTAATCCCAGATTATACTCCCCCCTGTGATAGTGACGCTGAGTCGGACCCGGAAGTTCAAAAGGCATTCTAATTTTCACGATGCAAGGCATAGAAGAAAATATGGATAATCATATCTGAAGTGCCTCTAGAGGAGATTCCATCAACGATTCCCTGGCTGTCATCCCTACTCATCATATTGGTACTTGGCGGTTTTGGATATGAAAATATCCATGCCGCGGTAAAACAGGTCATTTTCAGGAGGGAGCAGGAGAAAGAGTGTCACGAAGATCTGGCCATGGTGAAACTGTCAGCCAATATTAGTGAATTTGAGGCTGCAATATCCTGAACTGAGGCTGACTATGCAACTAAGATGAAAGAGATAAAGAATAAGATCAAAGATAAAGTCATCTAGAAAATGCACCTTCAGCAACAGTTAGACGTTGTTACTGGGGAACTTGACCAACTCAATAATTCATTTGAGGGAGCTCAAATGAATGGTATGAAGGCCATCTCGGATGCCAAGAAAGAACTCCATTAGGCTGAAAATAGTGAAGTTGGTCGGGTGCATGAGCTGCAAGTAGCTGCTGATGAAGCTCAGGATGTTGTTCATCAAGTGAAGACTTATGTTGACAACCATTTGTAATTCCCTGTAAAAGAGAAGAGACTCCAATCTGTGGAAGTCCTTCTAACCTCTTGTACACCAAATGAAAAACTTTTTCATCTTCAATCATTTGTGCACACATTTTCCTTTGCTACCTTCTTTAGATTTGTACCTAAGCCAATGGGCCTAGTAAGCATAGTTTGATTTTTACTAGGATTAATATAAATAACCCTACAAACATTGAATCCTTTAATTTCTCAATATTACCTAAATCATACAAAATGTATGTTTAGTAAGATGGAACTTGACTTTTAATCAGAGTTCCTTTGTATTTTGTGGGCAGTTTAAAGTCATGCACGTTAGACATAAAAACGGCTAATGTTTAAGGTCGAAATAGGTTTGACCAAAATGAATTAGAATTGACTCAATTCCTTGACAATTCATTTGGAAACATATTACCACACCCAAGTATGAAGGAAAAATGTAAACTATGACTTAAGAAATTTTGAATCTGAGGAATGATATGAAAAAAAGCTAAAAAGAATTAGAAGAAATAGTTCCCAAGAATGAAGTTACCATTATTTAACAAACCCATTAGGGGGTTGAATTATGCAGGGCCACCTAAGGGAATTGGCCGCATAGTCAAATAATAACATGTTTTGGCTGACAGGTTCGTTATGTAGACTACTTATGCAAGGCCGCCTAAGGGCACGTGCTGCATAGCCAGGCAAAAGAACTCTTAGAAATTTACTTTTCTATTGCTAAAAAGCGAGTGGACATTTTTGGGGATTCAAATTTTCCAAAGCATAGAGTTTGCTTTATGGAGAGAGGTACTTGAATATGGAGAAGATATTTCCAAACAAGATTATCCAAGAATTGGATGAATGTCACTCCTATGAAGGTCTGACCCAAATGTACGGAAGTGAAATATAAACCATAGACTTGAATACTTTCAGATCATGAAAAAGATTATGAGACAAATATATTAAGGATGGCTATTTTTGCGAATCCATACATATTTTCATTAATACAACTAAGGACAAAAGGAGGTTTTCGTCCTGAGAATGAAGTTACCATTATTTAACAAACCCATTAGGGGGTTGAATTATGCAGGGTCGCCTAAAGGCATTGGATGCATAGTCAAATAATAGAATCTTTTTGCTGACAGGTCTGTTATGTAGACTGTTTATGCAAGGCTGCCTAAGGGAATGTACTACATGGTCAGGCAAAAGAACTCTCAGGATTTCAAGACTTTTGTGATTATAAGTAAAGAAAAGGGTTATGAAGATCTGAAAATATTTAAGGTTAGGATTATGATACATAAAAAAATGGGTATTGTTCAATGTATGTAGAGATACATAGACCAATTCTAACCATAATAATGTTGTGGCTGGGTCCTGAATTGTAATGTTGGACTTCACTACATATCCCATAAGGATGGGAATCAAGCCATATGTAGTTCTTAAACTACAGTTTAACGTCGTGCGGGGAAAAGGGATTAGAGATCTTAGTTTAGGGTCATAGAGCTCAGACCATTATAAGAAATACACAGTGTGTGTTTTCATGGGGACTTTTCAGCCAAGGGACTGAAAGTGGAATTTGGTGTTAGGCCCAAAAGACATGGGGCTATATTCGAGGGACACTCGAACGTTCCTAAATATCCCATAAGGATGGGAATTAGGCCCACATAGTTCTAGAAATACCCTCTATACAAATTTGGTTCATACATGTGAAGGGTGAAAGGGGACTCTAGTGCAATGATGGTTTAACCCAAGATAAAAGGTTCGGGCATTGCCATGTATGCACGTAGTCTTTGGAATAAAACATGATGGAAAATCAATGTAAATAATGATCCCCTCTCAGGTGAGGGTATCAAAGAATGTTATAGTTTATTGTCATACTAGAAAAAAAGTGATGTACAGTTTAACGTCATATAGTAAGGACAAAAGTGAACCAATGTAAAGATATTGATTCTAGGGGCAGTTTCACAAATCAACATTGTACGAGATGGAAGTGAACCGATGTGAAGAGATTGGTTTTGGGCTTGAACCTTAGAAGGTTGCCTACGTACCCAGCCTAGAAGGCAAGGATAAAAGTACGCGTAGTTCAATTAAAGAATGAATTAGTGATCAAGTTGTTCTTGGGGTCAACGACCTAAAAATAGTGTTGGGACTTACACATGGTTAGTAGCCTAGAGAGAGTGTTATGGTTGATGTTTTCTCTAAGCTCACGTGAGTCATACTCGATCTGAGAAACAAGAGGTAGAAACAACCCCAACGATGCACAGTTTAATGTCATGTAGGACATATGAAGGGATTATGCAGTTTAAAGTCTTGCAGTTAGGACTATTGGTGCTGCACATTTTAATGTCATGTACCAGGGAAAAATTTCAGTTTAATTTCATGTAGGATGTATTAAAGTACTTTTGTACAGTTTAGCATCATGTAGCTAGGACGATGGGGACAATATAGTTTAACGTCATGTTGGATGAAAGGGGGACTATGCAGTTTAATGTAATACTGTAAGGAAAAAAGAGTACACCGTTTAACATCATGTTGGACGTATTAGGGACTTTTTCATAGTTTAACATCATGTTGGATGAAAAAGGGACGATACAGTTTAGCATCATGTTGGACGAAAAATTCAAATATTTTAAAGTTGTATGCATGGACCGTTGGTTATGCAGTTTAATGTCTTGCTGGATGTAAGGGACTTCTTTACAGTTTAGCATCATGTAGTTAGGATGTCAAAATTTAACATCGTGTGTGAAAAAAGTAATACAACTAGTTTAAGTTCATATGTATGGACCGTATATGGGGAAGTTTAATGTCTTGCTGGACATAAGAGACTTCTGTACAGTTTAGCGTCATGTAGTTACGACATCACAGTTTAAAGTCATGTGGGATGAATGTAATACAAATAGTTTAAGGTCATATCTATGGACTGTAGATGTTGTAGTTTAACGTCTTTCTGGACATAAGAGACTTCTGTACAGTTTAGTGTCATGTAGTTAGGACGTCACAGTTTAACGTCGTGTGGGACGAAAGTAATACAAATAGTTTAAGGTCTTATGTATGGACCGTAGATGGTGCAGTTTAACGTCTTGCTGGACATAAGAGACTTCTATACAGTTTAGCATCATGTAGTTAGGACGTCACAGTTTAATGTCGTGTGGGACGAAAGTAATAAAAATAGTTTAAGGTCATATGTATAGACTGTTGGTTATGTATTTTGTGTTTATAAAAAATACTTCTTCAGAAATATGGCATTGGTTGGAGTCGTGATCAGTTCCTCATCCATTGAGATTAAAGAATAAGCTCCATTGAAGTAGACCTTATGTATTGAAAAAGGTCCTTCTCATTTTGGTTCAATCTTGGGAGGTTTCTTTCCTGGTATCATTGGAGTTCTGAGAACTAATACCAATTCTCCCTAAACGAATGAACGAAGATGAACTTTTTTGTTGAAAGCTCGTGCTATTCGATTATAATAGACTTCCAAGTGGTGCAAAGTGCACAATATTTTCTCATCTAACCATTATAATTCATTCAATTGCTTTTGAGATTGCTCATCTGTAGATGACTGATCACAAATGTCTACTCTGAGTGAAGGAAATTGAATTTCAATGGGCAAGACTGCTTCCGTTCCATATACCGGTGAATATGGAGTTGACCGCGTTGTAGTGCGGGTGGTGGTTTGATAAGCCCATAAACCATGAAAGAGTTTATCAGGCCATGACCTCTTATCTTTATCCACCATTTTTTGTAGTATATTTGACAGAGTCTTTTTGAAGGCTTCTATCTGGACATTGGTCACTACATGATACCAAAATGAATGATTGGATTTGATGTTGTATTCTTGATACAACTTCTTCACCTTGGATGAATAGAAGTTAGTGCCATTGTCCATCAATATGGTATGAGGGACACCAAATCTGGTAATGATGGTAGACGTGATGAAGCTAACAATGCTTTTAGAACTAACTTCTTTGAGAGGTATTGCCTCTACCCATTTGGAAAAGAAGTCAGTAGCAGTAAGAATATACTTAAACTGCTTGGCCGTAGTTGAAGGGTAAGGTCACACCACATCCATTCCCCATGTGGAAAATGTCCATGAGTATTTATCTGTATGAAGAAAATCTAGAGTTAGATGAATGAAGTTGGAATGTACTAGGCATGAATGACACTTCTTTGTGAAATCAACACAATCTTGTATCATTGAAGGCCAAAAGTATCCAAGCCTTTGAATCTGATCAAATAGTCTATGTCCAGACTGGTCGGCACCACAAACTCCTGCATGCACTTCTTTCATGACAACCATTTTCTCTTCACCATCAATGCATCTGAAGATAAATCCATCAAAACCATGCTTGTAGAGAATTTTATCTAGGTGATCTGGGCCATCATAAAGAATAAAATTGACCACACGTCGCGAGATTTGTTCTTTCCCGGCTCTATCAGGTGGAAGTGTTTCATTTTGAAGGTATTCCCTGATAGGTGTCATCCATCCTATAGTATGACCATATGGTTCAAGAATGAGACTAATTTCATTGACTTGTTTGATTACCAGGTCGAATCACCTTTCACATTTAAGTGATTCACTTGTGCTTGAAGCGCCAACTCCAAGCCTGCGATGAGAGCTTGGTATTCTGCTTCATTATTGGTACCACCTCCCAATAATGAGAAGGAATAGGGTAACACTGCCTTTTCTAGAGAAATGATCACAATTCCCAAGCCATATTTGTTGAATTTAGGATTTTCCATTTTCCTTCCCATTGGACTTCTTGAAGCACCATCAAAGTACATTTACCATGCCTGAGGGCTTTCTTGAATAGAGAAGACTTCCTCATCAGGGAGTTCAATATCTGAGGATGTATCTTCCACTGAAGGGTGTTCATCTAGGAAATCAGCCAGAGCTTGGCCCTTTATTTCCTTTTGAGACACATATTGAATATCAAATTACTGCAAGATAACTGCCCACCTTTCCAGGCGTCTTGTAAGCATTGGACGACTAAGGATGAATTTGAGCGGGTTATTTTGAGATACCAATTGGACCTTGTGATGTTACTGGTAGTGTATCAACTTCTGAACTGCAATGATTAATGCTAAGAAGCACTTCTCAATACTTGAATATCGGGTTTCTTCTTCAAGAATAGTCCGACTGAGATAGTAGAGGCTGTTGTCATTCCCAGCATCATTCTTCTGGGCAAGAAAGGCACCCAATGATCACACTAAAGCTGTCACATAGAGGATAAGTGATCTTCCTTCAACAGGTGGCATAAGTACCAGTGGACTCAAGAGGTATTTCTTAACAATATCGAATGCCTCTTGACATTCTTCATTCCACTAGTAAGTGACTCCCTTCTTCATCAATTTGGTGAAGGGTAAACTTTTTCCAGCCAAATTGGTGATGACACGTCGAATATAGGCTAAGTGTCCTTGAAGTCCTCTTAATTATTTAAAATTTCTAGGAGGTTACATACCAAGGATTGACTTGGTCTTCTCAGGATTGACTTCAATACCACAATGGCGTACAACAAAGCTGAGAAATTTCCCTAAGGATACCTCAAAAGCAAATTTTAAGGGGTTTATCTTCAAATTATGTTACCAAAGTTTGTGGAATGTGATTTCCAAATTAGCCAAGTGATTAGAACGTTTTTTGTATTTGACCACCAAATTGTACACATAAAATTTGACAAACTTCCCTAAAAAGTGTTTGAAGATACGATGCATGGCACGCTGATATGTTGCACCTGCATTCTTTAGGCCAAAGGGAATTACCCGATAGAAAAACATACCCTGAGGGGCTCTGAAAGCTATATATTCCTCATCTTCTGGAGCCATTCGGATTTGATTATATCCGTAATATCCATCCATGAAGGAAAGTGAATCATAGCCAGCTATTTCATCGATTAAAAGTTCTATAATAAGAACTGGAAAGTCATCCTTAGGACAATGCCGATTAAGATCTCTGAAATCAATGCAAACTCTAATTTTCCCATTCTACATTTTCACTGGGACAACATTAGCCAACAACTTTGGATATTGAACTTCTCTGAAGAATTTAGCCTTGATAATCCTATCCACATCAGCCTCAATTTTGGAAGCATAGGTTGGGCGTGTTCTTCTAGCAACTTGTTTGAATCGTCAGTGTTCTTTTGGAAAACCCAAACGATGAGTGGCAACATCAGGATCAAGCCCTGTCATCTCTGTATAGTTCCAAGAAAATATATCTCGATTTTTCTTTAGAAAGGAAATATAAATCTCTTGCTCTTCAAGAGTCATGGACACACTGATTAAATTGGGGCATGGATCTTATTTTGTACTCGGATTTATTTCTCTGAGTTCATCCACGGTGGTAAAGATACCTTCTTCAAATGTTGGAGGAGCATCCCTGAGATCTTCCTCTTCTTCTTCAACATGTGTTATTTCCTCTGTTTCTACTTGCATAGTAGATGATGAAGCAAAATTTCCATGATAAGAAGAGATGCTAAAATTTGAACATCTTGAAGAAGAATCTTCCATTTCTGAACCAATTAATGATGAAGGGTCTTCCTTGAGAAATAAATAGGAGATGATGGATTGAGAATCAACATCATCATTTACCTCTAGTATTGCTATAACTTCTTCTGTCCTGGTTGGCGAAGTATAGACTTGCTGGATTTCAGCAGATGAAATTAAGACATCTCCATTTGAGCTTTCATCATTGCCTGGTGGATCACCATTTTCTCTCATGTTTTATGGATCGATTATCATAGTTGACATTATGGATCTTTCCATAAGAGTATTTTGATTTGGGTATATCCTATCAATTTGAATGATAGGAAACATATAATCTATAATCACATGTGATAATGGGTTTACTGGAATCTTTTCCAAACCATACGGAGCATTAACTTTGGTAATCTCTTTTGTTGTGGATTCCTCCTTTCCCTTCATGTGATAGAATTCTTCCTCAATGTATTGAGATTCACATGTCTTGAACGGGGCCTTATCACCATACAATGTCCCAACCTGACCATTGAAACAATACTTGATACATTGATGGTATGATGAAGGGATAACTGCATGTTGATGTATCCAGGGTCTTCCAAGAAAGATGTTGAAGGCTGAGTCTTGATCAATAACCATGAAATCTGAATTGGATACAAGATCTCCAAACTGAGTTCTAAGTGTAATCTCTCCCAGTGGTTATTGTTCATTTTTATCATATCCTAGTAACATCATAGTTAAAGGAGATAAATCAGATTCCATGAGGCCCAATCGATGAAGTGTACGAATGGGCATGAGGTTGACTCCTGAACCATTATCAATGAAATCTCTTCAGATGTCTATGCCATTGACCTTTCCTGATAAGTACAAAGGTCTAATATGTACATGCACGACATCATCTTCATCTTCATTAGTAAAAGATATTACTGCATGGAATTCTACCGGATTATTCTCTACATGGTAGACTTCAGCTATAGCAATTTCAGTTTCAAACTCCCGAGGACTTGACAAAGCCTCGATGAGTGCCTCCCGAAGATCTTTTGATAGATTCAAAGCATCCAGAATTGATAACTTGTCCGGTACTTGGGCCAGGTGTTTCAATACATCATACTTTTGATCCAGAGGTCTGCGTTTCCCAACAGGAACATGTGGTTTAGCAGGTGCCTTGGAAGTTGATGCTTTGGAATTTGATTCATCTTGTATCGGGATAGGAGTTGGAAATATTCCTAGTTTTGGATTATTAAACCGATTAGATCTATTTTCTTGTTGAGAGGATGAAGGTGGAACCCCCAACCGATCCTCCAGAATAATTGTACCGTGACTGAATTTGCTATTGGTGGAAGAACTTGCTTGTTCTTGCTGAGCTCGCGGAAGGTCTCTACCACGAGTTTCTGCTGCGTAAACAGTTCTTGCAGGGGTGGAATTAGAATATTGGATTTTGGGATATCCACATATTCCTTTTTATCCCAGACCCCTAGAACTTCCTATAATTGCTCTGTTTGATACAAGGAATTCAGGCTCATCGAAATCAAAACTGCGACCAGCATAAGGATCTATTAAATGAATCATATTAACAGAACTGAAGATTAACTCTTCATCTGATGAAGATTCTGCCTGATTAGCCTGTTTAGGCTGTGCCGTTTGGTGGGGCGGTGCCCGTTGGTTTGAAGTAGATGGCATGAAATATGCCAGAGTCAAAGATAGCTTAGGATTTGACACATACTCATCTTCTTCTAATTGTTCCTCTGTTTCTTCACGGATTTCGGAGATGACCTCCTGGACGGGAGATTCAAACGTTCCGATCGGTTTCTAACGGGTTTGTTTGTAGAACCGGAAACATCCAATGATTCCACATCCGTTTGGACCTACTTTCCAAAGGTAGGCGCTCATTAGTTTGTGGACTAATGAGGCTTAGGAATTTGCATTGGTCGAGAGGATGGGAGGTCGGACTCATCACACCTTTTTGAGGGGAATTATTGTCTACTCCGGGACTCTCTTTATATATTTAAGTTATGTTTGTGAATCCTTATTACATTAACAAGTATAAAATGAGATTTACTTAAGTTTTAACAATCAATGATTAAATATGCAAGAAATTTAGAGAATATTTTATATGTATTCGAGGTTCTTCATCAATAGAGAATCATCTGTATATATTTAGAGATTCTTGGTCAATGGTATCCTTCGAAATATTTATAAAAGTCTCTTGGTCATTATGATGACCGGGCTGGTTTTAAAGCCACTCAGTGAGGCACTTGAAGTTTATCGTCATTCAGAAGGACATGGATTAGTTCAAAGTTGGGATCGAACCCATAAATGGGCTACCTACGTATACTTTGTTTTGGAAAAGGAATCAGAACCCACGTAGTTCGAGAAATGGAGTATGATGTTTATGATTGATGGATCAAAGAAGAATGTCATAATTACTTTTACGCTCTAAGCTCACGTGAGTCATGCTCGGTGTGAGAAACAAGAGGTATTGGTAAAAATTAGACAATTGTGCCATGATAGATGAAATCATAAGAAATTGTTTGGGGCTTATGTATGTATGACTGCCCAAATAGATGAGGGTTTAAGATTTACTTTTAGGGAGAAAATCCAGGAACAGGGTCCATAAAGGTATATGTGCTTTATGGAGATTTGAATACTCTAATCTTGGGGCTTACTCCTAAGGAAGATTCCCAAATTAGGAGGAGACTTATGATTGGGGCTTACTCCTGAAAAGGAAGCCCAAGATTATGACTGAGTCTTATTCCTGAAAAGGAGACCCAGGTTAGGGATTAAGGTTTGGGGCTTACTCCTGAGGAGGATGCCCACATTTGAGATTGGGTCTTACTCCTGAGGAGGATGCCCACATTTGAGATTTATAACTGGGGATTATTCCTGAAAAGGAGACCCAGGTTAGGATTCTCTCATCTTAAAGGATGAGGTTGAATGAATGAACTCTCCATATTTAGTGACATAAGGATATTTAAATCACTAGACTTTGAGAGATATTCCATATAATTCCTTTCAGATAAGGAAGTCAAGTCAAGAAATCATGCCAAAAATGGCTTTGAAGAGTGTCTTGAAGACTGAATTTTGAAAAGGAAAGGTGTGATGGCTTAAGAGGGGTAAAATGGGCAAGATATGCACCCAAAAAGATAGGGGTGCACAGGTCTTGAAAGGCGCGCAAGTATTGCGGCGGCGCGCAAGTATTGGTCGCGAAAGTATACTTGCGCGACATGAGGGGTACTTGCGCGATTCTCAATTATCATTAGAATATTTGAGCGACTCTTTATAAATCCCTTTAGAATCCTCTTGAGGTTCATCCAAAAAAGGGACGCGCAAGTTCTATTGAAGGAATAAGGCGGCGTGCAAGTGTTGATGAGTTTCAACACTTAGGCCTTCCTTCTTCTCTTTAAATCTTCCGTTCTAGGTAAGAAATTACCTTAGAAGTGTTCCAGAAGCTTTGAGAAGAGACTTGGGCGTCAGGAGCTTCAATCCGAGTTTCTGGAAAAAGATCCTCCCGAATGGGGGGCCCACAGGGTCTATTTATAGGCAAAAGAAGACCCCGGGCGGTTACCGGTCGGTTACCACTTAGGTCACGCAAGTCACTTGCGCGACCAAGGTCTCAGCGCAAGTACACTTGCGCGACAGTTAGATAGCTTGCGCAGTGAGGTTGTTGTTGATCCTTTCTTCCCGCCTTTGTTGATTTTTGATGTTTTCTTCAAAGGATGAATCACTTTGAGCTCGGATGTTCCCTTTTCCGATCTTTAGATTCTGTGACGAAAGGAGCGTCAACAAAAGTCCCCCCTCAGAGTTGGATCCGGAGAGAAATGAGGATTTGAATCTGAGGAAATCGAATCCCTCCAAAGGAAAAGGGTGGCGCGCAAGTCATAAGTGCGCAGAGGGCGGCGCGCAAGTTTGCGTCGCGCAGGTCCTAAGCGCCCTGGGTACGACGCGCAGATAGGCCTCCTGGCCTATAAATACACGGCCTCACCTCCGTACAAGTATCCGGATTTCCGGACTTCATACCTTCTCGAGCTCTCGCCGCGCAGGTCACCTAAGCCGCGCAAGTCTGCTCTGTTTTCCACTGTTTTCCTTGATATCGCGCTCCTGTAAAGGTATTCGTACTTGCGCGGTTTATACTTGCGCGTCAAAAACTAGCGCGACACATGAATACTTGCGCGCCATGATTTAGACTTGCACGCCTTCATGCCTTTAGCCATTTTTTTCAAATTTCTTCACAAATTTATGAAAAATAAACTCATTTAAGAGTTAGTTTATTCATTTTTTGTGCAGATTCAGTGGTTCCCAAGGGAATCGGAATGGCTGATGAACTAGCTAGCAAGTGGATTGATGACATGACGAACATCATTGTCCATGATTACTATGATATCTGCAACAACACTCTCCCAGATTTGGCTAAGTACTTGAAGAAATATCATCCTAATTTTCCACGGAGCATCCATCTACCTCTGTGTGGTCATGGTCATCTGTAAGGAGTCAATGTTCCATATGCAAACAATTATACACCTGAGATGCAGTTGCACTGCTACTCCTCTATTTCGGTTATGCTGTGCATTAAGAGAAACAACAATGGTGTGAACTATCAAGTTCTTTCTCTATGCCATTTCCTTGAGATATGAAAATGGCAATCCCATGGGCTGAAATGTTTTTCACAAATGATTGGTGGGGAGAAGACAAACATGGTATTAGAGAAATATCTGAAAAGACTACTCTCTCCAAATGGCTCTTTAATTCTAATGCTCCATTCTCAAATCCATGTATCCATCTTTCAAACCTCTTGGAAAAAAACAGAGTCACTGTTTGATCAGCAGGAAATTTTCTCAAACCGCACTCAAGAACATCTTTTTACAATTGTTCCAAGAAGAGCTGGTATCACTGCATCTCTTTTTGTATCCAGTTGAATGAATGAATTCCAGGTGGTTGCTGATGAAGCTCGGGATGCTGTAAATCCAAGAAGTGTTATGTTGAAAGCCTCTTGTAATTCTTGAAAAAGAGAAGAGACTCCAGTCTGTGGATGTCCTTCTAACTCTTGTGTATCAATGAAAAACACTTTTGTCTTCAATCATTTGTACCTGCATTCTTTCATTACCTGCTTCAAATTTACATAAGCCAATGGGCCTAGTAAGCATAGTTTGATTTTTACTAGGATTATTACAAATAATCCTACAAACATTGAATCTTTTAATTGCTCAATATTACCTAAATCATACAAAAAATGTATATTTAGTGAGCTGGAACTTGACTTTTATTCAGAGTTCCTTTGTCTTTTGTGGGAAGTTTAAAGTCATGCATGCCAGACATAAAGGGGCTAATGTTTAAGGTCGAAATAGATTTGACCGAAATGGATTAAAATTGATTCAATTCTTTGACAATTTATCTGAAAACATATTACCATACTCAAGTATGAGAGAAAAAATGTAAACCATGGCTTAAGAATATTTGAATCTGAGGAATGATATGAAAAAGAGCTAAAAAGGCATTAGAAGAAGTAGTTTCCAAGAATGAAGTTACTATTATTTAACAAAACCCGTTAGGGGGTTGAAATATGCAGGGACACCTAAGGGCATTGGCTGCATGGTTAAATAAATAGCATCTTTCGGCTGACAAGTCTGTTATGTGGACTGTTTATGCAAGGACACCTATGGGCACGTGCTGCATAGTCAGGAAAAAGAACTCCCAGAAATTTACTTTCCTAGTGCTAAAAGCCAGTGAAAGTTTATGGAGATTCAAATTTTCTAAAGTATAGAGTTTGTTGTATGGAAAGAGGTACTTGAATATGGAAAAGATATTTCCGAACAAGAATATCGAAGAACTGGATGAACATTACTCCTACGAAGGTCTGACCCAAACGTAGGGAAGAAGAATAAACCATAGACTTGAATACTTTCAGATCATGAAAAAGGATATGGGACAAATATGTTAAGGATGGATATTTTTTGCGGATCCCTACATACTGTCGTTTAAGACAAATAAGGACAAAAGAGGAATTCTTCCCAAGAATGAAGTTACTATTATTTAACAAAAACCCGTTAGGGGGTTGAAATATGCAGGGCCACCTAAGGGCATTGGCTGCATGGTCAAATAAATAGCATCTTTCGGCTGACAAGTCTTTTATGTGGACTGTTTATGCAAGGCCACCTATGGGCACGTGCTGCATAGTCAGGAAAAAGAATTCTCAGAAGTTTTACATTTTTGTGATTAGAAATCATGAAAAGGGTTATGAAGATCTGAAAATATTTAAGGTTAGGATTATAAAACATAAAGATGGGTATTGTACAATGTATATAGAGATACATAGGTCAATGAAAACCATAATCATGTTGTGGCTGGGTCCTGAATTGAAATTTTGGACTTCACTACGTATCTCATAAGAATGAGAATCAAGCCATACGTAGTTCTTGAAATGCAGTTTAACGTCATACAGGACGAAAGTATGAGAAATCTTAGTTTAGGGTCATAGAATTCGGACCATAACAATGAATACACAGTGTGTGTTTTCACGAGGACTTTTCAGCCAAGGGACTAAAAGTGAAATTTGGGATTAGGCCCAAAAGACTTGGGACTAGATTCGAGGGACACTCGAATGTTCCTACGTATCCCATAAGGATGGGAATCAAGTCCACGTAGTTCTAGAACTACCCTTTGTACAAATTTGGTTCGGATATGTGAAGGGTGAAAGGGGACTTTAGTGAAATGATGGTTTAACCTAAGATAAAAAGTTTAGGCATTACCATGTATGCATGTAGTCTTTTGAAATGAAACATGATTGAAAAAAATCAATGTCAATAATGGTTCCTTCTCAAATGAGGAAATCAAAAGAATATTGTAGTTTATTGTCGTACCAGACAAAAGTGTTGTATAGTTTAACGTCATATAACAAGGACGAAAGTGAATTAATGTAAAGATATTGATTCCAGGGGCGGTTTCACGAATCAACATCATATGAGATGGTGGTGAACCGATGTGAAGAGATTGTTTTTGGGCTTGAACCCTGGGAGGTTGCCTACATACCCAGCCTGGAGGGAAAGGATCAAAGTCCGTGTAGTTCAATTAAAGAATGAATTAATGATCAAGTTGTTCTTGGGGACAACGATCTAATTAAAATGTTGTTGGGTCTTACACATGGTTAGGGGCCCAAAGAGAGTGTTATGGTTGAGGTTTGCTCTAAGATCACGTGATTCATACTCGGTGTGAGAAACAAGAGGTAATAACAACCTTAACGATGCACAGTTTAATGTCATGTAAGACATAACAAAGGGACTATGCAATTTAAAGTCTTGCAGTTAGGACTATTGGTGCTGCACAGTTTAGTGTCATGTAGCAAGGACAAAATAATAGTTTAATGTCATGTAGGACATATTAAGGACTCTCTGTACAGTTTAGCGTCATGTAGTTAGGACGATGGGGAAAATACAGTTTACCGTCATATTGGACGAAAGTGCGAATAGTTTAAGGTCATATTCATGGACCGTGGATGGTGCGGTTTAATGTCATGCTGGACCTTTGATGATTATATAGTTTAACGTCTTTTCGGACGTGAGGGAATTTTATACAGTTTAGCGTCATGTAGTTTAGGATGTCACAGTTTAACGTCTTGCTGGACATAAGGGATTTGAAAATAGTTTATGGTCATATACGTGGACCAGGGATGATGCAGTTTAAGGTCATGCTGGATGGTTCATGGAACTTTTTCACAGTTTAATGTCATGTGGGACGAAGTTGCAGTTTAAAGTCATACTGGACCATTGCTGTATTGTTTTAACGTCATATAGCAAGGATGAACTGGTGCTGTACAGTTTAAAGTCATGTAGCTAGGACTAAGGTGAACCAATACGAGGATATCAGTTCTGGGAACTTTTTACAGTTTATCATCATGCTGGATGTTGGAAGTGCCACACATTTTAATGTCATGTAGATAGGACATAATATAGTTTAATTTCATCTCGGACAAAATATAGTTTAATGTCATCTCGGACATAATACAGTTTAATGTCATGTAGGACAAATAAGGAACTTATGTACAGTTTAATGTCATGTAGAAAGGACAAAATATAGTTTAATGTCATCTCGGACATAATACAGTTTAGTCTCATGTAGGACATAATAACATGAACCAATGTGATTGTTTTGGATCTGGGAACAATATTTTGTGTTTATACAAAATATTTCTTCAGAAATATGGCATTAGTTGGAGTCGTGATGTGTTCTCCATCCATTGAGATTAGAGAATACGCTCCATTGGAGTAGACCTTATGTATTGAATAAGGTCCTTCCCATTTTGGTTCAAGCTTGGGAGGCTTCTTTCCTGGTATCATTGGTGCTCTGAGAACCAATACCAATTCTCCCTGAATAAATGAACGAAGACGAACTTTTTTGTTAAAAGCTCGTGCTATTCGATTCTGATAGATTTCCAAGTGGTGCAAAGTGCACAATCTTTTCTCATCTAATTGTTCCAATTCATTCAATCGCTTTTGGGATTGCTCATCTGTAAATAACTGATCACAATTGGCTATTCTGAGCGAGGGAAATTGAACTTCAATTGGAAAGACTGCTTCTGTTCCATATACCAATGAATATGGAGTTGACCGCGTTGCATTGAGAGTGGTAGTCCGATAAGCCCATAAAGCAAGAAAGAGTTTATCAGGCCATGACCTCTTATCTTTATCCACCATCTTTTGCAGTATATTTGAAAGAGTCTTGTTGAAGGCTTCTATCTGGCCATTAGCCGCTGCATGATATCGAGATGAATGGTTGGACTTAATGTTGTATTCTTGATACAATTTCTTTACCTCAAAAGAACAGAAGTTGGTGCCGTTGTCCGTCAATATGGTATGAGGGACACCAAATCTAGTAATGATGTTAGACTTGATGAAGCTAACAATGCATTTAGAACTGAATTCTTTGAGAGGTAATGCCTCTGCCCATTTGGAAAAGAAATCAGTAGCAGTAAGAATGTACTTAAACTACTTGGCCGTAGCTGAAGGGTAAGGTCCCACCACATCCATTCCCCATGTGGAAAATGGCCATGAGTATTTAGCTGTATGAAGCAACTCTGGAGGTTTATGAATGAAGTTGGCATATACTTGGAATGAATGCCACTTCTTTGTAAAATTAACACAATCTTATATCATTGAAGGCCAAAAGTATCCAAGCCTTCGAATTTGATCAGATAGTCTATGTACAGACTGGTGGGCACCACAGACTCCTGCATGCACTTCTTTTATGACAGCCATTGTCTCTTCACCATCAATACATCTGAAGAGAACTCCATCAAAACCACGTTTGTAGAGAATTTTCTCGAGGTGGTTTGGGCTATCATAAAGAGTAAAATTGACCACACGTCGCTGAATTTGTTCTTTCTCAGCTCTATCAGGTGGAAGTGTTCCATTTTGAAGGTATTCCCTGATAGATGACATCCATCATGTAGTATGACCATACGATTCAGGAATGGGACTAATTTCATTAATTTCCTATGTTCTGACTTGAACATAAGGTGAAATTGCACGACGGTGGGCAATACAGATGGTTGTCTCGTCCCGATTTGGATCTGCTAAAGCTGTAGCTATATTAGCCAGTGCATCATCTTGATCATTTTGTGATCTTGGGACATAAAAAAATGTCGGTTCTGAAGGGAATTCCGACATTAACTCTCTGACGTAATCATACAAATGGATTAATTCTTCTTTTCTAATGGCATAATCCCCATTGACTTGTTTGATTACCAGGTCTGAATCACCTTTTACCTTTAAGTGATTCACTTGTGCTTGAAGCGCTAACTCCAAGCCTGTAATGAGAGCTTGGTATTCAACTTCATTATTGGTACCACCTTCCCACAAAAAAAAGGAATAAGGTAACACTGCCTTATCTGGAGAGATGAGCACAATTCCTAAACCAACTTTGTTGAATTTAGGATTTTCCATTTTCTTCCCTATTGGACTTCTAGAAGCACCATCAAAATACATTTCCCATGTTTGAGGATTCTCTTGAATAGAGAAAACTTCCTCATCAGGGAGTTCGATATCTGAATACGTGTCTTCCACTGAGGGATGTTCAGCCAGGAAATCAGCCAGAGCTTGGCCCTTAATTGCCTTTTGAGACACATACTGAATGTCAAATTGCTGTAGAATAACCGCCCACCTTGCCAGACGTCCTGTAAGCATTGGACGACTAAGGATGAATTTGAGGGGATTATTACGAGATACCAATTGGACCTCATGATGTTGCAGGTAGTGTCTCAGTTTCTGAACTGCAAAGATTAATGCTCGGCAGCACTTTTCAATACATGAATACCGGGTTTCTGCTTCAAGCATAGTTCTACTGAGATAGTAGAGACTATTTTCATTCCCAGCATCATTCTTTTGAGCGAGAAAGGCACCCAATGATCGCTCTAAAGCTGTCACATAGAGGATAAGCGGTCTACCCTCAACAGGTGGCATGAGTACTGGTGGACTCAAGAGGTATTTCTTGAGAACCTCAAATGCTTCTTGACATTCTTCAGTCCACTGGTAAGTGACTCCTTTCTTCAATAATTTGGTAAAGGGTAAACTTTTGCCTGCCAAATTGGCGATGAAACGCCAAATATAGGCTAAGTGTCCTTGAAGTCCTCTTAATTCTTTCAAATTATGAGGAGGTGACATACCAAGGATTGATTTGGTCTTCTCAGGATCGACTTCAATACCACGATGGCGTACAACAAAGCCGAGGAATTTTCCTGAGGTTACCCCAAAAGCACATTTTAAGGGGTTCATCTTCAAATTATGTTGTCGAAGCTTGTGGAATATGACTTTCAAATCAGCCAAGTGATTAGAACGTTGTTTGGATTTAACCACCAAATCATCTACATAGCATTCAACAAACTTCCCTAAAAGAGGTTTGAAGATACGATGCATGGCGCGTTGATATGTTGCACCTGCATTCTTTAAACCAAAGGGCATCACCCGGTAACAAAACACACCTTGAGGAGCTCTGAAGGCTATATATTCCTCATCTTCTGGGGCCATTCGGATCTAATTATATCCAGAATATCCATCCATGAAAGAAAGTACTTCATAACCAGCCGTCGCATCAATTAAGAGTTCTGTAATCAGAACTGAGAAATCATCTTTAGGACAATACCGATTAAGATCTCTGAAATCGATGCAAACCCTAATTTTTCCGTTCTTCTTCTTTACAGGGACAATATTATCCAACCACTTGGGATATTGAACTTCTCTTACGAAGTTGGATTTGATCAGCTTATCCACTTCAGCTTCAATTTTGGAAGCATAGGTTGGGTGTGTACTTCTCGCGGCTTGCTTGAATCCTCGATGTTCTTTTGGTAAACCCAAATGATGAGTAGAAACATCAGGATCAAGCCCAGGCATTTCTGTATAATTCCAAGAAAAAATATCTTTATTTTGCTTTAGAAAAGAAATATACATATCTTGCTCTTCAAGGGTCATAGACGCACTAATTAAAGTGGGGCGTGGATCTTTCTCTGTACCCAGATTTACTTCTCTGAGTTCATCCATAGTGGTAGAGATACCCTCTTCAAATACTGGAGGAGCATCTCTAAGATCTTCCTCTTCCTCTTCATCATGTGTTATTTCTTCCGTTTCTACTTGCAAAGTAGATGAAAAAACGAAATTCTCATGATCATAAGAAATGTCAAAATTTTCACATTTTGAAGAAGAAGCTTCCATTTCCGACCCTATTGATGATAAAGGGTATTCTTTGGGAATCAAAGAGGAGATGATGGATCGAGAATCGACATCATTATTCACCTCTGGTGTTGCTATAACTTCTTCTGGCCTGATTAGCAATGTATAGACTTGTTGGATTTCAGCAGACGAAATGAAAACGTCACCACTTATGCTTTCATCGTTGCTTGGTAAGTTACCAATTTCTCCCATGTTGTCTGGCTCGATTGCCGTAATTGAAATTATGGATCTTTCCATAAGAGTATTTTGATTTGGGCCTATTTTGTCAATTTGACTGATAGGTAACACATAATCTGTACTCACATGTGAAAAAGGATTTATTGTAATTTTTTCCAAACCATATGGAGCATTAACTTTGGTAATTTCTTTCATTGTAGATTTTTCTCTTCCCTTCATGTGATAAAATTCCGCCTCAATGTATTGAGACTCACATGTCTTGAATGGGGCCTTATCACCATACAATGTTCCAACTTGACCATCAAAACAGTATTTGAGACATTGATGGTATGATGACGGAATAGCTGCATGCTGATGTAACCAGGGTCTTCCAAGCAAGATATTGAAAGATGAGTCTTGATCAACAATCATGAAATCCTAATTGGAAACAGGATCTCCAAACTGAGTTATGAGTGTAACTTATCCCAGTGGTTCTTGCTCATTTTTATCATATCCTTGTAACATCATGGTAGAATGAGATAAATCAGATTCTGTGAGGCCCAATCGACAAAGTGTACGAATGGGCATGAGGTTTACTCCTGAACCATTTTCAATGAAAGCTCTTCGAACATCTACACCATTGACTTTTCTAGATAAGTACAAAGGTTTTATGTGCCCATGCACGACATCATCTTCATCTTTATCAGTAAAAGATATCACTGCATGGCATTCTGCAGGATTATTCTCTATGTGATAGATTTCAGCTGCAGCAATTTCAGTTTCAAACTCCTGAGGACTTGACAAAGCTTCGATGAGTGCTTCCCGAAGATCTTTTGACAGATTCAAAGCATCCAAAATTGATAACTTGGCTGGTACTTGGTCCAAGTGTTTCAATATATCATATTTTTGATCTAGAGGTCGGCGTTTCCCAATAGGAATATGCGGTTTAGCAGGTACCTTGGAAGCAGATGCTTTGGAAGCTGATGCATCTTGTATTGAAGTTGGCAACATCCTTGGTTTTGGAAGATTAGACTGATTAGATCCATTTACTTGCTGAGATAAAGAAGTTGGAACCTTTAATCGGTCTTCCAAAATAACTGTGCCAAAACTGAGTTGGCCATTGGCAGAAGAACTTGCTTGTTCTTTTTGAGCTCGCTGAAGGGCTCTACCACGAGTTTCTGCTGCATATACAGTGCTAGCAGGGGTAAAATTAGAGTAGTGGCTTCGGAAAGATCCACGTCTTCCCCTGTATCCTGAACCTCTAGAACTTCCTCGGATTCCCTTATTTGATATAGGGAATTCAGGCTCATCAAGACTGGAATATGAATCTGTTAATTGAATCATATTAACAGAACCAAAGATTAACTCTTCGTCTGATAAAGACTCTACCTGGTTAGCCTGTTTAGGCTGTGCCGTTTGATGGGGTGGTGCCTGTGGCTTTGAAGTAGATGGCATGAAATCTGCTAGAGTCCAAGACAATTTAGGCTTTGATACATACTCATCTTCTT
This sequence comes from Viscum album, assembly GCA_963277665.1. Lineage (NCBI taxonomy): Eukaryota > Viridiplantae > Streptophyta > Magnoliopsida > Santalales > Viscaceae > Viscum > Viscum album. Next base: position 1,519,140,247 of record OY728153.1, read on the forward strand.
CTGATTCTTCTTTCTTCTTCGAATTGCGCTGCCCTTTTGAGGATCTGTCTTTTGATGGAGGTTTTACTGCACCTTTTGTAGGAGACACAATTGGCTTCTTCAATTGTGTTCGCAAAATGGAATGGGTCTGATTGATTGTCTTTCTGACCATCCAATCATCATATTTTTTCGTAGTTTTGCTTTTGACTTCCTGCCACTCGCCTCCTTCCTCTGGATCTGTAGCGGTAATACACGTTACATGAGCTGAAGAACCCTTCAATTTGACTTGTCCCAAGTCGAACATCTTTTGCAGGAGGTCTTTAAAGACAAAACACTCTTGGATGGGATGCCCCAACATTTGATGAAAAGGACAATAATTGGGACGGTCTTCATCTCCTTCCTTGTTTGAACTCTTGGGCACTGGTAATTGAACCAAATTATTTTCCAGAGCTGCAATGAAGTAACCAGGAACTTTCTCATTTCAGAAAGAGTATGTTTTACTCTTCATATCCTCAAATTGTTTTCGTCGTTGATCTCTTTGATCATTTGGACGAAACGGCCTTTGTTGTTGGCGTTCAGGAGGTGGAATCCTTTGAGAAGATGAAGGTTTTGAAGTAGATATAGGTACAGGTGCTTGTTTAAGCATAACTGTAGCAGTTTCTGCTTTACCCATTCTTCTTCCTGGAGCTGATGGAATTACACGAGATTTAACCTTAGCCTGTATAAGGGAATCTTCAATCTGCTGAGCGATTGAAGTAAGGTCTCGAAACCCTCCTGTGTATTTCACAGGGATCAATGGCGTGCGTAATTCGTCATGCAAATTTGCCACACAGATTGGCAACAATTCCTCCTGAGGGAGTGCTAAACTCAAGGAATACGTTAATCCCTTCCAACGAGCAATGAAATCAGAGACTCTTTCATTCTACCTTTGCTTGCAGTTTGTAAGATCGAAAACTGTCGTTTTTGGCAAAGTTGAGCTAAACTGAAGAAGGAATTTTTGACGAAGATCCTCCCATCCGATGACTGATCGGGATTGCAAGCTTGTATACCAGACAAAAGCTGGTCCTTGCAAGGTTCGCACGAAGCATCTGAGTTTCACTGCTTCTTGCTGCTCTGGAGTTCCCATCATAGGATCACAACAAGACACGTAATGCGTCAAATGTTGTTCAGGGTCGCCTGATCCATTGAAAGTAGGGAAAATAGGGTTTCCAAAACTGGATGGAGGAGAAATTGAATCTACCCATTCAGGGTAAACTTTATTTTCAGGTTGAACTTGCGCCCGTTTCCCTTCCATAGTTTCTAAACGAGCTGTTAATGACTCAATAGTAGTTATTAACTTTTGAGAAACATCAGGTTGAACTTGGTTTTGGGTAGGTGCAATGAATGGAGCTTGGACAGATGTGGTGGTTGGTGCTGCAACTGATGGTAGTACTGCCAACCGTTGTTGCGTTTGACCCATAGGATTAGACCTCTGAGGGTGTACTGATAAAGGAGGATATTCCTGATCCATCTCAGTAGTTACAACAAATTCTTTTGGCTATCGGACTTCAGCATTCTTAAGAAGAAGACTACTCTGAAGTAGTTCTGTATTGAACATTCTTAATTCTTTCATTTCCTCCTCTTGTTGTGCAAACCTTTGCTCTAATGAGAGCGATTGACCTCCTTCAGAGGAAGGGTGAGAAGTAACCTGATTCTTTCCTTTCCCCTTATTGGATCCTTTTCGGAGAGGGGGAAGTGGGTTACTTGAAGGAATACCCAGATTTTGGGTAAGCCTTTGATTACGTGTGCGCACACCTTCTTCATTTAGGTCTGTGTGCACAACTTCTTGAGCAGGAACCTCTTCGTCTGATCCCTCTGATTGATCCTCATCTGGTGAATCAGCAGCAACGACATTGATGACATTAATGGATGTATATTGCATGGAATCCTTTCTATCAGCATTTCTGTGATATTGTCTTCTTCTATGTCCATGATGAGACATGGCATTCCATTGACTTGATCCCTCAGGAACTTCTTGGAGAACCGTCACTTGGAGAGAATCTCCTGATAGCTTGGCTCTTCGTTCCTCTTGAGGCTTATTCCCTAATCGAGAGAATACTTAATTTCTCTGAGGGAGGGATTGAGGATTTGAAAAAGTCCCCAGTCCGGTGGACTAGGGATGTTCCTGCTACTTCCTCTCAACTCCTCGAATCCCATTTGTTGACTCTGAGGGTTGGGTTAGAGAAGTCCCCAGTCTGACAAGCTGAGGTGTCTCTTGACATGCTATGTCTGAGATCTTCTTAAAATCTCTCTTGATCTTGCGAATCTTAGTTCGGAAATTAGCTGGATGCATTAACCTGTATCCACTTTTATCACCTGGTTCAACAGACCGTTGGATGATTTCCGAAACTTCTGTCATTTGATGACGTGTTTGCTCCAGACGAGAGTCTTGTGAAATATTCTCGCCTACTTGATGTAGGAGCAATTCAACAACTTGTTCTCTATATACTTGATTTTGAGAGGAACTAGTTGAAGCCTGTTTTTGAGCAAGATTTTGATTATGAACAAAGCCCATTGACTGTGGCCGGCCATGGGCAATAACATTGCATGAGACCATTTTCGGCGGGCTTTGCTGACCGGAAAGCACTGTGAAATGTAGTGCTCCATGAACACCCCATCCTCTTATATGAACATCAGATGGAGCATTGGCAATTAACTGACGCAATTTTCTTAGTGCGCCAAGGCATGAACGTTGAAGGGTTTGCTTTTCAGCCTTCGGATACCGAGAGACTGATAGAGATGCCAAATCAATCTGGCGTTGTAACCCTTCTATTATCTTAATATGATGTTCATAATCACCATAATATAATACTTTCTTCTTAAATTGACAAAGAGTCTTCCATATGTTGAGACGAATATCATGGATTCCATCATCCGTCAACATCTTTGGAATGTCATACTGGGAGTCAGCCAAAGGCCAAAACATGACTGGTACTTCACCTTTTGCCAGTTTTTTCCTCATGTTCATCATTTCTTCTTTATCATTAAATGAAGATTCTTATACCTGTTTGGACTAGAGTTGGTGTTTCCTTGTTGCTTCATCGGATTCAACAAGATTGGTAGAGAAATCACTATTCATGCTGGAAGATGAATGACCCAGGGATGGTTCGGAGAATAACCTGAACCCCAGGATATCTTCTGATGGAGAAAGAGTTTCACCTGCCGATAGTAAAGCATCAGACATGACTGGTTTTACGTTTGCAAGTGCCTCGAGATAGGAGGGCTTTCTCGTCACTACATTGCCTTCTGAAGAATTTTCGAGACAACGTGAATCACTACTGCGGAGAGGACTTTCGCAGCGAAGTTCATCACCTTGAGGAGGACCGTCATGATGGGTTACAGCAAAAGATAAAATCTCTTGCTCCTTGGTCTTCTGACCACACAGAGGGTTCTTGTGGCTCTCATCTGAAGAAGAAACTTCGAGATTGACCGAACTTTCATGAAGCAAGTCTTCATGAGGAAGTGTCTGTTGAAGACCTTCAGAATTAATGTTCCCGTTATTGGGAACTGAGGGAGTAGAATCTTGAATTCAACAGATAAATGTCTGAGGGCTTCAAGAACTCCAGCATCGAGCAAGGCTTGGTTACAGATTGGCCTTTGATCTCCTGACTGTGCTGGGCAGATCTTTTTCTTAGATGCCTTCTTACTCGCTTTAGAAACCACTTGATGACGAAAGTGATTGCTCTGAGCAGGTGTATGTGAATGATCAGGAAATATGGTCAGGTTAGGCTGACGATCTCCACTCAAATCAGGTGTATGTGCCTGACTTGGTTGTCCGTATGATATGGGGGAGTATGCCCCATAACCCTCTTGGACTGGAACAGGTATGTGTGTCTGTTCCGGAGTGAATCGTTGATGTGTCACTCCACTGCTATGGATAGATTTATGTGTCTGTCCCTGTGATGATGCTGAAGCTGTTATGATATCCTGGCAAGCATCCAGAATATGAGCAGGAATTTGCTTCTTCTCTTTCACCATTGACAAAATATGTTTGGTGACTTCAGCCGCCGGAACGGGGATATACGTCCATTCCGGGCTTGGAGTAGGTGTATGTGCCTGCTCCTGTCCTCCTTTTCCTGTCAGTGGATCCTGACAGTACTCAAGTGTGGAGGCGGAGAGTTGAGTCTGCCTCTTGTTTGTCGTCGGGACTTTCCGGCTGACTTCTCCGTGTGCTACCAAGCGAGACTGTTGGTAGGCTTGATTAGTATTAGCAGGTGTATGTGCCTGCTGATTACACTTCGCCAAACGCGGTTGAAGAGATCCATCATATGTAGTCAGACGAGCCTGCTGACTAAATGGTGATGTATAAGCAGGTGCATGTTCCTGCCTATAGTACTCCGCCGGAATTGCCTGGCGGGATTGGCTTGATGCTGCCAGACGAGTCTGCTGGACAACGGAATTAAAACGGGCAGGTGTGTATGCCTGCTCGTTATTTGCCACCAAGTTAGGTTGGTGGAATTCTCCGGAGATGGCAGGGATGACAACCTGCCTATTGTTAACCGGATTCCGTCTCTGGCGGTTCATCTTGCTTGCTCGGGTTCGAGGAACCTGAGCTGAATGCCTGGAGTCGGTACCCTCATCATGTTGAGGGCGCACTACCGCACGAGTCTGGCGGCGATTGTTGATGGGAGCCCTCGAAAAGGACTCCTATCTTTTTGAATTAAGGCCCTGCGGGACCTGCTCATTCACTTCCTCAGAGTAAGGGAGTGAATGGAAATTGCGTTCCGGGGATAACGACCCGAAACGGTTGGAGACGGTAGTCAGCACCGCCTGCTTCTTGATCGCTGGACGCCGTTGTCCGGACGACCAGGTAGAGTTGTTAACTTGGAGGGCTTGACGAGCGGCCTCCAGAGTTGGGATAGTACCGTTGCGATGGTACTCCTTAACCAGTGCATTAGAAACCCAGCGTTGAAGACGCTGAGTTGGTGATGTCATCCTCAGAGCGGACGACGTTCCAGCAGGAGTAGCAGCATTGGTTTTCACAGCAGCAGACCTCACAGTAGAGGTGTTCACAGCAGCAGTATTCACAGGGGTGAATTTAAGGAAAGCCATTTTGCAGAAGATCTTGAGAAAAGAGTGCATGTTCCATATAACAGACATAATCAAGATGAATCCGGCCACTGCATCTTTTGGATGAGCACATGTCAATGATTGATTTGTTGGCCCAAGGGGCCTAACAAATAAGAAGAACATCATTTTAACTTGGTTAAGGATTCACGTTGGGTTCACCATTTTTGTTTCTTCACGGATTTCGGGGATGACCTCCTGGACGGAAGATTCAAACGTTCCGATCGGTTTCTAATGGGTTTGTTCGTAGAACCGGAAACATCCAATGATTCCACATCCATCTGGACCTACTTTCCAAAGGTAGGCGCTCATTAGTTTGTGGACTAATGAGGCTTATGAATTTGCATTGGTCGAGAGGATGGGAGGTCAGACTCATCACACCTTTTTGAGGGGAATTATTGTCTACTCCGGGACTCTCTTTATAGATTTAAGTTATGTTCGTGAATCCTTATTACATTACCAAGTATAAAATGAGATTTCTTTAAGTTTTAACAATCAATGATTAAATATGCAAGAAATTTAGAGAATATTTTATATGTATTCGAGGTTCTTCATCAATAGAGAATCATCTGTATATATTTAGAGATTCTTGGTCAATGGTATCCTTCGAAACATTTATAAAAGTCTCTTGGTCATTATGATGACCGGGCTGGTTTTAAAGCCACTCAGTGAGGCACTTGAAGTTTATCTTCATTCAGAAGGACATGGATTAGTTCAAAGTTGGGATCAAACCCATAAATGGGCTACCTACATATCCTTTGTTTTGGAAAAGGAATCAGAACCCACGTAGTTCGAGAAATGGAGTATGATGTTTATGATTGATGGCTCAAAGAAGAATGTCATAATTACTTTTACGCTCTAAGCTCACGTGAGTCATGCTCGGTGTGAGAAACAAGAGGTATTGGTAAAAATTAGACAATTGTGCCATGAAAGATGCAATCATAAGAAATTGTTTGGGGCTTATGTATGTATGACTGCCCAAATAGATGAGGGTTTAGGATTTACTTTTAGGGAGAAAATCCAGGAACAGGGTCCATAAAGGTATATGTGCTTTATGGAGATTTGAATACTCTAATCTTGGGGATTACTCCTAAGGAAGATGCCCAAATTAGGAGGAGACTTATGATTGGGGCTTACTCCTGAAAAGGAAGCCCATGATTATGACTGAGTCTTATTCCTAAAAAGGAGACCCAGGTTAGGGATTAAGGTTTGGGGCTTACTCCTGAGGAGGATGCCCACATTTGAGATTAGGGCTTACTGCTGAGGAGGATGCCCACATTTGAGATTTATAACTGGGGATTATTCCTGAAAAGGAGACCCAGGTTAGGATTCTCTCATCTTAAAGGATGAGGTCGAATGAATGAACTCTCCATATTTAGTGACATAAGGATATTTAAATCACTAGATTTTGAGAGATATTCCATATAATTCCTTTCAGATAAGGAAGTCAAGTCAAGAAATCATGCCAAAAATGGCTTTGAAGAGTGTCTTGAAGACTGAATTTTGAAAAGGAGAGGTGTGATGGCTTAAGAGGGGTAAAATGGGCAAGATAGGCACCCAAAAAGATAGGGGCGCGCAGGTCTTGAAAGGCGCGCAAGTATTGGTCGTGCAAGTATACTTGTGCGACATGAGGGGTACTTGCGCAATTCTCAAATATCATTAGAATATTTGAGCGACTCTTTATAAATCCCTTTAGAATCCTCTTGAGGTTCATCCAAAAAAGGGACGCGCAAGTTCTATTGAAGGAATAAGGCGGCGCGCAAGTGTTGATGAGTTTCAACACTTAGGCCTTCCTTCTTCTCTTTAAATCTTCCGTTCTAGGTAAGAAATTACCTTAGAAGTGTTCCGGAAGCTTTGAGAAGAGACTTGGGCGTCGGGAGCTTCAATCCGAGTTTCTGGAAAAGATCCTCCCGAATGGGGGTCCCACAGCGTCTATTTATAGGCAAAAGAAGACCCCGGGCGGTTACCGGGTGGTTACCACTTAGGCCGCGCAAGTCACTTGCGCGACAGTTAGATAGCTTGCGCGGTGAGGTTGCTATTGATCCTTTCTTCCTGCCTTTGTTGATTTTTGATGTTTTCTTAAAAGGATGAATCACTTTGAGATCGGATGTTCCCTTTTCCGATCTTTAGATTCTGTGACGAAAGGAGCATCAACATCCTCTTTCTTGGAATTGTGCCACCCTTTTGAGGATTTTCCCTCTAAAGAGGATTTTGCTGTGGCATCCATAGTAGAAGAAAAAATTGGTTTCTTCAATTGCGTTCGTAAAATGGAATGAGTTCGGTTGATTGTTTTTCTGGCCATCCAATAATCATTTTTCTGTGCATTTTTTCTTTTGACTTCTTTCCATTCACCTTCTTCCTCTGGAACTATAGCAGTAACACATGCTACCTGGGCTGAAGAGCCTTTTAGTTTGACTTGTCTCGAGTCGACCATCTTTTTCAGGAGGTCTTTAAAGACAAAAAACTCATGGATGGGATGCCCCAACATTTGATTAAAGGGGAAATAGTTGGGACAGTTATCATCTCCTTCCTTGTTTGGCCTTTTGGGCCTTGGCAACTGAACCAAATTATTTTCCAGAGTCGAAATGAAGTAACCATGAACCTGTTCATTTTGGAAATAGTATGTTTTGCTCTTCAGATCCTCAATTTTTTTTGTCTTTGATATCTTTGATCGTCTTGACGAAACGGCCTCTGTTGTTGACGTTCAAGAGGTGGAGCCTCCGAGAAGATGAAGGTTTTGAAGTAGAAGCAGGTACAGGTGCTTGTTTAAGCATAACTGTAGCAGTCTCTACTTTACCCATTCTCCTTCCTGGAGCTGATGGAATTACATGAGCTTTATCCTTAGTTTTTATAAGAGAATCTTCAATCTGTTGAGAAATTGAAGTAAGGTCTTGAAACCCTCCTGTGTATTTCACAGGGATTTGTGGTGTGTGCAACTCATCACGAAAGGTTTCCACACAGATTGGGAATAATTCCTCTTGAGGGAGTACTAAGCTTAGGGAATATGTTAATCCCTTCCAACGAGCAATGAAGTCTAAGACCCTTTCATTATCCCTTTTCTTACAGTTTGTAAGATCAAAAACTGTTGTCTTTGGCAACGTTGAGCTGAATTGGAGAAGCAACTTTTGGCGAAGGTCCTCTCATCTGGTAATTGACTGGGATTGCAAGCTTGTATACCAAACAAAAGCTGGTCCTTTCAAGGTTTGCACGAAGCATCTTAGTTTCACTGCTTCTTGTTGTTCTAGAGTTCCCATCATAGGATCGCAACAAGACACGTAATGCGTCAAACGCTATTCAGGATCGTCTGATTCATTGAAAATAGGGAATAAAAGGTTCCCAAAATATGAGGGGGAGAGATTGAATCTACCCATTCAGGGTAAGCTCTCTTTTCTGGTTGACCCTGCACATGCTTCCCTTCCATAGTCTCTAACCGATCTTTTTAATGACTCAATGGTAGTTATTGACTTTTGGTAAACATCCAGTTTAACTTGAACTTAAACAGGTGCAATAATTGGATTCTGGACAGGTATGATGGTCGGTACTGCAACTGATGGTAGCACCACCAATTGTTGCTGCACTTGACCTGTAGGATTAGACCTATGAGGGTGTACTGATAGAGGAGGATATTCTTGATCCATCTCAGTAGCTGCAACAAACTCCCTTGGCTGACTGACTCCAGCACACTTAGGAGGAAGACTACACTGAAGTAGTTCTGCATTCATCCTTCTTAATTCCTTCATTTCTTCCTCTTGTTGCGCAAACCTTTTCTCTAGTGAGAGCGATTTTCCTTCTCCAGAGGAAGGTTATGTAACCTGAGTCTTTCCTTTCCCCTTGTTGGATCCTTTTTGGAGAGGGGGAAGTGAGTTACTTGAAGGATTACGTAGATTTTAGGTAAGCCTTTGATTTCGTGTATGCACACCTTCTTCATTTGTGTCTGTGCATACAACTTCTTGAGGAGAAACCTCTTCATCTGATCCCTCTGAGTGAGCCTCATCTGGTGGATTAGAAACAATGGAATTGATGACATTAATTGATGCATAATGCATTACATCCCTTCTATCAGCATTCCTGTGATATTGTCTTCTTCCATGTCTTTGACGAGACATTGCCTTTTGTTGATTTAAACCCTCAGGAACTTCTTGGAGAACTGTAATTTGGAGAGAATCTCCTGATAATTTGGCTCTTCGTTCTTCATGGGGCTTCTTCCCTAATCGAGAGAAGACCGACTTTCTTTGAGGTTGGAATTGAGGATTTAAAAAAGTCCCCAGTCCGGTGGACTGGGGCTGTTCCTGCTCAACTCCTCGAATCCTATTTGTTGATTCTGAGGGTTGGGTTAAAAGAGTCCCCAGTCTAGCAAGTTGGGGTGGCTATTGAGATGTTATGTCTAAGAATTTCTTAAAATCTATCATGATATTGTGGAACTTAGTCTAGAAATTAGCTGGATGCATCAATCGACATCCACTTTTATCACCCGGTTCAAAAGACTGTTGGATGATTTCTGACACTTCTGTCACTTGATGATGTGCTTGCTCCATACGAGAGTCCTATTCAATATTCTCGTTCGCTTGATGCAGGAGTAATTCAACAACTTGTTCTCTGTATTCTTGATTTTTAGAGGAACTAGTTGAAGCATGTTCTTGTGAAAGCTTTTCATTACAAACAAAACCCATTAATTGTGGCCGGCCACAGGCAATAAAATTGCATGAGACCATTTTCGTCAGGCTTTGCTGACTGGAGAGTACAGTGAAATGTATCACTCCATGAAAACCTCATCCTCATACATGAATACCAGATGGGGAATTGGAGATTAACTGGCACAATCTTCTTAGTGCAACAAGGCATGAACGTTGAAAGGCTCTCTGCTGCTTTTCAGCCATTGGATATCGAGAGACTGATAGATATTCCAAATCAATCTGACGTTGTAACCCTTATATTATCTTAACATGATTTTCATATTCATCATAAGATAATACTTTCTTTTTCAACTAACAAAGAGTTTTCCATATGTTGAGACGAATATCTTGAATTCCATCTTCCGTCAACATCTCTGGAATGTCATACTGAGAGTCAGCCAGAGGTCAAAACATGACTAGAACTTCACCTTTTTTTAGTTGTTTTCTCATGTTCAGCATTTCATCTTTATCATTCAATGAAGATTCTTCTACCTTATTAGACCAGAGCTGGTGCTTCCTTGTTGCTTCATCGGATTCAACAAGATTGGAAGAGAAATCACTGATCAAATTTGAATATGCAAGACCTATGGGTGGTTTGGACAATGACCTACACCCTGGGATATCTTCTAGTTGAGAGAGGATTTCACCTACTAATGGTAAAGCATCAGACATGACCGACTTTACCCTTATCATGTTGAGGGAACACTGTCGCACGAGTCTGGCGACGATTGTTGATGGGAGCCATCGGAAAGGACTCTTGTCTCCTTGAATGAAGGCCCTGAGGGACCTGCTCATTCACCTCCTTAGAATATGGGAGTGAATGGTGATTCCGTTCTGGGGATAACGACCCGAAACGGTTGGAGATGGTGGTTAGCACCGCCTGCTTCTTGATCACTGGTCGTCGCTGTCCGGACGACCAGGTTGAATTGTTCACTTGGAGAGCTTGTCGAGCAGCCTCCAGAGTTGGAATGGTACCATGTTAACAGTACTCCTTAACCAGCACATTTGATACCCAGCGTTGAAGACGCTGAGTAGGTGATTTCTTCCTCAGAGTGGACGACGATCTAGTAGGAGTAGAAGCAGTGGCATTAACAACAGAGGTTTTCACAACAGAGATATTCACAGATGTGAACTTAAGAGAATCCATTCTAGAAATGCAAAAGATCTTGGAAAAGAGTTCCTATTTGATATAAAAGTCATAATCAAGACAAGTCTGGCCACTACATCTTTTGGATGAGAAAATATGTTATTTATTACTTTTTTGGCCCTCTTATTGAGTTTAAATAGGGGCCTAACAAATAAGAAAAGCATCAGTTTAACTTAGTTAAGGATTCACGTCGGCTTCACTATTTTTTGTTTCCTCTGGAATTGGGGATGACCTCATTGATTTAATGTTCAAACATTCCAATCTGTTTCTAATGGTTCTGTTCGTAGAACCGGAAATATCCAATGATTCTCTATCCATTTGGACCTACTTTCCAAAGGTAGGTGCTCATTATTTGTGAACCAATGAGACTTAAGAATTTGCATTGGTTGAGAGGATGGGAGGTCGGACTCATCACACCTTTTTGAGGGGAATTATTGTCTACTCCGAGACTCTCTTTATAGATTTAAGTTATGTTCATGAATCCTTATTAAATTACCATGTATAAAATGAGCTTTCCTTTAGATCTTGACAATCAATGATTAAATATGTAGGGAATTTAGAGAATATTTTATATGTATTTTAGGTTCTTCATCGATAGAGAATCATCTGTATTTGTTAGAGATTCTTAGTCAATGGTATCCTTTAATACATAAAAGTCCCTTGGTCATTATGATAATCATACTGGTTTTAAAGCCACTCAGTGGGGCACTTGATGTTTATTGTCATTCAGAAGGACATGGATTATTTCAGAGTTGGGATCATACCCACAGATGGGATACCTATGTATCCTTTGTTTAGAAAAGGAATCAAAACCCACGTAGTTTGAGTAAGGGAGTATGATGTTTATTATTGATGGCTTAAAGAAATATGTTATAATTACTTTTATAGTATAAGATCACGTGAGTCATGCTCGGTGTGAGAAAATAGAGGTATTGGTAAAACTAGACAATTGTGCCATGAATGATGCAATCATAAGAAATGATTTCGGGATTTTGTATGTATGACTGCCCAAACAGATGAAGATTAAGATTTACTTCAGGGAAGAAATCCAGGAACATGGTCCATAAAGGTATATGTACTTTATAGAGATTTGAATACTCTAATATTGGGGCTTACTCCTAAAGAAGATGCCCAAGTTAGGAGGGGACTTATGATTGGGTTTTACTCCTGAGAAGGAAGACCAGATCAAAAGTAAATCAGGACTGGTTAAGAAAAATTAAGTCTAGGGCTTACTCCTGAGAAGGAGCCCCAGGTTAAGGGAATTGAAAAATTAAGGGACTTGGGGCTTACCCCTGAAGAGGATGCCCATATTTGAGGCTGGGGCTTACTCCTGAAAAGTAATCTCAGGTTAAGAGAGTTATGGTTGGGGATTACTCTTAAGGAGGATGCCCATATTTGGGAACTTTAAGACTGGGGCTTATTCCTGAAAAGGAATCCTAGGTTAAAGGAATTATGGTTGGGGCTTACTCCTAAGGAGGATTCCCAAATTAGTGGACTTGGGGCTTACTCCTGAAAAGGAGGCCCAAATTGAGGATTCTCTCATCTTAAAGGATGAGGTTAAATGAATGAACTCTCTAACTTTAGTGATGTAAAGATGTGTAAATCACTAGGTTTTGAGGGATGTTCCATAGAATTCATTTAAGATAATAAAGTCAATCAAGAAAACTTGCCATAAATGGCTTTGAAGAGTGTCTTGAAGACTAAATCTTGAATAGGAAAGTTGGAATGACATAAGAGAGGTGAAATGGGAAGGAAGGGCTCCCAAAAAATAGAAGGGCGCGCAAGTCCTGGGGGGTCGTGTAGGTACAGCGTGGGCGTGCAAGTCCTGGTCACACAGGTATACCTGCACAACACCTGGGTACTTGCATGATTGTTAACTAGTAGGGTAATACTTGGGCGATCCTTGATCAATGCCTTTATAATTTTCCCGAGGTACTTCCAGAAGAGTGGCGTGCAAGTTTCAATGAGTAGGTAAGGAGGCGTGCAAGTATGTCCATTTCCCTTAAGGGTAAAACACTTAGACGCGCAAGTGTTTGTGAATTCTAACACTTAGACCTTATTCCTCTTGTTTAGAACTTCCATTCTAGGTAAAGAATTACCTTATAAGCATTCGGAATACTTGAATAAGAGACTTGGGCATTCAGAGCTCTGTATCTGAATTTTGGAAAAATCCTCCCCAAATGGGGGGCCCATCAGGGGTATTTATAGGCTGGAAAAGACCCTAGGCGGTTTTCAAAGAGTGCGTGGAAGTCACTTGCATGACCATTAGGCGGCGCACAAGTGTACTTGCACGACAGCGAGGGAACTCGCGCGACCCAAAGGTATTTGACTCTTTTTTCATTCCTTTGTCGATTTTTGATGTTTTCTTCAAAGTATGAATCAATTTGTGCTATGTCATTTCCCTTTCCATTTCTTTAGACAATGTGATGAGAAGGAGTGTCAACAAGGGTATGGACACCCTATGTACTAGGTTATTACACACCGATTAGGACCAAGGTACATTCCCAAGGTTGGGTGTTTATGTGTACATGTCGTGTACTCTAAGTACATGACATGTACTACCCTATTTATTGGTTTTTAATATTACCCACCTTAGAGATGAATTTGAAAAAAAAAAGTTATTCATTCTGAGTATATATCCACATGGAATGAAATGGTGGGGTAATCATCATTATTATAGGGCATTAGTGCAATAACTCAAGGATGATTGTAGGTATTAATCCTTTGGTGATGATGATAATAGGTTTCAGATGATAGAACAGAGTAGGTGTGAGAGATATGGATCTTTTCTATTACACAATTAGATAATGGACATAGGACCCTCACATATCCTTAGAGTTTGATGCTCTGTGGATGTTAGTTATAGACATATATCCTTGAGGAATAGAGGGTATAGGATGCTAGTGCATGGACATGTGTGAGCGATATCCTCTTCACGGTAGAAGAGTTCAATTGGACTTAGTTAGATATGGGAAAGTTGGAGGAATCCCCATTCTCATCACACACCATAGAGTTAGTGTTGGTTCATGTGGTTTAGAATTTGGAATAGAGGAGTTGGTTGTTAATTCATTAGTAGAAAAGGTCCCCATTTCTATTCATTGTTCTTATAATAGTTGTATTTCCCCTCTTAGGATATGTCTTATGTTATGACTGAGGGAGAGGGAGTAATTATTTCAGGCTATTCTTGATGGTTATTTTCCACTGAGTCATTGGTCATCATGTTCTGATAGTAATTGATGTCCAAAAATGGGATTTAGACCATTATTTTAGATATCATGATTGGATTTTAGATGTTATTGGTATGGTATTCCGTGATGGTGGGGCTATGTTAGGATGCATTTCCCTCTCATCATCCCCAAGTAGGGTTAGTAATCTCCCTCATGATTTTGGGGTGAAAAATCATCTACCATTGTATAAGATCGTATAGGGTAATAATTTCCCTAGTATTAATAGGTATATGATACCCTATCTATGAAATTAGTATTTCCTTTGATCAAAAGAATAGTCTTGACCTCAAGCATGGTGCAAGACCACCCGATGTGGATTCAACGTAAACTCGATTTTGGAAGCGGTTGATTGGTAGAGATAGATCGAGGTCCGGGGTCAGTACCCCCATGATAGGTTATATGTATTAGTAAGTAATGGGTCAAATATTATAGTTCTTATATTTCATGGTTCGGTGATTAAAATTTTTACCTCCAGGGATGGTTACTAAGTGCAGAGGATCTTGGAGAACATGGTACTTTGGTTCTCCCCATCTAAGTATACTTCCTAGAGTGGAAAAGGTTCAAACCATGGATCTTTTCCAAATAGATGTTACTTTAAACCCTTGAGAATGTATGAGATAATGGCTTACTTTCTTATATACTGATTGGATGAGGGGTTCTTTTCCCTTGGGTTATCTAAAGAGGGACCTTATCTTCGATGCACCATGAGTCCCACAAACTGTCAACTATATACACTGGTGATATTAAGGTAGCATGGGGACTTGATCATGGAGTGATGGTGTTTCTATAGTTTATATTAATTACCATGTACATCAATATAAATTATAGTTTAGACTTTTTGATTCATGGATTAATGTACCTTTATTACCTGGGGATCTCATAAGATTTCCTTAGTGTGTGTGAATAACATTGTGAGGTGTTTTCCTTTTTCTAGACTGATTGAGTTAGTTTTTATTGGTAAGATTTTAGTAAGAAGGCATCTTCCCTAAAGGTGTGGGACCTGTTTGGGTCTTCCCATAGTGAGGATGAGTGAATAGTTTGATTTTTTCCTTGGAATCCTTTCACGATATGGTGGATTTTCATCAGGGAGTTATATGATGGATTATTTGGATAATAGATTTCCTCTTGGGTTTCATTGGGATTTTTTATAGTCTGACCACACTAGGGTGTTGAACTTTATCCTAATGCCTTTTTTTGAGGTGTCCTACTGGGTGCTTTTATACTCACCCCTACAAAATCCTCATACCCCACACTTGGTGGGGTTATACAGATGATGTACAAGTTAGAGGCCTTTCAGACATGGTCTTGTGGAGCTAGAGCTTGGTGGGTCCAATGAGATTCAAGAGTTATAAGGAATCATATTGGAGATAACATGATGTGGTTGCTTCCTTCTCACATTATCCTAATAAGTACACATGCATATTTTATTTTAACTACTAATTCAGATCCTTCATGGTTGTGCGTACATTTTTCTATTTGGTAGTATTTCTTTCTCTTGTTTCAAGATATTTTGGATAAGGCCTACCATGTGTGTATTATTTATTCATTGTGTTAGTATCTATCCCATGACATATTGGAGGTAGGCTTGGGGTGTCACACTTGGTCGACCGCCAGTCCAGGTGGGCCCCTAGCGGGTTGGTTCATGACAGAGTGGTATAAGAGTGAAGTTGGGTTTGTCTGAGGGTTGAATTTTAGAGATATATGACTTGTGAATTTTGAATTGGGACATGTGGGGAATCAATGTTTGAGGTTCTTGGGTCTTTTTTTAAGACCAGGGAACCCAAATGGGGAGTGGCGGGTGACTTAGTCCAACACAAGGGCTCTGATAATATGATTGACTAGATTTAGTACTCAACGCATTGGTCTCATGGTACAATTGTGTAGGTCCATGAATCATGTAGTGGTCTATGCATGTGTGGGTTTCTTTGTGTGACATCCTATCAAAAAGTAAATGTTATGCAATGAGGATGTTGATTTCCCTCATAAAATTATATTCACCATGGGTACAAAATAGACTATTTGCGAATTAAGAGAACCCAAAAGACTACTCAACGATGTGTGATATTTCTGAGAGGATATATCTTCTATAGTATGAAAGTTGGGACTAACTGGAGTATATAGTATGTATCCCCCCGATTGCCTCGAGCGTGATATCCTCTTTCTCGACCGACTGGTGGGGTTTATATTCCCCTCATCTACAGAGGTTTTTGATTCTCTATCATAAGTTGTGGGTATGATCATTTATCCCCCTGAGTGATAATGGCATGGTATACTCTTCCCATATGTCATATACCCTCAACTGAGGTGTTTTCCAATGTGGCATGTAATTTCTCATTTGATTCTTAGTAGGATTCATTGGTTATCTCTATACCCCTAGTGAGGTGGGTACTCTTTCAATCAGTCATCTGGGACTCAACGAGGTGAGATAATTTCCCCCCATATCCATGATGTTTTGGAGAAGTTTAATTCATGTAGTATGGTTGTGTTATCAAAATCCAAAGCATAATTTGGGATGGTCTATAGTTTAGGTTGATATTTCCCAATAGGTATATTTGATCATAGAGCGATGAGTATGGAGAGTTGGATGCTGGGTTTAGAAATATCTAGAAGTATGGATGCTCCCCTCACATGTATGGGGAATCCTTTTTTCCAATATATTTCTTAACAGACATGGAAAGATGTCATATGATTATTTCCATGACGAATTCCCCTTGGAATAGGCTCTGAATGGATATACCAGATAGTGCTTAATGAGGTTTAGGCATGACCTATGACTTTTGGGAAGTATTCACATGTTCACCAGCAACCGTACATACTTTTCTCTTGACCTATTTTTACTAACAGTGGTATTATAGATCCTTTTATAGATTTAGGACCAATGTAGTGAGACCAGAGGCATCTCTTGGAGGGAAAAGTTTATTCTTGTTTCTATCATTGGTGAGTATAATTACCCACATTTTTATTTCATGAAACTTTTATTACAAGGTACAAAATTTAATAATATATAGTATATTTTGAGGTTTAATGACTTGAAAATTAGGAACATAATACATGAAAAACATAATAATTCTTCTAATCCACTTTAAAGGCTTCCTCATAGGTTCATCCTAATTTACTTTTACTATCTCTCATATCCTGGGGACATATATCAAAGAAAGGAGTGAGCATAAAGTCCAGCAAGGGATTAAACAAAAGGAGAAAATTATCATGTGACCATGAGGAATATCAATAAGGAAAGATCATATGAATATGAGGCAAATCATAATAGAAATAACATGAATCATAACATGGAAATGTGGAAAAAACATAAAAATGAGACATTTATACGAATATCACCAAGGTTTCTTAAGATTAATGGTTTCCCTATGGTTTTGTTACATGTAGATGGTGTTACCCAACTTATTATTTAATATATAGAGTTTAATAATATGTCCTTTATACTTTTTCACCCTTTGGTGACTTGTTTTGGAAAGGGGTATCCTTTGTTAGACATCTTCAACAAGTACTTCTTCGATATTTGGGGTTTACATAGGCTATTGTAGGGCTCCTGGACCAGAAAAGTTTTTTGATTCATTTTTCAAATAAAGATGAATTGATCATAGTTTTGGATACATCCCCTCATTCTTTACTCATATTCTTCTTTTAGCGTTTTCATTGGTCGCTCAATTTCCACCTGAAATGGGATCTACTGTTGGCTTCGATTTGTATTACTCTTCCCATTTTTCCTCTTACATTTCAAAATCTGGGGATTATAAGGTCAATTTTTAACATGGTGGGATTTGTCTTATGTTTGTATCACCACACCCATGCTCTTTGTATTCTAGTGTCTCTAAATATTTGTGTTGAAATTGATGTCTCCCAGGCTCTAATGGACTTCATTTTCATTGAGATTGATCGGGAATTTCAATGGAAGCAACATTTACACTTTGAATCATGGGTTTATTTTTGTTCATATTTCAATAATATAGTTCATTATACCACTTTATATTGACATGGGGTGAAATAAAATGTAATAGAGAAGTTTACTGCTCATTCAGTAGACTAGGTGGGTAATGGTGGTCCAATATTTGTTAAGTATTTTCAGAAAGAACCAATACCTTGGAATGAGAATCCAAAGATAATTGATGTTTTAAATCACTTGAGGAAGGATCTAGAAAAATCCAAGCCAATAGTGAAAGAGACTCTGGGTTGAATGAGAACTGAGGGGGTGGTTGCTACTGTCATGGAACCAATCCCTGGTATTTTGAAATCTAGATTCTGTGTAGGGGATCTGATATCAAGAAATGGAAATAAATAGGATATGGTGCTACAAGATACAAGAGAGGGAGTTTTATTAGGATATAAGTCTCCAAAGGACTCAATTAAAGGTACTAAGGGTTGGAGAAAAGTAGAGAATGGAAATAGTCTAAGTAGGAACCTATCTCGTTTAAAAATTAGTAGTTAGTTTGAAGGTATGGAATCTCAAGTGATGGTTTTAGATCATAGTGAGGCTGAACGGTAAGATAACTCCAAGGGAGGGAAATGATTAACTAGGGTAGAGTCAAGTGATTAGACTAATATCCAATTTTCTGTGATAGTGTAGAGGGATACCACAATAGAGGGCTTCATAGCCCGAGGAGAATGAAGGGATGGAAGGGAAACTAGGACTCTGGGAGCTGCATTCTGGTCAAGGGGATGAAATAAAATGCAAATAAAGATTATTTTTACCTTGAAAAACCCATGGAAACAAGGTATTTCATGAAGTAGAAGCCCAAGGAGATGGGATGTAATGATAAAGAATGTAAAGTTGGGGATTATAAGGAACAATAGAAAGAAAGTGGTATGATTCAGGGAGACTCTATGGTGGTGGATCATGCCAACATTGAGTCTTCATCTGGGCTGGACAATTTTCAATGAGAGATTGGTATAGATGCTACATATAAGGGAAGATATTGGGATCCCATAACCATTTAGGGTACGAAATTTTGGAGGATTCCTTTCTGATCAAGTCCCCTAAAGAGGTTGCAGATGAGATGTATGAGAGATTGATTCTAGTAGACACCAACAAATAGAAGTGTAATTTTATCATCATGAAAGATTTTATTATGATAATAGAATTAAATGAAAGCAAGATAAATGTGGAAGAGTTAATTAAAATATGATAAAAGATAACCAATTATTTTGAATATATGATCAAGGATGATCGAGATACAAAGGTAACTGGTCCTCATTGGAATTTCTTTAAGGAGAATGCTTCTAATAGACCCAAACTGTATTTTGATGGTTCATTTATTTCTTTTAGTCCATGATGTTTATGTGGTTACACTATTCTTGCTTTATCAAATTTTCCTTAAAATCAAGGGAAAATAATAAAAAAGTAATTTTGAAGGAAATAGCCTAAAAAAATAAAGAATGTGATTCATATAAAATCATTCAGTGAATAAGTTATTAAAAACAAGAAAATTAATTAATATTTAATGAATGAGAAGGGAATGAACTTTTAATACATATAAATATCCAAAAAATAATTTATATTTACATCTATGTGAATTACCATTGTTAAAGAATAGTTTTGGGTAATCATAATAAAAATAACATTTCATAAAAATGAGAAAATTTCACGAAATGATTTCAGGAGCATGATAGTATACAACATGGATTATAGAAATGAATAATGGGAGAGAATTAATGTATCCATTTAATAAAACAAAATATTTTAAGTAATGTAAAGATCAAAATTTCATGAAAATAAAGAAGCATTGACATTAATAATACTCACAAAAATGAGGTACTTGAATGAAAAGGAAGAAGAGAAGAATTCCCTTTACCTGGAATATTTGATTCCAAAATATTGAATATGAAACCTTGAGACCTTGAGGGAACCTTTGAGGGACTATTCAGGAGGTAAATTGAACTTAAATTCATGGATTATTAATTTCAAGTGGAGAGTAATGGGGAATGGGTGATATTTATACTTAAAGAGGAGTGTGTTTTAAAGGATTAAATATTGGATATTTTTATATATAAGATAACCACTTGTGACTGTAATGAATTAAAACATATTTGATGTATTATTAATAAGTGGGTGAGAGTTTTTAGATTTTATAATCCTCCCCAAACTGAAACTTACCTTCCATACAACCCATTTAATTCACATAAATCAAAAATATTTTTTCTTTCAAAAATCAAATTTTTGGTTCAAAAAAGTAAATCCTAAATTTATAAATTAAAATTAATATTTTTAAATTAATTTTAATAATTATTAAATGAAATTTTTATTGAATATAATTCTTTTAAATTTTTTAAATCATGATGACATAATAATTATTTCATAAAATCACACTCCCTATAAAGAGGTGTTTTTCACTTTTTCACCAAAAAATAAACTTTGTCAGAAAATTCCCAAAAAATCCCTAACATAATTTTGATGTGATGAGTCAAATAAAGAAATACATTTTATCAAAATAAATCTCTAAATATGATAATTTTATCCTTTAAATCAAAATTTTAATTTATTGAAAATAAATAATTTTTATAGTGTAGTAAACATTATAACCATTATAAAAATTACCCAGGGCTTCATTACAATATAAAATCATTTAAAATTTATTTTATAAGATGTTTTAATGAAATAAATTTTATTAAAACTTCTAAAGTTGTCATTAAAAATATTTTTAAAGGATTATATTTATTGTCTCTAATAATAAAATTTTAGTTATATTATACATTAATCTCGATGGTTACATAAATGCATCTATGTAACCAACAATAAAAAAGAACATCTTGGTGATTATTTATATTAATGTCGAATGGCCATATAAATCAATAAATAAACCCTAATTATTAAAATTCATTATTAACTTTGATTATATCAAGGTCAATATAATTTCTAGAATTAATACTGTATTACTAACTCTCCATTTCTTTATTGTAGTGTTGTTTGTGGGTATAATGATTCTAGCGGATTGAGGCAACCTAAATTTTTATATTTTAATTTATTTATATTTTATTTTTATTCCCATTGTAATATTTGGTAATATATTTGGTATTTTTTTAGACTAAATATACCATCCACAAATAATTAAATAAAGTGTTTTTGGTTTCATATTATTATACTACAACTTCATTACATCGCTTAGAAAAGTTCTTATATATATTATGATAATGGATATCATTTTTTTAATAATCATTATATCATGTAAAAGAATTTTTATTTCATTCTGTTGTAAAACATAATAAAAATTTTTCAATAGGAAAAAGTTCATTTATTTAAAGAGTAATTTTTTAGGTTATTACATTCTTCCCCCTTAAAAGAATTTTTTCCCTTGAAATTTCATATCATATTCTAAATTGATAATATTTTAGGGTACTTCTGTCTCATTGTTTCTTATGGATCCCATGTTGAAACTTTGTATTTTTGGTTCGTCTATAACACTTTGAGAAGGTCAGTTGTCTTTTTCTATATGTATTTGTCTCTATAGTCTAAGATCTTCACCGATTGATCCTCATAAGAAATTTTATTCTCTAGTTTTTTCACCTCTAGATTCATTACATATGTGGGATCAGGTATTTACTTTACCAGGAGTGATATATTGAAAAAATCATGAACTTTAGGAATTTTTTGTGTAAGTTCTAGCCAATATGCCACTTATTCTATTTGATCAAGGATATTAAAGAATATCATGCACCTAAGGATAAGTTTTCATTTCGTACCAAACCACATGACTCTCTTCCATGGTGATACTGGAAGGAAATTTTTTTCTCCAACATCAAACATGACGTCCCTTCAATGGATGTTGGCATTAATATTCCACCAACTCTGAGTATATTTTATGTGTTATTGGTTGGATAATACCTTTTTTTCACCTCTTCTACAAGATCAGGTCCAAGTAGCTTCCATTCACCAACATAATCTCAACAAGTAGGATTTCAACATCACTTCCCATAAAGATCTTCATGTGGATCCATTTGAATACTTGAGTGTGAGTTTGTGCTATATGAGAAATCAAATAATGATATATGTTGATCTGATACAATTTTAAATTCTATTGAGAAGGCTCCCAATAAGTATTTAAGTGTATGGCGGATCCTTTAGGACTGGCCATCATTTTTGGGGTGACAAGCCATACTGAAATTCAATTCAGTATTTAGAGCATGTTGAAGACTTCTCCAAAATATATAAGTCAACCTTGGATCATGATTAAAAACAATTTAATGTGTAGCCCCATGTAGCCTCACCACTTCCTTTACATATATCTTTGAAAGTTGGTAAATAGGGAAATCTTCCTAAATAATGATGAAGTGGTTAGTCTTGGTGAGTCAATCCACCACAAACCATATCACATTGTTTCATTTGGATATATTTAGGAGACAAGTGATCAATTACATGGCGATGTTATCTTATATCGATGTGAGTATGGGAAATTGTTTCATCATTCCTTTTAAATTTTTTCACTTTTCTTTAACATGATGATATACTAGTAACTTTGAGGTATACTTAGTGATCTCCTTCATCATGTTGTACCACCTTATGTTCTCTATAAGATCATGGTACATATTGGTACTTCTAGGATAGATGGGGAATGATTTTCTATCTACATTATCCAATATATATTTCATTATCTTAGATGATGAAGGCACACAAAGTATAGATCCAAATCGAATGACACCATGCTCATCAATGTGGAATTCACGAAGCTTCCTCTCCTTTACTTATTTTACCTTCTTTTGCAGCTCTAGACCATCCCTTTGTGCCTCCTTGATCCTCTCTTGGATATATGGTTGGGAAATCATTTGGGAAAGGTAGTATGTGTTCCCTACCATTATGATTTTCAGATCCATCCTTCTCATATCCATGAATATAGGGTCTTTCTTATTGTAATAGTGGGTGACCAAGACCAAACTTGAGCAATAACTTTGATTACCATATCATGTATACATTAATATATTCATGATATAATCTTAACATTATTGTGTAGATATTTTGACATCCACAATTTAATGGTAATGTCTATAGATTAATTGTCATATCAAAAGTTTATAGAAGATCCCAGGCCACAATGAGAACCTTGAGATACTGTAACATTAATAATAAATATATGTAATATGGTCTAGACACATCATAATGATTGGACACAATCGATGTTTGAAAATCTAGTTATGGGGGATCATTAGCATCAAGGCTTATCCTCATCATGTTTTCACTTGGTGATATCTATTAGTGAGATCTTGAGGACAAACCATTAAATAGGAACACCACATGTTTCAGGTGTCATTGGTTATTTCTATCTATGGACAAGTGTATTGGTATCCTGACTTGAGATAATTACCAATGTGTGCCATTTTATGACATTCTTTGAGGCATGAAAAAAACCATGATAATGAAATCATGGAGAGGTATCTTGTGTTGGGTGCGTCATTGGTGGTATGACATTGGTTGAATGATCTAGATAGAATTTTTCACTTCCATGTTAAAGAAGTTATATATCTTGGGCCTGGTTGATCAGAAAGGTAGTACCTTGATAAATCAATGGCCATGGTAGTCCAAGGTAAATCTGTCTAGTTATATAAAAAAATAATAAAGTAAGAAATTGTGATGACATGGGTGTGCATACTTATTTATGAAATATCTAAATATAAAGTGATTATATTGAACAACATTTATTTGTAGGTTGTTGTTAATTACTATGATTATCCTTATCTCTTTAGGGGCCATAATGGGTTGCCATATCATGCTATTGGTCTATGAATATTATTCACTACTATTAAGATAATGTCTTTTAGGGTCACACACAATAGCGTATTCAAGAATATGCCATATTTAGTTGAATAAGTAAATAGGACATGGTGGGCCCCACTACTAGGGTCCAAGTTTTTTACAAGGGTATACGATCACCAAAGAAATAAATAAATTAATATTATTCATGTTAAGAATAATTTTAATTGAATTTTTTTATTATACGTCATTAATAGTTTTAAAGTAAATATTTGGAAAATATTATTTGAATGAATATTAGTTTAAAATATTCAAGGTTCATTTAATATTTTTGGGAACAATGAGTCGAGTTAATGGCTCGAGGATTATCACATAATATATTTGTTATATTTCTAGGAAGTGAAAATAATATAAATTGTATTTATGTATTAGTACAATTTTCATAATATTTTTTATATAGTGTGTTAATTATTCAGGGGTTGGGATGTTTTTCTGGGAAATTGATTAACACACTATAAATAGGAGGAGAATATCTTTCCAAAAAACTGTTTAGGGAGAGATCATGAGATATTCTCTCTCATATCCCTTATTCTTGAGAGGAATGATTTAGATCCATGGGATTTTGATCACACTTTCCCTCACGCATCACAAGAATGGAGAAACGATGATCATTGGAGCATTGAAGACGTCGTCAAATATCCGATCTAGCACCCAAAATTCGAGCACCGATATTCCCATAGTTTCTTGAAGTGAAAGTAGATTATCTAGAGGAATTAGGATTCATATTTTTCAAGTAAAGATCACCAATTATGAGAAAATATGGATTAAGGATTCAGATATAACATGGTATTTTGGTTTATTATTTTGTGCTTAAAATTCCTCATGCTTGATCCTTGAGGATTAATCAGGTAGCACTTTGCTACCACAGACGAAGTCATGTCGATCATCTATGATTTTTTTTAAAATACTTATTTTTGGGGCTTCCCCTGTGTGCCTGAAATCTTGAATTCAAAATTAAATTAATTAATGTGATGGAATGATGTAAATATTGAATTAAAAAGAATAGTGGATTTTTGATTCAATAAATTACCCACGACAAAAATAATTTAATGCAAATTAATTTTATTTATGCATTTTATTTACATACATTAGTTTAATGAATATTGACTGATAATGATACATATACTAATCAATGCATTTCCGGTGAATGTTTATTTATTTAATTAATTATTTAAATTCATGGTTTGTAATAATTAGTTTAATAAATGATGATCTGTGAATTGTCTTTATCATTAAATGTATAAGGGCCAATGTGCCCAATTTTTCAAGTTATATTTTATACTCCTGAGAACACCTTTCTTGTGTGTGATTATTATTGTATAATTATGAGTATGATTAGAGACATACTTCATGCCATTCTATGGTAACGTATCATACATGAGTTTGAAACATTGGATGGGAAAGTGCTGTAATTCGATTTGCAAGTGACATGGCTCAAGGTATTACCCCTAGGGTCTATGTTGTTCCATTATTCACTCAATGGATCAACCATTAGTATTGTTTCATGACCACATCATCATTTTTTTCATAGTTTATTATTTTTTCAATGAGTAGTTTATGTGTGATTACATAGAATAATAAACAAAAATGCATAGATAAAATGAATATGTGATGTGATGGATATTTTCTATTTATCGCATTGTCAGTTGTGAGTGAGATCACATATTACATTATTTTTAAATATAAAATTATTTCATTTAATCATTTAAAAATAATAAAACTCCCATAGAAATATTATGTTGTAACCACCTTCCATCATTCAAATTTGAACAAAACTGGGTGTTCGAGGTGCTCGTAAACCAAAGTTGAGGGTGCCTCATACTAGTAGGAAGTTCTTATGATAGTGGTGGGTTGAATTAACTAATTTGGTAGTAAATATTATCCAAATATATCTTTCTATCTTTTTAGAAGAAAGCATTGAGTAAATAATGTTATGATTTTAGAATCAGAGACATCACTCAATAGGTCAAGGAACCACGAGTTCATGTGGTTGGCTAGTCAAATGTTTACCTTGAACCCTCTGAGAAGTGGCATAGCCAAATCTTGTAGACTATGAGTGGTGTTGTAGGGATCATTTCCGCTAAAATATTAAAGCAACATAGTATTCCAATTATAGTACATTGGGTTCCTAGAATTCTATAAAATAGTGAGAGGCATTCAATGATTTAGTTAATTAATTAATCAAAATGTCTAAATTAGTAATCAAGATAAAAATTACTAATCTATTAGAATTTTATTTTTTTAGAAAATAAAAATATATATCTTAAGAAATACTGTAATACATAAGGGAAAAAGTAAATGTCCTTAATAGCCCTAATTTCCAATAATAGTACATTCACTTGCGTATAATACTATGATATAGGAAATTAAAGGTATTGGTGTCCCTATACTTGTTAAGCCACCTCAAGAAGTGCTGGTGTAAAAATGATTACAGAAGAATCATGTAGGATGCACATGATGGTTATGTCATAATGCTATCATGAATGTATGATTCTAGTTGTGGTCATTACATCAGTACATGGGTGATATAATATGTAGTCTCCTCTCCATTAAGTTTATAAAGAGAATGTAAAGAAATATATGAATAAGTTAATGATTACCCTGGATAGGTGTAAATTGAAATA
Source organism: Viscum album (assembly GCA_963277665.1). Lineage (NCBI taxonomy): Eukaryota > Viridiplantae > Streptophyta > Magnoliopsida > Santalales > Viscaceae > Viscum > Viscum album. The sequence continues at coordinate 1,519,166,757 of OY728153.1, forward strand.
TGGATCATGATCTTTCAATGGTTCCCATTCTCATATCATTTTCACCCATTTACTCAATTCTCATTTTAGGATACAAAATGAATTGTATTGGGTAAATGCTTGATTACCTATAAAGGTAAAGTTCTCCAGTAAAATAAGAACTTAAAGAAAGTATACACATTAATTATTATAGAGAAAAAAATGGAAGACAAGGTGAAATAGACAATGGCATGTTCCATGCCAAACATTCAAAACTTCCTTCAACGAATGATGTATTAACATGAGTTTATTTTCATCTCATAACATGAAATAACTATGAAAGTTAAAATGAAATAAACTGAATTATCAGTGTAAGTAATTTTTTCTTCTTCGCATATGTTCATCACTAAAAAGTAATGCTTCAATATTACTTCTTGGGAACAAGATAAAATTTTCCTTCCACATATGTGTATTAAAATATAGTAACCTAGTAAGTATAGAAATGTTACTAGAAGTAAGGTGTATTCTATAAGAAGTTGAGAAAGATTTATTCCTAAGTCAGTGGTGAAAAGTACATGACTTCCCTATTTTAAAGTAAATGATTCTTGTAAAACTATTATAGAGTATAACAAAAACATTTATCTCACATGTCCTTTGGACACAAGGAGTCGTTATTCCAGGTTTCATAATGAATGTTGTTTTTGGTGTTTAATACCTAACCAATAGTTCAATGATACATGAATCATAGTCAATACCTGATGAATATAAAATGTAATAGTCATTTACCTAGATGTGGAAAGATAATATTTGTTAAGAAAAACCAAAAGTACACATCGAGGATATAGACATTATTGTATTTATACTCAGTCGAGCTAAACACCTTAGTTATTATTGACGTATATATTTAGTTTTGGATAAAATAATCTTTATAAATGAAGGATATCCATAATGATTACGAAATTAGTTAAACAAGAGAGCCTGAACTATTCCAAGGGTAAACTAGTGGTGAATATACTTCATTATATTCCTTTAAGTTATTAAACAATATGGAAGTGAAGTATGCTATTTTCATGGTCAGAAAATATGAGTTGCTTCAAGACATCATGCCAAAGAATATCTTGACCAAGAAATCATCAATAAATATAATTGTAACATTTTGGTTCCAGGTGCCGCCGAAAGGTGCCCCGTAACCAGTTAATCACATGGCCTCAAGCACATTTTTTCTTACTTTATAGGATTCCGATTAGGAACGAGGGTCTTAGGTGTGATATTGAGAAAACTATGCCCTCATTGGCAGAGTAACACAGCAGAATGGAAATCATATAACAATACCAGAAGCAGTAATACCACACATTGAGAAAAAAATGGAATACTGAAATTAATAAATAGCTGCATAATATATATATATATACAATGATTCATGTCACAAGTATCTAGGAAACCATCCAAACAACACAATACTGGAATACAATACTAAATCCAAGTACAAATGAAAACAAGTAAATAACTCGAGCAACATCGTAAGTCTCAACTTGATCCCATGCTCTCCAGCTCCACATCAATCAAGTACCTGAAGTAGAAGGGAGATTTCCCTTATCTATCCCTACAATAATATAATCTATTTTGGCCCAAAATAATGACCCAAATAGGGTGTGAGATGAATCCCAGTAGGCAACCACCCAAAGATATGTGCCTAACTGTCAGTGAATGTATATGGCATGCAATATTCAAAATGAAGTAATAAATAAGGAAGTACTCAAAAGTAAACAATCCTAATGTTTCAACTATATTCATTTACCTTTATTAAATAAACAACAAAACAATCTCAAGAAACCCCTTGGGAAGTTCTCAAAGTCTAGACCCTCTAGTTCAGCTTTAAAAAGACTCTCTGGGGAAGCACTCACAATCAACTCCCCCTGTGGTCTTTTATCAGTAACCTAAAGACACTCTGGGGAAGCACTCAACGTCCAATTCACCTTGTGGTCTCACAATGTGGAACTATAGACACTCTGAGGGAGCACTCATATCCCCCCCTATGGTCTCGCAATGTGAAAAGTATAATAGACACTTTGGGGAAGCCCTCCGCGTCTATTCCCCAAATGGTCTAACTACACCAGGTTCCCATATCCCTGTGTAAGAAATCATGCAAAAACAATATTCAGAAACCAAACTAAACCTCAATGTACTACTTGGATTTATAGCTACAAAGCATATCACAATATATGAGATTATATAACTCCATCCTAAGAACACTAGGCATGGAAAGAAAGCATCCTAACATGCAAAGCTAGACGAAATGGTCAAGATCAAATCAAACATGGGAAAACACATCCATAGCATAGAAAAATAACCATATTTACAAACAAGAGCCCTAAATCAAGAAAACAAGATGAAAAGGTTTCAACATGCTTAAAATCACTACACACGTAATACCCTGAACTAGGTTATTGGATATATTTGCACATATAATTCAAAGACAAACAACAGAAAGGCACAAACCACCTACCTCGACATTGTACAATCGATATAGTTGAATATCATCCTTTGATTCACCCTAGAACATTGTAGGTCTATAAAAACATCCAAAATGATCAACTAAGGATATCTCATGAGAGAGGAGAAAAGAATAGATGAGTCTCTAGAAGAAAAAATAATTCACCGTGGTGATTCCAAATCAATCAATGATGGTTGATTTGGAGAATAGATGGTCGATTGGGGGATCCAGGAAGAAACATCAATATCCTTCAATCCTGAATGAGACAATCCGAGAAGAAGATGTTTCTATCGATTAGACATGACCCCAGTCCGTTAAATCAATTAAAAATAAAAGTACACGGCGTGTCCTTCAAAAGTACACAGTGTGTATATTCCTTTACCATGCCCCACTTTAAGTTGTCCTTCCACACTGTCACACGGTCGTGTACGTGGCCGTGACATGGCTAGACACGACCTGGACTTGGTTCCAGAGTACATGGTGTGTACAAGGAAGTACATGGTGTGTACTTCTAAAATTTTCCTTCTTCCTATTTTCCTCAAAATCAACTTGAAAAGAAAACTCATACCTAAAAAGAAGATCCTAGTTATTACAAACATCCCCCCTTAAAGAAATTAATCGCCAAATTTCCCTATCAATGTGGCGATGAAGAAGAATCCTCGATCAACTCCAGCCACTGCAATCATACATTGGACTCCCTCTCCCAAATCTCATCCTATACTCGACCGTGCTGCCATAGCACCCGTACCAGAGGAATAGACTGGCCATAGAGAACCTTTTCACTTCGATCAACAATCGAGATAGGTTGCTCCTCGAACAAGGTGTTTACCTCCAACTCCACCTCCTCAGGTTGAAAAACATGAGATGGGTCTGAGAAGTAACGTCGTAGCTGAGAAACGTGGAAGACGTCGTGCATATCCAGGTACCTCTAAGGTAACTGCAACCGATAAGAAACCAGTCCGACTCTCTCCAAAACCTCAAACAACCCGACATATCTTGGTGAAATCTTTCCTTATCTCCTAATCCTTTTACGTATCAACCTCAGTGTGACACATATGAAAACCTGATCTCTGACCTCGAACTCCAGAGGTCGACTCTTTCGATCAGCATAAGACATCTACTATGATTGTGCAGTACCCATCCTCTTCTAAATCAACTATATCTACTCCATGGTCTCCTAAACAAAATGAGGTCCCATCATAGCTACCTCTCTTGCCTCTATGCAACATAAGGGTGGTCATCATGGACTACCGTACAAAGCCTCATAAGGTTTCATCTGAATAGTTTCTTGAAAACTATTATTTTAGGGAAACTCTACCAGAGGTACATGATTTTCCCAAGAACCTCCAAAATCTAGAACGCATGCTCGAAGCATGTGCTCTAGCACCTGTATCGTACTCTCAGACCGTCCATCTATCTGGGGATGGTAAGTTGTACTCTGAAGTACCTATGTACTGAAATCCCTTTGTAGTCCTTGCCAGACCTGAGAAGTAAAATGGGCATCCCTATCTAAAATAATGTTGTGCGGAAACCCATGTATATATACAATCTCTGAGATATAAAACCTTCCTATCTCATTAACACTGATGGTATCCTTGATCTGTAAGAAGTAGGAAACCTTCGTGAGTTTTTCAATGAGAACCCAAACTACATCGTTCCCTCATGGAGACCTCGTTAATCCTATCATGAAGTCCTTCATGACATCATTTTACTTCCACTCAGGAATAGGTAACGGCTAAAAATTCGATGCTTGTTGCTGTTGCTCCACCTTCACCTACTAACAGGTATAATACCTCATCACAAAACTAGAAGCATCTCTCTTCATATCAGGACACCAATACTAACTATGTAGATCTTGATACATCATGGTGACACCTGGACAAACTTCCCAAACTGAAGAATGAAAATCCCGCATCAGCTCCTCACATATGTCTGCTAACACCCATATGCTCCCATGAAAGTGCAAGATCTCACCCTTGCCTATGGACCATCCTAGAATAGGGTCCTCTCCTGACACACTGTCCTGTAGGACTAGGCCTTCAGAATCAGATATTTTCCTCATTCTCACTCTATCAAGTAGATTATAAGTAAGAGTTAAAGAATAATGAAATGTCTTCCCCTGTCTATTATGCACCTCCAAATGCATCTTAGAGAACATATCCATAAGTATCCACTCACTGATGGCCTCTTGAACTTCTTGTATCTGAGTCCTCATGCTCAAGGCATCATCCACTGCATTGACTTTCCCAAACGTGTAGGCAAGCTCAAAATCAAAAGACTAAAGGTACTTGACCCACCTTCACTGTCTCAAATTTAGGTCACGCTGAGTGAAGATATACATGAGACTTTTGTGGTTGGTAAAAACCACAAAATTATCTCCTAAAAGATAATGTCTCCATTAGTGTAAAGCATGAATAACTTCATCCAACTCAAGATCATGCATTGGGTAATTCTTATCGTGTGACCTCAACTACCGAGACCCGTATGTAACGACTCCTTCCCCTTGTATATGTAATGCTCCTAGCATGATGCAAGTAGCATCACAGTAAATAGTATATCTCTTGCCCAGATCTAAAAATACTAGTATCAGTGCTGAAGTCAACCTATCTTTTAGCATGGGAATGGAAGAATTTTTGGAATCTATCCACAGGTACTTCACACCCATCTTAGTTAGGCCTGTCAGTGGGTCTGCTAAGCATGGAACGTCTTATATGAAATGTATGTAGTAACCAAACATCCCTAGAAAACTTCGCACCTCAAAGACGTTCTTTGAATTCTACGAGGAAACTACTACTCTCCCTTTCTTTGGGTCTACTGATACTCCTATCTCTGAGATAACATGACCTAAGAAGTGATTCTGGTCTATCCAAAAGTGGAATTTTGAGAGCTTAGCATATAAATGGGTCTCTCATTATGTACTCAAAATGTTCTCAAGATGGGTAGCATGGTCATGTCAAGTATGAGTGTACACAGAGATATCATCCACGAAAACCACTACAAAGGAATCCAAGTATGGATGGAACACTTGGTTCATCAGTTCCATAAAAACTACAGGCATGTTTGTGAGACCGAATGGCCTAACCACATACTTGTAAAGACCATACATGCTCCGAAAGGATGTAATAGGTATATCTGATGGTCTAACGTGAAACTGATGATAACCGAATTTCATGTAAATCTTATAGAACACTTGGGATCCATGAAGCTAATCAAAGATATCATCAATCCTTAGAAAGAGATACCATTTCTTGACCATCAACAGGTTCTGATTCCGATAATCCACACAAAGTCTGAGAGTACATTACTCCTTCTTCGCAAATAGGACTAGAAAACCCCAAGGAGAAGTATTGGTCCAGATGAGACCCTATTCATGTAACTCCTATAACTACTTCTTAATCTCCTATATCTCTGGTGTAGCCATCCTATAATGAGGAATGGACACTGTTGCTGCCCCTGGCATAAGATCAATGGAGAAGTCTACCTCTCGCTCTAGAAGAAAACCTAAAAATTTCCCTGGAAATACATCCCTGAAATGATCCACCACTAGATTAAATTTCATCTGTGAAGTTCCCCGGTCATCCAGATACAGACTAGAAATCTCAACTATAACTTCTCCCAACCCATGATGTTTTAGTCTCGCTCTACTTGCCTAGACATCCCATTCACCCTTATATAGAAACGACCCACCCTTTGGGGATGTGAAACTCACCCTACGATAATAGAAATCGACAATACCTTAGAAGGGAACCAACCAGTCCATTCCAAGAATGAAATCATAGCTCGTCATATCTAAGATATAGAGGTCCCATAAGAAGTGACATTCACCAACCTCAAGAGGGAACTCCTTGAACTGACGTACACTAGCCGTTCTAGTCCCCAATGGTGTGTCCAACGTCAAGACATCTACAGAAGTAAATATACAGATTACAAGGCTCTCCAAAAAAGAAATAGATATGAAACTATGGTAATCCCCTATATCGAAAAGTGAAAAAACTAAAAATGAGGCAACTAGACTTGTACAACTAACTGTAGAGGGTTGGGGACCCTAATCCTTCTAGGTCTGATCCACTGAAAAAGTCTGACTTGTACTGTGGCCCGGCCACCATGCTTGACCACACTGAGCTGATCCAATCTATTGTCACTGAAAAACTGGCTACTGGATACCACATCCACAACCTCCACCTCATCATGAATGGTCGGACGAACTCTAGTTCCCTAACTAATGAGAAACTGGTGATCCCACTCTTGAATGAGGAGTCATATAATAACCTCTCTCACTCGCTGCTAGTGAGAATATCTGACTGAAACACTGAATATGACCCATCTTTACACAAGATCAGCACTCCACTGAGTCCCTCAGGCAATGTGGCCTCATATTCCCACTCTTCCTGCACTGGTAGTACACCACCTGACCACTAGAAGAAGTTTTCCTCGTACTCAGATCTCCACGCGTAGAGTCCATATGAAACTTCCTGCTATCAGTCGGAGGGGTACCAACTCTAGATGTCGAGCCACCCTGGCTCATATCTTCAGAATCCCTCTGGTTGTGCTTCGTGAACATCACCTGGTTGACTATAGAATTGATGGAATTCAACCTGAAGATGTTAAACTGAGATCGGATGTCATGCCTGAGACCATCCTCAAACTTTCTCTCCAGAAATAACTCATAACCCCATGGAATTGTTTTGAAGCACTGTAGATCTATGAAGTGAGAAGAATACTCCATGACTGAGAGAGTACCTTGCTACAAAATCATGAACTCTCGGTCTCGGTTGTCCCTCAAAGTCTATGGGTAGAAGTAATCATAAAAGGTACACTGGAACTCATCCCAAGCCATACCCTTCTGGCTCCTTACTTGCGATATCTCATCTCACCATCTCTTAGAAGAATCCCAAAGCATATATGTAGAGATCTTTACCCTCCTCTCTAGAGGCATCTTAAGATGCTCAAAAATCAACAACATGGATTCCAACCATGACTCTGCATCCTAAAGTCATCCACCCCCAGAGAAATTGGTAGGATGCTACTATTGAAAGACCCATGTCAACTATGCCAAAGATAGAGTAGGATGCGGTGGTCCCCTAAGGATCTGCATAAACCTCATGAAGCCTTCTCAGAACTATGTGTCAGAACCTATGTCCAGAATGACAGTTGGTGCCAAGAAAGGCACAATAGAAGGATCTACTGGTAGTCTCTGACTAGCCATATCCGATGTCTGATCATTGCCCTGTATCTAGCGAACAACCAGAGGAAATCTCGAGGGAATGAATCTACAAGGTCAAGCACACACATCAGTTCAAGATTATCAGGAACTAAAAATTACAACTACAGGAAAAGAGCAGGAGAAGGAAAGGATCAATTTTTACAAAACAGGGATACACGACATGTATGTACCCTACACGGTGTGTTCCTATAAGAATTAAAATGGGCATGTAATTCTTCCAAAACGGGTCATGTAACACCCCAACACACGATGTGTTCCTTAAAATGACATGGCATGTACTTGAATGGATTCCTTCTGCCTGAGTTCCTCTACACAGATAAGCCACATGATTCACCTAGAAGAAACCTACATGGCGTGTGCATTCCAGACATGACATGTACTAGAAATATTTCAAAAACCCTTGTCATTAGTCACACGGTTGGGGACCTGGTTGACTCTACACACCGTGTTAAAGGTAGACATGACATGTACTACCTTAGTTTCATCCATCCGTGTCGTTAGTCACACAGCTGGACACATGTTCTATACAACACGATGTGTACATACGGTACCTGACATGTTCCACCAATGATTTCCCAACCCTGTGTCTCTGCCCACACAGTCAATCACATGATTTAAGGATTACACGACGTGTACATAGAGTACACAGTGTGTACTTCTAAAAAGTTGTTCCCTGTCAAATTAGAGGTTAATTGGCATGTATTCACAACTACACACCATGTATTCATGGTTTTTTCGGACTGTAAGCCTAAATAACTACTCTGGAACCCCATAAAAACACTGAAAAAACTATAAAAATGCCAAATTCTGATCCGTGGGGGCCCATACTCCCCGCAAATAGAACCTTGAAATCTTATACATGTAAATTAAAAAGTATAATAGTTAAATCGGTCACATGATTCAACAATTTTCTATCCATGAGGGCCCATAACACCTCAGGGACCAAAGTTTGGCATTCATTCAAATGAAACTTTAAACATTAGCAATACCATATCAAAAAATATGTATTCTATCAAGGAATCTATCAAAGTATCATGCATCTCTTGCACAACATCTATCACAACAACATGAAATCGATAATGCACCCTAAATGGGATGAAAAGAATTCATGAAATATGATCTCTAGAAAGTTCCAATATGATGTATGAGATGGAATACCCTCATATCATTGGGTTGCAATAGAAATATAACCTCAATAATATCAACAATAACAACAAAAAACATGTGAATCACCCAATGGTGAAATCAAATCAACTTTAATAATTGAAAAACTAGAAAATTGCAATAATTGAGGTAAATTAGCTTTTCCCTATACACGGGTTAGCTACTACTAGACACAACTTATTACAAAATACTTATTCCTTCCTATCCCTGGATATAGGCTCAAAATACTACTTCAAGAAGAAAATAATTCCTCTGATACCACTTTCTAACGTCCCAGTTCCAGGTTCCGCCCAAATGTACCCCATAATGAGTTTGTCACATGACCTCAAGTGAATTTCCCATAATTCCAGAGGCTTCTGACTACCAGTGAGGGCCTTGGGCATGATAGTGTGGAAACTATGCCATCATAGGAAGAGTAACATAGTATAATGGAAATTAGATAAAAAATATCTAAAGTAGTAATACCATACAATGAACAAACAATGGAAGACTGAAATTAATAAACAACTAAAGCATATATATATAATGATGCATGTCAAAAGTATCTAGTAAAGATTCCAAATAGACACAATGATGGAATAAAATAATAAATCCATTTAGAAAGGAAAACAAGTAAACAACTCCCACAACATCACAAGCCTTAGCTTGGTCCCACGCTCTCCATCTCCACAATAATCAAGTACCTGATGTAGAAGGGCGCTTTCCCTTATCTTTCCCTGCAACAATATAATCTGTTTGGACCCAAAATCATGACCCAAACAGGGTGTGAGATGAATCCCAATAGGCAACCACCCAAATAAATGTTCCTAACTGTTTGTGAATGTATATGTTAGGCAATATGAAAAATGAAATAAGAAACAATGGATAACTCAAAAGTATACAATCCTATAGTTTCAACTACATTCATTTAACTTTATTAAATGAACAACCAAACAATATCAAGGAACCCTCTTGGAAGTTATCATAGTCCAACCCCTCTGATTCATCTTTACAAATAATCTCTAAGGAATAACTCACCATCAATTCAACCTGTAGTATTTTATTTGTATCCTACAGACACTCGGGGGATGAACTCAACATCCAATTCCCCATTTTGTCTCGCAACGTGGAACTACAGACACTCTGAAGGAGCACTCACATCCATCCCCCCTATGGTCTCACAATGTGAAAATTATAACAGAAACTATGGGTAATCCCTCAGTGTCCATTCCACCTATGGTCTAACTACACTAGGTTCCTATAGCCCTATGTAAGAAATCGTGCACACATTATATTACGAATCCAAAGTAATCCTAAAATTAATACTTGGATAAATATCTAAAGAGCATATCACACAATATCAGATAATATCACTCCATACTAAAGACACTAAGCATGGAAATAAAACAGCCTAACATGCCAAACTAGACCAAACAGTCATGATCAAATCAAACATGGGAAAACACCTCCATAGCATGGAAAAAGAAACCTATTTACAAACAATATCCCTAAATCAAGAAAAATAGCATTGTAGGAATCAACATGGTTAAAATACTTAAACACGCAATACCCCGTACTAGTGTATTGGGAAATATTTCACATATAATTTAAAGACAAACTACAGAAAGGCACAAACCACCTACCTCGTCATTGTACAATCGATATAGCTGAATCTCAGCCATGGATTTGACCTAGAACATCATATATCTACAAAAAATGTCCAAAATGTTCAACCAAGAATACCTCGTGAGAGAGGATAAAACAATAGATGAAGCTCTAGAAGAAGGAAGAACTCTCTGTGGTGATTCCAACAAAATCGACAATAGTTGATTCAGAGCATGGATGGTTGATTATGGGCTCCAGGAAGAAATGGTGATATCTTTCTCTCCTGGACGAGACGAGTCGAGAAGAAGATGTTTCTTCCGATTAGACATGACCCCTTTCCATTTAATCAATTAATGAGAAAATTACATGACATGTCCTTTAAAAGTAAACGGTGCGAATATGACTTTATCGAGACCCGCTTTATGTGGTCCACCCACATCATCACATAATTTTGTATGCGGCCGTGACACAACAAGACATGTCCAGGACTCAGTTCTAGAGTACACGACATGTACAAGAAAGTAAACAACGTGTACTCTTAAAACTTTTCTTCTTCCTATTTTCCTCAAAAACTACTTGAAAAGAAAACTCATACCTGAAAATAAGATCCGAGTTCTTATAATAATGTTGCATGGAGTAATTATTAATCACACATTACCCTATATATATCATTATATTTATGTTGATAAGGAGTATCGATGATAGAGTCTTACATGTTATCATTGATCAACAAAATGTAGTGTAGATTACTTTCTAAACACACATTTTATACATCAGATTTATGATGTAAGCAATATAAATGTTTCAACATGTTGAAACTTATATTATATTTCATGAATTTCTTTGAAAATATTGGTGATATCCCATAACTATATTCCATCTATAAAGAAAAATGGATGTCATATGAGTTATAGTTTAATAGATATCCACTATGTCATATGTATATGTGTTTAGATGCAAAGAATTCGTATAGGATATAGAAAACTAGCATCAAAGAAAAACACAATGTGAATCTACAGTAATAATCCTAAAATTTTATTTGGATATTATAGAAATAACTTTGATAGAAATATATACTCAATTTATAGACTATATTTCTATATAAGGGTGCACATCTCAATTTGAGATAGTGGGAGACATATTGACTTGGTTTTAGTCAATGCTAAGGATGCACAAATGGTTGGAATAGGAACAAGTTCCAAAGGTGTATGTAGAAGAGGAATTCTCTAGTGAAAAATACTGCGTATGAAGGTTAAAACCATAGTGATGGTTTTGTATTTACTATGACTGATAATCCATTATTCATTTAGAACAATAAATCCTATAAGTAAGAAGTATTTGTAAATAAGGTAAGATTTAAAATATCAATTAAAATTCAATAATGGATTCCATGTATCAAAGTGCAATGGGGATTATTATTTTGAATACTATGGTAGGTATTCAAGTTTGATGATACATGGATGGTACACGAGTAGTACAAATAAGGATCGTTTGGTGACATCAAGTAATTATGTTTAAATCCATTAGAATTTTATTTATCTTAGATAATTTATAAAATCATTTTATTAAGCATTAGATGTCAATACTACCTTTCATTTAAGGTGTCTGTATGATGGAACCAGAAAGGAATGGTTATATCATAAAATGCTAATAAGGGTTTCAATTTACTAAAATCTAGTTTTAGATAATGTAAGCAATAATACCATAGAGAATTCATTTGGAATGAATCTTTTCCATGTGTCTACCAATGGTTAGTGGGAGTGGATTTTTTTTCCATGTGTAATATGTGTTGTAATGCACGGAAAACATCAATTGGTATTACAGTTAGTTAAGGTCGGGATGGAAGTAACTCTCTAGTGATTGACTTAAATTAGAAACCTAAGTTATAGGGAATAGGATTTACCATGGTAGATATAATGGTTTCTTGGACCCAGTCAATCATACATATAATGACACATTATTGAAAAATACAAGCTAGAACAATTCAAGAGAGAATTGTTACCAATGTCAATGGAATAAATCCCTATAAGTTGACATGAATGTGTATAAGATAAAATTAACATGGCTAGTGAAATTAAATATTATTTAGAGATGGATCAATCATATATTACATGACATTTACAAGAATTGATGTTTCCAATATAGACCTTATAAAAGATGAATATCAATTATATCTAGGATTAATAAAAGGTAATTAGTCAGAACTATCCATTTGTACTTGAGAAAGTATACAGGACATGTACCTGGTATGTGGAGAAGAAAGGATACTAGTTTTTAAGGGATTCAAACTAGTATTCCATAGATACATGTTATCTAATCATAGTTAGTCTAAGGTTTTGTGTGAGACAAGCTCATAAAATCAAGTGGTAGCCATACCTATAAATACCGAGTATGCTATAACTTCAGAGGCAACTAAGAAAGAGTTATACACAAATATTTTTTTTCAATTCGTGGAATCATACCTAGAAAGTAAAGCATTATCATAATATAAATTATGATATTATTAATTTCCATGATTTCATGTTTTAGAAGTGGATAAAAGGGATACACTCAAGGATACCATCTTTAGAGAAGTTTTACTCAAGGAGATGAGGTCGCATATAGAAAAATAACCATGCAACAGAAACATGGTAGGACTAGTAGCTAATTTCATTTCTTAGTAAAAACATGATCTTAATCATGTGAGAGATAACAAGGTTTGTTAGAATGTTTACGCAAGTGAAAGTGGGAGTTTTTTAATTGTGGGTTCCCTAGATGCAACTTGAACAGTGCTTTTTTATTACCATATCATGTATACAATGAGATATTCCTGATGTGATCTTTCCATTATAATGAAGATATTTCTACATTAACTATATAATGGTAATGTGTATAGATTTTTTATCATGTCCATAGGTTATAGCAGATCCCAAGCTATAACGAGAACCTAGAGATACTATGACATTAATATTAAATATATGTCATATGGTCTAGATACTACATACTAACTAGACATAGTCAATTTTTGACTATCAGGTGATGGGGGCTCATTAGTATTGAGACTTATTTTCATGAAGTTCTCACTTGGTGACCTCTAGTATTGATATCATGGGGACATACCGTTCAATAGTAACACCACATGTTTTAGGAGTAATTGGTTGTTCCTATATATGGACATGTGTACTAGTCTTCTAAAATGAGATCATTACTTGTGTGTGACATTTGATCCTGTACTTTGATATAAAGAAAAACCATGACAATGAAATAGTGGGTAGGTAGCTTGTGTTGGGTGAGTCATTGGTGGTATGACATTGGTCAAATGATCAAGATAGACTTTTTCGCTTCCAAGTTGAGGAAGTTATAGATCTCGGGCCTGGATGATCAAGATGGTAGTACCTTGATAAATCCATGGCCATGGTAGTCCAAGGAAAATCTATATAGTTACATCAAAAAATAATAAAGGATGAAAGGGAAATTACATGGGTGTGCCTCCTACTTTACGAGATATCTAAATATAAAGATATTAGGATACACATTGTGTGTTCGTATGTTGGTTGTTGTTACTATGACCATCCTTATCTCTTCAAGGGCCATGATGTGATGTTAGATCCCACTCTTGGTCTTTGAATGTTATTAATTTCTCTTAAGATAATGGCTTAGAGGGACATGCACAATATCATTTTCAAGAATCTCCCCCCTTCAGTTGAATAGGTAAATAGGACATGGTGGGCCCCACCACCAGGGTCTGAGTTTTTTTACAAGGGTATAAGATCACCAAAGAAATAAATAAATATATATTATCCAAGTTAATAATAATTTTAATTGAATTGAATATTTATATTTATTTACAATTTTTAAAGTCAATACACGGAACATATTATTTGAATGATTTTTTTTAAATATTCATGGTTCATTTAATATTTGAGAGAACTAAGGGTCAATTTAATCGATCTATATTTATCATGTAATATATTTATTATATTACCAGGAATTGATAATAAGATAAATGGTATTTAAGGATCCATATATTAGTCATAATAATTTTTTATATAGTGTGTAAATTATTCATGGGCTTAGATGTTTTTCATGGTAATTTATTAACACACTATAAATAGAAAGATAATTTCTCATCTACGAACTGTTTATGGTGAGATATTGAGAGATTCTATCTCTTCTCCCACTTTATATAGGGATTATATCTTGATCTAGGTCATTCATTTTGATCTCCCCCGCATGTATCGCAAGAACGATGATGTAGTGATCATTAGAGCATCAAATGCATTGTCTGATCTCTATGATAGCACCAGACGATCGACATTCCCAGAGTTTCTTAAAGCATGGGTAGATGATATAGAGGAATTAGGCTTAAAATTATATGTGGAGTGATTGTTGTTGATGAGCAGACATCGATCATGAATTTAGATATAAACATGTATTTTTGTTTATAATTTTGTGATTAAAATTTCTCACGTGTGATTCTCAGGTGGTAATCAGACATTGATTCTCCAACGACATTGAAGTCATTTCAGTATTTAGTTGAAAAATTTTAAAATACCACTTTTTGGGGATTTCATACCATTCATAAAACCTTAATTTCTCAATCCACATCAAGGACATAGTAGTGGGTTCTTTTCTTCTAAGAGCATCAACTACCTCATTCAGATTTCCAGGATGGTACTGAATAGAGAAGTCATAGTCCTTGATTAGATATAACTATCTTCAATGATTCATATTGAGCTCATTATTTATTAATATATACTCCAAATTTTTTTGGTACATGTTTATATCACATTTTCCCCATAAAGATAATATCTTCATATCTTTAATTAAAAGATAACTATAGATAACTCTAGATCATGGGTAAGATAATTATATTCATGAATATTTATTTTCCATGATTCATAAGTGATAACCTTTTCATTTTCCATGAGTAAAAATCCATTCACTTTAAATGATTCAATAATATAAATGAAAAATCCTTCCCCATTAGAGGGTAAGGTTAGCACATGTGAACTAGCCAACATCTTCTCTAGTTTATGAAAAATTTATTCACACTCCTCTTTCTAGATAAACATAAATCCCTTTCATGTTAATTTGGTTAGTGGATTAGAAATTCATGAAAATATTTTAACAAACACTATATAGTATCCTTCTAGAATAAAGAAACTATAAATATTATTAATCGTTTTAGGATGTGACCACTCCTCCATGACATTGGTCTTTGCTGGATCCACTGAGATTCCCTCACTAGACACAACAAGTCCCAATAATATGACTTGTTGTCACCAGAACTCCCATTTTGTAAAATTATTAAAAAATATTTTCTTTTCTTATAGTTTTAAATATGAACATTAGATTATTCTCATTCTCTCTATGAATTTTGGAATATATCAAAATATCATTAATAAAGAACACCATAAATTTATCTAGGTAGTCCCTAAATACTCTATTAGTAAAACATATAAATATGGAAGGATCATTCGAAAATAAAAAGGAAATAAACAAACACATAATTCCCATATATTATTTTTAAGCTAGTATTTGGGATATTTTCTTTCTTTACCCTCAATTGATGATACCTCGACTGAATAACAATCATGGAAAATAATTGATCTCCACAAAGATGGTCGAACAAATCATCAATCCTTAGAAGGGGTTATTTGTTCTCCACATTGATCTCATTATTTTATCCACAATCAATTAATAGTTTCATTTATCCATCTTTCTTATTTAAAAAGAGAAAATTTTCTCCCCCATGATACACACTTGGTTGAAAAAACCCTTCTCCAAAAGATCATGAAGTTTATTCTTTAATTCCTATAATCCCTCATATGCAAATATATATGGGGCCTTTATTATTTTCATGGATCTAGGTATGAGTTAAATTGATAAATCTACCTATCTTTCTAGGGGAGGTTCCAATAACTATTCAAGAAATACATTAATTTATTCCCAAAAAATGGTTTCATCTATTTTTTTTAGAATTTATCTTTCTTCTACTTCCTCAAGAAAAGTTTCCACAAATAAGGAAATAGGAGGTGGTTCTTGGATAGACTCAAACTAGGAAATATATACATATAAGTTTATTAAAGTTTTTCCTTTCAGGACTACTAAAATCTTCTTTTGTTTACAATTTATCATAAAATTTTACTTTTAAAACCAATATAACCCAAGTATTATGTCAAATTCCACCATTGGAATGGCCACCAAGTTTGTAGAGAGATTGTACTCACCAAAGTTTATAGAGGAATACATATATATATATATTATGATTTAATAGTTACTCTATTAGTTTTAATAGACAACTCTACCACTAGTAGTTCAGGGTTTAACTTCATTCTCTTTGCAAGAATGAAATAAATAAAAGAATATATACAACCAGAATCAAACAATCTACATGATATACTTGAGTGTATGCTGGGTGTACCTACCACAACATCATTTAGAGTCTCAACTTTAGTTGACATAATTTAAAAATCATGAACATTATCCCTTATCCTTTGTTCAGGTTGATAATAGTTTCCCTTCATTATTTTTTGATTTGGAAATTTATTAGTGAAATGACCACATTCCCTAAACATGAATCATTCCACATTAGTTTGTTTTTTCACCATCTTCCCTCTTTCATTGGTATTTAGATGTTGATCCTTTCCATCTACATAAAATTATTTAGTTATATGTTCATCTATTCCATAATTTTATCACTTTACATTTCATTGAAAATAATTACCCAATTTTTTTATCCCCACATTTGTTATACATGGGATGTTTTACTTTCTTCCCCTTAATATTCTTCCCAAAAATCTTATTCTATCCTAATATTCTTGTAATTAGGTCAATGAGTTCCTTGGGAATCAATAAACTCTATTTCAACATTGAGAGTAAATTTCACTATATTCTCATAACTACCAAAGTTTCATATTTCCAATGATTTTTTTAGATGGGGTCTCAGTCTTCCAAGGAATCAATCTATATTCCCATCAGAATCAATGAAAAAATATTTTAGCACAATGTCTAAGCCTTGTAAAGGTCATCTTATAATTCCCCATTAGTTCGTCTTCTATTTTTTTCAACTTGAGTAATTCACTCTCTATTTTGGTTTGGAGGGAAAAAGGAAAAGACTTGTTGAGAAAGAATTTTTTGAAGTCTTCCTATCCCATAGATTCCACCTCATCCTTTGGCTTCATGTTCTTAATCAGTGTCAACCACAAATCAACTTCTCTATCTAAGTGATATAACACCAAAGTAACTCACTATTATTCAAACAACATGTGTTCATAAAATATCTTTTCTATAGTTTTTATCCATTATTCTATGATTATTTGATCATAGGTTTCACTAAAAATAGTTTTCCATTGATTCATAAAGGATTCAACTACTAGTTGCTTTTTATTTGGTGAAAAAATACACCCTACATTGTTTTATTTATTGTTAACAACCTGATTTAACAGATTCATAATCATTATGATGTTTTTTAATCCATATCCCCATATTTGGTAAATCCTTTATCACTTTTTCTGTTTCATCCGTTATTTGCATGAGTGCTTTTTATTGATTTTCTATAGAAGTATAAAACCTCAGTAATAAATTTGTTACTTATCTGGAATGATATAATTAAATTCTAATAAAACAATTTCATTATCTAAATATTATTCATAATGGTATGTAAAATCATGTGAGTATCCAAAGAATATCCCCCGAGACTATCAATCTAGGTGTGAGGTAAGGCCCATTTTCTTGCAAAATGTGATGATCAAGTCTGGATAAATGATCCCTTTTAAGGGTTGTTATTCATAGGTGAAATTGTGCCAGATCCATGTTCACTTATAGTATCTAGATAGGGATGTAGTTTCTTGGAAAACACTCACTTAATACTTAACTAAGATTCCAAGATGTTTTCCTATATTTGGAATTGTCCCTAGGGTCCAAACTAATGTTTTCCAGTTAAAATTTCCACAAATAAATAAGTGATCTTTTGATACCAACTATAATGAACCTCCTTTTTTTTACAAACCATTAATTATATGGTATAACAATCAATAATATAGAGGATATTATGGAGGTTTAGTGGCTTGGAAAATAAGAACATTACCAATGAAAACCATAAACATTCTTCTAATCCACTTAAAATTTTTATGTATAGGTTTATACTAATTTATTTTGTTATATCTCATATCCTGGGGAAAAACATTAAAGAAAGGGGTAAGCATAAAGCCTAGTAAGGGAATAAAAAAAGGAGATACTTATCATGTGACCATGAAACATATCAATAAGGCTTGATCATATGAATATTTGTAATATAATAATATGAATAACATGAATGATAACAAAGAAATGTGGACAACAACATAAAAATGATACATTCATAAGCATGTCATCAATGTTTATTTTCAGGGCGTTATAAATCATAACAACCAAGGTTATTCACCAAGGTATCATAAAACA
This sequence comes from Viscum album, assembly GCA_963277665.1. Lineage (NCBI taxonomy): Eukaryota > Viridiplantae > Streptophyta > Magnoliopsida > Santalales > Viscaceae > Viscum > Viscum album. The sequence continues at coordinate 1,519,185,605 of OY728153.1, forward strand.
TGTCATCTCTAGAGATTAATTCTTTAACCAATTGTATCGACCCAAACTTTTGAATAATATTAGTTTCTAAAATTTGTGTGTTATTTTATACTCAACAAAACTATATCCTTTCCTTTAATTAATGATGTGAGTATAATTAAAATGAGATAGTTGGGTTTTGACTGTTATATGACCGTTGGTCAATATGACTGTTGGTCAATATGACCGTTGGTCAATATGACCGTTGGTCAATATGACCGTTGGTCAATATGACCGTTGGTCAATATGACCGTTCGGCAATATGACCATTGGTCAATATGACAATTGGTCAATCTGACTGTTGGTCAATGTGACCATTGGACAATATGACCGTAGGTCAATATGACTGTTGGTCAATGTGATCGTTGGTCAATATAACTGTTGGTCAAAATGACCATTGGAAACTATACAATTAACGTTATGATTATTTTTTATAAATAAAAGTGATCATGGTTAATTAATACAGAAAGAAGAGTCGATGGCCTCATCCAGTAGACTAGGCCCATATGAAGCCCATCTGTCGGAGCTTGGGATGGAGGTCACATCACTATGCTTTTCTCTGGACCATGCCCAAGCTGAGCTTTAACATGTGAAGCTTGAACATAATCGCCTATGGGAGAAGTTCAAGATGATATAATCACCACTCAATAAATGTTGTCCAAGCCACCCCTAGATTCTATCACCATAGGAGACCTAACTCTTAGGTCCTATGCAGGTGTTATAAGGGGCTATGTAACGAGGACTTAGATAATTTGTGTAATCCCTTGGTACAAATAAAATTTTATTTCATCATTCTTGTTTTTGGAATATCTTTCCTTAATTATGTATATGTTTAATCAAGAAAAATTTGATAAATTGATTTTAGAAGTAAAAAATTGTACTTTTCAATGATTTCTCATACATAGAGAATTATTATGGTAAAAAAAACATAATTTTTGAATTTCAAATGTCAGAATTAACCTTGGGTGAATTTTTAGAAAATTTCTAAGAAGTTTCAATTTTTTGAATAGTGTTTTATGAATTGTGTTTTTTGATGAATAGTGTTTTTTTATGAATAGTATAAAAACATTTTATTATTAAATAACTTTTTTTGTGAAATGATTTTTGGAAATCAGACATACATGGTTATAATATGGGTGAAAAATGTGGTTAAATAAGATCAAAATAACTTTTTGGTGAATAGTAACTTTTCCCTTTAGAATAGTAATTTTACCCTTATGAATGTTAATTTTACCAAGGGCATAGTAACATCACCTAAGGAGGTATAAACATGTTTCAGTCATCTTAAGTGTTAATGTGATATAATTATATCATAATATAAGTAAAAAAATGTTTTAGAAATTATTAGTCAAGTATTAGTATTTTATTTACTTAATTTAATTTGATATGAAATTAATTTTTATAAAATGTAGTTGAATTTTGGATTCGACACATCGAAAAATGGTTAGGGTCAATTTTTGGGATTTTTTTGAATCATTTGAATTTTTAGTGAATAGTAAATATACAGTTTTGAGTTTCGGTGTATTTAATGACATCATTAATGATTTAATAATTCTAGTCAACTTTTTAATAGTAATATATCTTATGAGGGGTCCCAAGTGGCCAATACCATGAGAAATTACCAGGGGAAAGCCCATGGTTTTCCAAATACCCCCGATGAGGTGTCCCTTAGAAATTAATAAAATATTCCCTCACTTTTTCTATAAATACCAACCTATTCCTTCATTCCTTTCATTCAAAATTAATCTTCCACGATTATATGGAATATTTACCTCCAAAGAAGTCCTCTCATTGTGCCCTAAATCCCCCCAAGGTCACAACCTTCAAGTTTTTGAAGTTACTCTTCAAGGTAAGGGAACCTTTCACCCTCCTCTTTTATTCACAACTTTTTTATGATATGTCTTCTAGTTCCAATTTTATTATGTTGGGGTATGTTTTTTATATATTATTATTACTTTCCATTTCATTTCCTTGTGATGATAGACCCTTTCTAATCTCATCAACTGATTTTATAAATTTTTAAGTGACACTGTTAGGCTGCTGAATTTTTCGTAAAAGAAATCGCATCTTCTCTATTATTTCATGTTTCCTTTTCATGTGATATGTCATTAAAACATCTATAACATGATATTATTTATATTTTATTTTTTACCCATATTTTTTTATGAGTTATTTATGAGTGGGTGACACTCTTCCCCTCTATTTTCAATGTTTTCTAAAACCATGTTGTGTAGCCATTATGCTGTAGAATTTTAGTCTCAAAATCTCTCTTTTTCTCATGAAATTATCCTATTTTATTTATGTTAATTAAGAAACAAATTTTGTTTCTATGGGAATTCATAAATAAAAAAAATGATATATTTGATTCTATAATTGACATATATGAAACCCTCATACCTTTTCCATGGGTTATAAATGACATTACAAACATGTTTTTAAGCACTCTTAAAACATCACGATTTTGAAGAGACACCCATTTATTTTACTCTATATGGGTTATTTATGAAATATATGATTATTATCTATGTGAATCACATGAAAATGAATACATATTAAGCATTCTCTCTGATATCACTCCAATGCATTGGGTAAAGAATTTAATCTCTAGAGATTACAAGTTTCACGATACCTTGGTGAATAACCTTGGTAATGTTTATGACACCTTGGGGATGGACCTTGGTGATATGTTAATGAATATATAGATTAAATATTGTAGAAACATTTTCAATTTATGTTTCAAGTTATTTTTATTATTATATACCTATTTATCTCAATGTTGTTATTGATATTGCTCAAGATCACATGTAAACTATTTCACTTGGTTTCCTTACTGGGCCTTCTTCTCACCCTTTCCTTTGATGTATGTCTCTAGGTTATGAGATGCAGTAATTGTACATAAGATGAATCTATGATTAATCCTTACAAGTGTATTGTAATAATGTTTAATTTTTCATGAATATTGTTCCTAATTTCCAAGACAGTAGACTTTAAAGATCCTCTGTTTGTAAAATTTAATGACAAGTTATGTAATAAAATGCAGGGATTCCATAGTTGGTATCAAAGGATTGTTTTGTTATTTGTGGAAATTATGAAATTAAAAGTTTAGTAAGGACCCTATAGAAAAGTTTAAATATAATAAAATTTCCTGGTATTTTGTTGAAATATTAAGTAAGTGGTTTCCGAACAAATAAATCCCTGTCTGGATACAAAAAAGTGGATGTGGATCTGGAACAGATGTACATAGGAGTGAAAAATCCAATAAGGAGTTTTAGGCTTAACCTACGATATCCTGGTACATGACAATGGGACTTGATGAACTCCTGGTTTGACACTCTTGGGGGATATGTTTGTTTAATCAAATGTTTTTTATGAATCATTATGAAGAATTTATTGAGAAATGTAATTGTTTATGAATGAAGTTTTACAACATAAAATAATTTATAGTTAAAATATTGGTAAATAAAATAAGATTCTAACTAAGGTTTTATTCTTTTATAAAATGGATGGAAATAGGAGAAACCGTGAAAATGGTGACTGCAATGGACCATGCACTGACGACCCTTTAATGGAAGCCAGAATGCAAACTTTCTTGAGAATGATGAACCAAATAATTGAAGTTATGGGAAATAACTTGAATCAAGACGAGAGACCAATCTCACATCGGAGGGAAAAACAGTCTGTTGAGTACTTTATGATTCAATGACCACCAACCTCTAGTGGATCTCCCGACCCATTGATTGCTGAATAGTGAACTATCTCTATCGAGAAGATCTTTTCTGTGCTCCGCTATTCGGAACAAGATAAGGTCACCCTGGCTGTTTACCGCTTAGAGGGAGACACTTATCAGTGGTGGGATCTTGTTAAAAACTCGAGGTCAAGAGTGGAGGTTGAATCTTTGGAGTGGGAAGATTTCATAAGGGTCATATTTAATAAGTATTTCCCTCGTTCTATGAGAATTAAAATGGAGAAGGAATTTATCGAGTTGAAGTAGAAAGTGAATGAATATATTGGAAGCTATGAGATGAACTTCCCAAGACTTTACCATTATACCTCAAGCTTTTTCATGGATCCAAATAGTAAGGTTGATAGATTCTTCGGTGGACTAAGACCTCATCTGCAGAATAATATAGCCAAATGATACTACGATAGCTATGAAGAGATTGTGCAGAGTGCGATGAAAGTCGAATTGGAGTTTGGTGAGATGCGATGGTTTCATAAATCCAATGAAAAGAATAGATCAATGGAGCCCAGCTTAGGGATAAACTTTGATCAGGGAAGAAGATAAAGTAAGTGCAACATCCCACATGAAATAAATGTGGGAAGAAGCATTCAAGGAACTACCTGCTTGGGAGCGGGAAGTGATACAAGTGTGAAAGATATGGCCATATCGCACGGAATTGTCATAGTGAGGTGAATACTTAACTCACAAATGCTAATGAAAAAGGGAAGATGGTGCATGCCCTACCTGATGTATAATTCTATAAGTCTTGACAACTTGGGAACTTTTCCAATCACTGTCCAAATCTGAGGGCAGTGGAGGGGAACCCCCCATCACCCTCAGCAAAGGCTAAGGGAGAAACATCGTGCTTTTTCTATCACGACGACTGAAGTTGAAGTGACAAATGATGTGGTGGAAGGTACAGTTGTTGTTCTCTCTAATCCATAAATTACTTTGTTTGATTCCAGTTCTATGCATTTTTTATTTCCTCAATGTTTGAAAAGAATTTAGAATCAACCCCTGAATTGATAAAATTAGAGTTATCAGTCAAGAATCCTCGTGAAATTATCCAATAATAGTCCTTGTTTAGTAACTCTAGTATTTACTTTAGTGAGCTCAATATTATCGCAAATCCAGTAGTCATTCCTATGATGGAGTTCGACATTATACAAGGTATGGACTGGATCTCATTGTATAATGCTAAGATCAAATAAAGAAGAAAGAAACTATCAGTAGTCTTTAATAGAAAACCAATAGTTATCTTTAATGTAGATATATCTCAACCTAATATTTGTCTAGAAGAACCTCCTATATCCTTTTTAGGGAGTTGATCGGTGAATAAGAAGAATGAAATGAGAGGATAATGATATAAAATGTCCCACTTAGGAATACATTGAAGTATTTCTTGAGGAGTTTCCCACACCTCCCCCAAAAAGAGAGGTATAGTTATCCATTGAACTCATACCTGGATCTCATCCTATATCAAAGACCCCATATAGGATGGAAAATATAGAGATGGAGGAATTAGAGAAACAACTCCAAGATCTTTTGGATAAGGGGTTTATCTGACTGAGTGTGTCTCCTTGGGGAAAACCTGTTCTATTTTTAAAGAAGAAAGATGGATCAATGCGGCTATGCATTGATTATAGAGAACTGAATGGGATCACAATGAAGAACAAATACAATCTTCCAAGAATTGATGACTAATTTGACCAAAATCATGGGGCTCAATTATTCTTTAAGATTGATCTTCGATATGGTTATCATTAATTGAGGGTGAAGAAATAAGATCTTCCAAAAACTGCCTTCAGATCAACATATGGGCATTATGATTTTTTTGTTATGCTCTTCAGACCGACTAATTCACCTTATATTTTTATGGATTTGATGAATTGAGTATTTAAGGACTATCTTGATTACTTTGTGGTAGTTTTTATTGATGATATTATGATATATTTTAAAGGTCGTGAAGACTATGAGGATCATCTAAGGGTCATTTTTAAAACTCTACGGAAGGAGAGGCTTTTTGGAAACTTTAGAAAATGTGAATTTTTGTAACAACAAGTTGATTTCTTCGGGAACCTTATAACCAATGAAGGAATCACAGTTGGCCATGTAAAGAAAAAGGTTGTAGAGGAGTGGCCTCAGCCTAGAACAATAACTAAGATTCATAGTTTACTTGGATTAGAGGGATATTATCGGATTTTTTTGAAAAACTTTTCACAACATTCTAATACATTATCCAAGTTAACTCAAAAAGGGGGTCAATTTCATCAGGACAAAGGAGTGTGAGAAAAGTTTCCAAGAGCTAAATAAGAGATTAGTTACTGCACCCATGTTAAATCTTCCCTCAAGTAGAGAAGGATTCATTATTTTTAGTGATGCATATTTGAAAGGTCTTGGGTGCATCCTCATGAAAAATGACAAATCCATTGCTTATTCATCTTGACAGTTGAAGAATCATGAGAATAATTATCCTATGCATGATCTGGAGATGGAAGAGGTCGTTTTTTTATCTGAATATATGGAGGCACTATCTTTTAGGGGAGATATGTGATATATACACAGACCATCAAAGTTTTAAGTACATTTTCACACAAAAGGAATTGAACATGAGATAAAAGAGATGGTTGAAACTTATTAAAGACTATTATTGTTCAATTCATTATCATCCTAGAAGAACAAAAAAATTCATTGATGCATTAAGTAGGAAAGACCCGGTTGTTATGTCCATGATGAGGATTCAAAGAGATCCTTTGATCAACAAACTCGTAAAGCTGGACATGGAAATTATATGGGAAGGGACATCATCTACCATAACCCAAATTATTTCTCAACCGTCATTACTAGAGAAGATCAAGAATGATCAGAAAAAAGATCCTTTGTTACAGAATAACTTTGAGGATGTGAAGGATAGGAAGTTTCTTGAGTTCAATATTGATCATGAAGCTGTACAAAAATTTCATACAAGAATATGTGTTCCATATATTCCAGAAATATTGAATGGGATGACAGATGAAGCTCATATCTCTACTTTCTCTATACATCTGGGAAGCACAAAAATGTATAGGGACCTTTATGATCATTTTTAGTGGGACAATATGAAATGGGAGACTTCTGAATACACTTAAAGTTACCTGGTATGTTAGAAATTGAAGGAAGAGCGATAAATTTCTAAAGGGGTATTGCAACCACTACCCATACTAGCATAGAATTGGGACAATATCACCATGGACTTCATCACTGATCTCCTGAGAACTTCCAAAGGAAACAATGAGATATGGGTTATTGTGTACCATCTCACCAAGACATCCTATTTTATCTCTATTCGAGAAGATTTGTCTCTTAACCAAATTTCTAGGATTTATGTGAAGGAAGTAGTAAGGCTCCATGGAGTTCCAATTTCTATCATATCTGATCGTGATCTAAGGTTCACATCAAAATTACGGAGAATTTTTCAACATTCTCTGAGTACCTAATTGAAATTTAGTACATCCTATCACCCCCAAACTAATGGAAAATCTAAAAGGACTATTAAAATACCCGACGACATGCTGAGAACATGTTCAATGGAATTTAAAGGTGGATGAGATCAAAATCTACCTTTATTTGAGTTTTCTTACAACAACAACTTCAACTCAAGCCTTAAAATAGAACCCTATAAAGCTCTATATGGGAAGAGATGTATAAATCCTACTTTTTGGGTTGAAGTTGGCGAGAGAAAGATTCTTGGTCCTGATCTTGTGCAAGAGATGACAAAAAAAGTCCATTTCATCCAGCAACACATTAAGGTTGCTTAGAGCCAGTAGAAGAGCTATGCCGACAACTGTCAAAGGTACTTAGAGTTTGATGTTGGTGACAAAGTTTATCTTTGAATTTCACCTTGGAATAGATTCATGAGGTTTCAGAATAAAGGGAATCTCATATCTAGGTACATTGGTCCCTATGAAATACTTGATCGCGTAGGAGCAGTGGCCTATCGACTTGTACTTCCTCTAAATCTAGCACAGGTTCATGATGTCTTTCACGTATCCCTCTTGAGTAAGTACATTAACCCTTAAAATTTACTACATCTAGAGGTGGTACAACTGGAACATAACCTCTCTTATGAGGAGCAGCCGGTGGAGATTTTGGATTGTAGAGACAAGGTTCAACGCAACAAGACTACCCACCTAGTTAAGGTGTTGTGGAGGAACCGCAAATGTGAAGAATCCATGTGGGAACCAGAGGAGTCCTTGAGGCAGAAGTACCCACACCTTTTCTCTTATGAGGGTACAAGTTAAAATTTTAAGGAAATAATTTATTAAGGGGGGAATAATGTAACAACCCAACATTTTGAATAATATGTGTTTCCTCAATTTGTGTGTTATTTTATACTCAACAAAACTACATCCTTTAATTAATGAACTGAGTAGAATTAAAATGAGACTGTTAGGTTTCGACTGTTATATGGCCATTGGTCAATATCACCGTTGGTCCACATGACCATTAGAAACTACACTCTTAAAGTTATGATTATTTTTTATAAATAAAAGTGATCATGGTTAATTAATACAGAAAGGGGAGTCGATAGACTTATCCAGTAGACTCAGTCCATACGAAGCCCATATATCAGATCTTGGGAAGGAGGTTGCATCACTAAGATTTTCTCCAGACCAAGCCCAAGCTGATATTCAACATGTGAATATTGAACGAAATCAGAAACGGGAGAAGTTCAAGGTGATAAAAATCACCACTCGGGCTATGTTGTCTGAGCTACCCCAAGATTCTATCACCATTGTACACCTTACTCTTAGGTCCTATGTAGGTGTTATAAGGGGCTATGTAACGAGGTATTAGATACTTTGTTTAATCCCTTGGTATAAATAAAATATTTATTTATTCATTCCTATTTTTTGGAATAGCATTCCTTAATAAAGTATATGTTTAATTAAGAAAATTTTGATAAATTGATTTTAGAAGTTAAAATTGTACTTTTCAAAGATTTATCACACATAGAGAATTATTATGGTAAAATAAACATCATTTTTGAATTTCAAATGTCAAAATTAACCTAGGCTGAATTTTTAGAAATTTTCTAAGACGTTTCAATTTAATGAATAGTGTTTTATAAATAGTGTTTGTTAGGAATAGTATTTTATGAATAGTATTTTTTTTGATGAATAGTATAAAAAAATTGATTATTAATCAAATTTTTCTGTGAAATGATTTTCAAAAATTGGACATACATGGTTGTAATTAGGTTGAAAAATGTGGTTCAATAAAATCAAAATAATTTTTCAGTGAATAGTAATTTTACCCTTTGGAATAGTAATTTTACCCTTATGAATGTTAATTTTACCAATGGCAGGGTAACATCACCTAAGGAGGTATAAATATGTTTTACCATCTTAAGTGGTAATGTGATATAATTATATCCTAGTATAAGTAAATAAATGTTTAAGAAATTATTAGTCAAGTATTAGTATATTATTTATTTAATTTAATTTGAAATGAAATTAATTTTTATAAAATAGAGTTCACTTTTTTATTCTACATGTTGAAAAATGGTATGGGTGAAATTTTAGGATTTTTCTGAAACAATTGAATTTTCAGCGAATAGTAAACATACAGTTTTGAGTTTCAGTGTGTTTAATGACATCATTAATGATGTAATCACAATTTAATAATTTTGGTAGAATTTTGAATAGTAAGATATGTTATGAGGTGTCCCAAGTGGTCAATACCATGGTTGTTCAAATACCACTGATGAGGTGTCCCTTAGAAATTAATTAAATATTCCCCCACTTTTTCTATAAATACCAACCCATTACATCATTCCTTTCATTTGAAATTAATACTCAATGAATCTATGGACTTTTTATCTCACAAGGAGTCTTCCAAAGGTTCCCTCAATCCCCCAAAGGTCAAAACCTTCTAGTTTTTATTGTTACTCTTCAATGTAAGGGAACCTTTCACCCTCCTCTTTTAATCATGACTTCCTTTATGATATGTCTTCTAGTTTCCATTTTATTATTTTGGGGTATGTTATTATATATCCTTATTACTTTCCATTTCATGTCCAAGTGATGAGAGAACATTTACTCTCTCATAAACTGATTTTCATAATTTTTAAGTGACGACATTAGGTAGCCGAATTTTTCATAAATGAAATTATATCTTCTCTTTTCTTTCAAGTTTCCCTTTCATGTGGTATGTCATTAAAACATCCATACCCTGATATTATTTATATTTTATTGTGTAACAATACATTATTATGAGTTATTTATGAGCGGGCGACCCTTGTCCCCTCTCTTTTCACTTTTTTCTTAAACCGTGTTGTATAGCCATTATGCTGCTAAATTTTTAACTAGAAATATTTCTCTATTTCTCTAGAAATTATCCTATTTTATTTATGTGAATGCCCAAAACAATATTGTTTCTATAGGTATTAATAAATACACCAAAATTATATATTTTATTCTGGAATTTACATACATGAAACCCTCCTTCCTTTTCCATGGGTTATAAATGACCTAACGAATATGTTTTTAAGCACTCTTAAAATGTCCTGATTTCGAAGTGAAACCCATTTATTTTAATCTCTATGGGTTATTTATTAAATGTATGATTATTATATATGTGTATCACATGAAAATAAATACATATTAACAGTCCTCCCTGATAGCACTCCAATGCGTTGGGTAAAAAATTTAATCTCTTGAGTTGACAAGTTTCACGATACCTTGGTGAATAACCTTGGTAATTTTTATGACACACTAGGGATGGACCTTGATTATATGTTCCTGAATGTCTAAATTAAATGTTTTAGACACATTTTAAAGTTATGTTTCAAGTTATTATTATTATGATATTCCTCTTTATCTCCATTTCTTATTGATATCCGTAAAGATCACATGTAAACTATTTCACTTGTTTTCCATAATGGGGCATTTGATCACCCTTTCCTTTGATGTATGTCTCCAGGTTATGAGATGTAGTAATTGTAAGTAGGATGAACCTATGATTAAGCCGTAAAAGTGAATAAGAATAATGACCAATGTTTTCATGAATATTTTCCCTCTTTTCCAAGACAACTGACTTTAAAGATCCTCTGTTTGTAAAATTTAATGAAAAGTTATGTAATAAAAAGGTGGGATGCCATACCAATGAATTTGAGTTCTATAATGGAAAAACATTATATTAATTAATTCATTTATGCCACATTGATCATAAGGAATAATTGTACCAATATATTTAGGAGATTAAATAATGGGTTTCATACAAAATGATTGAGTACAGAAGTGATTAAAACCAAGAAAATTACTTAATTGTTAACCCAAGAGATGGAAATTTATGTTGAAAACATGTAAATGACAAATAAAGAAGTTATATTTACATATAAGTGAATTCCCATGGGTAATTAAGAGGTTTTAGTATTAACAATATAAGAATATTTCTTGAAAAAGACAAAATATCATGAAATGAGTTTGGTAGCGTGACAATATACAACATGGAATATGAAAAGGCATAACGAGAGTGGATGGAGGTATCCCATTGATAAGACAACCTTTTTTATATAATGAGATGATAAAAATTTCATAAAAAGAATGGATATTTGGCATTAAGGATACTCTTAAATAATAGGTACTTGAATGAAAAGGAAGAAGAGGAGAATTCCCATACTTGGAAATTTTGATTCCTAAAACTTGAGGATGACAATTTAAGACATTAAGAGAACCTTGGAGGGACTCTCTCAGAGGTTAAATAAACAGAAAATCATAGATTATTAATTTTTAGTGGAGATGAATAAGTATTGGGTGTATTTAAACTTGAATAGGTTTGGGTTTTAAAGGATTAAATATTGGTTGCTTTATTATATAAGCTAACCACTTGTGCATAAAATGAATTACATCCAATATTATGGATTATTAATGAGTGTGTGGGAGTTTTTGGATGTTAAAATCCTTACCAAACTGAAAATTACCTTCCACACTATCCATTTAATGCATACAAATCCAAAATATATTTATTTCAAAAATCCAATTATTGGTTCAAAAAATAAAAGTAAAAATTTATAAATTAAAATTAATATTCTTAAATTTGTTTTTAAAATTTTAAAATTTATTTTTTATTGAATAAAATGTTTTATTTATTTTAATAATGATTACATAATAGTGATTTCATAAAATCACAGTTCTCGTAAAGCGATAATTTTCACTTTTTCACTAAAAAATAAACATTGTCAAAAAACATCCCAAGAAGTCACCAAAAGATAATTTTGATGTGATGAGTACAAAAATGAAATTAATTTTATCAAAAATTATTCTATAAATATGATAATTTTAAATTTTAAATTAAAAATCCCTATTAATTGAAAATTAATAATTTTTATAGTGGAGTAAATATTTTTACCATTATAAAAATTACGTAGGGATTTTTTAAATTATAGAATAACTTAAAAAGGTTCTCAGAATATTATTTAAGGAAATAAATTTTATTTAAAACCTCTAAATTTATCATAAGACATTTCTTTATAGGAATAAATTTATTATCTCTTATAATACTATTTTTGTTATATTATAAAATAACATGGACGGTCACTTAAATACATCTACATAACAAAAAATAATAAAGTCCAAACATCATGGTGAATAATCATATTAATTTATAAGGGTCATAAATCCCTATAAATAAACCATCATTATTATACTTCATTATTCACTTTTATTTTATGAAGGTTCAATATCATATCCAGAAATAATATTTTATTAACAAGTCTCTATTTAATTATTATAGTGATGTTTTTAGGTGAAGTGATTCTAGGAGATCAAGGAGACACAAATTTTTTATATTTTAGTTTATATATCCTCTATTTTTATTCCCATTGTAATATTTGATATTATATCAGGTACTTTTTTAGAATTAATGTAATGTTCTTAAATAATGAAATAAATTTTTGTTGTTTTTAGGGTTATACTAAAAATTCACTACTTTACTTACAATGTTTATTACATATATTATGAGAATGCATATAATTTTCTTAATAGTCATTAGGGAATGTAAAAGGATTTTCATTCCATTATATTTTAAAACATAATAAAACATTTTTGAGATGAAAGAGTTCATTTATTCAAAGAAGAATATTTTTTGGGTCATTATTGTGAGAGACTTTTTGAGTGGTGAGTTCCCTAGGGATTTCAAAATGGATATAAGAGAGACATAATAATGTTCATGTGATGGAAGGAAGTAACCCTCAATCCAGGTTTTGGTGTGTGACTAGTATTGTGAGTTATATCAATGACCAAGAAGATGGATAACAATCCACTTCATTAGAGGTTAGACCAAGATGGGGAGAAATACTAGACCTCATAGGCTTTATTCATTCCCTTCATGGGATGGTGGGTTTGGATTAATAAACTATGGTTTTCAAAGGATCAGGCAAGCTACTCTAGGGAAAGGAATCGATCCTTTTTCTTCAGTGAAGCTTCTAATGAGGGCATGGAACCGATCACTGAATCCTTGGAAATGTTTTATAAAAAGGGTTCTCAAAGAGATAATTTAGGTGTTGGTTTATGATTCTATTTCACAGTTTGTAGTGAATTAATCCATTCATTAAGTTACTTGTGATTTCTTTAGAACTAGGAATAATTGGGTTCCTTTTTGAAGTCACATTGGACCATGAAAGTACAAAATATGAAAGCATGGAGATGATCAAATCATAATCATCTTGATTGCATACCCTATTGGCTGGTGTGATGTGCATTTTTGGTAGAATGTTTTTGGTATAATATCTGTGGAGATGAGTGTGGATGGGCATTTCGTTCAATCATTGTAAGTGTTTGAAAAAAAGTGGCAATGAAAATTTAGATTTGTAATTAATTTATTAGTTATTTGATGATGGGTAAGAACCTGGATGAGTTCATTGGTGTAGATGTGGTGTCCCTACATATGTTCATGAGGATAATATTAGAGGGTGGATGTTCCCCATAAAACCATGAACCAGCTATCATTGTTGCATATTTTTGTTTTTTTTTGTAATGGGTTATGATGGGATATTTTTATGTGGTTTGGTTCTCTTGATAATGACTAAGATCATATGTTATCATTATTTTATTTCATCTAAATGAAATTATTAGGCTTTCCCCATTTTAAGGTGGGGGTGTGATGCCCCTAGTAAGTTCCTTGGTGAAGAAATCATATCTGGTAGGTAACTTTGGTCCAGGACATGGTTGCATGCTAGGATCATTTGGAGCCAAACCATATGAGCATTAAGGGTGTTGGTTGGAGGCCTTGGTGTGATTCTATAAGGTGAGTTGTACTTGGTTTGCTGATAGTGGAAAGAAAACCTTGGACACAACATTCCTAATCAGAGTTTTGGGATGATATGAATTTCCTAGTGGGATATTTTTGGGATCCCTAAATGTGATGACTTACAAGATGGAATATATAATGTAGTGTGGTGCTTGTATCCCACAAGGGGTTATCTTGAGGGATTGTTGTAAATCCATTATGGAATTTATTTTGAGACACCGATCAGTTTGAAGGTTGAAGACCCGCTTGACGGTTTGCCTCACCTCTCACATTCTATATCTAAATTCACATAATCCTTAGGTATTTTTTATTTGAAATTTATTTCTCGATTCAATTGAAAAAGGCCTTATTTTTATTCCTACAATATATTTGTTTTTGGATCTTGGGGGATACAAAAATGTGTGGCGGTTGACTAGCATAATAAATGACATATTATGATTTTCTTTATGTCGATAGAGGATTTGGTCTATGCCTAGTTTGTAGTTTCACACTTATGTAATGGTTATCAGTTTTATCACCTTTAGGGGTCCTACCAATATCACATGAAGTTGGATTATCCTACCACAAAATAACTCTATATTGTGTTTTCTGGGAAATATGGTGGTCCAGTATCTGTGCTCTCGTAGAAGAATGAATGATTTTTTCTACCCAATTGCCCCTTGTATTTGTGTTTAGGTTGACATATCTCTACCACCTATGGAGTGGGTCTATATCTCAGTTCGGTAATAGTTTCATTACAAACTGAAAGTGGTGTTCTAATCCGGGACGAATTTCTGTTCTTCCTGTAAGCATATGGGTTAGCATCCGATAACATCCTAATGAGGCCATAACTACCAAGGAAATATGATGTCAATGATATAATAGAAAAATATTTTGGAGTCTTCCACTAGCCTAACCGAGATCCTTGTGGGTGATGGTGTTCCAGTTTTGGATGCTTCTTTCTAGATAAAGGAATGTTTTTTGAATATGAATCCGTCAATTATCGATGTTTACAAATGACTGTTGTTGGATCTTGTAGTTACTAATCCAATTAATTATTCTTCTTTTGGAATTAAGATTGAAGAGGGAGTGGGTGTTGGTGATCCCTTATAAACATACCTCATTATTTCAAAGTTGTTATCCTACACAGGGGAGGTGTTATCTGGCTAGGAAGATACTAAATGAGATTAGATATTTAAGGAAAAGTAAGGCTTGAATGGGGTTTTATCCAATGGAAAAGAGGATGAGATCTTCATTTCTCATATTAATGATGATATCCAAGAGTTATTTATGAATTCAATGTTGGTTTTAATGAATCTTTGTCTCTGAGAATGGGCTATCTTGGCCAATGTGAACCTCCAAGGGATATTCTACTCCAAAATCGATTCTTGACCTTGAATGAAAAAGGGAAGGAAAGTGATGATACTGAAGGATGAAAAACATATATTACCAGATTAAAAAAAATCAAGCTAAGTCAAGGTATTATAAGGATATAAAACTGAGTTTCCAAGAGTTAGACCCCCAAAAATTGATAGATTATGAGAAGAACTCTGAAGGGGACACGACGGTTGGGTCTAGCTCGAGGAAGGGAAAACAAGGAATTATGGTCTCTGTAAATTTCCCAATTCACATGGGGGACTAAGATCTTGAAAATATTTATCGAATATTCAAAAAAAATCACTAGATCTTCAAGTAATTCCAAGAAAAATGGGACATAGATAAGACTGGGGGAATCACTAATTGTTGAAGGTGATAAGTAGTTTTCCGATATAGTGGGAGAGAAAGCACTATGTGAGGTAATTGTTGGTCCTAAATTCAATGTTATTGAGAGGAAATTTGAACCAATATTGGATGGAACCTTAAATAGAATGGTAGGAAAGGTTGGATGGGTGTATGGGGAATGTTTGGATCTTGTTCTGTAATCTATGGGGGAAATGTTAAAAGAAGCCTTCAATATCAATGCTTCGAAAGAGGTTGTTAAAAGAATATATGAGAGATAAATTAGATATAACATTAACGAAGAGAATAGGATGTGGATCAACAAAAATGATATAATTATAGCGCAAGGATTCAAGGAAAAGAAGATCAACATGGAGGAATACATCCAAGCTTGGGACAATATGGCATATCATTTTTAAGATCTTCTAAAAAATGAACCGGATATGCAGGTTAGAACACTTAATTGGTGGATTTATATGGTGGTTGGTTCTAATATTACTAGTCTTGTATTTAATTATTTTTGGGTTCCTTTTTTAGTTATCAATTTTGTTTTAGACTTAGTTTTGGATTCCCACTTTGTCCTCAAAAGTGATTTAGGAATAAAAATTTAATTTTCTGTTAAAATGGCCATTATTACCTATCAATAAACCATAGATATTTTTTTGACGCATCCATTGATTCCAGAATGTGGTATTTCATTTATTTTGGGTTATTAAATTAGAATATAAAATATTTATTAAGTAAATATTAATTATAATCTATGGGTTTGAATAGTGATATCCCCAAATCAAATGTCCAGATTTGAATTCTAACTTTTTGGTTAGTTTTGGAATGAGAGGGTTTACCTAGGTCAGTGTGTAATATCAGTTTTGGTATTGGGACTAGGTATATCCCATTAAATGAGACTCTCTTTTAAAAACATATAAGGTTTTCATTAAAACATTATCTTTCTATATCCTACCATATTTTCACATTGAGCATTATCCCTTCCCCATTTTTGGGAAACATGGATCAAAGGGTGGTGATATAGGAGAGGAAATCATGGGTATATAATCTTATAGAGTCCAGATATGTGAATCCATTGTTGATGATCATGAATCGAGAAATTGAAATGAGAGATAATGAATCTACGAAAGCCTTCAATGAGGCAGGTATTGTTATTTTTAACTAAACCTCATTTTGATTCAATTATTGTTACTAACATTAATTTTTGGATCTATATTTCCTATGTTTTGTATATTAGTTTGTTTTAGATTTATTTTTGGGTGTTTTAAGTGAAATCAAGGTGTTTGCAGGCAGAGGCTTTATGTAATTTCTGACAACACAACATGAAATCTTAATAAAACACATAATGTGGTGTGTTTGTGTATCTCAAGTAGGAGATAAGGTCCACATGATATGTAGGTAGGATATACATGCTAAGTGAGATCCTAGGGAACAAAACCTAGGGTTTGTCTGTATAATCATCTAGACCATGTTTGCAGCACAAGATTTGTGCAAATAAATTCCATGCCAAGTTACATGACATGGAATAGTCTACGGTAAATGGATAGGCACTCATATACCCCAAAAATATATGTGGGGTTGGGACTCCCCATGTACTAGTTAATTACACAATGTTATTACCATGGTATACATCCAAGGATGAGATCTTCTATGTACACCCATGTACTCCCAATACAAAAAATGTACTACCTTATTTATTGGGTTTTGTATAGTTTCTCACACTAAAGAGAAATTTGAAAAAAAAGTAGTCAAATATGAGTATCATTACACATGGAACATGACAGTGGAGTCTATTATATATTATACAAAATTATAGAGATAAATCAATGTTTTTTGAAATTATTAATTATTTGGCAATGATGACAGTGGATTTCAGTTGACTGAGCAATGCACGTGCGAGGGATACAGATCTATCCTATGACACGACCAAATGTTGGGAATGAGACCACATTATGTCTTAAAATATAAAAACACTTTGAGGGTTTTTTTATAATGTGTTACCTCATTTTATGGATGGTCACAAATATTGGTGTATGATAAAGTACAAGTGATATCCTCTTCATAATAGAGGGGTTCTATGGATTTTAGTCAAATTCAAGGTTCCTAGTGGATTCCAACTTCTCCTTTTTCACCCCACAGTTAGTGTTGGTTCATGTATCATGGATTTAGGAATGAAGGATTTGAAAGATCGTTATTTATTTAAGAATCCCTTCATGGATAATATTCATTTAAATGGTATATATTTTTACTCTATCATGTATCATCCTAAGTTATGACTGAGGGAGAGGGAACAGTGACTATAGGGAATTAACAATAATTATTTTCCATTAATCTATTGGTCGTAGTGAATTAATAACAATTTTAGTTTGAACATGGGATTCAGACTCTCCCTTGAGACATCAGGATTGAATTTCAAATGTTCTTGGAACGTGATGGTTTCCCATGATGATAGAGCTATTCTAGGAAATAGTTTCCTCTCACCATCCTAAGGTAGGGTTGGTAATCCCCCTAAAGGGTTTGTGGAATATGATACTTTATATAAAGATCTGATAAGGTCAATATTTCCCTCAATATTATGGGGTGTGAGAACCTCTATCTGCGAAATCAGTATTTACCCATGTCTAAAGAATAGTCTCAATATTAGGAATGGTCCAAGACCCCCTGATGTGGATCAACATTATCTCAGTGTTGTTAGTGGTTAATTGGAAGAGATGGATCAGTGTTCGGGGTTGGTTCCTCATCACTAGGTTTTTAGTACCAATGATTCATGCATCTCTTATGATATTACTCATATTTCTTGTCTTGGTGATGATGATGGTTGAAATCTATGGATTTTTCACATGTGTAGAGGCTTTTAGATCACATGGTACATTTGATATTCCCCTTTAAGTCTAATTCATATAGAGTAATGGGTTGATATAGTGGATCTTCTCCAAGAGGTTGTTACCTTAAACCATTTTGTGTATCTTGTATGTTGTGTTCCTTTATTTTTTAGTGACTGGCTGAGGTTTTCCTTACCGTCAGGTTGATTCATGTTTTTCTCTTTGATATTCATAGAGTTATAGGAATTATTGATTGTGTACTCTAGTGAAATCAGGGTAGCACATGGCTTCGATTATGGAATGATGGTGTGTCTAGAGTTTTTGTTACTCTCCCTATATAATAGTTATTGTTAAAATTTTGAATTTTTGATTCATGGATTGATGAACCTTCATTAAATGGGGATATCATCATATTCCCTAAGTGTGTGTTAATGATTTTTAAGTTGTTTTCCTTTTTTCCAGACTAATCATGTTGCTCTTTTATGGTGGGTGTTGAGTAGAATGGTGTCTTCCCTTGAGTCGTGGGACCTATTTGGGGTATTATTGCACTATCAATGAGTGGGTAGTTTGATTTTTCCTTTTCCACCATTCTAGATAGGATGGATTCATGTTGGGGAGTTCTTTGATAGTTTATATGGATAGTAGGTTTCCCCTTGGGTTGTATTGGGTGGTCGTATGGTCTAACATCACTAGTGTCCTGACCTATGGCTATGTTCCCTTTTGTTTTTCAAAGAATCCTACTGGGTAGTTTTTATAATAACCCCTTGAAGGGGCTCATTATCTACACTTTGTGTGTCTATGTAGAAAAAATACTAGTTAGTGGGATATTTAACATGATACTAAGGATCTAGAGATTGGTGGAGCCGATGGGGTTCTAGATCTGGCAAGATTCAGATCAGAGATAACATAATGTGGTGGCTTCCTTCTTTGGTTCACATGTGGGTATGCATGTATATTTTACTTTTATCTACTTATGTATATTCGGCATGGTTGGGTGTCCTTTGGTTATTGGAAATTTTTTCTCTTATTACATGATGTTTAGTTTATGTCCTCCCATGTGTGTATTATACCTTATTGGTGCTATTCACCTACCTCTAGCCTATTGGAGGGGGGTTTGGGGTGTCACACTTAGCTTACCGTTGGCCCAGGTGTGGCCTTGATTTGATGAGTCAGGACATTTTATAAATCTTCAATAATAACTTTGATATAAATGACCCGTCAATTGATGTGTTAAAGGACATAATGTGTAACACCCTAGAAATTCAGCTAACTTTTTTATAGTGTGTATGACACACAACACCAAACATACAAAGAAATATAACTTCTCAAATATTTATAGTATATTTAATATTTTAAATAAATTTAATATATTCTATATCTTTCAATGCATTAAATACTGAATTAGCTTGCATTGCACACAACAAAAACTTTCTTCGACGACTTGGGTTACACGCAAAACTGAGTTTAATCAAACAAAATCATATTATTAAAAAAATATTATTTAATATAATAAGATATAAATTAAACATTAAATTATAATTTATTAATTGTACTAGTTAAATTATGAAAATATATGGTTTATAAAAATTTATAGGTGACCAATTAATTAGAAATGAACATAAAAACCAATTGAATATAAAGGAAATGATTTTATGCTCACAAAGGTGTTTTATCCTAGTAAATGAAATTAATTACAATTAGTGAATGATATTAATGAAATATATATTATATATTCAATAAAATATTTTTTAAATTCATCAAATATATTTTATAATAATAATAAAAGAATAAATCTAGTTATACACTTGAAAATTTTATTTCTCTAAAAGGCAATTTTGCCACATTTTAATGGAACACATGTTTTAAAACATAATTTTGAATCTTTTTTAAATTATATATGTAATAATTAAATTCATTTTTAGAATAAGATTTTAAAAATTATCGTAGGGTAAATTTTGGTATTTATCTGTGAAGTTTCATTTTTGATGAATAGTGAAAACTACTGAATTTTAATAGAAAACTAATTTTTCATCTAATTTATTTATATAGTAAAAATATATTTTAAATTGGTTTTAAAGAAAAATTAGATAAATTATACATTAATTAATTAAATTTAGTCCATTAGAATAAATTTCATATTCAAATTAGATATAAAAACATTACAAACTTTTGAACATTTTTACTTTAAAAACCCACTTTGTCACCCCATCAACAGTATTAATATTAAATTAAATTCTTCCACTTCTAGGATTGTAATTTTAAAAAATAGATTCCATACTTATAATTGAAATAATTTACAGTTTTTAATAAGTTGAAATTTGTTTTTATACATAATATTAGTGAAATTAATTAATATTAATTACAATGATTAAGGGAAAAAATAGCTTAACAAGTGACCAAACCTTAAACTTAAGGGTCAAAATGACATAGAAACTATTAAAAAATAATTTTTATGGACATATATAGACCATATAACCCATTGGATATAATATGGTTCATTATTTTAGCTACTTTATATGGAAAAAATGTGAGTGGAATTCCCTCATTCAAAAATTTACAATAATGCCACTCCTCCTCCACTATAAAAAGGCACTCACCCCTCCCACTTATTCACACCTCTCAAGCCATTTTTCTCACCAAAACACTGCTTAAATAATCTCCCCAGGTATATAATATCATACTAGAATCCTAAATATTTGCATAAAAAACAATTTAATTCTTTTGGTATAAACCAAAAAGAGTTACCCGAACAAGAGGTAACGTTCTTCAATAAACACTTTTATTTCATTTACATCTCCACCTCTTCAATTATTTTTAAATCATGATTATATAATAACCAAAATATCATAAATATACTTATAATTTTTTATTCTAATATTTCAACCTAAAAATTCACACACATCGATCAAATGGGATATAAAATCATCGTTTGTGTGTACATAGGACTACCACCTCATTACCCGATGGCATTCGTTCTTCCATTACAACCTTTCAATGTTATAAATAATAATGGTTTAATACTTTATATATGATATATATTATTTATAATTATTTACTCTTATGTAATTTTTTATATAGTATATACCTTTATTCGTTCCATTTTTTTGGAATATGATGACATCGTTTGTGGACATGTGGACTATCGCCTCCTCCAAGCGATGTGCATTTTCACACTATACATGGAATGTTTAGAGGAATTTTTAGTAAAACTATATGAAATATATGAAATAAATATGATATTGGAATTATAATACACACACACACATAGATATATATATATATCATTTATTTTTAATTCTTTTAAATATGAAAATGAAATGGAAGTAACATTCATACGTACGTATGGCCTACCATCTCCATGAAGGGTGCAATTCATTTCTTATCTCAAAACATTATGGATTATTTTAAATAAATATATAATGAATATATATGATATTTAAATAATTTTTTACATTATTTATATTCATAAATCATGATCTATGTAATAAGAACAAAAATAAAAAGGAAAAACGTACTACAAAAACTAGGAAATCAACACCCAAAATAGTGAATATAATGAATTATTATTAACAAACGGGTAATAAGATATTATAAGAAGATAATATATCATATTATAAATATTATTATGTTTATTTTATAAGTTATATAAATTATTAAAACCATTATACATGTGTTTAAAGTACATTCACCCGAAAGGAAATGCATGGTAAGAGACTTCATCTCAATTTCAGTTCTTTGGGGAATAATTTATCGTTATATACCTAATTTATTACATATGGTTCACATACTACCACCTTGATATGTAATATCATGAATAATTTATTATTCATAGTATTTTTTGTTTCAATTTGAATCATTTTTTCAAATTTTATTTGAACTTAAAATTACCAAGTGGTTAAAACATTTCATAACTCAATTCCTTTTTCATTGGGTTATATTACATCCTTGTTGTCATTAATATCCTATAATTATGTGTATAATGACTTTTAATATATATTTATGTATTTAAAATTCTTATATTTGGATTTATAGTTGATACACATGATCAATTCATTGATCAATTCTTACTTCAAAATTATGATTATTTTAAGGATTTATTTCACAATATCGTTCTAATAGAGATTGCTTATTCTTAAAATTCCTTTAGAAAAATTTATATTATAATTATTAAATAAAATTTTCATTTTATTCTCTGTAAGTTATTCATAACCCTTTTTATATAATAATACCATTTCCCCTCTTTTTTTGTTCCAAATGTTTTAGTAAATGTTTGTAAGAAAACCCTACTTCATTTTTCTCTTTAATCAGAGAACCTATTTTCTTCTAAAAACATTATTTTATAAAAAGGTTTTCAAAAAGGGTTTTAAACTTTCCAAAATTATTTATTAAATACATTGTAACCTTTTTTCTCTTTTACAAATTTTTTCAAAGGAGTGTTCCTCTCTCTTTCCAAACAAAGGACTTTCCTAACTTTTTTAACTTAAAAAAGTAATGTTCTTTTTACCTTGTATGACACATATGGATCTGCGCACCATAATTTCTTTGAATATTACTTTATAAGTTTAAAAGGTTAAATTTTAATGAAGTTTCTTCAAAAGTGTTTTTCAAAGAATTTTTTTATTCAAAATTAAATTGATATTTTCCTCAAGAATGTTTTCAAAAGATCTTTTATAGTATTTATATTCATTAACGAAAACAACCCTTTATTCTACTCTACTTGGTAAATTTTGTATTGATAACATAATTATTCTTAATGTAAATGTTTTATGACTTATTTGAAAAATTATAGTATTGAAATTCACTTCCTTGATTCATTTTTATAGTCTTGTTGAAATATTAAATTTCCTATGATTATTAGACATTAAATTTTCAATAAATATCCATATTATTTATCATGGATGTGATTATTTCCTAAACCATTAACCATTTTTAATACAATTTTTACTTTGATAGCTATTTGATTATTTAGGGAAATATTGAAATATTTATATCCTTTATTCAATACAGATATTTTATAAAGCACATTTTTTATGAATTAAATTGAATAATTGATATATGAGGAATTTTTTGGACATGAACTTCATGGGTTGGGGATTAGTTAATGCAATCCCCTCGATGCATCGATAGGCTCATGGGATAAAATCAATCATCTAGCCTAATCTAATGGGTTTTCACCCAGTATTTTTTAAAACATCTAGAGGACATATCTTTATGGTAATGAAATAATGTTTCTGAGAAACATGACATCAAA
This sequence comes from Viscum album, assembly GCA_963277665.1. Classification (NCBI taxonomy): domain Eukaryota; kingdom Viridiplantae; phylum Streptophyta; class Magnoliopsida; order Santalales; family Viscaceae; genus Viscum; species Viscum album. The sequence goes on from OY728153.1 coordinate 1,519,209,411, forward strand.
TAATTAATCATTTACTTCATTTTGATTTAGTTATTATTATTGATGATATTTTCACTATGAAAAAAATCTATGGATGCATTTAATTCTTGGTTAATTGTTTAAATAGAATGTGTTTGTAGTTATTTTACTTTTCATATTGATTCTGCCTTATCTTATCATGATAGTAAAGTTATTTAAATCAAATGTTTTTTCATTTATCAACCTTTACATATTGTTTATTCACTTCTTTCTCATTTTATTGATTTCATGGAATGTGTTATCAGATATTTACCTTAGCATAATGTTCACGCTCATTGATTCATTATTTATTATTCTTTATTAACCCAAAATGGTAATTTTAGCTCACCGTTATTTTTTTTCCTTTCCCCTAGATTACATGAAATGTACTAAGAAATATATACAAGGATACACTACATAAAATAATGTCATGTTAAAAAAATTATGTTTTAATTTTTCATTTATTTTTAATACAAGACACATGTATGTATCTAGTTTACTAAATCTACAAAACTATTTAGTCATTTGGGACACTATTTAATTGTATATTATTCCAATATAATGGTATTAGGCACCAACTCCAAGATTTCATGGGGTCGGTCAAGATAGTTGGTATTAGAGTAGGTTTAGTTGAAACCTTGGGAACTAGATTTGTGAAAACATAGATTAGGGAATAAAACCATGAGATATAATTTGAGGATAAGTATTGAAGAACATCCTAATTTTTTGGTTAGATATATATTATGTGATTTTCCAAGAAATAAATCCCTATATGGACACTACAAGTTGATGTTGTTCTAGCACAAAAGTATCTGGAGGTAACAACTCTGAAATGGTGCCTTGGGCCTAACTTGAGCTTAACCGAGTACATGAAAATGAGCCTTACTATGCACCTGGTTTGACACTCATGGGGGATATACTTAGGATAATTCAGATTTTATTTACAAAATCTTATGAATTATTTTCATATATGATGAAAATGGATTACCATGGTTAAACAAAAGGTGTTTTACATTAAAAATAATGTTTCATGACTTAGATATCCTATAAATTATTATATATTTATCTCAGTATAACTATTGTTACTTACACTATGATTTATGGTTTTAGTCGATGGATGGAACCCAAAGGAGTCATGTTAGAATTAAAAATGAAGGACAATGTGGTGAAAATGAACCACCAAATGAGGTGTTGATAGGAGTGAAAGATATCATGTTTATTACTAATCTATTTTACTAAAATATTATAAAAAACATATACCTTAACTGACTCTTGAACTCACCAAAGAAGATAAGGATTGAGGTTTTTAAGATATCAATGGGTTTAGAACATAGAAAATAAGGCTCTATTTCCATCATGCAAGAAATGTGGAAGGAGGAACCCAGTAAAGTGTCTCAATAGAATGGGTATGTTCTTTATGTGTGAGAAATAAGTATATAAAGAAAATAATTTCCAAGGAAAAATTAATAGTAATATGGAAGGAAATTAAACTCATCATAGGGATCCATTTATGTTTTTTTACCTTAAATGTGGGGAACCTGGGAATTACTTGAGTAAATTCCCTATTCTAAAAGATAAAATTCAGACTAAGGAATGACCTTTTTGGAAATAAATGGATAAAGTATTTATGTATTGGGGTTGTTTTTAAAACCTTATTTAAAGGATATTTAATGAATAAATTTTCAGTATGTTTATTAAATTTATTTTGGAAATTATGTAAATATGGTTTTAGCAAAGGGAAACCTGTATTTTGGGTGATAACCCATAAAGTCTAGAAATTCCACAATACAAGAACCGATGCCTGAAGGATGATAATGGTTTATCTCTGACCAATGGCCTACATGATGTTCTGGTTAATGTGTAGTTATTTTTATTTAACAAATTTGATGAATAAATGTTAATTATGAACAAGTGGTATCACTTTTAGAGATTAATTTCTTAACCACACTGGTTTTGGAAAATAGTTAGAGAAAAATATAATGATTTGTTTTATGGGTATTATGATCCGTTAAAATTTATTTATTTTTTTGCTTCAAAAAAGGGGTTCATTTTAGGATATCCATATCATAGATTAAGGGATGAATTAGAACTTCATCTAAGTACAGAAAATATGGAATTTTTCATATGAAATTGAAACATGTCAAGTAAGTATATTTATTTACATTTTTGGCCAATAAAATAATTCCTCATCATTAGGACATGCATCTTAAAGAAATTTTTTTTATCGTAATACCTTCATTTTTGTTGAACCAATGGTATTTTAAATTATAAGATTTATTACTTTGAGGTCATTAACTTTCCACTGATCATTCACTTTTTTGTGATCAATCACCTGAATCACTCCGTATAAATATTTACACTTTTCCTCTAAGTCCTTAATTTCACTTTCCACTAATGTTATCCTACGTAGAAACCTAGTTATATATTTTTACATGTGACCTTTGTACTTATCATTATCTCTTATTAGAAGTATATTTTTTAAATTATTTTATGATTTGGGGTTTTCAACAAGTTAATTTCTAAATTTAAAACCTTTTACTATCAATATATAGTTTAAATTGGGAGGACACAATTTATTTAAGGTGGGGAGAATGTAACACCCACAAAATTATAAAAGAGTAACTTTTTATTCAAAAGCGTGTATGACATGAAACACCAAATGTAGAAAGGAATATAAACTATCTAGACTTTATGGTATACTAAATTTTTTAAATAAATTTAATATATTTTATATCTTGTAATGAACTAAATATTGAGTTAGCTTGTGTATCACACAACATTGACTTTCTTCGATGACTTGAGTGACACACAAGACCGAGTTTTACCAAACCAAAATATATTATAAAAACTTTATTATTTAATATAATAATATATATCCTAGATATTAAATTATATGTTATGAATATTATCGACTAACTTATAAAAATACATGGTTTATAAAAATTCATAGGTTACCAATTAATTATAAATGAATATAAAAACCAATTTAATATAAAGGAAATGTTTTTATGATCAAAATTTTGTTTTATTCTAATAAATTAAATAAATTACTACAAGTGAATTATTTTAATGAAATATATATATTATATATTCAATAATTTTTTTTAAATTTATTCAATATATTTTATATGCATAAGATAAGAATAAATCTAGTTTTATGCATAAAATTTATATTTTTCTCAAAAAGAAATTTCGCTACCTTTTAATGGCGTACCTATTTTAGAACTGTATTTTGAAAATTTTATACATTTCATTTGTAAGAATCATCTTAATTTTAGAAATTTTAATTTCAAAATTATCTTAGATTTAATTTTTTGAATTTTTATGTGATGTTTCATTTTTTATGAATAATGAAAAATTCTAAACTCAAATTGAAAAATTGGTTTTCATTGAATTTATTCATAGAGTATAATTATATTTCAAATTGGGTTTAAAGTAAAATTAAATAAATTATAAATAAATCAGTCCAATATTTTTCATTGGAATAAATTTCACTTCGATTTTAGATATAAAAACATTTCAAACTTTTGAACATTTTTTACTTTAAAACCCTTATTTGTCGTCCTGTTTGTGAGATTAATTTTAAATTAATTTTTTTCACCTATGTGATTGGAATTTGAAAAAATTAATTAAATATTTGGAATAATAATAATTTATAATTTATAATAAGGTAAAATTAGTTTTTGAACAATAATATTAGTGAATGTGATTAAAATTAATTACAACGATTAAGAGAAAAATTAGCTTAACAAGGGCCTCAAACTTAATCATAAGGGCCAAAATGACCTCTATACTTTTCTAGAATAAATTTGATAGAATTAGTTATACCATATCCATCATTTTATTCAATTTGGTACAATATTGGATTTACTTTACAAGAAAAAAACGTTGTTGGAATTCCCTCTTTCCAAAATTTACAAGAATGTCACTCCTAATCCACTAAGAAAAGGCACTCACCCATCCGACTAATTAACACCTATAAAGCCCTTTGTATTTACCAAAACCTACCCAAATAATGTCCCAAAATACCTCCTTTAATCCTATAAGCCTCACTTTAGGAATAAATCAAGCCAATGAAGTCTTTTGGTATAAACCAAAAGGAATTACCTGAATAAGAGTTATCATTCTTCAACAATTATTTTTGTTTCATTTACTTCTCCACACGTTAAATTATTTTTAAATCCTAATTATATAATAACATAAATATCTTAAATATACTGAGATAATTTTATGATATGAGTTAGACCTAAAATTTCATATACATCCCTCAAATGTGATACACAATCATCTTTACTATGTACGGAGGACTACCACCTCGCAAATAGATGTTGTTCGTTCTTCCCTTACCAAATTTCAAGGTTAGAAATAATGATATATTTATACTTTATATCTGATATATATATAGTATTTATAAAATATTTATACTTTTGTAATTTTTTATATATTACATACCTTTATTATTTCCATTTCATGGGAATACTATAGCATCGTTCGTAGACGCGTGGACTACAACCTCGTTAAAGCGATGTGATTCATTCACACAATACATAGAATGTAAAAAAGAATGGTTTTAATAAAACTATGTGACATATATGACATAAATTGTATACTAGAATTTTAAAATATATATATATATCATTTAATTTTCATTATATTAAATTTGATAAGGAATTGAAGTAGCATTTATGTGTACTTACGGTCTACCGTTTCCATGAACAGTGCATTTAATTTCATATATCCAAATATTATGGATTATTATAAATAAATATATAATAAATTTATATGATATGTAAAAAAAATTTATCATTTTTTATATGATGAAATCCTGATATATGTAATAGGAACAAAAATAAAAAGTCAAAACATACTAAAAAACTAGGCAATTAACACATGAAATAGTGAAACTAATTAAAGATTATTAAAAAATGGAAAATAAGATATTATAAGAATATCATATACAATATTATAAATATGAGTATGGTTCTCATATAAGTTAGTGACAACTTAAAACCATTATACATAATTTTAAAGGATGTTCTCTCAAAAGGAAACCCAAGGTAAGGGACTTCATCTCAATTTCCATTCATTGAGGCATACATTATCATTATGCACCTAATTTATTATATATAGTCTACATACTTCCAATTATATTTGTAATATCATGTAATAATTCATTATTCATGGTATTTTTAGTTTTAATTTGAATCATTCCATCTATGGGGATTGAAACTTAAAATTACCAAGTGGTAAAGAAATTTCATATCTCAATTCCTTTTTCATTAGGATAAATTACTTGCTCATTGTCATTAATATTATATGATTATGTGTTTAATTAATTTAAATATCTATTGATGTATTTACCATTCATATAAGTGTATTTATAATTGATACACATAATCAATTCATTGATTAATTATCACTTTATCATTATGATCATTCTAAGGGTTTATTTAATAATCTCGTTCTAGTTGAGATTGAATATTAATAAAATTACATTAAAGGAATTTATTTGATGATTATTCTGTAAAACATTTAATTTTCTTAACCTATGATTATTCATGACCTTTTTCATATAATAGTTCTATTTTCTCGTCTTTGGTACTCAAAATGTATTATAAAATGTTTTTAAGTATGCCCGACTTCATTTGTCTCTTTGGTTGGAGAACTTCTTTTCTTCAAAAAACCCAATATTATAAAAATATATTCAATTTTTTTTAGAATTTATAAGACGATTTAGTAAATAAATATTTACCTTTTTTTCTTTTACAAATTTTTTCAAATGATTCTTCTTGTTACTTTTTGAACAAGACACTTTTCTACCATTTTTACCTTGAAAAAATAATGTTCTTTTTTGTAATGTCATGAATAGGGATCCACTTAATTTGTGCCCCAAGATGGTAGGTCATGTTGCCTCAAACATGCCTCCATATATGCTAGAGGATACCAACTCGCAGTGAGGGTGTGAAGGTGGTGTGGTGGGGAGACTATACCCTCTTGTTAGAGTGTCACAATAGATACAAACATATGCAATTAAATAGTAGAAGTGGAATATTAACAATCAGAATAACAATACAGAAGAAGAATAAAGAGAATGGATAAGATAAAAAATTGAGGAAATGTAAATAAACCGAACAACTAGATAAATATATCAAAATAAAATAGGAAATTTATGATAAATGGATTCATATCACATTGATAATAAAAATGGGAATAGGGTTCAGGCAGATATAAGAATTCTTTACAAACTACAAAATGAACAAAAAATGCTCCACTAGCATCTCGAGATAATGCCCAGTTCCCTACTCCTAAGATCTATCTATAAGAAAAATCATTTAAAAAACCTATAGAAGGGAGATTTCCATTATCCATACATGTAAGAAGATAGTCTTATCAGGTACCAAAGGCTATTCGAGTAGGGTGTGGGACATAAATCTTAGTAGACCACCACCAATAGTGTCTACATGTAATCCATGAAGTGCTCAAAACTAAACAATGTGTAGTTAATATCATAATAAGAAATAAGTATTGAATAAATAAATAATTTGGCCATTTAGGATCCTAAAGGAAACTTGAAGGCTCTATCTTCTTTGGCTCATGGCCTGGAATCTTTTTATCTGTCATTATATATATAGCAGTAATATATATATAAAGTATAATTATATAAATTTCATCCACCTATATAAACCAAGTACGTTCGGATGTAAGTGTCTATATACATGGAGTACTAGTTATTGATGGACCATGGTGTAACTCATGCATCCATGACTAGTCTACTGAGCCAATTAGCTCATGAAATATGGTAAATTCCCTACATCCCAATAAGAGTGGTATACATCATGTATGACACTCAAGATGGTGATTGATCCATAATGTCATCACACTAAGAAAGGTACATGGAGTGTAAATCACATCGTCTTAATAGTTTCAATTGTGTGGGACTTCATGCTCAACACATGATGTAAGGGAGAATGATACCGTCATGCTCAATAATCCATTTACATCAAATCATGACCTCTATAAAGGCATATTATGAAAATAACGGGCATAGGGAATTACCTTTCCTCCATATCTTTTATCTATCCCACATATATAAGTATGACACTATGTATATTTATGTTTATAATATAACACAAAAGGGAATACCACTCATGTTTCCCTTTAGCAATGTTCATTTCCATCCAAGGCAACACAATTCACAATATTCATTTGATTAATCTGAAGAAGAAGACATGGCCTAACCATTATTCCAATACATTTCATTTAATTGGTTCAATATAATTATGGAAAGGAAATCACCAAGAATTATCCATTACACTTGATTTAACCATTAAATAATAAACCCATTTAATATATTAATACATGGTAAAATAATTCATAGGGCTCAAGGATCTATTTAAAAGGTTGCATGGTCAAAGAAGGCAATTTCATACTTGGGAAATTCCAACCATATATGGGATATTTCATTAAATCCTAATATGAAATGTAAATAGTCTTTTTGGCCAATTTTTAAATTAACCATTAAGGGAAAATTTACTTGGCATACCCATGGGTGTCTATAACCAAGGGCCTCAACCATTAAACTACTATACAAGATTCAATAGGTGTGTATTAAGGTGAAAAGATCAATTAGACACAAAGAACTAAATATAAATATGATTCTTAGTAAAAGATTATAGGCGCCACAATATAATAGCTAAAAATAAATGAAAATTAAAGGGAAAATAATTTGACCACACACCTCAAGGACATAGACAACGTTTAACTTGACATCAGACTCAGATTTGAAGAAGGTTGAGAGAAATATAAAAAATGATGCAATGCCCTAAAAATAGGGAAAATGGGATTTCAACTTAATATCATGATGGATTTTAAGGAAACATAAATTGGTGGTAAGATACCAGGGTATATTTTCATGACAGATCCAATGCTTCCAACGGATTGAAAAACAGACAATGGAGGTTGGATTTTCTTCAAAGCCTATATCAATGGATATTTAAAGCTACGGGAGGAGGAGAGAAAATTATGTCATTGGAGGAAGCAATATGGAAACAATTTAGTCACTAGAGGAATAAATAGGAAAAAATAAATGATGCTTAATATTTTATGTTGAAAAAATGGACATTTCACCCAAAATAAGGTTGTTCATGGTTTAGGTGCACAATTTGAAAACCGTGCACAAACTCTATGGAAACCCACTATCCAAAACTTTAGGTTGTGCACATGGCCATGTGCCTTAGACCACATGGTTTCAGACAAACTGTGTGGCCTATTGGTGACCATTTTTTTCGACCACACAATTAAAACTAACCATGTGGCCTGAGTTGAGTAGTTTAAAAAAATCATGCAACCCAGTACTTTAGCCCATTTTCCAAAACCTAGGGCTCTAAACAAGCCTCAGATGATCCTAGTACATTCATTAGCTCGTAGTACATATTTAACATGATTAAAAAAAGATTTAAATTGAAAAACATGATCTGTACCTTTATGAAAAGATGGTTAATTACTTTTTTACCTTGTACGAAAAACACAGATTTACCTGCCATCATTTCTCTGAAGCTTCATTTTCAAGTATAATAGATTAAATTTTAAAGAATGTGTTTTTAGAAGTGATTTTCAAAGAAAATTATTTTCAAAATAGAAATTTTATTTTCCTCAAGAATGTTTTTAAAAGAAATTTTTATATTATTGTTATTCACCAATAACAACAACCCTTTATTTTATTCCACTTGGGATATATTGCACTGACACCTTCCATATTATTCTTATAGATGGTTTATGATTTATTTGGATAAGAATAGTATTTACATTCACTTCCTTGATTCATTTTTATATCCCCCTTGAAATATTTAATTGTATATGATCATTAATCATTAAACATCCCCTAAATATTCATATGACTTATCATAGATAAGATTACAACCTTAACCATATCCATTTTTAAATATGGTGTTTATTTTAATAGTTATTTTATTATTTTGAGAAATATTGATAAATACATATCCTTTATTCAACATATATATTTTATGAGGCACATTGTTTATGAATTAAATAGATTATTCGATATATGAGGAATGCTTTGGAAATGAACTACATGCCCCAGGGACTGGTTAATGCAAGCCCCTAGATGCATTGGTAGTATCATGGTATGAGATCAGTGGGCTAACCTAAGCTAATGGGTTTTCAACTAGTATTTTTTAAACTATATAGAGGATAGATCTTTATAGTAAAGGTATCATGTGCCTAGGAAACATGACATCCAATAATTAAATATTTATTTCATTTTCATTCAGCAATTATTATCCATGATATTTTCACTATGAAAAAAATATACGAAAGAATTATATTCTCAGTTTATTATTTAAATAACATGTGTTTTCATTTATTTACCTTTCAATATTGATTTTTCTTTTTCTTATCATGATATTCTGTTTATTTACGTGGAATTTGTTTTTAGTTATCCACCTTTCCATATTATTTACAGACTTCCTTATCAGTTTATTGATTTCATGGCATGTGTATTTAGATAATTACCTTTCCATAGTGATCATGATCATTGATTCATTATTGCTTCCACTTTATTAACCCTTACTATGAAGTTGATCTCACCCATATATTGCTTCATTTCCCTAGGATTCTCTCATGTGTACTAAGAAAGATATGTAGGGATATGATAGATGGAATAAAGTCCAAAAAAATATGTTGTAATTTGTGTATTCATTTGTAAAACAAGAATTTTGTACGTATCTAGTTTACCAAGATTACTAAATTATTCGGTCCTTTGGGATGCAAGATTCTTATTTATTATACCAATGTAATGGTTGTAGGCATTGACTTTGAGCCTTCTAGGGATGGATTTCTACATAATAGTTTGAGAATCATCTATAGAGGAAAGAAATATGCATAACCCAATTATATCCAATATTATCAATTTATACTTGGCATAGAAGTCATTACTTCACTCTCCATGTTATAGACCACAATACTGGAAACTTATTCCCTACATCACTGGCCATGTTAGTCCTTCTTTAGTTTATATTCCACACTATATCTATACTATATTAAATTATAGATTCTAATTTGGTACCACAATAAATCTCATAGATCCTCAATCCCAAGGAAATTCTTATAATCATGGGAAACTGACTAGGGATTCCAAGGTAACCAATACATTATCAAGGGAAAACATTCTTGATCTATCTCACCCAATAACATTATATTCTTAATACTAGGAAACTATTTAACATTGTTAATGTGTATCCACCACTTATATCACATAGTTCGGTTATCACCAAGCATATACCCATGGATTTTCTTCTCTTCATACTGTATAAGATACATTACTCTTCTCACTTCCTAATTTTCCAGAGAAAACACACCCTCCATTATGATTCATGTGGAATGAATCAATAGAGATACATAGAAACTCTACTCCTATAGAAATTAAATACACATATTATATGAAATCAATGTTTTTATAACCAATATTCACCGTATTTTACTAGATTCCACCATCCCCGAATAATTATTCTTTTGATAGTCCCCCTTAATATGAAAAGGTTTCCCCTAAAGACAACACTTAATATTCTTAAACTCAGATTGATTCAAATTATTCTTATTATTATTATCATATTTTCAATCATCCCTATGGTATATTATAAGACTTATATTAAGCACCTATCTATCATACCTCATTCCATTCCCAAGATATAAGTCTATTGATAATAAGGTAGAATTAAATTCCTATGGGGTTAGATAATCCTTCCAATAAGTCATCGTATCTCAAAGATTATGGTAAAAAATTATAAATACATAAATAAAATAATGTATTATTCCTCATTTCTCATGAACCATCTCTAGGTCACCCTTAATATGGGAACTCGATCCAGCCTATGACATACCTGAGCTGCATCTTCGATCACCTAGGGATGGTGACAAGCACATATGAATCAAATATAAGAATGTGGGAATAATTTTCACTCAATAATTAGAATATATAACATTAATTAGAGTAAAAAGGTCCTAAGGTTTCAAGATACAAGATGTACAGAAGAGACAATACATACATAGAAATAAAATAAACAAAAATTAAACAAAAAATTTAGCTAAAATCCTTTATGTGACCCACATCACCTTCCAACTTCAATAATGAACGTAATTTAGAAGCATATAGCAGAAAAGAGTCCACTAAGTGGAACTCCTCTAGATCTTGAGTAGACCCCAGAATGTTTATATATTGGCACAAGTATCAAAATTCCTAGTTGGTATCCTCCCCACACCCCATGCATTTTTTTAAAATAAAATCATTTAATGCTAGTTTGGAATAAATTTAATGAAAATAGGATGTTTTCATCATTTGAGTAAAAAATTTGTATTATTAAAATCTGGGGTTTCCTTTCTTAAGGGAAAAATACCAATTTATGAAAGAAATACCCTTATTACAGAAAACACCAAAATTCATTTGAAAACTAAAAAAGACAAATAACTTTTTTTTAAAAATACCTTTATAAAATTTTCTCTAAAATAATTAAATAATTTTTATTTTAAACATTAGTAGGAAGTATTGAACAAAATACAAGATTTCTGGATGCCCCACCCCCAAAGATACTGTTTTAAAGGATGAGAGATAATGACCCTTGATTCCAGCCTCCAATAGGCCCATATTTGGAAACTAGCAATGAAGGTATAAAAATCTCATAAATGGGAGGAATTACCCTCTAATATAAAATATGATTGGTATATAGAATAAAAAACCACCAAAAAACTATAGTAGATAATATAAAGGTAAACCCAAAACCACCCCTCAATGCATGAAAAAATAGTTCCAACACAAATAATGTCTCCAAAGTAAAGTACAAAAATAAAATTCTTATGATAGAAACTCAACAAAAGCTCCAACCCAAGCTAGAAATGTCCAACTTAGGCCAAAAATGCTTATAGAAAACATGATAAATAGTTTATATATGCAGGGTGTGCATGCATGTATTCTTGGCTAGATCATACCCAATGTCTCAATTGCACATGGGAAAAGAGAATTATAATGAACCAGTGAACAAAAAGAAGAACAAAAAAGCACCTAAATAGGTCAGATAACCAATCACAGATAAACCATGTATCAATCAACAAATAACAAACCTAATATAGTAATATCGGATTGAGATCATAACAAAGCAAGGATCCCCACTAGCGTTTCCCCAATTATTTTTCTCTCTTATTCCCCAATGTCAAAAATCTTATACTCCCATACTTTACATATATAAAAAATCACATACCAATAGTATCTCATGTAGGTTAGGAAACATTCATACCCATTCCACCCTCACAAGGTCTAAAATATGGTGCTAGAATCAGACATCATCATATCTCATATCTCTTGAAGAGACCTGGGTCATCGCACCACATATCATCACATTAATAGAGTAGTACGGTATCATTAATGTGAAGGAAAAAACATCATTCCATCCTCCTACCACACATTAACTCCACCACACATCACATTCTATTATTTTCTCATCACATCTAACAATAACTGAAAGCACCTAGGACACCATTGAACATATTTTCTGAAGAGACATAGGCTATCACTGCTGAAGGAAGTGTAGGGAAGAGGGGGTAACTAGCTGTCCATATCAACCACATACAGGATGTTGGGGAAAACACCTGAAACCTAGAACCTCTTTGCGATGGTAAGTTTACCCAACTCAGATGGGGTACATATTTAAATAAGATAAAATACATGATATATATATACCACAATATACCCAACCTATGGGTCCACAGAAATTACACTAGTGTACACCACACAACCACCACAAAAACATACCTCATCCATCACATCCTTTTCCACCACTATTTTTAATAGACCAAACTAGCACACATAACCCCACATTTAATTAAAAGTTTCCCCACTATATAAATATAAAAAGTTCCACTATCATTCCTTTAATAAGAAACTTCAATAACATTTATAGAGATCACTCATTTATTCAATTCATTTAATCAATTTTCCACATGTTAATTTACATCCCATTATATTAAATTACCAACCCCTTCATTTATTCATTTCATTCAGAATCACAATTCATTCCATAGATAGTCAAGAAACTAACACAACCATGCCATGTCATAACTAACCCAACTCACATAAACCATCATCACCTCAACCTATCAGTTAATCTATCTCACTACAACAACCATATATCACAATCGCCACACAACACCATCACCACAAACTATAATAAAAACAACATCATATATGTCATCCACATTACACTTAAAAACCACTATAAACCAAAACCTCACATCAAAACCACTATGAACCACATTATACTACTTCCCACATCACATTTATTCCAACCAAAAACTACATCACAACCCCACAAATCACACACCTTGACAGATCATCTCCATCCCCACACAATATCCCAAACTACACAAGGAAACACAATAAAGAAATCACAAAAAATAAAAACACATTCCATATTCCCTAATTTGTTAAATGTATTTCATCCCATTACTTCATTAATTATCATGGTTATTATCACAAAAACTAGATTCCATGGGAAAACATTTTTATCCAAAATATATATCAATTATCTGTTTATTTAGGGTGATATCAAATAACAACACAATAAAGATCATCACAACAAATCAACTATAGTGAAAACAAGGATTCCAATAACCTTTATTTTCAATAATTTAACAATAGGGAATAAACTCAACAACAATATATAACAAATCATAAAACTTATGATTAATCCCCCATACCCATCAATTTCAATTATACTAATTATTATCTTATTACGTCGACCCTTAATATCTAACTAAATGAAAAAAACCATGTAATTCCCACACATACAACATATAAGGGTGATAATGAGGATCCCATAACTCAAAAAAGCTTTCCAATATAACTTCACACCACAAGGTGAAGAAGGAATAAACCACAAACCATAACCACGTAAAGGAATAATGGATTAATCTACACCACATCAAGGGTTATAATAAACCTCTCCCAAAATACACCGCAAATGAAACAACACCACTGTAGAGGATCTATGGAAGAAAAATATATGTAAACATGGGTATAAATTGGAAGGAAATAAACACTGATCACTAATGAAAAACTACTCAATCATAAGGATCAGGGCGATGGAGGAAGGTAAAGAAAGCCTCCCAAAATCCCATAGGGTTCTTCTATAATGATAGGGACATGAGAGGTCAAATAAAAGAAGAATCAACCAAAAAACGTTTATAAATAACCAATAAATTTCCTAATTTATGGAATAAACTACACTTTTACATCGTAAATTCCATGGTCTCCCATTAACATATGCTATAAAACCACTTTTTAGGTCTTAAACACATTTTCCATCAAATAACATTTCTCTTTGGTTTAGATTAAACTTACGTCATAAATTCCATTCTTAAAGCAAAAACCAATAGTACACTCTACAACTCAGACACATAAAATTTGTAAACCATTGGCCATTCAAGCCATAAAACACCAAATAATACTATAAATCTCTATTTTATTACATAATCCTCCCTACTACTTCACAATTTTAGCTCTAACTCAATAGACCCTTTGGATCCTCCTCCAAATTCTTCCCAACCACAAAACTAGTAATGTAATGGGATTGGAAGGAACATATAATGTTACACCTAAATTTAATTAACTGATAACAGTAGTTAAAATCTGTACATAAAAAGAAATAATAATAAATAATATCATTAGATAAGTAAAATTATTCAAAGTAAACACTCAATAATAATAACAATACACAAACAAATGGAAGATAAAAAAGTAACCATCATCATGGGAGTGACCATAGGAAGATAAATCAATGATTATCTATTGATATTACAACACAAATTAAGACATTTACCTAAATTAGTGGAATGGATCTATAACTATTCCACTGTATGTTGGTAGTACCTCCTAATCTACATAACTGGACTAGAAAGTGGTGGGGGACCTCACCATGTTTAGGTTCTCACACCCAAGTTTCTAGGTTCCCATGAATACTGAAAAATAGGTAAGAAAATAAATTATATATAAATCAAATGAAAATATATTACAAATAAACATCTCATTCACCTCCACTTTACAAACATCTCTTATATAAAATTCCAACATATTCTGGATACATTTTTAAAAAAAAATAAATAAAAAAGCATTCCTAAAAACCCACACTCAAAGTTTTGAATTTATACATTTAAATAAAAATGGAAATCAATTTTTTTATAAAAAAACATTTAACTATCCAGATTTTAATAACTAAAACCCGTTTAAGGAAAAATCACATAAATAACCAAGAGGTATCTCATGTAAATCAAGATCATGTAAACAACCCATAAATTAATCCAACACTCCAAATAGTATAAATTCATACCTTTATTAGTAGTTTAGAATGAAAAATAATCGTCATGGTTTTAGAAACAAATTTAAAGGGATAATATGGAATTTAATCAAACACAAGACATGCGCAAACCCTTAAAATATATTTGAAGATTATATAAAAAGGGAAACCATTTTTATTTCCAGGGAATCCAAAAAAATGAAAATAATTAATAAAAAATATTAAACATATATAATAGTGTTCATAAAACATTTTAAAGTCATGTTAGAGATCCCAATAAACCATGGTTATAAATGTATAGATCTATGTATGGAGAAAACCAACCATAAACTGAGTATGGATGATGTGATCCCATTTAATATAGGAAGAGGAAGACCCAATGAGAGAAACACACACCCTAATAACCAAATACATAACTAATAAATTAACCCAAATAGGTTTTATCCAATACCAACTAAAGAAATGAGAGAAGGAAGAAAATAAGAAAAAAGGAAGGTGAGAAGAAAAGGGGTAGAAACCTTGAAGAATTTATTAATGATCGAACGATAATGGATAAAAATCGATAGAGAAGTAAAGGAGAGTATCTTGGGGATTCTATTGGGAAGTATCATGTGATTTTAGGGAGGGGGAGGCCAAAGGGTTTCTTATTTTGAGAGGTATAGAATAGGTATTTAAAATATTTTAAAATATCAGTAGGTTGTAGGGCTTGGCCGCACAGTTTAACAAACTGTGTGCTAACTGTGTGGCCCTCACATGCCAAACTTGGGCGCCTTTATGTTTAGGATAAATGATTTGAAAAACTATACACCAATTGTATGAAAAGATCTGTTAAAACTATATGCCCTTTATATTCTTGTTGTATGGTTTCGACTAACCATGCGCAAGCTATGCACTGGTACCTCTAAATAGAAATGTTATTGCATGGTTTCTCAAGGTTTTACAAAGTTTGGACCTATCCCATGCACATACCATGTGTAATAAACTATGAAAGAACAAAATGAACTAAAAATAACCTAAATTACACCTCTAAATAAAGGTAGCTTCATGGTTTCCTCTAAACTATGAACACTAACCATGTGATAGAGGGAAAAACTACCTGAAATTAAACATTTAAACTTCAAGCACCCATAACGGAGGGAAAAGGTCAATACTTAATAAGTTAATAAATTAACAAGGAATGTGAAGGTTGAGGTGGGACAATTCTCCCCATCATAGAACTTTCTGCCCCCCAAAATTCAGAGTTAGAGTAGGATACGACCAATCAAACATAAAATAGAAGAGGAGACAGGCTTATAATGGGAACAAGGAATGAACCCAACCTATCTCGAGACACATAATATAAAACCACAGTCTTACACAAATCCTATCTCAAAATTGGAACTAGAATAGATCTATCATATAAAAACTACTTATCCAAATTCAAAAACATCCATAATTACAATATCACAATTTGAAACAAAATTTTAATGTAAGGATCACTAGGGTTAATCAAAAAGAGATATGATACGAATACATGGTCTCCACACCATAAGAATTTCATTAACATAGAAGGCCAATGTAACCATAAAATAATCTAAGATAATCACTATAACCGTAATAAAACTCATATTCAATGAAGCTTCATGAAACACAAAGATGCGTTTGTGTCTATAAATTAATCGAATAATCCATATAGATCTATAAACCAACAAGCAATAAAGAGTATCCCAAAATAAAAAACATAGATCTAGAAAGATAAAGATAATAGAAAAAAAGGATCAAAGGAGATAATATAAAGTAGAACCCAAAGTGGTATCCCTATGACTACTTACTAAACATAAACTACAACACTCCAAAACACATCGCTTTCAAAATACTATAATTTATATAAGAAATATAGGGTTTATAAATATGGAAGGAGATACATTTATATTGACCAATAAAATCAAACTGGATAATAAAAGGGATATGATTATTATAGTATAAAATACCTTCAGTAAGATCGAAATAGTTGGATCACCACCGATCTCAGGTCAGACCCTAGAAATCAACCTAAGTACGATTTATCCACAAATCACATAAAAAAATGGAGCAATGTTATTTGATAATACTCACGAACTAGGTCTATATGAAGGCCTCTTCCAAAGATAAAATTTCCATCAAGTCCTTAGAAACTATCTTAAGGAGAATTAATCTACTTAATGAAGAACAAATAGAAACTGACCAAGATTTCTTAGGAAATGCTTAACTACCAAATATGGTTCATTTTTAAAACGCCTCATGGTTTTTGGGAGAGGAAATAAATGAAAATGATTATACATACCATACCATAGGAAATACAAAATCAAGACACCTCCATAGACACAAAATTCCCAGAACCCATCAGGATAATTATGGATGCCTTACCAGAAAATGAAGTAACATGAAATTTAAACCATGAGCGCACTAAAATTAAAATCATCAAAAAACTAGAAAAATGATAAAATAAATCCTAAGGAAAAAACCATAACAATCATTTGAAGATTCAGAACACCGAATAAAATCAAACATGAATTTTAAAATCTATTTAAAACTATATAAAGCCCCAAAGTAGATCCTCAAGTTCATTATAAAAATAATTTACATATCCCACTAAATAAGTGTCATTTTAAATCACTTTAAAATATTCCTTTATATATTTCATGCCAAAGATTCTATCATTTTAAATTATTTTTTATTTTCAAAACAAGAAATAAACCCAATTTTAATTAAAAATAATTTTATAAATTGAGGTTCAAAATAACATATAATTGTTTTGGAATAAAATATTTATACTTGAAAATCAACTTGTGAATTCACAATTCCATCTTTGGAACTATTTTGAAAATCCATATATCAAGTTCATTTGAATTTATTATTAGAATACTTATTTCTTCATTGAAAACTCAACTTACAATAACTTTATAATTTTATAAAACCCATAGTGGAACCATTTGGAAGACCAAAACATCTTACTTTTCACAAATTAATTTTGAAAAAACATATTTATTTCTTTTAAAAAATAAAAAATTTATATTAAACCTAAATTTTCAATATAATCAATTGATATAATTATAGAAAATAACACAAAAAATATCCAAAACATTTATTTGATTGACTTTAAGTAACAAAAAATCATACATAGAAGTGATCTGAAGTCTAAAGGTATCCAACACAAATGTTAGGGGGGAGGTTAGTGGATATGCATGATTTGGATGTATTTTTTGATAGACCATGAAAAAAAATGAAACTAACACTCAGTGATCAAGATAGAACTAAGCACATGGGTACAATATGGTTTTCCAGACCATGCAAACCATGGGCCTCCAATTCTCCTTCCCTAACCCCATGCATGCTATTTAAAAAACAAAATACTTTTCTGGTTGTCTGAAATACAGTTTATAAAAATAATATATTTTTTAATTTGAGTAAAACAAAATAATATGAGTAAAATCCATGATTTTAACTTTTAATAAAATAATTTTTTTTTCTTGAAATAGCATTTTTAAGGAAAATACCTAAGTTACCTTGAAAAAAAAAGAAGATGAATGACTTGTTTTAAAAAACTATTTATTACATTTGATTTAGAAATGATACATCATTTTTATTTCAAAAATTAGTTGTAATTAATGTACAAAATACATGATATGTAGTAACCAATAATAGTAGTGATAATTAAAAATTTTAAATACATAATAATAAATAGTAGAAACAGATAAAAAAATTACTCAAAGAAAATACTCAATAATAATAATAGTTCAAAAGAAAAAGATAGATCTAAAAGTAACAACCAGCATGGGATTTACTCTAGAATGATAAATCTAGGATTACCCATTGATACCACCTCACTAATTGTGGAAGTTACCTCAATTAGTGGAATGGATCTATAATGTTGTCACTATCTAGTTTGGGCACTATATAAATTAATTCACTGGAATAGCTAGGGGTGGGGGAACTCATCCCATCTCGATTCTCCTACCCAAGTGTCTATGTTACCATGACCAAAAAACTAGAGGTAATAAAATAAATTATAATCCAATCACATGAAATGATATAACACATAAACAACATATTAATCCACTATTTATAAACATCTCTTATGTAAAATTCTAATAAGTCCTAGATACAATTTAGAAAAAACCAAATCAATAATTCAATTACTAAAACCCCATGACCAATAATTTGAAATGATACCTTTAAATAAAAATGGAAATAAATTTCATTATAAAAACATTTTTATCACCATATTCTGATAACCAAACACTATTTATGACTAAATCATCTAAACAACAAAGAGTTATTTCAAGAAAATATCAATCATGTAAAAAACCAGTAATTTATTCCAACACAAAAAATATTTTAAATAAGGACCTTTCAAAATAATTAAGAAACCAAAACACCCATAACAAGTTAGGAAATAATTTAAAATGTCCAACAAGGCATTCAATCGACCATAAGACATAAATAAACCCTTATAATATATTTAAAACGTAAGTAAAAAGGGAAACTATTTCTCTATCCATGGAATCCCAAAAAATCTTTTATAAAAAAAATATTAAACATATATAATAAGGGTCATAAAAATAAAAAAATTCATGTTCGTAAAACCAAGAAATCAATGTTCTAAATTTAAAGAGCTGTTGATGGAGAAAACCTACATTAAATAAACCATAGATGATGTGAACCCTTCAAATAATGTAAGAAGAAGGCCAGAAAATAAAACTGCACACCCTAAGAACAAAATCCAAAACTAATAAGAACAACAAATCTACCTATGGTTCAACCAAGACCAATCCAAGCCAATATAGAAGGAATGAAAAAATAAGAAAGGAAAAGAGAGAATAAAGGAGGCTCAAAACTTGAAAAATCATTGAATATCAAAGTATAATGGATCAAAATCAATGGGGGATAAAATGGTAACTTCGTAGAATTCCTCTTGAAAAATATCACATATTTTGGGGATGGGGAAGGAAAAAATGTATCTCATTTCAATAGGGGTCGTATTTGTATTTCTATTATTCTAAAATCTAATCAGGTTTCATCGTTTGGTGACACGACTTACTAAATAGTGTGACCCTGATTTTACACACTTGATAACTTTCACAGTTTGGATACACATTTTGTAAAACCATGTTCTAACCATGTGAAATGGATGTGTTAAAAATATAGGAACTTTTGATTCTTATAACATGGTTTAAACTAACTGTGTGCAAGATGTTCACCTTTACCCCTATATACAAATGTCATCACATGGGTTCTTCGAATATTTTAATGGTTTAGACCGAAATCGTGTTCCATACATGTGGAAAGAACCATGTAAGAATAAAATAAACTAAAAAAACTTTGTGTTCCACCTATATATATAATAATATTCAAATAGTTTCCTCCAAATCGTCTCCACTATTCACATGATAGAGGGGAAAATTACCCAAAACTAAAAAATTTAACCTGAAATCCCTAAAACTCAAAAAATAGAGTAAAAACACATAAATAATTAAAATTACAAGTAATGTGTAGGTTAAAGTATGACATTATATTCTAATTTAATACCATTGTTGGTCAAATGTGTTGTGAATGTGGGTACCCTAGACTCAACATGAGAAATACTTTTCGATTACCATATCATGTATACAAAGAGTTTTACATGATTTTATGTTACTAGAAAAATGTTGATACTTTTGAATCCACTATTTATATGCTAATTTCCTTAGATTATTTTTCATATCAATTGGTTTTAGGAAGTCCAAGCTATAATTTGAACCTCGAGATACTATGTTATTAATCTTAAACCTATGTCATATGTTCTAGATACATTATACTTATGGGTCATAGATGATGTTTGAATATCAAGTGATGGGGGGATCATAAGCATTGACACTTCTTCTCTTGAGGTTTTCACATAGTGATCTCATGTAAAAGAGATAATGAGGACAGACCCGCCAATAGGAAGACTACATGTTTTAGATTGATTATTCATATATAAGATCATGTGTATTAGTCTCTAGACTTGAGATTATTATCAATGTGTATCATTTGATCACATACTTTGATGGAAGATGAAAATAATTACATTTATGTTGCGTCAAGGTAGCTTGAGTTGGGTGCATAATTGGTAGTAAGAAATTAATTGAATGTTCAAGAAAAGATTTGTCACTTCTACAAATGAAGATATGTCTTTGTCCTAGTTAACTAGGATGGTAGTACCTTTATTAAACCCCTGACCATGGTAGAAGAACGAATTTCCATCCAGTAAGGTCAAGGAATAATAAATCAAAAAATGATATTAACATAATGTGTGTGTCCTTCTTTATAAGATATCGCAAGACAAAGATGTTATATTACACAATGTGTGTTCATAGGAGACATTATTAGTGTTATGACTATACCTTATCTCATTATAGGCCTTGATGAGTTTCTAGAATCCACTCTTCTTCTATGAGTAGTACTCACTACTATTTAAATAATGAACTAGAGGGTCACACACTAATCATATTCAAGAGTTTGTTCTATTCTAAGTGAATAGAAGTTTACGACGTGGTGGGACCCACTATAGGGTTCAGGTGATGTTTGTGTTTGACTGATCACTATAAAATAAACAAATTCAATATTATTCATGTTTAGAATAATGATTTTTAAATTTATTTACTCAGTATATTCATAGGTAATTCAGAGAATACATAAATTGATATTTTTCATATGAATATTATTATTCAAGGTTCATAAAGTATTTAATGGGAGAAACAGGCTGTGTTAATGAATAAAATTTTATCACGTCACATTTATTAGATGATACAAGTATATTTTATTATATAAACTTCATTTATGACTTATTTACCAAGTCATTTAAGGTTATTAATAACTTATTTGTTAGTTTAAGTTACCCATGGGAACTGAGTATAATTTCTTGGAATTTAAACCTACCTATATAGGACATGAGAAGCCCAAATTTATGTGACTATTCATTCCTAATAATTTGAGAGTCTCTATCACTTATCTCCAATATTATAGAACAATAGATAAGATATTCAAGAACCAAAATCCGTGTTCTTCATCCCATATCAATTAAATTATGATCAAGTGATCACAAGGACATAGAAGGTCTCTTTGATTTTCTATGCTCTCACCTAGAAACTGAAGATTGATGTACCAATAGATTCTTGAATAACATGTTGATGATCTATATGGATTTTTTTTAGTTCCATTAATCAACGATCATTGTCCAAGAGTGGAACACACTTTTGTTAAAATATCAAATGACATAACAATTCTATTTTATTTTCATAGCTAATTTAATTCACATGATATCCTTAGTTTGTAACCAGGCATTGAACATTTCCTAAGATAAATTTATGGATAAATTTTTGAAAATTCTATAATATTTGATTCCACTACCCTCTCGATACTAAAAACAATAAAGAAATCATTTATTAAATTTATCAATATATTCTATGATTGCGGTACTAATTTGAAAATACAATTTCTTACTTTTTTATATTAACTTATCAACCAATGATTTTGAAGTGATTTTTTAAATTTATAACATATTTTAGTTGTAGTAGGTTCATATGTTACCTAAAAAAATAATTTTTTTCCTAAACAAAAGAGGCACATAATGTGGAAAATTTCAATGATATGAGAGTGGAATTCACCATAAGATACAAACCGATGTATATTAAAGAAAAACATGAACACTTTTTCTTGGAACTACACATATCATCTATAGGACCTATTTGAACTAACAACACACATATTTTAATGAAAAAAGTAAAATTACTTTATCTATTAAATTTTTTGATTTTTATATTTATCATTTCCATTAAAATATTCTAAATAACTATAATACAAATTGTTTTGTGGATGGGGGGTTGTTGGTCACAAAATATGATACATATTAAATATTCAAAGATATCACTAATTAAGTTTGTGTTTCAAAAACTATAAAATTTTAAATAATATATTTTTAAATTATATATTTTCCAAAATCTATAAAACTAATATATAAAAACAAATTTGATAGACCATTTTCAATCAACATAAAAAAATTATATTTTTAGTGAATATAAATAAAAATTATTTGTAACAATATAAAAAATTCTAGAGTCTCACAAAATATTAAGAAAATATCAATTTTAGGTTAAAAAAAATTCTATTAAAAAAATAAAACATAAATAAGTTTTTTGTTCAAATTGAATAATTACCTAATGTTAGTTTTGATTCAATTATCTAAAAAATAGAAAACATTAGGCAAAAAATAGTTTAGATAGTATATATTTAATTAAACTCAACAAGTTTATAGTGTTATTAATAAAAGTAAAATAAAATATTAGATTAACCCGAAAACATGAGACAATTTAAAAAAAGAACTAATTTGAAATAACCAACAATCATTAAACAAATAAGGTTGAAGAAATAAATAAAAGAACATAAGGATTTATGTGATTTGACACAATTAGAATTTTTTGAATGAAACAACAATCACATAAATTTTCACTATATAAGAAAGATAAGTGTAATATATGGGATGATAGAAATAGGAAAAAAAGACTAGAGAAAATATACAAGAATATTTTTATTATTACTCTAAGAACTAGTGATCGATACTAGTTTTAGAAATCAATATATACTCCCATTCTAAATAGAATAACTAATGAATGTGACCTAAAATAATCTATAAAGGATTTTAAACTAATGGAATCAATATAAAATGAAGTTAAAACATGCTTAAAAAGCCTATTTCATCTAACCAAAAAGATAGTTACACTTTTGAAGAAACAATTGAAACTCAAACTCACAAGTTTTAAGGGGGATAACCCTTGTATGAAGGATTTAGAAACAAACCATGAAAACTCATTTCCAAATGTTCTTACGATTAATTAGAATTAAATAAAAAATACATATATAATGTATCAAAGTTTTTTTTGAACCTAGATCCTTATTCTTTACCATGGATTCTTAAGAATATTAAGAAGTGGTCAAAGTACTCCTTCATCCTAGGTATCAAAGTATGAAGGTTCACAAGCTAGGTACCTTTTCATCCTTGGGTAATGGGGATTCCATGTGTAAAATACCCCCTATCATACTAAAGATATAGAATGACACTTCATGTGGTTTATATAGTAGATTATCAAACATATAAAACTCTTTGTGTGTCTTATGAGAGAATTTAATATCATTATATGAAACCCAACCCATGCTAATCTTCACTTTTCATCACAACATATTATACTCATTGATTAAAATTGATTAATGATAACTCAAATTAATAATTTTAGAGGATAATTATAATTTCACTTCATGTAATATATGCATCAAACATAAAAAACAATAAAGTAGATGCTACCTTTTTCATAACATGATAAATTTTATTTATTATCAAAATCCTATAATAATATTAACAAAACCATACATAATATCAAACCCAATCATATCCCATTTTATAGACCTCTATATTGGCATAATATTTTCTATATTTTAAGGCTTTACAAACTCAATACATTGTTGTGTAATTCCTACAACATTTCTATTTAGCCATTTGATAAATCCTTATACTAAACTCCTTTAGTGAGATAGAATCTATTAAGAAATATTTATAAAATTATGGTGATATTAAAATTCATAATCCTAATATTATACTCTTCAAACATAATATTCACACTTATTTAAATTATAATATATACTTTTTTTGGTACTAATTTCTTTTTTCATAAATATTTTGAAATATTTTTAAGTCAATCCTAATTATCTTGAAACTTTTCAATTAAAAATTTTCGTTGAGATCATTTTGGTAACAAATTTTAAATATAACTCTTTACATTGATATCATTATTTACCAATATGTCCTAAACTCTTTTAGGATATAAAGTGGATTTAACTATGAATTAGTCTCATATAAACATTTATTTATTACACTATGAACTTCTCTATGTTCAAACATACTCTTTCTAGTATCTTAAAAACAATATTTTCTTTAAAACACATTTTAGTGATACAAAATACATTCCATTTGGAAAGAAAAATTATTTCATTTATGTGTTTATTTAATAAATAAACCTTTATTTATATCATATTTGGTATTCCATTCATTTGGGAAAATATTTTGAAAAAAGATTTTATTCTTTAAAATATTCAATTTTTTACTGGTGGTGGGGACTCTATATTTTATATATCAACAAATAACATGGAATTCTTATTATCCTGGATATTTTTTATCCTTATCTTATTTTAAACATGTTTTAGAATTGGATTAATTACAAATCATGTGAAGAAAAATATAGAATCTAATTTTATTTAAAATAAATTTTTGTTTCCATCCATATCCCCTCAAACAAGAGAATAAAAATGAGATACAATGCACATAATTTATTCAAATAAATTTGAACTTTTATTTAATACTTTGATTCCACCACCCCGATATAGAAACCATTTTATTCATCATTTAAATAAAAACATCAAGATTTATCCATTAAATATTCTTAAATTTGAACTTCTATACATATTAAAAACATTTTTATATTGTACAATTGGTATCATATTCCTTTTGAAATAGAAAATTGGTATTAATACATGATGTGGTGTACCGATGTAGTTTCTTAAAATCCTATAAGTATTTTGGGTAATCCCCCATCCAGTGACAAGTATCACCACAATAGAAACACCACCCCTCCTTCTCAACATCTCCTTTAGATTTCAATGACCTCATATGATTATTGGAATTTCATATCTTCTTATCACAAATTAAACTTAAACTATTCACAATAAGAAATTTGATTTATTATTTCAAATATATTTTTTTCATAATAAGTAATAATTTGTACCCTATTACTTATTTATGATGAAAATATATCTCAAATAGTTTTTTCACATGAAATACCATTACAATTGTAAATTTTTATAATGTCTAACCTAAATATTATCCGGTGAGGAATTATTTATGATGGGATATCACAAATAAAAAAATAGTCTTTAATAAATAATAACAATAGATTATCCATCTATAACAAAGAAACTAATAGTATCTGAAACATAATTCCATTATAAAAAATAATTATTTAGTGCTATTTATGATGAATATTCATGTAATAGTGGTAAAACAGCCATCACAATTTTTACTTGAATTATTAACAATGGAAATATATCATAAAATAATTATTTATAATTATTTATAATTAAAATCCCCAAAAAATATCCCATCACAAATGAATAAAAAAAATAGTAAAAATAAAAAACCATATCTATAAATTTATAAAAATAAATCTATTATAAAATTAGTTTATAAATTAATTTATATAATAATCACTCCTCAAATGAAGATGGGGGATTAGGAATTAATGTATCTACTATGGAATGCTGGTTTAGACCATGTTGTGTTCTACCTTTTGTTACAACACAACACGAGGATTGTTACTATGCCATAATGTATCTGTATAAAATTATCATGATATATGATATTCATTTTGATTCCTCATTATTGGGTATACAGATGTTGATCAAACAATTTATTATTAATTTATCATTGATTTTTATTTTCATAAGCACCCACATATTATTTTTCTAATAATGTTACATTAGGGGGACTTTAGGCTTATATTTATTTAGATAATTTATTTATTTTTCCTTCAATTTTTGAAGTCTTTTATTTGATATTTATATTCTGGTAAAATATAATTATGAAAAGTATTCTAGAAATTTAAAATAAGTCTATAATGAATATTAAAAAAGTGATGTTGCAACCTAATGTTGGTATCCAACTGTACATTTAGAACCTCACATTTGAGTTGAATGTTTTGTTTGGGAAACTTATTTTTATTAAGTTTCCTGACATTTTAGTACATGAAATTTGGTAAATATCTAACACAAAAAACCTCATGTTGATATCAGAATCCATGTTTTATAACTCTATATTTTGAATTAACTAAATGTTGGGGACCATAATTTTTGAATAATTCTCATGATTAGTTATCCCCATGTTGAATCGGTCATCGATTGGATTTTAATATTGAATTATTTCCAAGATCTGAGCTATGATTTTGTGGGAATAAATATCTCATTAAAATGATTCAAAGGTCGTTCCAGAGGATCTTCATTAATAAATTAATTAATTACATTTTATAAGGGAGGTTGTTATTTTTAGTGGATGATAAAATTAAAATTTCAAATACGTTGATAATTTCAAAGATCATGATTTATTTGGATCATTTTCCAGATCTTTTTAACCCAAATTAAATTAGGCTATTTATTTAATTTTCAAATAGATATATCTGCAGTGATGATTATCTTTTTTTCTAATGATATATTTTCTTTGAATCTCCAAAAAAATATGAATATATTTCAAAAAACCTAAATTGAATATTTTCTTTATCACATAATATATTATCCTTTATGTTGTGACTATTTCTATTCAAATATACTATTCATCTCCAAATGTTCGTTAAGGCCATATAGGAGTACACTTAGGAGATATAATTTTTATAGTTGTTTTTTTGTGTTCATCTGACTACTAATTTTTTTTCTTACCACTACTCTATTATCTGAACATATTCTCTACAATAAGTTCAAATATTCTTCATAAGGATAGTGATTTTATGTTAGTCATATATTATTTTAAATATCTCAAAATATTTCACTTGTATCATTTTCATGTAAATGATTTCAAAGATAATTTCTCAAACCAAAGACAATATATTTTGGTACTAAACAGTAGTGTTGATTGTTTCGATGGATGTTTTTATTCCTATTTTAAATTATTGTAAAATCTATTGTAACATGTTTAATATGATTTCATTCAACTATCAAGATCCCTTGGTGTAACGCCCCAAACTCTTATACATAAATTTCCGTTTTTGATTGAATTAAATTTCTTTTTATGGTAATAGAAAAAACATGAACTTATTTTTTTTATTATATATTATCAGATTTAATATACTGTTAAGCATCATAACCATTGATAATATAGTCATTGAACATTGATCAAATGATCAGTATAAATATAGGGATTTGATAAATCAAATTAGCATAAACAAAGGAATTAATGGCCTCAACCAGTACAGTTGTACTCTATGAAGGCCATTTATCAGAGTTTTTGAGGAAGATAGAATCATTGGGCTTGTCCCTTTACCAATCCCAATCTATGATCCAATAAATAAAGCATGAGAAAACCTGTTTATGGGAGAAGTTCATGCTCATCGATATCATAGCCCAAATAATGTTTGTTGAACCACCCCTTGAAAATATCACCATTGGGCACCTTACCCTCATGGATTTTTATGGTGTAATAAAGCGATATGTATCAAGACACTAATAATATGAATATGTATATTTTGTAGAATAATTAATATTCTTACTTCTTATTTTCATTACTTTGTAAATGATTTTGAGGTTGATACGATAAAACATAAATTGTATTTTTGTTTAATATGAAATTTCCACAAAGGTATTACTTTTTGATGAATTGATGAATTTTAAAAATAAATGATATATTAACAAAATAAAACAATTAAATAATATTCATTAAATACAAATTATAATATAAATTTTATTAATTCAAATGTAATTTTAAAGAGGGTTGGAAAACTGTTATTGTCGAAAAAACCAACATTACTCAATAAAATGTAAATTATTTTTTTAATAGTGAAAATCCAAATATTTATAAAATTATTTTAATAAAATAATATTTTTTTTAATCATCACATTAAAATTATCCAATAGTAATTTTTACATAATTTTCCAAGGAAGTCTGATTTTTGGGTAACAATCAAATACGATATAAACATACAATGTGTATTATGACATCACAATATCCCAAATATGATATAATAATTTCTATAAAGGGTATAAAATACAAAATCTATGTTTCCACATTAAAATAACTCTTTTTAAGTTATTTGATTAACTTAAAAAATACTTTAAGAATCCTCTAAAACCTATTTTATATTTTAATGTTTTAAAATCAATTCTTTATAAACATGAATCACTTCCACATAACCAAGAGTTATATTCTTTGGATTTAGGACCTCGTAATTATAGAATAATTAAAATCACTCATATTTAATAAAAAACATGGGAAAAACCACGTTAAGTTTTGTGGTTTTAATTACTTTATTATATAGAGTCCAAAACCTATGTTTGGGAAAAACAAAGAACGCCCTTCTCTCTTCCAATACAAACCCACCAAAACCCCAACTAATATTCTCTAAAAAAACCCAAATCACATATTTAATCTTCTATTACCTCTCTAGAGTCTTCTCAAGGTTCCCCAAGCTCTTAATAAGCTCATCCCAAGCTTTGGTATCACTATCTAAAGGTGAGGGATTTCCTTTCTTCTTTTCCATTCAAGCACTATCTTTGTAGTTAGTCATTTTTATATCAATTTATTATGTTTTAGTGACTTTATAAAGATAATTATATTATCCAATTTATTTCATTAAAATTTTAGATCATTTATCTCCTCTAATTATAGAATTTACATAAGTTGTTACTATGGAAAAATTTAGTATGGGATCCTCTCTTTATTCTCTTTTTTCAAGCACCTCATTTATGTAATAAATATTTTTGTCAAATTACTTATATTGGGATATTCATTTACCTAAAAATATTACTTATATTTTTATATCCAAATTATTATATACCCTTTTACTCTCATTAAACCATTTTATTAATCTTTAAGTAACACCATTATGCTGCCGAAATTTCACTGCGGTTTTTCTTTTCAAACAATTATGTCATGAATATCCACCCCCATTTCCACTCAAGGGTATTCACATAGATGTATTTATACTTAATTTATTATATCATTCCATGTATTTAACCCAAAATACTTGATCTTGGGGTTAAAATTGATGAAATACATCATTATTTTGTATGATCTATGTGGCACACATATGCATGTGCATGATATGAGAGCGACATGTGCACTAGAAATAATATAGTGCTCCAATGCATTAGGTAAAATTTTAGTATCATGAGACATCATGTATGGGATTAGGGAGAAAACCTAATCTATCATGGGACTTTTTTCTCCATGTTATGTTGTCTTGGTGGTTATCCATGACTTTTATTTATAATGTCTTGTTTATATTTGTTGCCACATTTCCCAGGTTTCATTTATGTTACTATTCAATATCATGCCTCATTTTTCATGATTATGATTATCACATATTTTATGTTCCATTGAAATTAATATTTTCAAACATTTAATACTTACTTCATTTTGTTATTTTTTGTTCCCTTATTGGGCTTTATAACTCCCCAATTTCTAATTTATGACCCCAATGTATACTATGAATTTGTAATAAGGATAAAAAACTATGAGCAAGTTGAGGAAGTTTTCAATAATGCCGATGAATCCCCCTATTTACCTAAAGATACAAGAATCCTCAAAATTCTGGGTTTTATTTTGTGTATTATTGTGTAATAATTCATTAATTAAAGTGAAATAATGATAAGTGTTGTAATACTTGAAAAAAGACCTACTAGTGAAAATAACCTCGCTTATAGAGAGGGTGTTGGTGGATTAGACTAGGGGGAATTTTTTCCCTATACTAGTATAAAAAATTCATCTATTTTTATAATTCCTATTGCATATTATATTAAATAAAATGGAACAAACACGCTTTACATGTCTAAAAGGGGAACCTGTTCTAAAATTTTCATGTTTTTTAAAGAGGACACACTCAACCCCCCATCATGTATTCGTCGTCATTCTAATATAACAATTAGTATCAGAGGATCACTCTAATAAATATTTCTTTTATCTCTATAAATATTGGGTTATATATCTATATAAATAAATATATCAATGGATGAACTCAAATAATGTATATTTGTGATCATGGATCCATATTTCAATGATGAAAATTATAGATACTAGAAAGATAAATTGTTTATATATTTGAACAATATTTGGTTGAATTTTTATTTGAAGGCTATCAAGATGCATGAAATTCCCAAGATGAACAAAAAAATGGTATTCTACAAAATAAGGTGAATATTAACTAAATTCAAGAGCTATGAATTCTATTATTTGTAGATGAAGACAAGGTAAATTCAACTATGTCTGTGAGTATGCTACTTATTATAAAATGTGGTAGACAATTTCTATTTACAATGAAGGGACTAATAATGTCTATAAAATAAGATAAGATACTTCTAAATTGGAGTTTGATAGTTTTATACTGTATGAAGGTGAATGTTTCACCCATATGAATGGAAGGTTTATGGAAATAGTCAATGGTGTTGCTACTCTCAGAACACCTATTCTTGAACTGGATTATGCTTTGAAAGTTCTTAGAGTCTTACCTTCTAGATGGAATGGTATTTCAACTAAAATTATAAAGTTCACTCCTATTAATGAGTTACAGTTGAAGGAATTTATTAGTACTCTTATGATGTATAAATATGATATGGAATCTAAGGAAGAGGACAATAGAATGATCAAAAAGGAAAACACAGCTCTCAAAGTTTATATCCTTGAAGCTGAAATGAATTCAAAAGCGAATGATATATTCTATAATGAATAAATATTTTAAAATTCTATAGTGGAACTTACTCAGATAGCTAGAATATTCAGCATGTTTTATAAAAATAATAAAGGTTTTAAGAAACCATTTTATGTCTATAATAGAATTGGTCACCATCTAAAGAAATCAAATTCTATAAATTAAAATAGTTAGAACATATCAAAACAAATTTTAAAAAGATTAATGAATGGATAAAAATGGATTAGAAATAAATAAATCTTCAAATTAAAGCATATTATGAGTGAAAATTGAAGAAATCCATGAATTCCTCTTAGAGTGAGTGTGAAGATTCCAATAGTTTTTTAAGTTCTGAATCTGAGAAAAAAATAAAATTAGAAATAAAATATGTTTATTATGGATAAACAAAATGAGGTGAAATTACATAGTAAAAAATGATATATGAAATATAGATAGTGTATTTTTATGGAATATGACTATAGTCCATTCCAAAATTCATGCACTACCTAAAGTAAATAGAGGTTTGGTTACCTTTAGTGATAATTATAAAGGAAATATCATTGGAGTTGGGTTAGTTAGAGATCCAAAATCTATCCGAATTTTCAAGATTATAAAAACCCAGCCTTAACATACATAGAAATTAATTCATTGTTTTGGAATACTTACAACATTACAAAAAAGATTCCCAAAAGTCCATATTAGTTTAGTGCCTTTAGAAGCAAGGAATTTTAAACACTCGTACATGAGTGAGCTACATTATGGTCCATTATCTTCTCCAAGACTATAACCCCTCTTAGAAAAATTTTACATAAAATTTATCTTCATAACATAGGGAAGGAAACCTAAAAATGGGTGAGATCAGATGCTTAGTAATGGTAAACAAGAGAGATATGTAAGCATAAACATGATCATAGGGATATGCGAATGTGATAATAACATTAGAAGATTATTCCATGCATATCATAAAAATGAATCCTGGAATAAAGGTAAGTAGTTCATAAGGCATGAATCCTAATGAAATCAAGATCATAATTTAGGAAATAATTACATATGAATAATACATAGAATTTTTGCATACACATAAACATGTAATATCTTTCCCTATAATTCAATACATATTTCTAGAAATTATCATGACACTTCATGGGGACTATACTTACTGGGTGAGTCACACAACCATCCATAGTCACATTACTTTCATTATAAGGGATCAATATTACCCATATTCCCACAGTGGATCAGGTTTCCCCAACTTCCTATAGTGGATATGGTCTCCCCATCATCCTATAGTGGATCGCGTTTTCACATCTTCCCATAGTGGATTGGGTTTCCCCATATTCCACTGTGGATTATGTCTGTCGAATTGAATCCCATAATTTTATCATGATATATAAATCTTTACTAAATTAATTATAGGGAGATATAGGTCCCACACATCACATAATAAAATCATACCTACATTTTCCACAAGGTAATAATACTTTCATCATATCATGACCTATAAAAAGAGACGAGTTTCGTAAAAATCCTATCATAACCAATGAAATTAATTGGGTAGCATAAAAATTTAAAAATATCATTACCTATGATAAATATATAGGTCTTATAATCATTTCATTAAAACATATCCCCTAAAAAGAGGAAGGTTTCAAAATCATATATCCCATGGAAGAGAAATAGGTGACAGAAACATCATTCTATCAAACTCAAACCATTAAATAAATAATATGAATGGTATTGTTGGATCATATCCCATTAAATAATAAAATATAACAATTTATGTCATATTATATAGAGATGTATTTAGAAATATCACATGAAACATTTCTTATGAAAAATAAACATTCTTTTAAAATCAATTTCCTAAATCCATTTCAAAAAAAAATACATTTTCTTATAAATAAATCTTTATAATTTCATTTCAATAATTTCTTTAAAAAATATCTTTTCTGCTTCAAAAAACTCATTTTAAAACATTATGCATTTTGAAAACGTTTTTCCTTTGAACATACTTTGAGAACTTATAAGGAATGCTTGAAAACATTTTTAAAACCCTTATTTCATTAAAAACATATAAAATAATGTTGAAATATTTTTGAAAAACATTTTCCTTGATAAATTATAAAATAATATTGAAAATATTTTGAAACCGATTTTCATTTAAAAAATATAAAAGAATATTGAAATCATTATTGAAACCATTTTCCATGAAAAATTATAAAATAAACTTGAAAGTATTCTCTAAACCATTCTCCTTGAAAAAACATTGAATTCTTATAAAGAAAGCTTGAAAACATTTGGAAATCATTTTTAATTGAAAACAACCTTAAAAAATAACATAAAGAATATTTGTAAAATATTTTCTTTTAAAATAAATAAATTTGTAATCCTATAAAAGAATATTCAAGGGAATTATGGTCATGCTATCTAGTAAATATGTACATTTCGAACATTCTTTTTGTATCGTAAAAATTTTAGAAAAGTATCTCGACCAGAAAAATGAAAAGAAGAATAATTTTTAAAAACAAATAAGTTTAAAAGGTAATAAAGTGGTAAAAATTTATTTTAATGACTATAGTATAATATTCAAAAAAAAATCGAATTCTTTTAGAAAACATAGTTTCAAAGGAACGTAGATTTTCGACTGAAGATAGAGGTAATGTCAGGATTTCATAAAAACACTTTATTAATTTTATTATGTACCAATGAGTGAAAAAATGGAACCAATACATTAATATATCATGAGTAACCAGAAGAGAATAAAATTCATGAGAGTTGTTAAGAGATAGATCATAATATTTCATCAATGGGATCATAATCATAATTAATCTCAATAAATGATGAGATTGTTTTAATACACAATTACCAATTGGTAACTTTGATTCATACTCCCAATGTAAGAATATTAAATAAATTTAATCTTAAAATATAATTAAAGTAAGTTTATTGATGATATAAAATTTCAATGGGTAGTATTTACACCACATAGAATAATTTTCTGTATAAGATGACCTGTATCTCAAAGAGGGAAAATTGAGAAAAAATTTCATTATCTATTTGGTAAATTTTGAAAAAACCCCATGAAAGAAATATCATCAAATGTATATGTATATACCCATAAATAAAATTATAATTATCATATAATACATTCAATAAAGTATATTCACCACACAAAATAACCGAGGGGTGAATATGTCATGTATCTCAGGGAAATAAAAAGTGAGATGAAATTCTCTTACATTAAGTCTTGACATTCTTTGTACACATTAAAACCTCCTATATAATTATTATAAGTTTTTTATAAATCTACCACTTAATAATAATATTATTTATAATACCATATATTATTTTTTATGATATTATATTACCCGTTTATTAACAACTCTATTCTAATGTTACGGTTTGGGTAACATCTCCTTTATTTTTTTATATGTTGTGACTTGTTATTCTTGATCCTCTTACTTAGATAATGATTTACTTATTTAAAGAATGAAAAAAATGATATAAATAACCTATATATTTTTATATATGTATTTATAATAATCTATAAAATATATAAATATGAAATGGAATACACCGTTCATGCAGACAGTAGGTCGTACGTACGCATGAATGTTGTTTCTGCTTAATTACCATTCAAAAATAATGAAAGTAAATGACATATATGTATATTTATATATATAATATTATTAAATTAGAATTATTATGTCATATATATTATATAATATCACTAAAACCATCCTTAATACATTCCATGTAGAGTGTGAATGAATCACATCGCTTTGAGGAAGCAGTAGTCCACACTACCCCAAAAGAAGTTATCGTATTTACAAAAAATGGAAAACATGAAGGTATGAATTATATAATTATTATAGATGCATAAAGACATCATAAATATCCAAAATATCATACATAAAATATTTTACATAATAATTCCTGACCATGATAGGTGCTCAAGGGAAAACGAACAACATCATTTCGTGAGATGATAGTTCACCATACACAAGAACGGTAAGTTCATTATCCATTAGATGGATGTGAGTTTAAGTGTAGGTGTAAATATTAGAATAGAAAAATATTAGAATATTTAGGATAAATTTTTTATTATATAATTACAGAATAATAATATTTTAGGGGTGGATAATGAAAATAAAACAAAAGAGCTTGAGGAAGGATGTAACCTATTATTCAGGTAACTCCTTTTGGTTTGCACAAAAGTGCTTCCTTGGATGGATTTATAAACAAGTTTAGGATTATTGTTTTGGTGGTGGTATTTTTAGGATATATATTTTGAGATATTGGTTTATCCAAAGTGGATTGAGAGATTTGAGGAAGTGGGAGGGGTGAGTTCCTTTTATAATAGAGGAGGAGTGACCTTCTTGTAAGGTTTTGGAAAGTGAACTCCACCCACGTTTTTTCTATTAAAAATGGATCCAATAAAGGTAAAAAGTCCACTAAATATAGTAAATAATCTAAATATGAACAAACAATGGTTTTTGGAAAATTTTCTAGGACATTTTGTCCCTTATGTTAAAGGTTTAATCCCTTGTTAAGAAAATTTTCCTCTTAATCACTATAATTAATTTTAATTACTTTTAATAATATTTGTTGTCAAAAACTAAGCTTAAATTATTATAAATTATAATATATTCTGATTCAAAATATTTAATCCATTTTTCTAAATTCCAATCACATAATGGGAATAAATTTATTTAAAATTAATCCTACATGCGGGATGATAATGCGGGTTTTTTAAAAAAAAGGTCAAATGTTTACTAAGTTTTTTATCTAATTTAAAAATTATATTGATCCCAATGAACTAAATTCGAGTAATTTATTTATAATTTACATAATTATAATTTAAAAACAATTATAAATATAATTTTTCCTTATATATAAATTATATGAAGAAGTTTTGAATAAAAAATGATTATTTTTCACTATTTGTCAAAAAATAAAACTTCATAGAAAAATAATAAACTTTAACATAACCTAATTTTTAAAATTATATTTAGAAAATGAATTTACTTTTATATATAAAATTTATAAATGTTCCAAAATTTATATTTAAAATAGGTTCTTCATTAAAAAGAGATAATACCGCTTTTATAAAAACATATGTTTTTATGTGTAATATTGGGTTTACTCCTATCTTATGCCTATAAAATATATTTTATGAATATAAATAATATTTTATTGAATATATAAAATGTATATTTAATTAATATCATTCAAAAATAGTGATTAATTTAATTTATTATGATAAAAATATTTTGTGATCATAAATGTAGTTTTTATAAAAACATTCACTTTATATTCAATTGGTTCAGATATTCATTTATAACTAATTTTTAACCTATTAATTAAAACATTAATTTTCAAAAGTTAGTTAATAATATTCCTATAATCCAACTTAACATATAGGTTATATCTTATTTTATTAAATAATAACATTTTTAATAACATAACATTGTTTAGTAAAACTAAGTATTTCTTGTTACGCAAGCCATCTAAGAAAGTCAGTATTTTGTGTAATGTAAGATAACCTTCGTTTTTTGTGTAGGAAAATATAATCTTTATGTTTTTATAGTGAATAATTAACTTGTTATTGCATATACCTCACTAAAAACTTAGTGCTTTAATTTAAAAAACTATTTTTAGTGTTGAGTTAAATGAAAAACATCAAAAAGATTAAATAATTTTTAAAAAAAATATTTCACAAAGTATCTGGGTGTTACAAAGGTACTCTATGATAAAAGGTTGAATCATAATCTATTAAGTATCTCTTAAATTTAAAATTATGGGTTTACTGTTTATTTCT
Source organism: Viscum album (assembly GCA_963277665.1). Classification (NCBI taxonomy): domain Eukaryota; kingdom Viridiplantae; phylum Streptophyta; class Magnoliopsida; order Santalales; family Viscaceae; genus Viscum; species Viscum album. The sequence goes on from OY728153.1 coordinate 1,519,247,057, forward strand.
CCAATGTTTCTTTTTCTATTTCTGAGAAAAAATGCTTAATTTTAGAGAACCATGAATAAAAAAAGTTTATCCTTTGGACCGTGTCTCCTTGAATGAACAAAATGTGAACATTTTAAATACATAAGTAATTTAATCCTGGATATGGAATATAATTATTATTCAGGGTAATATATTTTATTTATATAAATTATGTCATAAGAATTAAGTTTCTGATTTTCCTTGTCTTAAGTTTGATGATAAAATACTTTTGGATACATGCCCAATAGGCAAGAAACATTAGTCATATTTCAAATCAATCAATAAATTTTCTATATGTAAACCCTTATAACATATCCAAATGGAGTTTTTAGAACTTCTAGAGTATCAATATTTTTTGTTAGATTAAATTTTTATGTTTTATATGATGACTTCTCCAGATTTACTTGGGTATAATTTTTGAAGTTCAAACGCGAATATTTTTCAGTATTTTTGAATTTTTGTAAGTTTATTCAAAATGAAAAATATTTTCAAATAATTTCATTGGGATGTGATCATGGAAAAGAATTTTAGAATCAAGAATTTCATTATTATTTCTCAAACAAGGGTATTAAACAAACTTTTTATACTCTAAGAACACCTAAAAATGGGATTTTTGAAATGAGAAATAAAACTAGTCAAGAAATGGATATAATTATGTTAAATGTGTATAGTATATCTACTTATTTTTAACCATAAATTAATAAAAACAAAATGGGTTTTTAGGAATAAGAATCATGGTCAAGGTGAAACTACTAGAAATAATGCTAGTCTATTTTCTAAGGGTTATAATTAAGAGGAAGCTATAGATTTTGAGGAGACCTTTTCTAATGTCTTTGGTTTCATTGGTTTAGTCTTTTGAAAATTTCTATATATACCTCATAATTTTTCCTTGGAATTGGCGAAGGATGTAGGACCTCCTAATTAATATATTAAAAATATTACTTTATATTATAACATGAACCCACATATTTTTTGAATAAATTGTTTCACCATTGATTAGGTATTTGGATGGGAAATTTGATGACTCAATTTTTTCTATAATGTGGGGTTTATCCTAGGTATAAACTAAAGTTGGTCCGTATTGGACGATCATTTGAAAGAAACCATTTGAAGGTGTGTTATGTGAATTAAATAATTTATTTATTCAATGAACCATACTTAATTATCTCTCTATTTATATATTGTTATGAAAAATACCTAGGTTTAGACACATAAACTAAGGATATTAGAGTGGTGGATGGTTTCTTCATTTGCATTGGAAACTCCATAACATGGATCGACAATACTGATTGAGGAGAATCATGATACATACAACAAACACATGAGGATCATCAACTTCTTCACTATAAGTCACGTTCTTCATCAATTATTGATCCATTATTGAGGCAACACATATTATTTTATAGATTTCATCCCTTTGATTAAATTTTCAATCATGGATTTCATATCTTATTTTGTTTCATACGATTCATGTTCTCTATGTGATCCCAAATTTAATTAGTGTTCTTGAACCTAATTATTTAAAATCCTTTAACCTTATTTCACACCCTTAGATTTTTGCAATTTATATTTGTTGGATGGGATCAAATTGGCTAATGATGGTATTACCTTGTTCTTGTGCTTTTTCCACGACCATTTTTCACATTATTTACCATTTTCCTATGGGGTCATAGATTCTATATTTACAAGATGGATTCATGCATGATCAAACCAAAATATTCCTAGAATATCCATAAATGAGATGAAGAACATTTTTTTATCGATAAATTGCAGATTTTTGTGGGTTTTGGGTGATTGAATCAAGGATCGGGACCCATATATAGTGATGGAAGGCATAGAGGCTACCCCCAGGGGTGATCAATATTCTGATTCCAACAACTAGATTCCTTGAATCAGTGACTAGAAGTTTTACCCTTCATTTTAGGAATATATTAGGTGGTCAAATGGTGGTAGGTAGAGGAAAGAGCAAGGGATCTAAAATTCTTGTGAATACTATGGTATTTTAGTAATTTCCAAAGTGCATGATGTGTAGTTTGGAGGAATAGATATTTTGTTATCCCCATATATGGAGGTTAGGGTCTACACATAGGGATAAATATCACAATCCATGTGACATGTCACATTCCATGTGACATGTAGCTAGCGACTTGACGTGTACCTCGAGGTACACAGGCACAAACACGTCAATAGAACCCAGAAATGAACAGAGTACATGGTCATAACCAGTATAAAAAGAGAAGACTAGAGTTCATGGGAATGGATATATTACATGGGCATGGCCAAAGTACACTGGAAAAAAATGTAATAAATAGGCATACCTGGACTAGCAATGACACGCTGCGTGACCCTCTGTACATGTCATGTACTTTTCCCAGAGACTTCTACCGCATGTTCTCCTACATCAAGACTTGTATTGGAGACCATGAGTAGCCTATCCAGAGTAGTTTTCCATGAAGGAAATGATGGTGGAATTTATTTTGTCATCACAGATATGACATGATGTGTTATGAGTGGAGAAATTCCTTAAAAAATGCTTAGCCGATGGTAGTGATTGAGTTTGATCAGCAGAGAGATGTTTGGGTTGGTGCTCTCCTATTGCATCAGGGTTTGGGCCACCTATACTCTTTATATAGGTAGAGTATCTACTCCCCCAAACTACATAGGGAATGGGCCCTCTATATGAGGTAGTTTCTCCCTCAACTGTGAAGCATAGTGGCAATGTACGGTCCGTACAAACTTATTCTTTTGATGTTGCATATGGAAATAGGAATTAGATATGGTCCATTGGGACCTTCTGGTTGAATCATAATTATTAGCTGGATGTAGAGATGGGGATTGCCTTTCTCTCTTCACTAGTGTTTCTTATGAGCATACCTGATGTTAGGTTTCTTTAGCCTCTTTCCTTATGTTTTGATCTGACTATTGTTATTTACATTTCTTCCCTCTTAGTATTCTAGTAATCTTAACAGTTGTTTATATACTCCCCCTTATATGGGATATTCCCACAAGTGTTGTGTCTTATTTATATGACAAGTAGATTGGTGGTTACTTTTATAAACTCAACATTGTAAGATCATAATGGCACTTCGAGATGATTACCATGTTCAGTGGCTGTTCTTGGAGATTATGAGCCAGGCACTCTTCATCTTTACCATTTTTATTAGTAGTCTTTTTGGGACCTCATTTATAGTTGGGAGTGTTTCTTCCCCTTAATATCATTCATATTTATTCAATAATTTGATGCATTTCACAGATGTCATTTAATGCATTATTTACAGTCTATATGGTTATGTGCTTTACTATATATCTTCATTGTTGCATAGAGATGGTCATGTGAGTGCATACATGTACATTAGGTTAAGGCCTTCCATTTAAGTATTTTAACTATTCAATGATTATCAGTAGACCCTTTTTTATTATATGTGGAATTGGGGTGTCACACTCGGTTTACTACTAGCCTAGGCAGGGCCCTGGTGGGTTAGTTCATGAAAGAGTTGTATCAAAGGTGGTTTCGCTTAGGTTAGTGTTTGGAGTTAGACATGTCATGAGGTTTGGTTTGGAAACATAGGGAAAGGATGTCACAATGTCTTAAGATCAGTTCTAACGATAAGGAACCCATGTTTGGTGGGACAACTGAAATTTCCAAACACCAAAAATTGGACCACCTACCTTTTAACTCGACATACAGAGACATTAGTTATAGAGAAACTAGTTGTACATGAGTCATATAGGATTGAGTCTCTTGAATTGAATGTCCTTCTTTAGTCTTATCCTCACAAATTCTCATCTAAATATGGTACATCTTGTTAACTTTTAAGATGAATCCATGATGATAGCCAACTACAATATAGATAAAAAGTCTTGACAATGACCGATTGAGTTTTCAGGCCTCAGTTTAGGGATCAACTCATGAGGTGTTTTCTCTAAGAGGTTATAGATCAGTGCTTACAACTGATGATAAGTGCATGGATCCACCTCAAGTGGTCCCTGTGCATGATCGACTATGTATTGGGAAGTTGATATCTATGATAGGATATGATGATAATTAATTTATGATTAATACATTATACACATTCTAGTGATAGATACTTCTCAGGTATTAAAGAGATCCAGACACTTAGGCATCCGAGGATTAGCTTGAGGTGGTGGATTGAGTTTTCTAGCTTGTATGGTCCTCAACCAATTTGATGGTTCACATGTTAATATACTTTTTCAATAAGAATTAGGGTGCAAATGGAATATGATCTCTCAGACTCATGATGAGGAAAAAATATCATGGTTAGATTTTCAATAAATGACAAGTATTACCATTTGATCTTGCATTCTATGTGGATTCACGAGCTTCTGGACTATTAGAAGGGTTATATGTTTGTTACTGAGTTTGGTACTATGTTTACAAACTCACACATTACTCTTTAAATATGTTTTTTGATGGATACTTCTGTGGGTGGATGTTTGAGTTGGGACTTCACAGAGACACCCATGCTGACGTGGTATCATTTTGTATTGCCACTTATGCTGGTATGATGGAAAGGAATTTGGATATATAGTGATTCCTATTAGAGGGATGCCGAGCAGTTGGACCCAGTAGTGTAAATAATGGGGCTCGGTCATATGTAGTAGCTAGAAGGTGTAATCCATTAGAGTCACAATGAAAGATGAATACTCATGCTCAGACTCATACATGTGGATCTGTAGAGCATGGTTTGTACAGAGAATCTAGTTATCCCAAATATTGGAGATTCTATGATTATGATGGGTAGGGTTACATGGATCATGATTTCCTAACCCAACATGCTATAGATGGTGGATGAGCAGTGGATGGAACTATGCCGAAAGGGAAGTGTTATGAACAAGGATCTCCCTAACATGGTCATGGTGGCCCCTAGGGAGGCAATGTTGACAGGGGAGAAGTCGGCGCTCCAAAGGGAGGATATTCTAGTGGGGTATGGAACTACAAGATACTTACACCACCAACACCTGGTGGCCCATGGTAGGCTTAAAGGTTTTTCGATTGAGAGCATAGAATGTTGCAGGATATAAAGGGATATGACATAGATATGCCTAAGAAGATTCGAGGTATAATCATTATATTCTATACTTTAGCTCTATTATTTCTAAACATAGGAATGAGTCATTCCTTTATCTCCATATCCCTTGTTCAATAGCTAGAGCTTCCCGTTGAGTCTTTTTATCAATAGCTATGTCTAGAGGAACCTATAGGGATAAATTATTCTAGACCATACATCAATCAATAGAGTGTGTTTCCAATTAGTAGACAGAGTTTCTCATGGGACCTCTTGGTCATTATGATGAAACCCTATGACTTCATCCAGGGTGTATAATGGTTTTTTGTGGTGTGTGGCTAGATATAATGTATTTATGGGAGAGTTATATTACTTCATGTATATTAGATTATATTCTTCTTCATGTGAAAAATATATCTTATAAAAGTGAAAGTGGGACTCATGAGTAAGAATCAAAAACCTATCACCCATTATATAGTGAGTTTATCCCTAGGTGAAAGAGTCTCTTTAGGCATCTAGATTCCAGTAGTAGTAGAGGATCATATAGACATATTTCTCAAAGTAGTTCTGAGACCACCTCTGTGGTGGGAGATTAACTTCTTCATCCACTTGTGACACTAGAATGTATCAATATATTCTATAAAATATCGAATGGAACCCATCGAGGTTTGAGTTATAAGGGTGAAGTTTTGATAAATTTGAGGGAAATGCTTTATTAAACACATTTCCCCCATAGGAAGATATCTTGTTGTTCATTAAAAAGGAGGATGATAGTTTGGGTATTTTTTTATTAATTATCGTATCTAGAATTAGGAAACGATCAAGAACAAGTAACATTTTCATGGATTAATGACATTTTCGACTAGTTGAAAGGTTTGAATTAATTTTCAATGATTGATATTAGGTCTAGCTACCATCAGTTGAGGGTTCATGGGGATGATATTCTTGAATAAGGTATTCCAATATTGTTAGGAAGACAATGAGTTCCTGGTGATTCATTTCGGTATGACTAATTCCCCCACTAAGTTCATGGATCTTATGAACTAGATCGTACAACCATAACTTGACTAATTCATTTTTTTCTTTATCAATGAAATTATCATATAACATATATTAGAGGCGGAATATATAGAGCAATTGATGTGGGTTTTAAAAATACTCTAGGAGAACCAACTATATGGTAAACTCCCAAACAATTACTTTTGGATATGAGAGGTTTTATTTTTGTGGTGTTTCCTCTATGATCATGGTTTAGCTACAGATATAGTGAAAATTGATGTAGTAATCTCTTGGTATCCAGCCAAGATCATTTCATAGGTGTAGAGTTTTATCAATTTGGTAGGGTATTACCAGATCATTAAGGTAGAATTTACCATGATAGAAGACCCTTTGACTGTTTTGAAGTAGAAAGGAAGTCAATTTCCCTGGAATGAATAGTTTTAGAGAGACATTGAGGATATTAGGTATAAGTTTCCTAGTGATCTGTGTTGAGTCTACAAGAGAAGGTCATCAAGTATGTGGAATATTTTTATGCTTTTATAGATGGGCTCAAATGTGTATTGATGTAGAGGTAGATAACGATTTCTTATGGATTGAGGTAATTGAGAACCCATGAGAAAAATTTAAAAACTCATAACTTAGTTTTGTAAGTGTTAGTCTTCACCATGAATATTTGGAGGAATTATCTTTTGGGGGAGCGTTTTCTTATTTACTTAGACCATTGGATTCCCTGGAACATATTCACACAAAGAGATGTCAATATGAGATAGAGGCATTGGTGGGAGTTTGTTCAAGAATATTCCTTTGATATGGTATATAATATATGGAAGGTAAATATTGTAGAAGATGACCTTAGTAGGATATACCATTCTCACTTAGTGGAGGGGGTTTCAAAGTAGCTAGCCTCATTGTAGATAACCCTAATATAGGATATAAGAGTATCTGACCTTCATTAGATAGAAGTGGCTCCACCTATTATTCTTCATGTGATAGAATCTTAGTTTGGATTTTTTTACTATGAGCTTTTACAGGACAAGATATCCTTAAGAGTCGCATTAAAGGGATTTTTTGAAGTATGGGATGATATAATCATTTTTAGGGATGAATAGTAGTTATGGTTATGTTGTGTGAGGAGGTGTTGAGGTAGTTTCATATCCCTCCCCTGGTTGTGCATCAAGGTGTAGAAAACATGTAAAAAGACCTTCAATAGTATTTTGGGTGAACTAGAATGATTTTTAGTGTTTCCAAGTTTCTGTATTAGTGTATCACATGTCAACTTGAAAAGGTAGAACCTTAGGTTCTAGAAGGTTTTACCCAAACTCTTGAGATTCCATAATGCAAGTGGGATGGAATATTGATGGATTTTATATGGGTATATTAATGAAATGGATAGTCCATGATGCTAGCTGGGTGATCTTCATCTTACTAACCATTTCATCAAACATTCTTTCAAATTGGTAGTAGATATTGGTTGTTAATTATAGAGTGGTTGTACATGCGTTAGATTTTCCAGTTTCATGGGGAAACCACAATGATCATCTCTGACCATGATTCTCGGTTCACATCATGGTTGTGGAGGGGTTTCCAAGAGGATTTTGGGACCCAGTTATAGATGAGTATGGATTTTCACCACTAGAGAGATTGAAAGACCAAGAAGACTATCTATGTTTTGGAGGATATGTTGAGAGCATGTGTGTTAGATTTTGGCTGAAGCTAGGAGGATCACTTGACTTTGGTGAAGTTTTCTTTTAATAAAAATTATCACACCACTATAATTATAGATCATTTTGAGGACCTTTATGAGAGGCCTTTTAAGTTACCCTAGTTATGTATGGGTATTGTCAAGACACCTCTTGTTGGGCTATAAGTGGTGTAAGAAATGGTGAAGAAGGTTTAGGTGATCCGAGAGAGTATGAGGATGACCTATAAATGATAAAAATATTACATAGACCAACATCATAATACTTTATAGTTTTAGTAGGGAGGTAATGTTTCCCTTAGAGTCTCCCCATGATGAGGAATTTAGAGATTCATCTAGTAAACAAAGCTATCCTCAAGGTTCATCAATCCATTCCAGATCCTAGAAAGGGTTTCTAAAGTTTCTTACCACCTCGACTTACCCCACACTTGGAATGAGTGCATGGAATCGTCTATATATAATAGGTTAGGAGATACATGCATGAACCATAATACATTATTGGTTGGGGTGAGATAGAAATTGAGGATGAATATACATTTTTGGAGTAATTGGTGAAACTCAAGGATTGGAAGGATATGATCCTACATGGTAGGACCATTCCCTTGGTTTGAGTAATTTGGAAGAATTGGAGTGTGTAAGAGAGGTCCTAGAAGCATGAGAGTAAGATACAGGCTTATTAACCCCACATTATTATATAGATTTTGGTTTTTTTGGGTAAAAATACATGATGGATGAGAGAATTTAATTATTCTAGTTTCATTGGTTTATTACTTTGAATATTTATATATATATATATATATGGTTTTTTTCCTCAAAATTGGCACTATGTTTTGGGGGTTATGGGACCCCAAAACTAATATATTAATCATGCACAAGCATCTTTTTAGAATAATTGGTTTTCCCATTGATCGTGACATTGTATGGGGAATCTAGGACCCTGGGTATTTCCGAAATGAAGTGTTTACCCTAAGAACAACCTAATGTTGATTGGATTCAGACATTTGGTTCAAGGAAATTGTAGGAGGGTGTGTTGAGTGAATAAATAAATTATTTATTTAATTCATTTCATAACCTGAACCTAATTACCTCTCTATTAACATCTCTTTTTGAAAAATTAACATGGTTAGTAGCATAACCATGGGATATTCGAGAGAAGGAGGAGATCTTGATTGGAATTGGAAACTTTGGAATGTGGATGAATGACAATGACCAAGGAGAAGCATGAGATGGACGATGAACGCAATGGGATCATTACCTTTTTCATTAGAAGATATTTTCATCGCCAATAATTTATCTGATCTTGAGGTAGAGGGAATGTTATTTTATGGATTTCCACCTTTTGATTAAATTGTAAAGAATGGATTTCATACTTATTTTTGTTTCATTTTATTACCATTTTTTCATGAACATATTTTAATTATATTTTTGAAAACTAATTATTCATATTTTTTGCTTCTATTTTTAGACACTTAGTTCCACAATTTAGGGTCATTAGATGGCATCACATTGGATAATTATGGTCTTACTTTGTTCATGTTATTTTCTCACCACTGTTATTTGCATTATTCACCATTGGACCAAAAGTTTGGAAACTCAAAATTTAATAGAAATATTTGAGAACAATCAAACCACCAGATTTATTGAGGATGCATGAATGAGATGGAGATCAGGGTTTTTTGGATATAATGATGTGATTTATGGGTTAAATGAGATTGAATAATGTGTTTGGAACCCCATACAGTGAAAGGAGGAACTGAAACTACCCCATGAGAGAATGGAGTTTTGATTCTGGACACCAGAGTCTAGGAATCGGTGATTGAAGGCTTTACCCTTCATTGTTGGTAGATATTGGGTGGTCAAAAATTGGTGGAAGCAGTGGAAATAATGGATCTCACATTCACATTAAATCTTTAGTATTCTATAATGTTTCGAGGTACATGATGTGTAGTTCAACGGAACACACACCATGTGATCCCCATATACGACAAATAGGGTTTACATGAAGAGTTAAATATCACATGCCCTATAACCCATAACAGGTGTACCAATGTATACATCAGGGTACATGGGCATAGACATGAATACATTAATCATGCATGAATAGATTACACAAGAACAAATAGAGTACACGAGAATGACTAAATTTCATGAGCATGACCAAAGTAAATGAGAATAGGAAGGAGGGTATTGGCATACCTAGACAAGCCAAGACACACTGTATTACCCTTGGTACATATTGTGTACTTTTTCTAGAGTCTTTTACCTTGTGTATCTCTTTATTCGGAACTCAAATTTGGGACTATGAGTAACCTATCCGTAGTATTTTTCCACATATGACATGATAATGGCATTAATTTTAGCATCAGATATACAACATGAGGCATTAGAAGTGGTAAAATTACTTCAGCGATGCTTACTCAATGGTAGTGATCGAGTTTGATCATCATAGAGATGCCATGGGTATTACTCCCCTATACCACCAGGACGTGAGTCCAGCATACTCTTTATATAGGTATAGTTTATACTCCCCCACACTATATAGAGAATTATTCCTTTATCTATGGAGTGGTACTCCCCTATATTTGATCTCCGATGGAAGTGGTTCATCAACTAAATATAGTTGTTCCATCGAATATAGAGGGCATTGGAGAGGTGGAGGTACTCTACTCTGATTCATGTGTTGTTGTGTGTGGTGATGGGAATCATAAATGGACCTTTGGGAGCTATATGATGACTCTACATTCTTAGATAGCTATGGAGATTGAGATCCCAATTCTCTCTTCACTTAGATTTCTTATGAGTATATATAACGTTGGGTGTATTTACCCTCATTCCTTATAGGTTGATATGAATATTGTTATTTTTATTTCACACCTCATGGTTTTTGGGGAATCCTACTAGGTATGTATATACTCACCCCTAAATGGGATATGATTGCATGTTTTTTTTCTTACAAAGATGTCAGATAGATCAATAGTGACTTTAGTAGACTCTATATTTGTGGAGTGAAGTAATACTTGAAGGTGTTGACTATGTTCAGTGGATGTCCTTAGAGATTATGATCTGGGATCTATTAAACTTTCCCTTTTGTAGTAGTATTTAGGTTGGTACATCATTTCGTTTTGGGTGTGTATTATTCCCTTTATATCATTCAATTTATTGATTTACTTTGAAGCATTTCCTAGAGGTTGTTACATGCAATGTTTACACTCAAGTCGGTTCAGTCTTTTACAACATCTTTGCAATATTGCATGGAGCTGGTTGTGTGCATGTATATGTGTACATTAAGATAATGCCTCCAATTTCATTATTTTTTCCACTTGGAATTCTATCCACCCCTTGGTCTATTTAAGGTGGGATTAGGGTGTCAAACTTGGTTTACTGTCGGCCAAAGTAGGGTTCCGGTTGGTCATGCCATGTCACTTTTTCCCCTATTTCTAGGCTTTAATCCATTAGAATCCCTTTATCCAATACATGTCATATAAATTACAAATTACACTAAATGACGATGAATATTATTTTTAATTGGTTATTTAACGGATGGATATTAACTTAGATAACATCTAGTTTTGTAAAATCTTAATCTACAAAATTATGTTTTCAAACATATTAAATATACTTCTATCTTAAAAAAGAAATAAGGGATTTATATGCAACGTTCAATTATTTTCTTATAGAAAATGGGTCTTTTGTAGGAATGGTTTATCAGAATTTTTTTAAATAAAATCACTTCATCTGATATTTTAGTTGCTCAAATTTATATAAACAGTGTTATTTTTTGTTCAACTAATCCAAAATATTTGTAATATTTTTTCAAAACTTATATAAAATGAGTTTGAAATGAATATAATGTAGGAATTAAATCCCATTGTTGGATTTAAAGTAATTCAATAGGATTTTGGGAATGTTTTAAATAAAATTAAATATATTATTTATTTATTGAAAATTTTTGGCCTTGAATATAGTAAGCCATGTACAACTCATTTGTGCTCCAATATAAAACATTATTTGGATAAAGATGATAAATTAGTTTACGAAAAGTTATATAGATTTTTGTTTGGTAGTTTGTTATATATTATTTATAGTATATGGGATATAATGTTTTTTATTCTCCCATATTCAATATTTTAATCAATTCCCAAAGTGTCTCATTTAATTACTATTAAAAGGATTTTGAGATATTTAAAAATAACAGTTTCTTTATCTTTACTTTACCCAAAAAATAAGGTTTTTATTTAAATTCATATTTAGATATAGATTATATAGGCTATATACTAGATATGAAAATCACTTTAGGAACCTATCACTTTTTATAAAAGTCCCTGATTTCATGATCTAGTAAAAAGAATCATTATGTTGCATTTTCAACTATTGAAGTATAATATATATCTACTTGTAGTTTATGTGTACAAGTGTTGTGGATAAAACAAAAACCTCTAGACATTGGATTTAATTTTGATTATGTTACTTTTTTATGTGATAATACATGTTCTATAAATATTTAAAAACCCCTATAATTCATTTTAGAATATGTATATTGATATTCGACATTACTCTCTAAGATATCATGTCTAGAAAAAGGATATTTATTTTAAATGTATTAATATTGAATATATTCTTGTTGATATTTTAACAAAATCACTTACTATTGATAGTTTCAATTTTATTAAGTGAAATTTAGGTTTATATCAATTTAATTAAATGTTTTAATATTTTTTTAATTTTCTATTTGATTAATAATTTGATTTATATATCTTTTAAAGGATTTTTTAGAAGATTAATATATTATATTGATTACCCATTTCTAAATTGGGTTATTTATTTTAGTTTCATATTTATACAAAGTTTTCATTACAATTTTAATAATCACAATTGATTACACTGAATAATTCGCTTAGGAAACCAAACTGTCACATAAAATCATCAGTGTTAATCTCCTATACTTAATTTATATTGAAACCCTCATCTTTTATATATCTCAAAACTTAGATCTTATGAAACCTAAAATTATTATTACTCCTTGAGATGGTAAAAACTAATATTATTGATGAGGTTGATCCTATAAGAGGAAAAAATGAAATGTTCTTTGAGTTCATATCAGAGGGTGTTGTAAGGGAATGTTATCAACATCAAGTTATTGGTTGAGACTAATATAATTATTAAGAAAAAAATAATCTTTCAAGGACTAGAATTAAAGTTTTATAGAGGTAATTATGAATATATTTTCAAAAGGTAATTAAATTAATTCTAAATGAATGCCTAGTTTACTTTGGGTGGCAGTGAGGATTCTGTTTATTCAAAGGTAATCAATATGGAGTTTTTAGTTTCAACAATAGATATAACTCTTTTATTTCAGTGTCCTCATGAAGAGAATTTTAATTTTATCCAATGATATATTAAATATGGAGTGTATAAGTTTGAATACATCATGTCCTTTATTTTTGGAGTGAAACAATTTAGAAAAAAATGGTTTAAAGATTTAAAAGCTGACTAGAAGGTGTTGATAATGTTTATTCAGATAACTATTGTTCTAAGGATTGGATATTTTGAGAAGATTTTTTTCCAGAAATTTATATATGTTTCCTCTTATTTAGATAAATCTATTTCAATATATTTTAGTACATGTTAAGATACATGAAATAATTTTTCCAAAATGATTCATGGATGTCATTTTATCCCAACGGTAGGCTGGTGTCTCTTATTCCTCATACAAGGGAATTATTGGTGACATCAGGTCTGGTTTAAGATGTCATCACAAAAATGTGTTTTATACTAGAACCATAAGGAAATTTGGTTTTATTTATAGTGTAACCAAGGGAAAAGTTATTATTATTGGTTCTTAAGAAGATGGTTCATCAGGTCTTCATGCTGAGGGGGAATGTACAAGTTTCATGTAATATAGATCTATAATGATTTCCATATTGGAAATTGGATAATATCTAGTAGAATGAGTTTTTATTAGTCCATGAGTGGCTGCATTTTTAGAATTGTCTTCCGTTGTTAGTGAAAATTTTCCTTCAAATACTAGATGAATGAATGTTATAGATAAGAAAATTATTTATATAATTTTGGGAGTTCTTTAGTTTCCATTATTTTATCAAGACCCTTTTGATGAAAAATACAATGGTTTTATACTTATTCAAATTCCTCAAAGAAGAGATAAAGATACACCTTTGGATTAGGTTATTGATTATACTACTACTGAAGTTGATCAACTAGTTATAGATTTGGAAGAAAGAGTTGAGGAGGTAGTTGAGTTTATTGAAAAATAATTAGTTCAACCATTTGTAGTTGGTGAATATTATGTGGTGCTGGTAGCTCAGGTTGAGGAACAAATAGATAAGGAAGATGCACAATATATTTAATTGGAAAGAATAGAGGAAACTAATTATGCTAAGAAATGTAGTTCTTCTATTGCTGATATAATTTAATTGATCAAGGATTAATCAGTTTATTTAGTTGATAGGTCTATTTAAAAGATAATTAAAGATGATATAGAAATTAAAAAAGTTCATGTATAGTTTTTATTTCTATCTAGTGATGGTTTGAAAGTTAAATACATTTAGTTGGTTGAAGCTGGAGAGCCATATTTGATACCCAAGAAGGCATTATCATATTATTATAATGATTTTTTTTGAATCATACTCAAATGTTTTATGGTGATATATTATCCATAGCATCATAGTTAAAGGTACACTCATTTTTTACATCTTATCATCCCTGAAACAAGGATGGTTTGATTGAGGTTGGAAAGAATATTTCAAAAAAAATGATCTAATGTTTCGGGATGTATTTTTTTGAATTAATGGATTTAGGGTATAAATGTGTCAAAGGTTTTAGAGAGTGTACAGTGGGACCAGTTTCAGTTGGAAGCATTATGGGTGGTACTATGTCTTATTCTCTAAACCAATTGTGGAAAGAATTTATTCTATAAATCCTTAGTTTATTATATAATTCTTTTTTTGGTAACAATTCATGAAATTGTTTTACAAAATAAAATTATTTATTCTTTAAAGAATCAACTCATTCTATAAATTCGTTGATTTGGGGATTTAATCCAAGGTGATGCCTTTTTCAGAATATATTCTAGGTGGGGTGTTTTATAATTTAAAACAATATATAATGACATAACCCCCCACACCATGAAATTTTATTCTCATTGCATACCTAATATATTTTTCCATTCTACTTGTGCCTCTCTCTCAACCCTTAAGATTTATCTCTCACATAGGGAGCATCTCTATCCCTCATGAGCATATTAATTGAGTGATTGATCTCTTGTGAGTTTCCTTATTTTTTATTTATCCTTCCCTCCCCTATCCTTCATTTACAATAATGTGTTCTCATGGTTTCTTATTAAATTTAAGTTTTATCTTGATGGCTTGTGAAATAAAAATTCCTTGTTGATCTCCTTCACCTTTGTTAATTGTTAGAATTTCCCATGGTGTCTATTGATTTTATTGATGATTTAAGCTATGTGACTCCATATGAATATGAACTTTAATTGAAACCTTAATTTTTTTGATTTATTTGAAATGAGTATTTAAATTATTTAAAAAAACTAGATTTGAAATGAGACTCAAATGGATTAAATTGAAAGATGATTTAAAAAGGGAATGTATCGATTAAAACCAATGATTTGGTTTCAAAATGAGAAAGGCATGATGCAAATTGAAATTTAGAAATTATATTTTGAATTGATTTGAAATTTTTAATGTACCCAAGATTGATTTGTTGATTTATTGAAGCACATACAAGCATGGGTAGTTATTTGGTAATTGGGACAGGCTCAAACATAACACAGATGGGGTCTGTGCTATGGGGGTGATGAAAAGAGGGGGAGGGGGGGTTTGCAGCCCTAGGGGGTAGGTGGTGTTGGCCTTCTCTTCCTTCTTTCGCAATGACACTTCACTCTTGGCTGAGGCCAAGGCTATGTTCAAGGGGTTGTCCCTATGAATCCGGGAAAAGATGGAGATAACATAGGCAGAGACTAATTCTAGAATTCTTTACGGCTCATTGCTGAGTAACGGATCCCCTCCTTGGTCTATCTCTAACATCATCAGGAAATTCATATCCATCCTTGGGAACAATATCCAAGTGACTCACACTTGGAGTGAGGGTAATAAGGTTACGGATAACTTGGATTCCTTGACAGCCAAGAGCTCTATCTCCTCTAGTATACTCCCCATCAATAGTATCAAACCAGAGTGTGTTAATTTATTTAGAGGGGATGCCCTCAGCTTGCACTATTTCAAGCGTCCCTTATACTAGGATCTCCTGGTTATTTTGGTTGTTCCACTTATTTTCTTTCTTGAATAAAATAGTAAATAAACCAATTTGGCATGATTTCCTATAATGAGATCCGCTAAATGGGTGTTGATTTGATTGTGCACAACTACCTTGAGTTGTGATGATTATTGAGAGGTGTGAGGATCCTATTTCTAGAAACTAACATACCAAAGGGATTATTACATGGTGTTATGATATGTTTTTTTATGATTACATTCCATTTATTATTGAAATATTTTATTCATGAAAGTTTCATTATATAAATGTTTTATATAGAATTCTCATTTAATCCTATTTTAATATATATTCCATCATTTTTTATTATTAAAGCATGTTTTTATAAAAAATATAGAAATTTCATTACATTATTTTTTTACATTGAAAGTATAATTGGATTAATTTTCATATAATTGATTATAGAACTCTTGGAGAGACCCTACTGGGTTGTTTTTATGAAGCCCTACCTTTACCTGTAGTAATTTATAGATTATATTTTTCTATATTCAATTAAAGATAAATCACCTCAAAGAGGAAGCATTTTTACTTGATTAATGGGACCTATAGTGATAGAGGGGATTAATGGATATGTGATACACTTATTACATGGGTTTTTGTAGGTTTTATTTGATAGATTTTGGGTCTTTTGATGATGTATCATTTGGTTTTTGTTTTACCTTTTTATAGTACCTTTTCATTGATGAGTGTTGGTATACCAACTTGTATAGTTTATATTCCAGTTTTATGAGGAAAAAATTATTCCCTTATTGTGTATTTTCTGATTTCATGTGGTATTCACCAACCTATAGGGATTGGGTTCCCTTAAAGCAAGGTTTTAGAAGAATACGGTATCAACATACCAGGGGATCCATGATTTTTTATGACAAAGTGGTATCAAAAGTAGTTTTTTATTCATCTCTCTTTGATGTCAGTATTTTTCTAGGTTATCCTGGTAGATATGAAGTGGGATTATTAGTACCTAAGAGGTAGTAATTGATACTATCTATGATTTAATCTCATTTTAAGGAGCCTAAAGTGACTATGGGTGTTTGGGAAAAGTGTCATTGAGATGTGTTTGGATCCAATTATAGTATTTTATTTTCTTATGGTTTAAGTATCTTGAAAATAAAAAATTTTAATTCTTCTTTATGGAATTGATATTATTATATCTCTTTCTTGAGTTTTTGATCTGTGTGTCACTACTGATTATTTTAGTGTTGTATGTTGATATTGTGTAGCATCACGCCTCCAAAGAAATATTTGAATAAGATATATGAGGAATATAATAGTGAACCATAAAAAGTGAATCCACCAATGAAATAAAATCTTGTTGAGATAGTGTTTCACAATATCTAAGCTCTAGGATAAGTACCTACACCCATTACCGTATAGGATTCGGTAGTAGAACATAAAGGTGGGGAATATAGAGGTCATGCTTCATAGTTCCTTTACCACATTTACAATGTTTTAATTATCCTCAAGAAGAAAAGGGTTGGTTGAAAAATAAAGATTTTATTTTTGAGTTCTTCGAAATTCGATAAACTATAAAGATGAAATTCCTTACCTTAAAACTCGAGGGGCATAGAAGGAGTTGGTAGAACTTTATTGTGCAAAAAATCCTAGGGGTTTATAGTGGAAGGATTTTATAGCTATTTTAATTGATTAGTTCTTTCTAAAATCTATGACATTTGGAAAGGCTATAGAGTTTATCAACCTCTAGTAGATTGAGGGGAATTTTACATAGTATGTGAACTATTTTATAGAGCATTTTCAATTTTCACCTAATGTTATATCCAATGATAAGAAGAAGGATTTATGGTTTGAGTTGTGTCTATGACTTAATATTTAATCATATATTTTATTATTGAAGCTCACTTATTATGTTTATGTGTTGGATAGAGTGTTGATGGATGAGCTTCACCTGGATGGTAAGTTAGGGTTGACATGAGATCCTTTTTCTCATAGTGTATGTTTTTTGATCCCTTTAATGGGAAGATGAATCATGATTAGTATCTTGGTGTATCTAGATATAAAAAATTGTCTAGACCTTATGTAGTTTCTGGAATACGTATTTTAAATTACATTCAGTGTGGGAAGGTTGGGCATTCAAATGGGTTTGTACTAAGGTACCAAATATTTTTAGTTCATATGGTCAATTGGGAAACCTAAAAAGGTTATTCCATATATTTTTACTCTGTGTAGTGTAATAGACTCATCAGCAAACAAAAGTATTATGGTGAAATCATATTATTAATGAACTAAGGGGTTCTAGCCACAAGTATTTATAGAAAATATTTCTCATGCAATGGAATATTTGTAGAGGAAGTTGATACAATTTTGGTGACTTAGAGAGGTACCATCAATTTAGATTCATAATTAGTGACCAATTAATTTGATATTGGTCCATATCAGTCATTTATATCGACTAATTTTGTGAACCTACTACACCTTCAAATGAATATTTTTCTTTTGTGATGGATATTACTACACCCTACGAATAAATATAGATCATGATCTTCAGTGTCCTGATTTTGTTTTCTATTTATCAAGGATTTAGATTACTTGTAATTTTATAGTTATTGACATGAAACCTCTTGACATCATTTTCATGATGGATTGGATGATTTCTCAGAAGGCATGAAATGACTATTATCTTTGGGGGTTTTATTTTCCAATTCTCGATGGGGGTTTACTAT
Organism: Viscum album; assembly: GCA_963277665.1. Classification (NCBI taxonomy): domain Eukaryota; kingdom Viridiplantae; phylum Streptophyta; class Magnoliopsida; order Santalales; family Viscaceae; genus Viscum; species Viscum album. The sequence continues at coordinate 1,519,265,782 of OY728153.1, forward strand.
GTCTTTTAGGGAGAATGGGACCTGAGGCCGAGTAGATCTAGAACTCAGATTTTAGAGTTGGGTAGGGTAATATAGGTGTTTTATTTTTTTAGTTGGAGAAAAAATATTTTGAGTAATGATATATGTTCATATTTCATTGAGTCTCTCAATGTATTTCCAGCTGACATTTCTAGTTTTCCACTGGTAAGAGAGGTGGAGTTTTCCAATGATTTAGTACATGGTACTCAGCTAGTGTCTATTCATTATTATCTTATGGTACCAGCTAAACATAATGTTTTGAAGACATAGTTGGATGATTTTTTGGAAAAAGTTTTTATATGACCGATTATGTAAACTTGGAAATCACTTATTCTCTTTGGGAAGAAATTTGATGGGACACTTCATCATTGTGTTGATGACTAAGAAACCAATCGAGATATGGTGAAGAAAAAGTATCTGTTACCATATATTGATGATTAGTTTGACCCGTTGAAAGGTTTTAAGTGGTTTTAAAAGATCAATCTTCAGTATAGTTATCACCAATTAAGAATTAAACAATATTAAATTCAAAATACTGTCATCAAGAGTATGTCTATTATGAGTATTTTGTTATTCCATTTGGTATAACCAATTCACCTCTGATATTTATGGATTTGATTAATAGGATATTTCAGGAGTACCTTGACTCAATCATGGTGGTATTTTTGGAAACATCATAGTTTTATCTAGGTCAATAAATGATCATGTGTATCATTTATGAGAATTTATAGAAATATTGGGATATCATAGACTTTATGCAATGATTTTAAAATGTAATACTTAGATTGGATAAGTGATGTTCTTGGGACACATGGTCTTGAAACATGGTATTTCAGTTAATATTAAGAAGGAAAGTATTGTTATTACATGGGAGAAAAAACCTAATTTTTTAAGATATAATGCTTCTTGATTTTGGAGACAACTTATTATTGGTTTTTTTAAATATTTCTCAAAGATGGATTCTCCAATGACCTATCTCACTTGAAAAGGAGTAACGTTCTTGTGAAATGAAAAAATTTAGAGTTATTTTGTTGTCCTGAAAAGTCTTATATCTTTTCTTCCTATGTTAAATCTTCTAGATACTAGGCATATATATGTAGTATTTTGTGATCCATCTGATTTGGGTTTGGGTTTAATCTTTATATAGAGTGATCATGTGGTATCCTATGGTTCTATATAGCTTAGGACATATGAGAATAATTATCCAACCCATGATATTGAGACCATAGCTATGCTATAGTCTCTAAAGGAGTTGTTAGCATTAAATTTTTTGATAAAGGTTTATTATTTATTCTAACCACAATATCTTGTGTTATATCTTCTATAAAAATTGTTTTAATCTTTCATAGATGTGTTGGATGGAGTACCTGAAGTATTTTGATTTTGACATTTCCTAAAGCCATGTTAAGGGGAATGTCGTTTCATATACTTTGATCAGGAAACATCTAACCCAGGCCATGATAAAATCTTTAGAAGTGTGGAATTCAACGGATCACTTTTCACTGTTTCATTTGGGAGTCTGGGAGAATGTTTCTAAAGTTTTTTTGGAAAGTATAAAGTTGACTTCCTACCTTCTCAATTTTATTCTCTAGGGAAAACATTTTGATGATAAATTCTGTGGAATTAGGGACTCTCATTATAGTGGGGAGAACATTAATGAGTGTGTGTTGTCTTCATTGAGTATACTATGATTTCATAACTAGCGCATTGGGAATTTTCTTATAAGAAAGGTTGTAATATAGGATTTCATACTTTTTAATGGTGGTGCACCTCATAATGAAAAAGATATTCTATGATAGACAATGATTATTCTGTTTTCCAGGTATGAGATGATATATCACTAACTTTTCTTCTCACTATTATACATGCCTATAGGTCAAAGATGAGAACCGAATACCTTTGGGGTTTCTTTAATCACTTCTAGTGCTGACTTGGATGTGATATACGATTTATATGGACTTTGTGGTCAGGTTTTTACATCCCTCTTTAGGGAAGAATTATATATTGTTTGTGATCAATAGGTTGACCAAATCATCTCACTTTATACCCATTCAGGATACCACCAATGTTTAGAATTTTGGAAATCTCTATGTGAAATAGATTTTATGTTTGTATAGAGTTCCTTCTACTATAGTCTCTGATAGGGATCCCCATTTTTCATCTCACTTTTGGAGAGGAATCTAGGATGAAATGAGATGTAAAGTATGCTATAGTAGAATGTATCATCTATAGAAATATTTTCAGATAGAATGAGAAATATATATTATTGACGTAATGTTATGTGCTTGTGTTATTGACTTTAATGGTGCTTGGGGTGTACATTTGGGACTGGTTGAATTTTCCTACAGAAATATTTTCCGATACACTATAATAATAAATCATTTTTGGGACTTGTATGGTCTTTCTTATGGATCTATATTATGTTGTTCATAGATTAGTGAAGCTTCCTTGGTTGGACTGATCTTAGTCCAAGATACACCATCAATGATTTAGTCAATTCATCATAGAATGTTGACATTTCAAAGTTGTTATAAATCCTATGATGATCTTCATCAATGATCATTGGAGTTTTCAGTTGGTGACAAGAAGTTCTTGAGAGTCTCAACTCGGTTGGGTCATTAACATATTGGGAAACAAGGAAAAAGTACCCTGATATTTTTGACTCATTTTGAGATTGATGAGCAGGTGTGAAAAATATATTATCATTTGAAACTTCCACCATAATTTACTTTTATGCAAAACATGTTTTATATATTATATCTTTGAAAGTATCATTCTGACCGTTCTCATGTTCTGAGATCAGAAGATCTTAATGTTTTACCTGATTTATCTGTGACTAAGAATCAATTCAGTATTGTAGATTCAGAGACAAAGTTTCTTCAGGGGAAGATGATACCTTTGGACCATGTTATTTGGTATCATGGTTTTGATTCACATGTGAAGCAGGATCTTGAATCATTTATGAGAGATCAGTTGATGCATCCATTTGATTTGTAATCTTCATGATAGGATTTATAGGGATAGAATGTGTTTATGGTGGGGAGGGTATAACATCCTTTTTAAAGGTACACTATTTGTTACATTTTATCATCCCGGAAATAGGGAAGGTTTGATTGGTATGGTGACCCTTTTTTAGGTAAAATGACATAAATATTGAGTATGTATGTTTATTTGAATTAATGGAGTCTGGGTATAAATGTGTAAATGGTTTTAGAGGTAAAATTTAGGGTTGGGTTGAGTTGGAAGCTTTATAGAAAGTTTTGCAGGGGATGTTGTCAGGAACCAACTGTAGATAGAATTTACACCATAAATCCTTAGTTTAAAACATAAATTATTTTATGGAAATAATCCATGTAAATGGATTATGGCATAAAATTATGTACACCATAAATAATGAACTTACACCGTAAATTAATCAATCCTGATTTTTAACCCAAGACGATGCCTTTTCAACAGAATTTCTAGGTGGGGTGTTTTACACTATAAAACAATATATTATAATATAAATCTACCCAAACACAAAAAAAAATTTTGATTCATGCATTATTTATTTTGGAATTATATAGGTGAATCTCTCTCAGACTTTATGCTTTCTCTCTCATATAGTGAGAGAATCCATCCCTATCGGGTGTCTTAGCTGGGCATTTGATCTCTGGTTAAATCCCTATTTTGGGTTTCTTCTTCCTTATATTATCCTTTATTTATAATATTTTGGTCCCATGATTTTTTATTGAATCAAAATTTGATCTTGATTAATTTCAATCTAGGAATTCCTTTATGATATCCTTCACCTTTATTCTTCATTGGCATTTCTCATGGAGAGTGTTGATTTGATCGTTGACTAAAGGATGGTGGTTCTATATAACCATAAATTTCAGGACATATTGGAAATGAGTCTTTAAATGTTTTTAAAAAATGTGTATTTGAGATTATTTATGTTTTATTTTTAAATGGGCATGGAAATTTTGAAAAACAACAAATTTTAAGGGAATTGGAATTATTGGGTGGATTTGAGGAAAATTGAAGGCTTGATTTGTAAAATGATTTGATGAAATTATTTGATGTTGAACCTTGATATAAATGGTTTAAATTGAATTATGATTTGAAAAGGTAATGAATTGATGAAAAACTATGATTTTATTTTGAAATGAGAAAGGCATGTTGAGAAGAGAAATAGTAAAATTGTATTTTGAATTAATTTTAAATGATTTATTTTCATATGAATGATTTATTGAATGAATGACGCACATGTAATCATGGGAATTTAGTGGGAAAATGGGACAATCATTCTAGAACTCTAACTCCCCAAAAATATATGGTTGATAACAACACTAACCAAACCAATTTTGGAATGATTTCCCATAATGGGATCCCCTAATGGGTTGTTGATTCGAGTGTACATTCCTACCTTGAGATGTGATGATGATTTAGATGTTTGAGGATATTATTTCTAGAAACCAATACACCCCATGTAATATTACATCATTCTGTGATATGTTTGATTTTATTATTATATTCCATTGATTATTGAACTATTTTATTCTTGTCAACTTATTTATATAAGTGTATTATCTAAAATGTTCATTTGAGATTTTTTAAATATATCTACAATACTTTTTTATTATGAAATATTTTTAAAAAAAAATATGTAAATTCCCTACCATGCCTTATTTTTTTACATTTAGCTAAATTTTTTTTGAATTATTATGGACTTGATTATGGAAAACCTGGTGAGACCCTACTGGGATGTTTAACTCACACACTACATTTTCCTTCAAGTGATTAGAGATTATCATATGTTAGGTTCATGTAAAGTGAAAGTGCATCTTGGAGGAGGGGGTGTACTTTATTTTTGGGACATAGACTGATGAAGGTGATCAATGGATATGTGAACCACTTGTTACATAGTTTTTATGGGATTTACTTTGATAGATGTTGGGTTTTTTGACGATTTATTATTTTTGTAATAGTTTAGAAATTTGTTTTTGGTACTTTATCCTTGAGGATAGTTGGAATACCGACTTGTATTATATATGTTGTTCCATTATATATAATAAAACATTCACTTATTATATATTTTAAGATGCTAGGTTCTATTTTCCAAACCATGGGGATTGGGAATACCCTTCGAGCTATGTCATATTCGGCTTGGGTATCTGTGTACTAGGGTATCTTGGATAGTTTTTGATAGTTTTTACATTTAATCTATTGAATGATGGAGTTGTAAAGCTCCAAGGAGAACATGAAAGATCAAAGGATGTCTTCTGATGAAATTAGAAATGTATATGTTCCTAGTATAGAATACGAGTCTATCTAGATTTAGTATCAAAATTTAAAGGATGAATATATAAGAATGATTTTTATGATTTGGGAAGAGATGTTGCTAACCAGTTTGTAAAAATAATAGGAGAGATGGTTTCTAAATCTAATTCTAGGGATCTAAAGTTGTTTTTGGCTAACCGATTTGAATATGTAAAGGGATTCAGTTCAAGTATGGGTTGGGATTCTTTATATGGATAAGAATGTTTTGGATGTATTGAGAATACTAGAACTATTATTTGTTGATATTGCTACCATATCTAAGAATATTCAGTGTTTTTTGTGTGATAGTGTGCATCTACACACTCTTCTAGAGAATCAGAAAGAGTTGGTAGAATTGTTAGCTTCTCAAGAACTAAGAGTTAATGAGTTTCTCTATCTAATCAGAATCACAATGGATATGTATTTACAATCTCATGAGATTATTTATAATTTTTTGATGGTTAATTTGGTTGAAGTATTGAAGGTGATTCAAGATTTAAAGAAACTATTGAGAGAGCGTGCTTCACCATTGAATAAGATTTACAAAGTTCTGATGGTGGAGTTGATTATTGTGCATAAAATTCATACATATTATTTGACCACTAAGTCTTCCAATAAAGAATCCGAACCATTTTCTAGTCCTTTCCCTCATCCTACCCATTAACCATTGTTTTTATTGACTTGAAATTCATTATCTCATAGAATCATTTATCTATGAAAATATTTTGTTATTTTTTATTGTGCTTTTGTTTCTATGCATATTAGTTTCAATATTTTTTTTATTTTTGGATTATATGACATTCACATATAGTTCTACAAGAAATTAGATATGTTTTATTCAATTTTTAAACTTTTATTTTATCTAAAAAAAGGGGGATAAAACTGGATATTTTTTTCCAAATAGACTTATCCCATTTTTTTTTCAACATTTGTTTTTTTTGATAATTACAAACCTATTATTTTTGTCTTTCTTTAAATTCTATGGGTTTTTTAATCCTCAAAAAGGGGGATATTTTTGGGAATACATAGTTCAATCCAAAAATTTCTCATTAATTATCATTGATTTTGATGATAAAAAACACCCTCATTAGTTATATTAATAATGTGAAGTTTAGTGAGTTTTAGGCTTATATTTAATTAAAAAAATTATTTTATATATTGTGTAATTCTCGAAGCATTTTTTTATATTTATATTTTGGGGAAATATTATTCTTTAAAACATTATAGAAACTTTATAGAAGTCTAGAATAATTATTAAAAAATAGATGTTACAACATAATGTTGGTATCTAACCCTACATTTGGAACCACACATTTGATATGAATGTTTTGTTCTAGATCTTAACTTTTCTTAAGGAACCTCACATATGACTACATATATAATGACCCAGAATTTTATCAATGAAATATCTATTCTTATAATTATGTCATGTTGTATGAATCACATGAATTACAAAGAGAAACCAACAAAAAATTATTTTCATAAATGAATAATGATACATTAGTCAATAAATAATTCAATAATAATGTCAAATATTACAATTGGAAATAAATAAAAAATAATATAATAAAAATAGGATAATTTGGATCTGTTCGATCCACCAGAATGACCACACTCATGAAAAATATTTAGAAAAGAAACATGATGTTAATAAAAATATATTAATTTTGAATTTTAAGGTATTTAAAAACATGACATAAAATTGAAGTGAATGAAGAGTGAATGTAATGATAGGTATTTATAGGAAGTGGTGAACCCATATGACCATTATAAATCTAACTGTTGGAATAGTAATCTGACCATTAGGAATATTAATCTGAATATTAGAATAGTAGAATCAAATTTGAACATGTAAAATAATATTTAGGTATCATATAAAAAAAAATATAATATTTTTAAACCATGGTACAAGAAAATAAATGTTTTAAAAATGATTAAATGTTTGTATTTTTATAAAGCCTAAATATTTTAATCATAGTTTTATAATAAATGTAAATATTTTAATATTTTTTAAATAAAATGGATTTATAAATTAATATTAATTTTTATTATAATGATAATATAATGTAATGAGACCCTATGTAATTTTTAAAAGGGTCAAAAAATCTATTATAATATTAGTATCGATATTATTCAAATAAATGATGATTTTTTAAAGAAACTAAATTTATCATATTTAGAAAATTATTTTTATAAAATGAATTCTATTTTTTGAATACTAATTTTTAAAAATGGTTATATTTATTTTTAGATATTTTTCTAAATTACTTGAATTTTGTGTGAAAAATGAAATATGGTAGTTTATGGTATTTAACATTATAAGCCAAATACATGATTTTTTGAGTCATGGATGACGTAAGAACCCATTAGTTCAACTCACATGAACTATTTACTTAATATAGTCATAGTAATCAATACTATTAATATTCTTGAGTCAAAATAATAAAATAATTAATACAATAATAAAAAACACCCCTCTACACCCATTATAAATACCACACCTCACAACCCCTTCTCCTCACAAATTCTAAGACTTGATGACTTTCAAATATATAAAAAAACCTCTCCTCACCACTCTACCCATGTCCAGGTGCTTATTTTATCACCAAAATACCAATTCCAAGCATTTTAAGGTGTCCTTTAAAGAGGTGATCTTCCAAAGGCAACATTCTCAAACCACCTCTTTTAATTTCTTTCCTTATTCTACATTATCCTCCCCTTATTCATCCATAAAATCATAATACATTTATTATATTGTATATTTTTTTATTTTCTAATGGAATATCTTATATCCATCCTTTTTCTCATCTCCTTGAATTCAAATAAATGAAACCATATTCCAAATTATGGTAGTTAACTGTCTAAGTTGATAATGAGTTTTTTTTCCATTAACGCCTTCAAGGCTACTCATAAAACTATTATTATTTTTAAATCATATTTTAAAAAGTATATTGCAACTCATTTCATGGTTTGGAAGTAATATTTATACATAATATTAAATAAAATGAAACTAGTTCATGATGGTTGGTAAAATTGCCTAAATGAACTAACCACACAATGATAATATTTTTACTCAAAGAACCATAACCATGAAATAGTCAATGATGTTGCTACTCTCATAAAACCTATTCATATACCGGATTATGCTTTGAAAGTTCTTAGAGTCTTACCTTCTAGATGTAATGCTATTTCAACTAAAATTAGACAGTCCTCTCCTATTAAGGAGTTACAATTGAAGGAATTTATTGGTACTCTTATGATGTATAAATATGACATGGAATCTAAGGAATTGGACCATAGAATGATCAAAAAGGAAAAAATAGATCTCAAAGTTTCTATCCTTAATGGTTAATAGAATTCAAAAGAGGATGATATATTCTATAATGAATCGAGTTTTTCAAATTATATAGTGGAACTTACATAAATAGCTAGAATATTCAGCATGTTTTATAAAAATCATAAAGGTTTTAAGAAACCATTTAATGTCAATAATAAAATTAGTCACCATATAAAGAAATAAAATTCTATAAATGAAAACAGATGGAATATATCAAACCTAATTTTACACAGATTAATGAAAGGGTCAAAATGGATTATAAAGAAAAAAATCTTCAAATTAATGCTGATTATGAGTGAAAATTGAAGAAATCCATGAATTATTATTGGAGTGAGTGTGAAGATTCCAATAGTTCATTAAGTTCTGAATCTGAGAAAAAAATAAAATTAGAAATAAAATATGTATATAACCATAAATAAAATTATAATTATCATATAATATATTCATGAAAGTATATTCACCACACAAAATAACCTAGTGGTGAATATAGCATGTATCTCATGGAAATAAAAAGTGAGATGAAATTCCCTTACCTTAAGTATTGAAATTCTTTGTACACATTCAAACTTCTTATATAATAAATATAAGTTTATTATACATCACCAACATAATAGTATTGTAATTTATAACACCATATATTATTTTTTGTGACATTATATTACCCGTTTATTAACAAATCAATTTTAATGTTACGTTTTTGGTAACATCTTCTTTATTTTTGTATAACTTTTGACTTGTTATTCTTGATCCTCTTACTTAGATAATGATTTACTTATTTAAAGAATGAAAAAATGATATAAATAACCTATATATTTGTATATATTTATTTATAATAATCTATAAAATATAGGAATATGAAATGGAATACACCGTTCATGCAGACAGTAGGCTGTACGTACGCATAAATATTGTTTCTGTTTAATTGTCATTCTAAAATAAAGAAAGTAAATGAAATATATGTATATTTATATATATAATATCATTAAATTAGAATTATTATTTCTTATATATCATATAATTTCCCTAAAATTATCCTCAATACATTCCATGTAGAGTGTGAATGAATCACATCGCTTTGAGGAGGTAGTAGTCCACACTTCCCCAAACAAAGTTATCGTATTTAAATAATTTGGAAAACATGAAGGTATGTATTATATAATTATTATAGAATAATAAATAAATCATAAATATCCTAAATATAATACAAAAATATATTTTAAATCATAATCCCCAACCATGAGAGGTGCTAAAGGGAAAACGAACAACATCGTTTCGTGAGATGATAGTTCACCGTACACAAGAACGGTAAGTTTGTTATCCATTAGATGGATGTGTGTTTAAGTGTAGGTATAGAAATTTGAATAGAAAAATATTATAATATTCAGTATACATGTGTTATTATATAATTTCGAAATAATAATATTTGATGAGTGGATAATGAAAATAAAACAAAAGAGCTTGAGGAAAGATGTGACCTATTATTCGGGTAACTCTTTTTGGTTTGCACCAAAGGGATTCCTTGTATGGATTTATAAAAAATTTTAGGGTTATTGTTTAAGTGGAGTTATTTTTAGGAGATATTTTTTGATATATTGGTTTATCCAAAGTGTATTGAGAGATTTGAGGAAGTGGGAGGTGTGAGTTCCTTTTATATTAGAGGAGGAGTGACCTTCTTGTAAATTTTTGGAAAGTGAACTCCACCGATGTTTTCTCTAGTAAACATGGATAAAATAATGTTAAAAAGTCTACCATATATAGTATATAATCTAAATATGAACAATAAATGGTTTTTTTACAATTTTATAGGTCATTTTGTCCCTTATGTTTAAGGTTTAATCCCTTGTTAAGAAAATTTCCCTCTTAATCACTATAATTAATTTTAATTACTTTCACTAATATTTGTTGTCAAAAACTAAGTTTAAATTATTAGAAATTATAATATATTCTTATTCAAAATATGGAATCTATTTTTCTAAATTCCAATCCCCTAATGGGAATAAATTAATTTAAAATTAATCCTACATGCAGGATGATAATGCGGGTTCTTAAAACAAAAATGTTCAAAAGTTTACTATATTTTTATCTAATTTAAAAATTAAATTGATCCCAATGAAATAAATTGGAGTAATTTATGTATAATTTACATAATTATTCTTTAAAACTAATTATAAATATAATTTTTCCTTATATATAAATTAGATGAATCAGTTTTGAATAAAAAATGAGTATTTGTCACTATTTGTCAGAAAATGAAACTTCACAGAAAAATAAAAAAAATTCACCATAACCTAATTTTTAAGATTATATTTAGAAAATGAAGTTATCTTTACATATAAAATTTATAAAATTTATAAAATTTATATTTAAAATAGGTTCTTCATTAAGAGGAGGTAATACTGCTTTTATAAAAATATATGTTTTTATGCGTAATATTGGGTTTACTCCTATCTTTTGCCTATAAAATATATTTGATGAATATAAAAAATATTTTATTGTATATAAAATATATATTTAATTAATATCATTCAAAAAGAGTAATTAATTTAATTTATTATGATTAATTTTTTTGTGATCATAGAAGTAGTTTTTATAAAAACATTCACTTTATATTCAATTGGTTCAAATATTCATTTATAACTAATTTGTAACCAATTAGTTAAAAAAATTATTTTCATAAGTTAATTAATACTATTATTATACTCCAACTTAACATCTAGGTTATATCTTATTATATTAAATAAAAAATTTAATAATATATTATTGTTCAGTAAAACTTAGTATTGCTTGTTACGCAAGACATCTAGGAAAATTAGTATTTTGTGTAATGTAAGCTAACATTGGTGTTTCATGTAGGAAAATATAATCTTTATGTTTTTTGTAGTGCATAATTAACTTGGTATTGCTTATACCTCAAGAAAAACATAGTGGTTTAATTTTAAAAACTATTTTCAGTGTTGCGTTAAATGAAAAACATCAAAAAGATTAAATTAATTTATTTTAGAAAATATTCCACAAAATATTAGGGTGTTACAAAGGTCCTTTATGATAAAGGGTTGAAGCATAATATATTTAGTATCTCTTAACTATATAATTGTGGGTTTAAAGTTTATTTATCTAATGTTTATTTTTCTATTTTTGAGAAAAAAGTGCTTAATTTTAGAGAACCTTGAATAGAGAATGTTTATGATTTTGAATTTGGCTCCTTGAATGAAAAAAATGTAAACTTTTTATATAATTAATTAATTTAGTCTTGTATATGGTATAAAATTATTAGTCATGGTAATATATTTTATCAATATAAATTATCTTAGAATAATTTAGTTTCTTATTTTCCTTGTCTTAAGTTTTATGATAAAATACTTTTGGATACATGCCTAATAGGTAAGAAACATAAGTCATATTTCAAATCAATCAAAAAAGTAGATACATATAATCCTTTATAACTTATCCAAATGGATTTTTTAGAACTTATAGAGTATCAATATTTGTTGTTAGATTCATTTTTTATGTTTTAGATGATGAATTTTCCAGATTTACTTGTGTATACTTTTTGAAGTTTAAAATTAAATATTTTTCAGTATTTTTTAATTTTTATAAGTTCATTCAAAATGAAAAATATTTTCAAATAATCTCATTGAGAAGGTATCACGGAGAAAAATTTTAGAATCAAGAATTAAATTATTATTTCTCAAATATGGGTATTAAACAAACTTTTTCTACTCTAAGAACACCTAAAAAATTGGATTTCTGAAATGATAAATAAAACTAGTCAAGATATGAATAGAACTATATTAAATGAGTATAGTTTATATAATTATTATTAACCATACTTTAATAAAAACAAAATGGGTTTTTTGGAATAAGAAATATGGTTAAGGTGAAATTACTAGAAATAAGGCTAGTCTATTTTCTAAGGGTTATAATTAGGAGGAAGCTATAGATTTTGAGGAGAAATTTTTTAATCTCTTTGGTTTAATTGGTTTATTCTTTTGAAAATTTATATATATAACTCATGATTTTTCCTTGGAATTGGAAAAGTGTTTTGGGAGATTTAGGATCTCAGAATTAATGTATTAAAAATATTACTATACATTAAAGCATGACCACACATATTTTTAGAATAAATTGTTTTACCATTGATTAGGTCCTTGGATGGGAAATTTGAGGACTCAATTGTTTCTATAATGTGGGGGTTATCCTATATATAAAGTAAAGTTGGTTAGTATTGTATTTTCGGTTGAAGGAAACCATTTGAAGGTGAGTTAAGTGAATTAAGTAATTTATTTATTTAATGAACCAAACTTAATTACCTCTCTATTTATGTATTGTTATAAAAAATTCCTAGGTTTAGACACATAAACCAAGGATATTAGAGTGGTGGATAGTGTCTTCATTTGCATTGGTTACTCCGTAACATGGATCGACAATACTGATTGTGGAGAAGCATGATACATACAAAAAACATATGAGGATCATCACCTTCTTCACTAGAAGTCACGTGCTTCATCAATGATTGATCCTTTCTTGAGGAAACACATATTGTTTTATATATTTCATACCTTTGATTAAATTTTCAAGCATGGATTTAATATCTTATTTTGTTTTGTACGATTCAAATTTTCTGTGTGATACCAAATTTAATTAGAGTTCTTGAACCTAATTATTTACATTCCTTGAACATTTTTTCACACCCTTAGTTTTTTTTCAATTTAGATTCATCAGATGGGATAAAATTAGATAATGATGGTATTACCCTGTTCTTGTGCTTTTCCCACCACCATTTTTCACGTTATATATCATTTTCCTATGGGGGTATAGATTTGACATTTCCATTATGGATTCATGCATGATCAAACCGAAATATTCATTGAATATTCATAAATGAGATGAAGAACAATTTTTTATAGATAAATTGAAGATTTTTGTGGGTTTTGGGTTATTGAATCAAGGATCGAGACCCATATATGGTGATGGAAGGCACAGAGGCTACCCCCATGGGTGATCAATGTTCTGATTCCAACCACTAGATTCCTTGAATCAGTGACTAGAAGATTTACCCTTCATTTTAGGAATATATTAGGTGGTCAAATGGTGGTAGAAGTAGAAAGAGTAATGGATCTAAAATTATTGTGAATACTATGGTATTTTAGTAATTTCCAAAGTGCAGGATGTGTAGTTTGGAGGAACAGATGTCGTTTTATCCCCATATATGGAGGTCAGTGTTTACACATATGTATAAATACCACATTCCATGTTACATGTCACATGCCATGTGACCTGTAGCTGGCGACCCAACGTGTACCTCGATGTACACAAGCACAAACATGGCAATTGAATTAGGGAATGACCAGAGTACATGGGCATGACCAGCATAAAAAGGGAAGACTAGAGTTCATGGGCATGGATATAGTACATGGGTTTGGCCAAAGCACATTGGCACTGAATGTAAGAAATAGGCATACCCGGACTAGCAATGACATGCCGCGTGACCCTCTGTACATGTCATGTACTTTTCCCAGAGACTTCTACCACATGTTATCCTTCATCAGGACATGTATTGAAGACCATGAGTAGCCTACCCCAAGTATCTTTCCATGAAGGACATGATGGTGGCCTTTATTTTGGCATCATTGATACGACATGATGTGTTATGAGTGGGGAACTTTCTTAAAAAATTCTTAGCCAATGGTAGTGATTGAGTTTGATCACCAGAGAGATGTTGGGGTTGGTGCTCCCCTATCGCATCAGGGTTTGGGTCACCGATAATCTTAATATAGGTAGAGTAGCAAGTCTCCCAAATTACATAGGGAATGGTCCCTCCAAATGAGGTAGTTTCTCCCTCAACTATGGAGAATAGTGGCAAGGTACGAGCCCTAAAACCTTATTCTTTTGATGTTGCATATGGAAATAGGAATTAGAGATGGAGCATTGGGACCTACTAGTTGAGTCATATTTATTATCTGGATGTAGAGATGTGGATTGACTTTCTCTCTTCACTTGTGTTTCTTGTAAGCATACATGATGTTCGGTTTCTTTAGCCTCTTTCCTTATGTGTTGAGTTGACAATTGTTATTTACATTTCCTCCCTCTTGGTATTCTAGTTATCTTAATAGTTATTTATATACTCACCCATATATGGTATATTCCCACAGGTGTTGTGTCTTATGTATATGACATGTATATTGGTGGTTACTTTTCTAAACTCATCATTGTATGATCGTAATGGCACTTCAAGGTGCTTACCATGTTCAGTGGTTATTCTTGGAGATTATGATCCCATAACTCTTCTTCTTTAACATTTTTAGTAGTAGTCATGTTGGGACCTCATTTATAGTTGGGAGTGTATTTTCCCCTTAATATCATTCATATTTATTCTATAATTTGATATATTTCACATAGGTCATTTCATGCAATATTTACAGTCTATATGGTTATGTGCGTTAGTATATATCTTCATTGTTGTATAGAGATTATTGTGTGAGTGTATACATGTACATTAGGATAAGGCCTCCCATTTAAATATTTTAATTATTCAATTATTATCTCTAGACCCTTTTCTATTAGAGGTGGAATTGGGGTGTCACACTCAGTTTACTACTAGCCTAGGAAGGGCCCTGGTGGGTTAGGTCTTGAAAGAGTTGTATCAAAGGAGGTTTCACTTAGGTTAGTGTTTGGAGTTGGACATGTAATGAGGTTTGGTTTTCAAACATAGGGAAAGGATGTCACAATGTCTCAAGATTAGTTCTAATGATAAGGAACCCTGTGTTGGTGGGAGAACTGACATATCCATACACCAAATATCAAACAACCTACCTTTTGACTCGACATACCGAGACATTAGTTATAGGAAAACCAGTTGTACATGAATCATATAGGATTGCGTCTTTTGAATTGAATGTCCTTATTTAGTCTTCTCCTGAAAAATGATCATCTAAATATTGTACATCTTGTTAACTTTCAAGATGAATCCATGATGATAGCCAACTACGATATAGATAAACAGTCTTGATGATGACCTGTTGAGTTTTGAGGCCTTAGTGTAGGGATCAGCTCAGGAGGTGTTTTCTACAAGAGGCTTTAGAGTAGTTCTTACGCCTGATCAGAAGTGAATGGATCCACCTCAACTGGTACTTGTGTATGATCAAATGTGTGTTGGGAAGATGATATCTTTGATAGGATATGATGATAATTAATTTATGATTAATACATTATACAAGTTCTTGTGATAGAGGCTTCTCATGTATTAGAGAGATCCAGACACTCAGACATCAGTGGATTATCTTGGGG
This sequence comes from Viscum album, assembly GCA_963277665.1. Taxonomy (NCBI): domain Eukaryota; kingdom Viridiplantae; phylum Streptophyta; class Magnoliopsida; order Santalales; family Viscaceae; genus Viscum; species Viscum album. The sequence goes on from OY728153.1 coordinate 1,519,281,725, forward strand.
TGGTGGTTTGAGTTTTCCATCTTGTATATTCCTCAACCAATTTTATTATTTAACATGTGAATATACTACTTTAATATGAATAAAGGTGAAAATAGAATATGATCACTCAGACTCATGATGAGGAAAAAATATCATGGTAAGATTTTCAATAGTTGAAAAGTTTTACGATTTGATATTTCATTCTATGTGAATTCATGAGCTTCTGGACTAGTAGAAGGGTTATATGTTAGTTAGTGAGTGTGGTACCAAGTTTACCAAACTCACACATTACTCTCTCAATATGGATTAGGATGGATACTTCTGGGGGTGGAAGTTTGAGTTGGGACTTCACAGAGACACCCATGCTAGGATGATATCATTTTGTATTCCCACTCATGATGGAGGGATGGAAAATAATTTTGATATATAGAGATTCCTAGTAGAGGGATTTCGAGCGGTTGGACCTGGTAGTGGAAATAATGGGGCTCGGTCATATGTAGTAGCTAGAAGGTGTTATCCATTAGAGTCACAATGCAAGATTCATACTCATTCCCAGACTCATACATGTGGATCTGTAGCGCAAGGTTTGTATAGAGAATATAGTTATCATAGATATTGGATATTATATTCTTGTGATGGGTAGGGTTACATGGATCATGATTTCCTAACCCAACATGCTATATATGGTGGATGAGCAGTGGATAGAACTCTGCCGAAAGGGAAGTGTTATGAACAAGGATCTCCCAAATGTGGTCATGGTGGCCCCTAGGGAGGTGGTGTTGATAGGGGAGAAGTTGGCGCTCTAAAGGGAGGATATTCTAGTGGGGTATGACACTACAATCTACTTCCACCACCACCACCTGGTGACCCTTGGTATGATTAAAGGGTTGTCGATTGAGAGTGTGGAATGATGCAGGATATAGAAGGATATGAAATTGATACACCTAAGATGATTCTATGTATAATCATTATATTCTCTACTTTAGATCTATTGTTTATGAACATAGGAATGATTCATTCCTTTATCTCCACATCCCTTGTGAAAGAGATAGAGATTCTCATTGATTCTATATCCCATTATCTATGTCTAGAGGAACCTATAAGGATAAATTATTCTAGACCACACATCTATCAATAGAGTGTGTTTCAAATTAGTATATAGAGTTTCTCATGGGACCTATTGGTCATTGTGATGAAACCCTATGACTTCATCCAGGTTGTAGAATTTTTTTTTGTGGTGTGTGACCATATATAATGTCTTCATGGGACAGTTATATTGCTTCATGTAGATGAGATTATATTCCCCTTCATGTGAAAAATATATCTTATGGAAGGTAAAGTGGGACTCATGAGTAAGAATACAAAACATATCACCCATTATATGGTGAGTTTATCCATAGGTGAAAGAGTCTCTTTAGGCATTTGGATTCCAGTAGTAGTGTAGGATCATATAGACATATTTCCCAATGTTTTTCTGAGACTACCTCCATGGTGGGAGATTAACTTCTTCATCGAATTGTGCCACTAAAATGTATCAATATATTATATGGTACATCGAAGGGAGCCCATCAAGGTTTGAGAGATAAGGGTGAAGTTGGAATAAATTTGAGGGAAAGGCTTTATTAGACCAATTTCCCCCTAGGAAGATCTTGTGTTGGTCATTAAAAAAAGGATGATAGTTTGGGTATTTTTTTATTGATTATCATATCTAGAATTAGGGAACTATCAAGAAAAAGTATCATTTTCATGGATTACTGAAATTTTAGACTAATTGAGAGGTTTTAATTAATTTTCAATTATTGATTTCAGGTTTGGCTACCATCAGTTGAGGGTTCGTGGTGATGATATTCTAAATAAGGTATTCAAATGTTTCTATGAAGACCATGAGTTCCTAGTGATTCATTTTGGTGTGACTAATTCCCCCACTATGTTCATGGATCTTATGAAATGGATCTTCAAACCACAACTTGACTAATTCATTTTTTTCTTTATCGATGATATTATCATATAATATATATTAGAGGTGGAATATGTAGAGAACTTGATGATGGTGTTAAACTTACTCTTGGAGAACCAACTATATGGTAAACTCACAAACAATCAGTTTTGGATATGAGAGGTTTTATTTTTTTTGGTGTATCATCTATGATCATGGTTTAGCTACAGATATAATGAAAATTGATGTAGTAATCTCTTGGGATCCACCAAATATCATGTCACAGGTGTAGAGTTTTATCAATTTGGTAGGGTACTACCAGATATTTAAGGTGAAATCTACCATGATAGAAGCCCCTTTGACTGTTTTGAAGTAGAAAGGGTGTCCATTTCCTTGGAATGAATAGTTTCTGAGAGCCATTGAGGAGATGAGGTATAAGTTGACTAGTGATATTGTGTTGAGTCTACCAGAGGAGGTCATCAAGTATGTGGAATATATTTATGATTCTGGAGATGGGATCAAATGTGTATTGATGAAGGGGAAGTTAATGATTGCTTATGGGTTGAGGTAGTTGAGACCCCATGAGAAAAATTAAAAAAACCAATAAATTAGTTTTTTAATAGGTAGTCTTCCCCATGAATATGTGGATGAATTATCTTTTGGGTGTGTGTTTTCTAGTTTACTTAGACCATTAGAGTCTCAGGTACATATTCACTCAAAGAGATGTCAATATGAGATAGAGGCATTGGTGGGAGTTCCTTCATGACTATTCCTTTGAGATAGTATATAATATAGGGAAGGTAAATTTTTTGGAAGATTCCCTTATTAGGATATACCATTCTCACTTAGTAGAGGATGTTTCATAGCAGCTAGCCTCATTGTAGTTGACCCTAATATTGGGGATAAGAGTATCTTATCTTCATTGGATGGATGTGGCTCCACCTATTATTCTTCATGTGATAGTATCTTAGTTTGGAGTTTTTTACTATGAGGTTTTACATAACAATATATCCTTAAGAGTCACACCAAAAGGTTTTTCTAAAGGTTGGGATCATATAATCATTTTTAGTGATTAGTAGTAGTTCCAGTCATGTTGTGTGAGGAGGTGTTGATGGAGTTTCATATCCCTCAATTGGTTGTGCATCAAGGTGTATAAAAGATGTACAAGGACTTTCAATAGTATTTTGGGTGAGAAATAATTATTTGTAGTGTTTCCAAGTTTCTATCTTAGTGTCTCACATGTCAACTTGTAAAGGTAAAACCTTAGGTTCTAGAAGGTTTCACCCAAACTCTTGAGATTCCAGAATGCAAGTGGGATGGAATATTGATGTATTTTTTTATGGGGATATTAATGAAATGGAGGGTCCATGATTCTAGATGGGTGATCTTCATATTACTGACCATGTCATCACACTTTCCTCCAAATTGGTAGTAGATATCAATTGATAATTTTAGAGTGGTTGTACGTGCGTTAGATTTTCCGGTTCCATGGGGAAAACACAATGATCATCTCTGACCATGATGCTCAATTCACATCATGGCTGTGGAGGGATTTACAAGAGGAATTTGGAACCTAGTTATATATGAGTATGGATTTTTACCAATAGATAGATTGAAAGACCAAGAAGAACATCTAGGTTTTGGAGGATATGTTGGGAGCATGTGTGTTAGATTTCAGCTGAAGCTGGGAGGATCAATTGACATTGGTGAAGTTTTCTTATAATAACAATTATCACACCACTATCAGTATGAATCCTTTTTAGGACCTTTATGAGAGACCTTTTAAGTTACCCTTGTACTGTATAGAGATTGGTGAGACACCTCTTGTTGGGATAAAAGTGGTGTAAGAAATGGTGAAGATGGTTTAGGTGATCCGAGAGAGTATGAGGATGACCTAGAAATGATAAAAATCTTATACAGACCAACATCAAAGGACATTAAAGTTTTAGTAGGGTGATCTTGTTTTCTTTAGATTCTCCACATGATGAGGATTTTAGAGATTCATCTAGTAAAGAAAGCTATCCTCAAGGTTCATCAATCCATTCCAGATCCAACAAAGGGTTTCTAAAGTTTCTTACCACCTAGACTCACCCCACACTTTGAATAAGTTTATGGAATTGTCCATATATCATAGGTTAGGAGATACATGCATGAACCATAATAAATTATTGACTAGGGTGAGCTAGAAACCAAGGTTGAATATACCTTTTTGGAGTAATTAGTGAAAATCAAGGATTATAAGGAGACGATCCTACATGGAAGGAATATGCCATTGGTTTGAGTGATTTGGAAGATTTGGAGTGTGAAAGAGAGATCCTAGTAGCTTGAGAGTTAGATTCAGGCTCGGTAACCGCACATTATTATATAGATTTTGATTTTTTTTGGGTGAAAATACATGATGAATGAGGTAATTTAATGAATCTAGTTTCTTTGGTTTAGTCCATTGAATATTTATATTTACATATGGATTTTTTTTTTCAAAATTGGTACTTTGTTTTTGGTGTCTTGGGACCCCAAACTAATATATTAATCATTCACATGCATCTTTTTAGAATAATTGGTTTTCCCATTGATCGAGACCTTATATGGGGAATCCAGGAACCTAGGTGTTTCCAAAATGCAGTGTTTACCCTAAGCAATACATAATGTTGGTTGGATTCATACATTTAGTTGAAGGTTATTGTTGGTGGGTGTGTTGAGTGAATTAAATAAATTATTTATTTAATTCATTTCATAACCTAAACCTAATTACCTCTCTATTTATATCTATTTCTAAAATTTAGGTAGTTAGTAACATAACCAGGGGATATTAGAGAGGAGTAGGAGATCTTGATTGGAATTGGAAACTTTGGAATGTGGATCAATGACAATGAACAAGGAGAATCATGATATGAATGATGAACGCAATGGGATCATTACCTTTTTCATTATAAGATATTTTCATCACCAATAATTTATCAGATCTTGAGGCAGGGAATGCTATTTTATGGATTTCCACCTTCTGATTAAATTGTAAAGAACGAATTTCATATACATTTTTGTTTCCTTTTATTACCATTATTTTCATGAACATATATTAATTATATTTTTTAAACCTAATTATTCATATTTTTTGTTTCTATTTTTACACCCTTGGATTCCACAAGTTAGAGTCATTATCTGGCATCACATTCGCTAATTATGGTCTTACCTTATTCATGTTCTTTTCTCACCACTGTTATTTTCATTCTTCACCAATGGACAACAAGTTTGGAAACTCAGCATTGAATAGAAATATTTGAGAACAATTACACCACTAGATTCAAAGAGAATGCATGAATGGGATGGATATTAGGGTTTGTGGATATATTGATGTGTTTTATGGGTTATAGGTGATAGAATCAAGGGTTGGGAACCCCATACGGTAATTGGAGGAACTGAACCTACCCCATGAGAGATTGGAGTTTTGATTTTGGATGGTACAGTCTAGGAATCAGTGATTGAAGGCTTTAACCTTCATTGTTGGTAGATATTGGGTGTTAAAAAAGTGGTGGAAGAAGTGGAAATAATGGATCTAGAATTCACATGAAAACTTCAGTATTCTATAAATTTTCAAAGTACATGATGTTTAATTCAGAGGAACACACACCATGTGATCTCCTTATACAACAACTAGGGTTTACATGAAGATTTAAATATCACATACCCTGTGACCCATATTAGGTGGACCAATGTATACCTCAGGGTACATGGGCATGGACATGAATAGAGTAAGCAGAAATGAATAGATTACACAAGCACAAATAGAGTACACAATCATGACTCGAGTACATGAGCACAACCAAAGTAAATGAGAATAAGAAGGAGGAAATAGGCATACCCAGACTAGCCAAGACACATTGTATTACCCTAGGTACATATTGTGTACATTTCCTAGAGTCTTTTACCTTGGGTATCTCCTTATTCGGAACTCAAATTTGGGACTGTGAGTAACCTATCCTGAGGATTTTTCCACATAGGAAATGATAGTGGCATTAATTTTAGCATCATAGATATGAAATGAGGCATTACAAGTGGTAAAATTACTTCAGATATTCTTACTCAATTGTAGTGATCGAGTTTGATAATCAGAGTGATGTTAGGGGTAGTACTCCCCTATACCATCAGGACGTGAGTCCCGCATACTCTTTATACTAGTATAGTCCGTACTCCCCCACACTATATAGATAATGAGTCTTGTATATATGGAGTGGAACTCCCCTATGTTTGATCTCTGATGGAAAGTGGGTCATCCACTAAATATAGTTGTTCCATCGACTATAGAGCACATTGGAGAAGTGGAGGCACTCTACTCTGATTCATGTGTTGTTGTGTGTAGTGATGTGAATTAGAGATGGACCTTTGGGAGTTATAAGATTACTCAACAATCTTAGATAGTTGTGGATATTGAGATCCCAATCCTCTCTTCTCTTGGATTTCTTAGGATCCTATATAATGTTGGGTGTCTTTACCCTCATTCCTTATAGGTTGATATGAATATTGTTATTTTTATTTCACCCCACATGGTTTCTGGGGAATCCTACCAGGTATGTATATAATCACCCCTACATGGGATATGATTGCATGTGTTTTTTCTTACAAAGATGTCAGATAGATCAATAGTGACTTTAGTGGACTTGATATTTATGGAGTGAAGTAGTACTTGGAGGTGTTGACTATGTTCAGTGGATGGCCTTAGAGATTGTGATTTGGACTCTCTTCAACCTTCCCTTTTGTAGTAGTAGTTAGGTTGGGACATCTATTCTTTTTTGGTGTGTCTTTTTTCTATTATATCATTCATATTATTGATGTACTTTGACGCATTTCCTAGAGGTTGTTAAATGCAATGTTTACACTCAAGGTGGTTCAATCTTTTACTACATCTCCGCAATATTGCATGGAGATGGTTGTGTGCATGTATAGGGGTACATTACTATAAGGCCTACAATTTCATTACTTCTTCCACTTGTAATTCTATCCACCCCACGGCCTATTGGAGGTTGGATTAGGGTGTCACACTTGGTTTATTGTCGGTCTAAGCAGGATTCTGGTGGGTCACGACATGTCACCTTTCCCCTATTTCTAGGCTTCAATCCATTAGAATAATTTTAGCCTATACATGTCATATAAATTATCAATTACACTAAATGATGATAAATATTATTTTTAAGTGGTTATTTAATGGATGAAGAATAACTTAAATAACCCCTAGTTCTTGAAAATCCAAATCTACAAAATTATGTTTTGAAACATATTAAATATCTTTATATCTTAAACAAGCACTAAGGAATTGATATGCAAGGTTTAGTTCCTTTCCTTTAGGTAATGGGTCTTCTGTAGGAATTGTTTATCATAATTTTTTTAAATAAAATCACTTCATGTGATATTTTAGTTTCTCAATTTTATATAAGCGATGTTATTTTTGGTTCAACTAATCCAAAATATTTTTAATGATTTTTCAAAAATTATATAAAAAGAGTTTGAAATGAATATAATGGGGGAATTAAATCCCATTATTGGATTTCAAGTATTTCAATAGGATTTTGGGAATTATTTAAATCAAATTAGATATATTATATATTTATTGAAATTTTTTGGTCTTGAATACAGTAAGACATATACAACTCGTTTGTGCTCCAATATAAAACATGATTTGGATAAAGATGATAAATTAGTTTACACCAAGTTATATAGAGTTGTTATTGGTATTTTGTTATATATTATTTATATTATATGGGATATAATGTTTTCTATTCTCCCATATGCAATATTTCAATCAATTCCCAAAGTGTCTCATTTAATTAATGTTAAAAGGATTTTGAGATATTTAAAAGAAACAATTTCTCTATCTTTACTTTATCCAAAAACATATGGTTTTGATTTAAATTCATATTTTGATATAGATTATATAGGCTATATATTAGATATGAAAATCACTTTAGGAACCTATCACTTTTTATAAAAGTACATGATTTCATGATCTAGTAAAAAGAATCATTATGTTGTATTGTCAACTGATGAAGTATAATATATATCTACTGGTAGTTTATGTGTACATGTGTTGTGGATAAAACAAAAACTCCTAGACTTTGGATTTAATTTTGATTATCTTACTTTTTTATGTGATAATACATGTTCTATAAATATTTAAAAAACCCCTATAATTCATTTTAGAATATGTATATTGATATTCAACATCACTTTATAAGATATCATGTCGTAAAAAGGGATATTTATTTCAAATGTATTAAAATTGAATATCATATTTTTGATATTTTAACTAAATATCTTACTATTGATAGTTTCAATTTTATTAAGGTAAAGTTAGGTTTATATCAATTTAAGTAAATCTTTTAATTTTTTTTATTAATTTTATCTTTGATTAATAATTTTATTTATATATATTTTAAATTATTTTTTTGATGATTTATATATTCTATTGCTTATCCATTTCTAAATTGGTTTATTTATATTAGTCTCATATTTATACAATGTATTCATTTCAATTTTAATTATAATAATTGATTACACTGAATAATAGGCTCAAGAAACTGAACTATCACCTAATATCATTAGAGTTAATCTACTCTACTTCCTTTATAATGAAACCCTCATCCTCTATATCTCTCTAAACATAGATCTTATGAAACCTAAAATTTTTATTACTCCTTTAGATGGTGAAAACTAAGATTATTGATGAGGATGATCCATGAAGAGGAAAATAAAATAAAATTTCTTTGAGTTTATATGAGAGGGTTTTGTAAAAAAATGTTATCGACTTCAATTTACTAGTTGAGACTAATATAATGATTAATCAAACAATAATCTTTCAAGGACTAGAATTAAAGTTTGATAGAGGTATTAATGAATACATTTTGAAAAGGTAAATAAAAAATATTCTAAATGAATGCCCAGTTTACTTTTGGTGGCAGTGAGGATTTCATTTCATAAAAGGTAATCAATATGGAGTTTTTGGTTTCAACAGTAGATATAACTCATTTATTTCAGTGTCCTAATGAAGTGGATTTCAATTTTATCCTATGATATATTAAATATGGAGTACATAAGTTTGAATACATCATGTCCTTTATTTTTGGAGTGACCCAAGTTAGAAAAACTTGGTTTATGGATTTAACAGATGACTAGAAGGTGATGATCATGTTTATTCAGACAACTATTGTTCTATGGATTAGAAAGTTTGATAAGACTATTTTTGAGAAATGTATATTTGTTTCCTTTTATTTAGATAAATCAAGTTCAATATAATTCCTTACATGTTAAGATACATGAAATAATTTTTCCAAAAGGATTCAAGTATGTAATTTTATCCCCATGGTAGGACGGTGTCTCTTATTCGTCATACAGGGGGATGATTGGTGACATCAGGTCTGGTTTAATATGTCATCACAAAATATTTTTTTCTACTAAAACCCTAAGGAAATTTGGTTTTTTTATAGTTTAACCTTGGGAAATGTTATTCTTATTGGTTCATAAGAGGATGGTCCATTTTGTGGACATGCTGAGGGGGAATGTACACGTTTCATGTAATCCAGATCTCTAAGGAGATAATGGTGCGATACTTATTCAAATTACTCATAGAATAGAGAAACTAACACCTTTGGAGTAGGTTGTTGATTATACTATTGATGAAGTTGACCAACCAGTTATAGTTTTAGAATAAAGAGTTTAGGAGACAGTAGAGTTTATTATAAAACAATTATTTCAACCAGTTTTAGTTGGGTATATTTAGGTGGAGCAGGTAGCTCAGGTTTAGGAACAAATAGATGAGGAAGATGCACAATATATTGAATTGGAAAGAATAGAGGAAACTAATTCTGCTAAAAACATTAGTTCTACTATTTCTACTATAATTGAATTGAGCAAGGATTAATCAGTTTATTTAGTTTATAGGTCTATGTAAAGGATAATTGAAGATGATATAAAAGTTACAAAATTTCTTATAGTGTTTTTATTTCCATCTGGTGACGATCTGATTGTTCAATACATTTAGTTGGTTAAATATGGAGAGCCATATTTGATACCCAAGAAGGCATTATCATATTATTATGATGATTTTATTTTTTAGGATCATACTCAAACGTTTTATGGTGATATATTAAGCATACCATCCTAGTTAAAGGTACACTCATTTTTTATATCTTATCATACCTGAAACAAGGAAGGTTTGATTGAGGATGGAGAGAATATTTCAAAAAATATATCTAATGTTTAGGGATGTATGTTTTTTTTAATTAATGGTGTCAGGGTATAAATGTTTCAAAGGTTTTAGAGAGTATACTTTGGGACCAGGTTGATTTGGAAGCATTATGGGTGGTTCTAGTGCTACTTCTATGAACCAATTGTGGATGGAATTTATTCCATAAATAACTATTTTTTTATATAATTTATTTTTGGGTCAAAATACATGATTTTTTTACAAAATAAAATGATTTATTCTTTAAAGAATAAACTCATACTCTAAATTCATTTATTGGGGGCTTTAAGCCAAGGCTTTGCCTTTTTGGCATATATTCTAGGTGGGGTGTTTTATAATGTAAAACAATATATTATGACATAAACCCCCCACACCAAGAAATTTTATTCTCATTGTATACCTAATATATTTTTCCATTCTACTTGTACCTCTCTCTTAACCCTTAAGCTTTATCTTTCACATAGTGAGCATCTCCATCCCTCCCGAGCATCTCAATTGAGTGATTGATCTCTGGTGAGTTTCCTTGTTTTGTATTTCTCCTACCCCTATCCTTCATTTACAGTAATGTGTTCTCATGATTTCTTATTAAATTTCTATTTTATCTTGATGACTTGTGAACTATAAATTCCTTGTTGATCTCCTTCGCCTTTGTTTTTTGTTAGAATTCACCATGGTGTCTATTGATTTGATAGATGATTTAAGCTATGTGATCCCATATGAATATGACCTAAATTTGAAACCTTAAATTTTTTGATTGATTTGAAATGAGTATTTAAGTGATTTAAAAAAATGGATTTGAAATGAGACTCAAATGTATTAAATTAAAAGATTATTTAAAAAGGGAATGAATTGATGAAAACCAATGATTTGGTTTCAAAATGAGAAAGGCATGATAAAAATTAAAATTTAGAAATTATATTTTGAACTGATTTGTAATGGTTAATTTTCTCATGACTGATTTGTTGATTTATTAAAGCACATACAAGCATGGGTAGTTATTTGGTCACTGGGACGGCCTCAAACATAACACAGATGGGGGTTGTGCTATGGGGGTAATGAAAGGGGGGTGGGGTCGCGTCCCTAGGGGAGGTGGTGTTGGCCTTCTCTTCCTTATTTGGAAATGACACTTCACTCTTGGCTGAGGCCAAGGATATGTTCAAGGGGTTGTCCCTATGCATCTGAGAAAAGATAGAGATAACACAGGAGGAGACTAATTCCAGAATTCTTCACGACTCCTTTCTTTGTAAAGGATCCCCTCCTTGGTCTATCTCTAACATCATTAGAAAATGCATAGCCATCCTTGGTAAAAATATTCAAGTGACTCACACTTTTCGTGGGGGTAATAAGGTCGCAGATCACTTGGATTCCTTGGTGGATCAGATCTCCATCTCCTCTAGTATTCTCCCCATCAATAGTTTCAAACTACAATGTGTTAATTTATTTAGATTGGATGCCCTCGACTTGTACTATTTCAAGCCTCCCTAAGCCTAGGATATCCTGGTTGTTCATGTTATTATGCTTGTTTTCTTTATTTCATTCTTTGAATAAGAATTTAATTTGGATGGATGGATAAAACACTAACTAAACCAATTTGTCATGATTTACTATAATGAGATCATCTAAATGGGTGTTGATTAGATTGTGCACAACTACTATGAGTTGTGATGATTATTGAGAGGTGTGAGGATCCTATTTCTAGAAACTAACATACCAAAGGGATTATTATATTCTGTTATTATATGTTTTTTTATGATTACATGCCATTGATTATTGAAATATATTATACATGAAAGTTTCTTTATATAAATGTTTTATATAGAATGCTCATTTAAGCTTGTTTTAATAAATATTCCATCCTTTTTTATTATGAAAGCATGTTTTTATAAAAAAATATATAAATTTCATTACATGCTTTTTTTTACATTGAAAGTATAATTGGATTAATTTTTATGGAATTGATTATAGAACCCTTAGAGAGACCCTACTGGGTTATTTATCTAAAACCCTACCTTTGCCTTGTAGGAATTTATAGATTATATTTGTCCCTGCTCAAGTAAAGGGAAATCACCTCTAAGAGGAAGCATTTTTACTTGATTAATCTGACCTAGAGTGATGGAGGGGATCAATGGATATGTGATCCACTTATTACATGGGATTTTCGAGGTTTTAGTTGATAAATTTTGTGTCTTTTGATGATCTATCATTTGGTTTTTGTTTTACCTTTTTTTCTAGTATGTTATCATTTATGAGTGTTGGAATACCAACTTGTATTGTTTATATTCCACTTCTATGTGGAAAAACTCATTCCCTTATTCTGTATTCTATGATTTCAGGTGGTATTCACCAACTTGTTGGGATTGGGTTCCCTTAATGCAATGTTTTAGAAGACTATTGTATCAATATACTATGGGATCCAAGATTTTTTGTGACAAAGTGGCATCAAAGGTAGTTTTTTATTCATCTCTTTTTGATGCTAGTATGTTTTTAGGTTGTCCTGTTAGATAGAATGTAGGATTATTAGTACCTAAGAGGTAGTTATTGATAAAGTCCCTGACTGAATATCATTGTAAGGAGCCTAAAGTCACTATGGGTGTTTGGGAAAAGTTTCATTGAGGAGTGTTTGGATCCAATTATAGGATTTTATTTTCTTATAGTCTAAGTATCTTGAAAATAAAAAATTTTAATTCTTCTTTATAGAATTGATATTCCTATATCTCTTTTTTGAGTTGTTGATCTGTGCATCACTTCTGATTCTTTTAGTGTTGTATGTTGATATTGTGTATCATCATGACTCTAAAGCAATATTTGAATAAGATATATGAGGAATATAATGGTGAACCACAACAAGTGAATCCGCCAATGAAATATAATCTTTTTGAGATAGTGGTTCACACCATCTAAGATCTGGGATAAGTACCTACACCCATTCCCGTATATGATTCGGTAGTAGAACATCAAGGGGGAGAATCTATAGGTGGTGATTCAGAGTTCCTTTACCACATTAACAATGTTTTAATTGTCCTAAAGAGGATAAGGGTTTGTAGAAAATATTGAATTTAAATTTGAGTTCTTTGAAATTTGATAATCTATAAAGATGAAATTCCTTACCTTAAAACACGAGGGGCCTAGAAGGAGATGGTAGAATTTGATAGTGAAAAAAATCCAAAGGGTTTAGAGTTTAAGGATTTTATATCTATTTTAACTGATCAGTTCTATCTAAAATCTACGACATTGGGAAAGGCTATAGAGTTTCTCAACCAACAGTATATTGAGAGGAATTTGATATAGTATGTGAACTATTTTATAGAGCATTTTCAATTTTCACCTAATGTTATATCCAATGAGAGGAAGAGGGATTGACGGTTTTAGTTGTGTCTATGACTTGATATCTAATCATAGTTTTTGTTGTTGAAGTTCACTTCTTATTTTTATGTGTTGGATAGAGTATTGATCATTGATATTGACCTGGATAGTAAGTTAGGGTTTACATGAGATCCTTTTTCTCATAGTGGATGTTTTTTTATCCCATTAAAGGGAAGAGGAATCATCATTAGTCTCTTGGTGTATCTAGATAGAAAAAAATGTCTATACCTCATGTAGTTTATAGCATAGGTCTTTTAAATAACTCCCAATGTGGGAAGGTTAGGCATTCAAATGGGTTTTTACTGAGGTTACCAAATATTTGTAGTTATTATGGTCAATTGGGAAACCTAAAAAGGTTATTCCATATTTTTGTTTCTCCGTGTAGTAGAATAGGCTCATAAGCAACAAAAATTATTATGGAGCAATAATATTCTTAAATAACTAAGGGGTTCTAGCCACAAGAATCTAGATAAAATATTCCCCATGCAATGGAATATTTCTAGAGGAAGTTGATTCAAGTTTGGTGACTTTGAGAGGTACCATCACTATAGATCCATATTTAGTGACCAATTAATTTGATATTGGTTCATCTCACTCATTTATATCAACTCATTTTTTGAACCTGCTACACCTTCAAATGAAGATTTTTTTATGTGATAGATATTACTACACCTTACGAATGAAGATAGATCATGATCTTCGATGTCTAGATTTTGTCTTCTCTTTAACAATGTTTGAGATTTCTTTTAATTTTCTAGTTCTTGACATGAAACCTCTTGACGTCATTTTCATAATGGATTAGATGATTTATCATAAGTCCTGAAATGACTATTATCTTTGGTGGGTATATTTTCCAATTCTCGTTGGCGGTTTGCTCTCTCTTTCAAGGAGAATGGGACTTGAGGCCAGTAGATCTAGAAATCAGATTTTAGAGTTGGGGAGGGTAATATAGGTGTTTTCGTTTTTTTTTACTTGGAGAAATAATCTTTGAGTAATGATATACCTCCATATTTCATCGAGTCTCCCAATGTATTTCTAGATGACTTTTCTGGGTTTCCACTAGTAAGAGAGTTGGATTTTCCATGGATTTAGTACATGGTACTCAGCTAGTGTCTCTTCATTATTAACTTATGGAACCAGATAAACATAAAGTTTTTAAGACATAGTTGGATGATTTTTTGGAAAATGTTTTTATATGACTGATTATGTAAACTTTGGAATCCCCAGTTATCTTTGTAAAGAAATTTGATGGGACACTTCACCATTGTGTTGATTACTATGAAACCCATCAAGATATGGTGAAGAATAAGTATATGTTACCTATATTCATGATTATTTTTACCCATTGAAAGGGTTTATGTGGTTTTCAAATATCGATCTTCAATCTAGTTATCAACAATTAAGAATTAAAGAATATTATATTCAGAAGACTATCTTCAAGAGTAGGTCCATTATGAGTATCTTGTTATTCCATTTAGTCTAAACAATTCACCTATGGTATTTATAGATTTGAGGAATAAAATATTTCATGAGTACCTTTAATAATTTTTGGTGGTATTTTTTGAAACATCTTGGTTTTCTCTAAGTCAATAAATGATCATGTGTATCATTTAAGAGAATTTTTAGAAATATTGATAGATCATATACTTTATGCAACGATTTTAAAATGTAAATTTTAGATTTAGTAAGTAAAGTTCTTGGGACACATGGCCTCAAAAAATGGTATTTTAGTTAATATTAAGAAGGAAAAGATTATTATGACATGTGAGAAATAACGTAATGTTTTTGAGGTATAATGCTTCTTGGTTTTGGAGACAACTTACTATAGGTTTATTAAATATTTCTCAAATATGGATTCTCCAATGAACAATCTCACTTGAAAAGGCGTAAAGTTCTTATGAAATGAAATATGTTAGAGTTATTTTGTTGATCTGAAAAGTCTTATAGCTTTTGTGCGATTGTTAACTCTTCTAGAGACTCAGAATATATATGTAGTATTTTGTGATCCATCTGGTTTGGGTTGGGGCTGAATCTTTATGCAGAGTGATCATGTTGTATCCTATGGTTTTAGATAGATTTGGACTTATGAGAAGAATTATCCAACCGATGATATTGAGATCATAGCTATGCTACAAGCTCTTATAGAGTTGTTAGCATTAAATTTTTGGAGAAAGGTTTATTATTTATTCTAACAACAATATATTGTGTTATATATTCTCTCAAAATTATTTTAATCTTCAATAGATGTGTTGGCTGGTGTACCAGAGATATTTTGATTTTGACATTTCCTAAACCCATGATAAGGGGAATGTCATTTCAGATAATTTTATCAGGAAACATCCAACCCATGCCATGATAAAATCTTTATAAGAGTGGAATTCAAGGGATATCTATTCTCTATTTCAATTGGGAGTCTGGGAGAATGGGTTTAATATTGTTTTGGAAAGTATAAATTTGACCTCCTATATTCTCAAGATTATTATATGGGGAAAACATTTTGATGATCAATTCTATGGAATTTGGGACTCTCTTTAGGATAGGGAGAAATTTAATGGGTGTATGTTCTCTTCATTGGGTATCATATGTTTTCATAACTAGTGCATTAAGAATTTTTCTATAAGAAAGGTTGTAATATAGGATTTCATAATTTCTAGTGGGTGGTGAAAATCATAATAAAAATGATGTTCTACGATAGGCAGTGATGAATTTGGTGTTTAGGCATCATATGATACATCACTAACTATGTTTCTCACTATTATATATGCCTATAGGTCAAAGATTAGAACTGGATACCTTTTTGTTTTCTTTAGTCACTTCTAGTGCTAACTTGGAAGTGATATAAGATTTATATAGACTTTGTGGTTTGGTTTCTTTATACCGATTTAAGGAAGAATTATATATGGTTGGTGATCAATAGGATGACCAAATCATCTCACTTTATACCCATTCAAGATACAACCAAAGTTTTGGATTTTGGAAATCTCTATGTGAAATAGATTTTCTGTTTGTATAGAGTGCCTTCTACTATAGTCTCTGATAGGGATCCCCATTTTTCATCTCACTTTTGGAGAGGCATCTATGAGGAAATGAGATGTTAGGTATTATTGAGTAGAATGTATCATCTATAAAATAAGTACAAATATAATGAGCTATATATATTCTTGACGTAATGTAATGTTCTTGTGTTCTTGACTTTCGTGGTGCTTGGGGTGTACATTTGGGACTGGTTGAATTTTTCTATAAAATTAGTTTCCAATACACTATAATAATAGATCATTTTGGGGAATTTTATGGTCTTCCTTATGGATCTATATTATGTTGTTCCGAGATTAGTTAATCTTCCTTGGTTGGACTGATCTTAGTCCATGATACACCATCAATGATTTAGTCAATTCATCATAGAATATTGATAGTTAAAAGTTGGTATAAATCCAATGCTGATCTTCATTGACAATCGTTGGAGTTTTTAGTTGGTTAAAAGATTTTATTGAGTGTCTCAACTCAGTTGGGTCATTAACATATTGGGAAGCATGGAAAATGTACCCTGATATTTTTAGCTCATTTTGAGATTGATGGGAAGGTGGGGAAAACATCTTACCATTTGAAACTTCCACCATAATTGAATTTTATCCACAAAATTTTTCATATATTATATCTTTGAAAGTATCATTCTGTCCGTTCTCATATTCTTAGCTTAGAAGATCTTAATGTTTTACATGATTTATATGTGACTGAGAATAAATTCAGTATTGTAGATTCAGAGACAAAGTTTCTTCAAGAGAGGATGACAACTTTGACCCCTGTTTTTTGGTAGCATGGTTATGATTCACATGAGAAGTAGGAGAATTAATAATTTATGAGATGGAATTGGACACATATCTTTGATTTTGAATCTTCATGGTAGGATTTATAAGGATAAAATTTGTTTATGGTGGGGGGGGGGTATAACATCATTTTCAAAGGTACAATATTTTGTTACCTTTTATCATCCCCAAAACAATGAAGGTTTCTTTGGGATGGTGAAAATTTGTTAAGTAAAATGATATAAATATTGAGTATGTATGTTTATTTTAATTAATGGAGTTCGGGTATAAATGTGTAAATAGTTTTATAGGTAAAATTTAGGTTTGGGTTTAGTTGGAATCTTTATGGGAAGTTTTGCAGGGGCTGTTTTCAGGAACCAGCTGCAGATAGAATTTACACCACAAATAGTTTGTTTAAAACATAAATTTTTTTTGGACATAAGCCATGTAAATGGATTATGGCATAAAATTATATACACCATAAATAATTAACGTATGCCATAAATTAATCAATTGAGATTTTTAACCAGAGATGATGCCTTTTTCAGCATATGTGCTAGGTGGGGTGTATTACACTATAAAAATAGATATTATTACATAAATCTACCCAAACCCAAAATATTTATTTGTGATGCATTCATGATTTATTTTGGAATTAAATAGGTGAATCTCTCTCAGCCTTTATGCTTTCTCTCTCATGTAGTGAGAGAATCTATACCTCTCGGGTGTCTCAGTTAGGCATTTTATCTCTAGTAAATATCCCTTTTTTTGGGATTCTCCTTCCTTCTATTATCCTTCATTTATAATAGTGTTATTCCATTATTTTTGATTGAATCAATGATTGGTCTTGATTAATTGTAATCTCGGAATTCCTTTATGATATCCTTCACCTTTATTCTTCATTGGCATTTATCATGGAGAGTGTTGATTTGATCGTTGATTAAAGGATGGTGGTTCTATATAAACATAAATTTCATGATATTTTCTAAATGAGTTTTTAAGTGTTTTAAAAAAAATGTGTATTTGATATTATTTATGTTTTATTTTGAAAATGGCATAGAAATTTTGAAAAATAACCATTTTAAGGGAATTGAAATTGTTGGGTGGATTTGAGGAAAATTGAAGACTTGATTTCTAAATTGATTTGATGATATGATTTGATTTTAAACCTTGATATAAATGGTTTAAATTGAATGATAATTTGAACAGTTGATGAATTGATGAAAACCTATGATTTTTTTGAAATGATAAAGGCATGTTGATAACTAAAATAGTGAAATTGTATTTTGAATTTATTTTAAATGATTTATTTTCATATGATTGATTGATTGATTGAATGATGGACATGTAATCATGGGAATTTAGTTAGAAGATGGGGCAATCATGCTAGAACTATAACTCCCTAAAAATAGATTGATGATAACAACATTAACTAAACCAAGTTTGGAATAATTTCCCATAATGGGATCCCCTAATGGGTTGTTGATTTGAGTGTGCATGCCTACCTTGAGATGTGATGATGATTTATATGTTTGAGGATATTATTCCTAGAAACTAATGCACCCCGTGTAATATTACATGGTTCTGTGATATGTTTTATTTTATGATTACATTACATTGATTATTAAACTATTTTATTTATGTCAACTTCTTTATATAAGTGTATTATATAAAATGTTCGTTTGATATTTTTCTAATATATTTACCATAATTTTTATTATGAAATCATGTTTTAAAAAAAATATGTAAATTCCATGCAATGACTTATTTATTTACATTTAGAGAACAATTCTTTAATTATTATGGACTTGATTATAGAAAACTTGGTGAGACCCTACTGGGATGTTTATCTCACACACTACATTTTCCTTCAAGTGTTTAGAGATTATCACATGTTATGTTCAATTAAAGGGAAAGTGCCTCTTGGAGGAGGTGATGTACTTGATTTAGGGTACATAGACTGATGAAGGTGATCAATGGATATGTGATCCACTTGTTACATTGTTTTTATATGATTTACTTTGATAGATTTTGGGTTTTTTGATGATTTATTATTTATGTACTATTTTAGCAATTTTTTTTGGTACTTTATCCTTGATGAGTGTCGGAATACCAACTTGTATTGTATATGTTATTCCACTATATATAATAAAACATTTACTTATTATATATTTTATGATGCTAGGTTCTATTTTCCAACCCATGGGGATTGGGAATACCCTTCGAGCTATGTCATATTCAGCTTTGGTATCAGTGTACCAGGGTATCTTGGCTAGTTTTTGATAGTTTTTATGTTTAATCTATTGAAGGATGAAGCTGTAAATCTTCAAGGAAAACATGAAAGATCAAAGGATGTCTTTTATACAAATTAGAAATTCATCTGTACCTAGTATAAAATATGAGTCTCTCAAGATTTAGTATTAAAATTTATAGGATCAACATCTAAGAAGGATTTTTATGCTTTGGGAAGAGATTTTGCTGACCAGTTTCTCCAACTAAAAGGAGAGGTGGTTTTTAAATATAATTAGAGTGATCTGAAGATGTTTTTGGCTAACCGGTTTGAATTTGTAATGGGATTTCGTTTAAGTTATGGTTGGGATTATTTATCTGGATAAGAATGATTTTGATGTATTTAGAATACTAGAACTATTATTTATTGATATTTCTACCATGTATGAGAATATTAAGTGTTTTTTATGTGATAGTGTGCATCTACACACTCTTTTTGAGAATCAGAAAGAGTTGGTAGAATGGTTAGCATCTCAAGAACTAAGCATTATTGAGTTTCTAAATCTAATGAGAACCACAATGGATAAGTATTTACAATCTCATGAGATAGTTCATAATTTTTTTATGGTTAATTTGGTTGACGTATTGAAGGTGAGTCAATATTTAATGAAACTATTAAGAGAGTGTGCTTCACCATTGAATAATATTTCCAAAGATCTGATGATGGAGTTGATGATTGTGCATAAAATCATACATATTATTTAACCACTAAATCTTTTATTAATGAATCCAAACCATTTTCTAGTCCTTTCTCTCATCGTACTTATTAACCATTGTTTTTCTTGAGTTGAAATTCATTATCACCTAGAATCATTTATCTATGAAACTATTTTGTTATTTTTTATAGTCACTTTGTTTCTATGCCTATGAATCTTCATAATTTTCTTATCTTTGGATTATGTGACATTCACATATAGTTCTACAAGAATTTAGCTTTGTTTTATTCCATTTTTAAACATTTATTTTATCTCAAAAAAGGGGGATAAAACTAGATATTTTTTCCCAAATAGAATTATCCAATATTGTTTTTTTCAAAATTTGTTTTATTTGTTTGACAATTAAAAACCTATTATTTTTGTGTTTCTTTAAATTATATGGGGTTTTAATCATAAAAAAGGGAGATATTTTTCGGTATACATAGGTCAATCCAAAAATATATCACTAATTATCATTGATTTTTATGATAAAAAACACCCTCATTAGTTTTACTAAAAATGTGAAGTTGAGTGGGTTTTAGGCTTATATTTAATTAAAAAATTACTTTAAATTTTGTAGAATTTTCAAAGCATTTTATTTGATCTTTATATTTAGGTGAAATATTATTATTTAAGACATTCTAGAAACTTTAAAGAAGTCTAGAATAATTTTTAAAAAAGAGATGTTAAAACATAATGTTGGTATCCAACCCTATATTTGGAACCACACATTTGAGATGAATGTTATGTTCTAGATCATAACTTTTGTTAAGGAACCTCATGTATGAGTACATCTGTAATGACCTAGAATTCTATCAATGAAATATCAATTCTTATAATTATGTCATGTAGTATAAATCACATTCATTACAAAGAAAAAACAACAAAAAATTATTTTCATAAATGAATAACTATACATTAGTCAGAAAATAAACTAATAATAATGTAAAATATTATAGTTGGAAATAAATAAAAAATAATTGAAAAAAATATGATAATTTGGATCTGTTTGATCCACCAGAATGACAGCACTCATGAAAAATATTTAGAAATAAAACACGATTTTAATAATAAAATATTTATTTTGAAGTTTAAGGTATTTAAAAACTTTACATAAAATGGAAGTTAATGAAGAGTGAATGGAATGAGAGGTATTTATAGGAAGTGGTGAAGCCATATGACCATTAAAAATCTGATTGTTGGAAAAGTAATCTGACCGTTATGAATATTAATCTGAATATAAGAATAGTAGAATTAAATTTGAACATGTAAAATAATATTTAGGTATCATATAAATTAAAAATATAATATTTTTAAACCACGGTACAAGAAAATAATTGTTTTAAAAATAATTAAATGTTTGTATTTTTATAAAACCTAAATGTTTTAATCGCACTTTTATAATAAATGTAATTATTTTTAAATAAATTATTTAAATAAAATGGATTTATAAATTAATATTAAGTTTTATTATTATGATAACATAATTTAATGAGACCCTATGTAATTTTTCAAAGGGTCATAAAATTGATTATAATATTAAAATAGATATTATTCAAATAAATTATGATTTTTTTAAAATTTAATTAATAATGTTTAGAAATTTATTTTTATAAAATGAATTCCATTTTCTGAATATTAATTTTGAAAAAAAATTATATTTATTTTTAGATATTTTTCTAAATTACTTGAATTTTGGGTGAAATTGAAATATGGTAATTTACGGTATTTAACATTATAAGCTAAATACATGATTTTTTGAGTCATGGATGATGTAAGAACCCCTTAGTTCAAGTCACATGAACTATTTACTTAATATAGTCATATTAATCAATACTATTGATATTCATGAGTCAAAATAATAAAATAATTAATACAATAATAAAAAACACCCCTCTCCACCCATTGTAAATACCACCCCTCCCAACCCCTTCTCCTCACACATTATAAGACTTGAATATTTTCAAATATATAAATGAAACCCTCTCCTCACCACTCTTCCCATGTCTAGGTGATTCTTTTATCATCAAAATACCAATTCCAAGCTCTTTAAGGTGTCATTCAAAGATGTGATCTTCCAAAGGCACCATTCTCAAACCACCTCTTTTAATTTCTTTCCTTATTCTATATTCTCCCCACATCATTCATCCATAAAATCATAATAAATTTAGTATATTGTATAATTTTTTTAATTCTAATGGAATATATTATATCCATCCTTTTTCTCATCTCCTTGAATTCAAATAAATGAAACCATTGTCAAAATTATGGCAGTTAACCATCTAGGTTGATAATGAGTTTTTTCCATTAACACCTTCAAGGATACTCATAAAAATATTATTATGGTTAAATAATATTTTAAAAAGGGTATTGTAAATAATTTCATGTTTCTTAAGTAATATATAGACATAATATTAAATAAAATGAAACTTGTTCATGATGGTCGGTATAACTGCCTAAATGAATTAACCACACAACGATAATGTTTTTACTCAAAGAACTATACCCATGTAATAAAAAATGATATATGGGGCCACTTAAAAATGTTTAATGTCATTAAAACATTTCATTTCACTTCTGAATTACTATTCCAAATTTATTATTGTATCCATAATTATACACAAGTTAACCGACCATGAAACCATAAAACTGATGCTCCCAAAATGATGAAATTGAATCTTATAATTCATCAGAATGTCCATAAATGAACTTAATAAAATTAAAATAAAAAAAATTATATGGAGGAGGTTCTGAATTAAGTAATTAATGAATCAAATTTTATTATCCAAGACATTATGTGTTGGTGAATAATTCATTTAGACATAAGGTAAGGGATATCTCCAAACCTATATATTTCATTTGGGTTACAAACACTCTCTCTCTTATTCAATTTAACCCTTAAATACACTTATATAATTCTTCCATATTCTTTATATATTTCACACACACACACAAATATATCTTAATTTAAATTTCTTTTTTGGGAAATACATTTTTTTTAAAGTCTACCTTCTCAGTTCCTCTCGACAAGCAAACTCGATTAAAGGGAACTTCTTTGTATCTTACCAATTTTCAATTACACTGTATAAAATATTTTAATCCACCATAATTTTAATAAAATAACTAAATTAATTATGAAAAAAAATTAGTTCAATGATTATTTTTATAAATAATTTTTCCTTTATTCACTTTAGTGAACCTTCATTCTATTCCCTAAAACAATGCTTAAGTGGCACATTTCTAAAGATACATTAACAATATTTTTCATGTTTTCAATTATGTTTTAATTCATTATTAATGATATATTATTATATTTCTTTCATTAATTTCGAATAAAAATATAACTACCTTATTTCATGGATACCATTATGATACACCCTTTGGGTTTTCCTTATGACATGATTACGAAACCCATTTCTTTCCATGGGTAGCCCTTATAATTATTCCTTTGGTTTAATTTCCTTACGTGGAACCCATATGCATGTACATGTTATGATGGGCACACCTCGATGGAACTCCAATTCATTGGGTAATGTTTTAATCTCTTGAGACTTTATGTATGGGGTTAGGGAGTAAACCTAATCCATTATGGGACTCTATCCACCATTTCATATCATATTGGTAGTAATCCTTGACTCATTTTTATTTCATGATATATGTTTCTGCCACATTTATATATTTACATGATCATATGATTCCATGTTATATATGTTATGCTTCTATATGTTTATTCATGAGACATTTCATTTAAGTTATCATTTTATGAATTCTAACTCACATGTTATGCTTCTTTTCCCTATTATTCCCATACAAGGATTTTTATATCACCCATTTTATCTATTTATTCCATAGGTTATTCTATAAAGTTTTTGGCATTCAAATGGATTTAATTGATCATTATGGAGATTAATAAAAATATGTTTTATTCTAGTTTCTTTTTTTTCTAATTATATACCTGGTCTTTAAAATATATTAAGATTTTCAATCCTTAGTTTTTATTTAATAGATAATTATGCATAAAATCATGTACTTACATTTTTAGAATAATTGGGTTACTATAGTTGGTATTCGAGGATGGGCTAGTTATTTTTGTGGATTAGGGGTATAAATATTTCGTAATAAACATAGGCACAAGTCTATGTATAGGAAACATTTCCATAGATAACCTAGAATTAAACTTATAGAATCATTAGTTAGGATATAAATTTCATATATAATTTTATCCTTATATGTTTATAGTTTCCCTTTTATATTATCATTCGATAATCAATCAAGTTCCCTAATTTTATTTTTTCTTTTTTAGTTAATGGATAGAAATAGGAGAACTCATCATAAGAACCAATGTGATAGGAAATATGATGATTTCTTTAATGAGTTTCTTAAACCAATGGGAATGGGAGATCAAAAATAAATTACAATACTAGTTCAACTAGATCAAGCTAGGAATAATAACATTAATCGTGTGGAATACCCTTCTTTTTATAAGAAAGAACAAGTTTTGGTCGAATCCATTATGCAGAAAAGGAAATCAATATTTAGTTGATATTTGGATCAACTTATTCTGGAACAATGGATTAACTCCATTGAGAAGATATTATATATAATCATGTACTTAGAATAAGATAAATTAATGTTGGATTATTATCATTTTAATGAGGAAGATGATCGGTGGTGGAAAATGATCAAGAACGTGAAGTGTAAAGTGGAAATTGATTCCATAGAATGGAAAGTATTCAAGAAAATATTTTTAAGAAATATTTTCCTTGAAATCTATGTATTAATATGGAGAGAGTGTTAATTAGAGTGAAGAAAAAATAATATGAGTCTATTGGGGCATACATGGAAAAATTCATAACGATTTCACCATATACCTTTGTATTTTTCATGAACACTGAAAGAAATGTGGATTTATTATTTAATGGATAAAAGATGTGTCTACAAAAATTCTTATTGATTTGAAACTTTCAAATATATGAATATATTTTCCATTGTTACATTAAGGTTTATATGGATATTGTAAACTCTTAGTGGTTTTATGGGCTTAGAGATAAAAAGAGGAAAATGGAGTTTAATATGGTTAGATCAATAAATAAATCCCATAGAGGCAAGAAAACCCATCATTCGACATGTCAGAAGTGTGGGAAGAAGAATCCCAAGAACTGTAGAGACCCAAAGCTTTATGTACATGGACTTTAAATTATTTTGTGGAATACTTAATACATAACAAAAACAGACACACAAGGATCGTAATAGTTTAGTGTCTTTAGAAACTCGGAATATAAACTTATAATCAAGTTGAAAATTCTTCAAAAACTCCCATAACAATCTTCCCCTTTTTGTTTCCTTACCTAAAACTTTTATTTATCTCCTGGGGAAAATAAAACATAAAAAGGGTGAGATCAAATTCTCAGTAAGGGCAAACATTGATACATAAAACAATCTATAAACATTTGGAAGCAAAAACTTGAACATGAAATTTAAACATCAAAATCTTGAGCAAAGACAGAAATCGTGGAAGTATGTAAGCCATATATCATAAAGGAACACCAATCATGATAAAATATCATGGGAATAAAACATGTAATTGTGTCATCTATTCATCACTTGTTATTATTTCTATAGTATCCAAGGCATTGCTGCTAAGACCATCTTAGTGGACAAAGTCCCTTTCCGAATCGAGTTCACTCCTCGTTCCAGTCCTGTAACTCTGAACCGGATTAACTTACCATTCCAGCCATGTATATATCATAAGATATAAATCTTTACCCAATGCATTGGAGGGAGATATAGGTCCCACCCATCTCATAATGAAATCATTCTTACTTGTGCCACAAAATAAACATACATCATTCATAATAACCCAATGAATAAAATGGGTTTTATGAACATCATCCCATCATCACATAATCCATATATAAAGAAATGGATATCATTTCATAATAAGAAAATTGAAACCATGTAAATCATAGAGACTTTATACTTTAACCATACACATATGAAATAATGTCATCTTAGAAGGAAAATGGTTTTGATAAGACACTTGAAATGAATTCTTGAGGAAAATATCCTTTCTTCTTCAAAATAAATTTCATTTCACAAAACGTCATGAAATTTTAAAAGAAAAAGATTTTGTTTAAAATAATCATGAAATCTTTTGGAGGAATCTTCATGAAAATAAGGCTTTATAAAACCGTAAAAATCCGTTCGTGCCATATAAGTTAAAAAAACTTTCTTCTCGTACTTTTTCCGGAAAAGTCAAAAAGTACCTCATAAAAGAAAGATTCCATACATACCATGTAATAAAAGTCATAAATGGGTAAAAATAACATTAAACATACATGAAACCATTTTTAGGAAACATAGACAATAACCCCAGTAAATACTTACGAATAAACAATCTCAGATAAGAACGAGATTGGAAAAGTTATCCCTTACCTTAGGTCTGATATGCTTCGTACGTATCTGAACCTCCTGTATAATGATTTAAATAATGTCATTGACTTATTACATAATCATATTCATTGTTATGATATCATATATGTTTCACTGATGACTTTCTATTACCCGTTCTTTTGTAAATTTCATGTTAAAGCATTGTTTTGGGTAAAATCATTTCATTTATCGTATGTGTTTCGACTTGTCGTTCTTGATATTATTACTTATATCCTTATTTACATAATTCCAGAATTTAAAACATGATTTATATATAACATATATTCATCATATACATATATATATTATAGATCTATAAAAGAAACGAAGTACACCGTTCATGGAGACAGTAGGCCGTACGTACGCATGAACGTTGTTTTCGTTTCCTTATTGAATTGAATGAAACTAAATAGATGACATATATATATACATATATACATAAATCCAGTAGAATTATTATTTCATATATTTCATTATTATTCATTATATAAATTTTATGATCATTCATGTATGGTTAACATGGAGAATGAATCTCATCGAGTCGTGGAGACGGTAGTCCGTACGTACGCACAAGCGATGATATCGTTCCCATAATTATTGAATAGAATTTGAGTGGATGGTATAATATATCATAATTATTATGATGTTTTAATAACCATATATAGTTATTCTTTACACCATTATACCCATCCATGTAAGGTGTTGGTGGAAAAACAGATTTCACCACGGCGTGGAGATGGTATTCCGTACGTACGCACGCGTGGTGATTTTGTTTTCCGTAGGATGGATAGATGGTGAAATAGGGTTGTTTCATAATTATAATAACAGATCATTATATGAGTTATACTTATGTTATTACTTAATAATGAAACAACTAAAGAAGAATAAGTGGAAGAAGAAATAAAGTTGAAAGAATCGGTAACGGACATTACCTCTTCTTTGAAGCGCCTCTTTGAGACCTACTCTTAGGGCACTAAAATTGGTCTCTGAAGAATACCATAACCTCTAGAATGTTTCTATGGAAGTGGAGAAGAGAATTTGGAAGGGTTTTTCTGAGCTTGAAGGCTCAAAGTGGTGTGAGGATGAGATGGAGGAGGTGCCCTTTTATAAGGGAAGAGAGGGGCACCTTTGGAAAAACTAAAAATATTATTTTATTATAAAGTCATGTTCTGTTTTTAATAGCTCCAAATTGATTTATTTAGAATATAATGTGGGTATGGGTCGAAATAATCTCATAAAATAGAATTTATACAAGTTTAGGTTTCTATTTTAACCTTATCATTTAAATTTAACCTTAAGTTAAATAATTTTACTTTTACCGTGTCTTCTTGTTTTCTTACACTATAAGGTTAATAAACTTACTATAACAAGACAAACGAACCCCAAGTTGTTTATAATTAATATATATAACAGTATCTAAGTCATTTGGCAGAACCTTAGATTTTTAGGTATAAAATAACAATTAATAATATAATATTTTTTTTATAAACTATTTTATGTCAATTTTGACACTATTTGGTAATTGATTTTTGTGAAAATCATAACAGAATTATTAGTTTGAAAAGAGTTAAGTAAATAAAATCTAACATGTCATATTAACCTATAAAATTAGTTAAATTTATAAAAGGTCTCAAATTACATTTATTTGGGTATTTATAACATCAATTATGTCAACATTTCATTAATAAGATAATTACTGTATCATCTTTGTGTCATAAATAAATTAAATTATATAATTTCTAAAAATTATAAATAAAATAACATTATGTAGGAAAGATTTTTATCTTTCTAATGAATATTTAAAGTCGAATTTATATTATATATAACCTTATATTAAAAATGTTTTAGTTATTAAACTTTGATTTTAACCATTTTAACCCTTCTTTAAATAAATTAATAATAAATGTCCTAATCTAATCCAAGTGGACCTAAATGGTCATATTTTATTCCTAAGGTTGTTTTTGGTCGAATTAAACTTATCCAATAGAATTAGGACATGTGTTAGGGTAATAATAATATTATTTTTACCCTTAATTACCCTATTTACTTTTAACCGTGGTAAATAAAAGTAAAAAATTTACTATTCACCAAAAATTATTTTCATCTTATTGAACCACATTTTAGTCCTTGATATTAACCGTGTCTCTTGGGTTTTTGAAATTCAATTCACAGAAGTGGTAAAATTTAATTTAAATAAAAAAAGTCAGTTTTTTAACTACCACTAAGTGGTTTCACTATTCATCAAAAATTGAAGTTTCTCAGAAAAATACCAAAAATTCAGCCTAAGAATTATTTGATATTATGAATTCAAAATTGATTTCTATTTTTACAAATTCATAACATATAAGTGTTATTAATTAATTTTAAATTTAATTCCCGTTATCAAACAAATAGCCTGTTTTTAAGAAATAAAAACAATCAAAAGATTGATACTTGTTTATATCCAATTTCAAAGTGAAATTGATTCCAATGAACAATATTGGATTAAATGGTAAAAATATATTCTAATTACACTTTAAAACCAATTAAAAAAATAATCTAACCATATAAATTATTATGATGAAAAAGTTGTTTTTAATTAAAATATAGCGTGTTTTTACTATTCATTAAAATATGAAAGTTATCAGAATAATATAAAAAATTTATCCAAACTAAATTTTTATATCCTGATTCCAAATAAGAATTTTATTTTGTCAAATTTAACTTATAGACATGTCAAAAACAAGATTTAATGTGGGTGCGCCATCAAAAGGCGTCAAAAATACATTTTTTGAAAAATACTTATTTTACTCGAAAAATTGATTTTGTTCTCATACCATGTTCTAGAAAATGTGTAAGATGAATAAGAATGTTATAAAATTCAAAATGTAGTTGATACTATTCATAACAGGTAGTTCATATAACATATCGTTGTTTAGCAAAACTCAGTATTGCGTACAACACACGCTATCGTGGAAGGTCGTGATTGCGTGTAATGCAACCCAAGTCAGAGATGCGTGTTGTGCAAGCTCCTTTTGGTGTAGCATAAAACACAAGACATTAATGAAATTAAAAAGAATATTTTTCATAAAATCTCGGGGTGTTACATTCTACCCCCCTTGAAATCAATTTCGGCCTCAAAATTCATCAGGGTTATAAATGATTTACTACTCGAAAGTTTATTTAATAGAAACCCACATCGTAAAAAGAAATACCTAAACATGGCTTTAAAAATTAAAGTATGAAACGTAACGGTTACCCAAATTAACTCATCACTGGGTTTCCACGTAGGAGAAGATAGGTGAAAATATGGATATGGAAGAAAAATCTAACCATCAAGTTCTGATGGAGAGTGGTAGAGAACATGGCTATGAAAAAGCCAATAATCACAAATCCATAAATTTGTGATGACCTAGGGTACCATATGATTCATCGGATATAAGGGCACTAGGACAACATTTTTGTTTTTCAAGATCATTTCCCTAAAGTTGAAGAATTTGAATTAGAATAAATACTTACTTTATTTTGGTACAATCTCACTGTTTTTCATGCCTTGAACAATTTCCACTTCATCTCTTAAAGAAATGACATTGAATTTGTTATTCATGAAGTGTTAAAAGATCATGTGATTAAATGACGGGTCATTCCATATGTCTCAAACAAAAGGTTAGAAAAAGTTATTAAATATACATAAGTCGATCTATTGTGAGAATAATCATATATGGTTCCTAAAATGGAATTATACTTCATATATCATACTGCTTAATATAATAAAACTAGTTTCTACTAAACAGGGACTTCTTGTAGGCCAGTGGTAGGTGATAATGGCCAGTCGCACTTCGGTTGTGGGTTCGATTACCACATCCTTGTCCGATGCAATGGGTTGTCGCCCGTCCTGCAGGTTGTTCTTTTTCTAAAACTACATTACTATAACATCCGATCAATAATATCGAAAAAACATCTATCCTTAAAAAATACTAACTTATGTTCAACATAATCCATTCCAATCTTTAGGTTTATCCATAATATTGCAGTCCACTCTCATATTATAGTGAAAATGATTACCAGAGATTTCATATAACAAGCATGTTAATACCATCGTTGATCCCCATATATCATAAGTTATGTCTTGTTGGTCACATTCCAAACATTCGAAGGCCTTAATCATGTATTCTCTTGAAAAATGAATACCCATTTAATTTTAGTGAAAACATGAGTGCTGTCAAAAGTTAACTCTTTCCACATACCAAAACCCCAAAATTCTATATACTCCAACAATGATATAACTATTTCCTTATATCAGTCATGAGCTCATGAATACTGTCAATCATTTCATTTTCTCCTTATCCCTTCATTATGCACATATCATCTTCTTTCCAAAAATATCTCAATCACTTTCCATGGTTACCGGTACCATAAAATTATTGAAAAACACAATAGACTAATACAAAAATATTCCAATACACCATAAAAGTAACTCAACAACATTATTCTTGAATACCAATACATAAACACTTTAATCCATCATCTTCAATGATAGTCCCAGAATAAGTCCTTCCTTGATTTAGAAGTAACTTTTTAGGTCAGGGCATTGAGTTGGGTAATGCCCATGTTCTCCACAAATAAGACATTGAACTCCATAACAGTCTGTCACTCTATGACCCTTTTCTCCACACAGATAACATCTTCCCCTCCATTTGAGGTATTCCTCAAGGTTCTTCTTCGCTTCTTTAGAAATCTCAACCTTACTTTCTTTATGCTCCTCAACATGCGAACAAGCATAAAATTCTACCTTCCTCTTATTTGATGAATTAGGCATTCCACTAAATTTCACCTTGTTAATCATATATTGCGATGACTGATTCAGCATAATCACAATATATTTCCCTCTAGGTATTAAGCATTTTTTTGCTCATAGTCACCAATTTGTCCATTGGATTCAGTGTTAACCAAATCCTTTATGGTTCCCTCCATTGAATTAAACACAAAAAGAATTCTGTGAGAGGAAAAAATCATGCTAGGAAAAACAACATAGTAAAGGGGGAGTACCATTAATATCTAACATCTTAGGTTAAATTCTAAGATCATTACCGTAGTTCTAGGACTATATCCTCTACGTATACTTATCCTTAGGGACATCCCTAAACATACCTTAGAAATATCTCTAGGGATCTCACTAAAGTTATCACATCCTAGTTTCCAGAGGTTGACTAAACCTTTCATCTGATACCAACTGTAGAGACCTGGAGCATGATGTACATGGACTTTAAATTACTTTTTCGGAATACTTAATACATAACAAAAACAGACACACAAGGATCATAACAGGTTAGTGTCTTTGGAAACTCGGAAAATAAACTTCTAATCATGTTGAAAAATCTTCAACAACTCCCATAATGATCTTCCCCTTTTTGTTTCCTTACCTAAAACCTTTATTTATTTTCTGGGGAATATAAAACAGAAAAAGGGTGAGCTCAAATGATCAGTAAGGGAAAACATAGATACATAAAACAATCCATAAACATTTGGAAGCAAAAACTTGAACATGAAATTTAAACATCAAAATCTTGAGTAAAGACATAAATCGTGGAAGTACGTAAGTCATATATCATAAAGGAACATCAATCAGGATAAAATAGCATGGGAATAAAACATATAATTGTGTCAACCATTCAACACTTGTTATGATTTCCATAGTAGCGAAGGCATTGCTTCCAAGACCATCTTAGTGGACAAAGTCCCTTTCTGAATGAAGTTCACTCCTCGTTCCAGTCCTGTAACTCTGAACGAGATTAACTTACCGTTCCAGCCATGTCTATCTCATGAGATATAAATCTTTACCCAATGAATTGGAGGGAGATATAGGTCCCACCCATCTCATAATGAAATCATTCTTACTTGTGCCACAAAGTAAACATACATCATTCATAATAACCCAACGAATAATATTGGTTTCATAAACATTATCCCATCATCACATAATCCATATAAAAGAAATGGATATCATTTCATAATAAGAAAAGTGAAACCATGTAAATCATAGAGACTTTATACTTGAACCATACACATATGAAAT
Source organism: Viscum album (assembly GCA_963277665.1). Taxonomy (NCBI): domain Eukaryota; kingdom Viridiplantae; phylum Streptophyta; class Magnoliopsida; order Santalales; family Viscaceae; genus Viscum; species Viscum album. Next base: position 1,519,314,510 of record OY728153.1, read on the forward strand.
AATGTCATCTTAGATGGAAAATGGTTTTGATAAGACACTTGAAATGAATTCTTGAGGAAAATATCCTTTCTTCTTCAAAATAAATTTCATTTCACAAAACGTCATGAAATTTTAAAATAAAAAGATTTTGTTTAAAATAGTCATGAAATCTTTTGGATGAATCTTCATGAAAATAAGGCTTTATAAAACCGTAAAAATCCATTCGTGCCATATAAGTTAAAAAAACATTCCTCTCATACTTTTTCCGGAAAAGTCAAAAAGTACCTTGTAAAAGAACGATTCCATACATACCGTGTAATAAAAGTCAGAAATGGGTAAAAAGGACATTAAACATACATGAAACCATTTTTAGTAAACATGGACATGGATGAGAACAATAACCCCAGTAAATACTTACGAATAAACAATCTCGGATAAGAACAAGATTGGAAAAGTTATCCCTTACCTTAGGTCCGATATGCTTCATACGTATCCAAACCTATTGTATAATGATTTAAATATTGTCATTGACTTATTACAGAATCATATTCATTGTTATGATATCATATATGTTTCACTTATGACTTTATATTACCCGTTCTTTTGTAAATTCCATGTTAAAGCATCATTTTGGGTAAAATCATTTCATTTATCGTATGTGTTTCGACTTGTCGTTCTTGATATTATTACATATATCCTGATTTACATAATTCCATAATGTAAAAAATTATTTATATATAATATATATTCATCATATAAATATATATATTATAGATCGATAAAAGGAACGAAATACACCGTTCATGGAGACGGTAGGCCGTACGTACGCATGTACGCTGTTTTCGTTTCCTTATTGAATTGAATGAAACTAAATAGATGACATACATATATATAAATAAATCCAGTAGCATTATTATTTCATATATTTCATTATTATTTATTATATAAACTTTATGATCATTCATGTATGGTTAACATGGAGAATGAATCTCATCGAGTCGTGGAGACGGTAGTCTGTACGTACGCACGAGCGATGATATCGTTCCAATAATTATTTAATAGAATTGGAGTGGATGGTATAATATATCATAATTATTATGATGTTATAATAACCATATATAGTTATTCTTTACACCATTACACCCATCCATGTAAGGTGTTGGTGGAAAAACAGATTTCACCACGGTGTGGAGACGGTATTCCGTACATACGCACGCGCGGTGATTTCGTTTTCCGTAGGATGGATAGATGGTGAAATAGGGTTGTTTCATACTTATAATAACATATCAGTATATGAGTTATACTGATGTTATTACTTCATAATGAAACAAATAAAGAAGAAGAAGTGGAAGAAGAAATAAAGTTGAAAGAATCGGTAACGGACATTACCTCTTCTTTGAAGCGTCTCTTTGAGACCTCCTCTTAGGGCACTAAAATTGGTCTTTGAAGAAGCCCAGAACATCTAAGATGTTTCTATGGAAGTGGAGAAGATAGTCTGGCAGGGTTTGGCCGATCTTGAAGGCTCAAAGTGGTGTGAGGAAGAGAGGTAGGAGGTTCTCTTTTATAAGTGAAGAGAGGGGCACCTTTGGAAAAACTAAAAATATTATTTTATTATAAAGTCATATTCGGTTTTTAATAGCTCCAAATTGATTTATTTTGAAGCTAATGTGGGGATGGGTCAAAATCCTCTCATCCAATAGAATTTAGACAAGTTTAGGAATCTATTTTAACCTTATCATTTAGATTTAACCTTAAGTTAAATAATTTTAATTTTACCATGTACTCTTTTTTTCTTACACTATAAGGTTAATAAACATACTATAACAAGACAAACGAAGCCCAAGTTGTTTATTATTAATATTTATACCCTTATCTAAGTCATTTGGCCGAACCTAAGATTTTTAGGAATAAAATAACAATTAATAATATAATATTTGTTTTAAAAACTATTTTATGTCAATTTTGACACTATTTGGTAATTGACTTTTGTGAAACTCATAACAGAGTGATTAGTTCGAAAAAAGTTACTTAAATCAAATATAACATGTCATATTAACCTATAAAATTAGTGAAATTTATAAAAGGTCTCAAATTACATTTATTTGGGTATTTATGACATCAATTATGTCAATATTTCATTAATAAGATAATTACTGCATCATCTTTGTGTCATAAATAAATTAAATTATTTAATGTCTAAATATTATAAATGAAATACCATTATTTAGGAAATATTTGTATATTTATAATGAATATTTATAGTCGAATTTATCTTATGTATAACCCTATATTAAAAATGTTTTAGTTATTAAACTTTGATTTTAACCATTTTAACCCTTTTTAAATAAATTAATAATAAATTTACTAATCTAATCCAAGTTGACCTAAATGGTCATATTTTATTCCTAAGGTTGTTTTTGGTAGAATTACACTTATCCAATAGAATTATTACATGTTTTAGGGTAATAAAAATATCATTTTTACCCTTAATTACCCTATTTACTTTTAACCGTGGTAAATAAAAGTAAAAAGTTACTATTCACCAAAAATTATTTTCATCTCATTGAACCACATTTTAGTCCTTGATATTAACCGTGTCTCTTGGATTTTTGAAATTCAATCCACAGAAGTGGTAAAATTTAATTTAAATTAACAAAAAGTTAGTTTTTTTACTACTACTAAGTGGTTTCACTATTCATCGAAAATTGAAGTTTTTCAGAAAAATACCAAAAATTCAGCCTAAGCATTATTTGATATTCCGAATTCAAAATTGATGTCTATTTTTCCAAATTCATAACATATAAGTGGTATTAATTAATTTTAAATTTAATTCCTGTTATCAAACAAATAGCGTGTTTTTAAGAAACAAAAACAATCAAAAGATTGATACTTGTTTATATCCAATTTCAAAGTGAAATTAATTTCAATGAACAACATTGGATTAAATGGTAAAAATATATTATAATTACACCTTAAAACCAATTAAAAATATAATCTAACCATATAAATTATTGCGATGAAAAAGTTGTTTTTAATTAAAATATAGCGTGTTTTTACTATTCATTAAAATATGAAAGTTGTCAGAATAATATGAAAAATTTATCCAAAGTAAATTTTTATATTCTGATTCCAAAGAAGAATTTTATTTTGTAAAATTGAACTTATAGAAATGTCAAAAACAATATTTAAAGTGGGTGCACCATCAAAAGGCGGCAAAACTACATTTTTTGAAAAATACTTACTTTACTCGAAAAATTGATTTTGTTCTCATACCATGTTCTAGAAAATGTGTAAGATGAATAATAATGTTATAAAATTCAAAATTTAGTTGATACTACTCATAACAGGTAGTTCATATAACATATCGTTGTTTAGCGAAACTCAGCATTTCGTACAACACATGCTATTGTGGAAGGTCGCGATTGCGTGTAATGCAAGACAAGTCAGGGATGCGTGTTGTGCAAGCTCCTTTTGGTGTAGCGTACAACACAAGACATTAATGAAATTAAAAAGAATATTTTTCATATAATCTCTGGGTGTTACAAGAACTTTCTAAAGGGAGCCAGGAGATGATTCAAATTATTAAAATATGTGTGAATCATTTCCAATTGTATCCTATAAATCCTTTAGAGGTTTAGCGCTTTTTTAATCTATATAGAGGCACTCAGGTTGAATCCTTAGTGATGGTACTTGTTTAATGTCAATTGTTTTTTGATTGTCTTTTTAATGGGTGTTTTTTTCAAAGATTATGTAAAATGAAGGATTTATGTATTTGGTTTAAAATTTTAATAATTATTGGTGAGAGTTCATAATTATGGGGTAAATATTGTGATATCATTGAGCTTTTCTATATATTTCACTAAATTAAATCCAACTTCACAAGATGATTTCTGATTAGAATTCTCAAATGTTTTGGGTTTAATCCATGCCCAACTAGGGAAATGATCACGATCAATTTAAGATGATGGAAGATTCAATATTACTAAACCCATATGTACTTTTTGTTCCAATATTCCATGAAATAAACATGTCTAAAAAAACATGTCATTAATCCATGACATTTGAAGTTCAACATACACAATACCAATTTAAGGATTATTAATTGAGAAAAATATTCCAATCAATTACCATTTTCCAAATTATAACTCACCCCAATGATATATTTACTCATAAACTGAGGTGTTTATTAATATGATTTATGTTTTTTAGGGCAATGAGTTAAAAAGAGAATAAAAAAAGGTATTAGATAAGAGTAGTGCACTGAACACACACACACGATGAAGAGAATTAAACACATACTTTCAATTGAAATAGAAAGAGAAATAAGGGAATGATTTTAAACTTGATTTAAAAAACATAAATAATTTTAATATTAAAAAATATAGGCAGGATTACAATTATAAATCAAGATGAAGATTCATGCTTTAATATTTAATTGAAATGGAAACAAACTTACACAATAAAAATTGAAAATACTTAAAATACATAAAAAGAAATCATAGAGGAATGGTTTCTCAAGTCCAAACATGAGTTTGGAAGGTCTTACTAGTCCCTTGTAAAGTCTATGGTTATGAAAAAACAATCATCCTAATCTCTAAAATTCCACCCCCTTGAAAAGAGAATAGGGGGTGGGGGTATTTATAGCCCAAGGTGGAAGACTGTTTGAAATCCAAAATGGTCCCTCAACTTGTCTCGACATTGTGACCATTTAGATAGTTTAATATTGAGATATATTATTCTTATTAGTTTTATATATTTATGTGGAATGTTCAGCCTTAAAATTTGGAGGTCATTGAACTTTTGGAGCCAATGTTATTAATGTTTTGGTAAACTGTGTTCTTCTGTACATTTTTGGGTCGAAGTTTTCCTTGGTCTAAATTTAAATGCATTTTAGGCTAGGAACATTCCGTAAAATATAAGCCATTTATTTTAAAAAGTTTTTCCTATATATCTTTTATTTCATAATACAATATATCAGCTCAATTGGATAATTAGATTTGGTTAAAATTCAATAATAGTGGAATGTTTGTTAATTATCAGACTGAATTGTGAGTTAGACTTCAAAGAATCAGTTGGGCCAATTTTTGGTACATTTGAGCCCTAAAAATTTATCCAATATGTGTCTTGATATTCAAGAACATGTTATTGAATTTCATAAAATTTTGGATTCTGTATTAAGCCCATAAATTCTATCTTCATGGTTGTTATAATTTATTTTACTCATTATTTGGGCCTTATTATATAGCCCATATAACCCTTTAGATATAATAATTGGCCCAATATCCCTTTGAATTATTTCTAGGAATTTAATTATGAAACCTAAAAAACAATTAGCACACAATTTTTATAATTAGGGTGGGAGTTATAATTAAACTTTTAAACTAAATCTAACCTATAATAATTCAAATAATGATCAAAAATTATATTTTGTATTGAAACATTGGTATTTCATATCTATTATAAACTATTACTATAAAAGTATTAAAGTAAGTAGAAAAAAAATTAAGAATAATGAATAACATCAACTCCCCCACACTTAGGATTTTTCACGTCCTCATTTACAATAAATACACAACTAAATCATTTTCACTCACTAACAAATATTAAAATTTTATTTTCACAAAATATTGGAGGTCTAGACTTGTTCACTCATACATAAATAATTCCACCAAAAATTGTTAAAACAGTAATATTCATAAAAAAATCATTTCCCTTGCTGAAAAATAGAAATGGAAAATGTAGGCACTCATAACTTACTCCACTCAAGATGATAAAAATTTATTTATGGAGGTTCACACATTCACCAACCAAAAGTGAAAATCTTAGAGTTTGAAAGAGCTCCAATCTTATATTACATATTATAAATTGAAAAATAATCCAGAGGTGTTTTTAGGGGTTTTCATTGGATATGGTATGGTAGGAATATAATGAAAAAAATATTGGAAAAATGGGGTAAAACTTCAATATGGGAAAATAAATGCACAATTTTTAAATTTAAAACATACAAGGAAATGGAAAAACATATTAACAAGGGAATGAATTTGTGAAGGAGGAAAAGTGAGGGAGAAAGTCGTAAGGGGTTGAAATGATAAAATATTTACAAAAACAAAAAACTCCTCCCAACTACACAATAAATGATGATGGAAGTGTTCTTTTGTTTTCTTTTTTATTTGTTTTTTGAAATTTGACCTTGTAGAAAATCTCACACTCATATTAGAACCCATATTTGATCTCTTCATGAAACTAATTTTAATAGTTATAACAAGTTCCACGGTTGATTAAGAGTGATTTTTGACCCACCCAAGACATAAACATTTCTTTTTTTTTCATTTTTTTGTTTTTATATCTTTTGAACACTTTTCAATATCATTTTAACAATATGTCATAAACATATATACATTTCCAAACCTCACTTAATTAAAACCTCTCCCACACACTTAACTGTATTCTTTACCTCAAAAATATGATAAAAATTTTTAAATCAATGAAATAATATCCAAAATGAAATCCATTCCACCACAATTATATTTAAATAAATTATGAAATGTAAATCTTTGTAGATGTTGGGTGGGGCAAGGTTCTGGGATTATATTGTGGCCAAAAAAGGTCTTTCATAAGCTCTAAGGGAATTACAAAAAGAGGATAAATGCAAGGTTAATGTGATTCTATTTTGTTATTGTGATTCTCATGGGATTTAGAAAGTGACTCTATCATATTAATGTACACCAAGGTAGAAAATTCAGCTCAAAGTTCCACTAACTCAAGACTCAGAATTATTGGTGTAAAATACGAAAAGATAGACATATGTGAACATGGTATGAAAGATAATGTTGTTCCTCATGGTTGGGGAACATTTATTTTCCAAATTTAAATTGACCATTCAAAATGTTTTGGTCTTAAAAAAATATTTATCCAAATTTGAAATGAAAATAAAAAATGTTTGAGATGAAAACAAGTCATTGGACTCCCCAAAAAGGTTGGAAAAAATATGAACATTTAATGGTGATTAATTATGACCCTTTTTTGTATTTTTTTTAGTTTTTTAGTTTTTTTAGTTTTTTATTAAAATACACACCCACAAAAAAAGAGAACGAGGAAAAAATGTTTGACAAAGAAAGTGGTTAAAAAAGAGAATGAGAGAGGAATAAGGGAGAGAAAAAGATATATATTTAAAGGGAAAGTGGTGCCCCTGGTTTGGATCTGGTGGGTCACTATCTCTATCCAGTGGTAGGCCTACCACATTAGTTGGGGATCCTATTGAATTCGATGTGGTTCTTGGGATGTGTGTCCTCTCATGGTGATGCATTAACCTATATATGTTAACCAAGAATATATTTTTGCAAGAGGGGTCTTGGACTTTCACAAAACCAAATGGGTAAACATTTTTAATAATGAAAGGACCATCCCAATGAGAATTAATCTTAAATGGGTAAAGATGAAATTGTGAATTAGAGAGAGTTACCTTTTCACCTTAAAGGAATACCTTTCATAGGATGTGTTCATCATGGATTTCCTTATCCTTTTCTTTATAGAAATTGTAATTCTCATAAGAATCTAGTCGAAGATCATGCAATTCAGTCAACTCTAATAATCTCACTTCACCCGATTTTTCAAAAATAAAAATTACAATATTTAAAATACCAAAATGACTTATGTTTGAGTTCAACTGGTAAATGATACGTTTTACCAAAATATATCATAAATATATCAATTTTAACGGGTGTTTTATAGGTAGTTAGATACGACAAAAGTGCTTATCCAATTTTTTTGGCTAGTCTTTTCTGGTGGTATTTATAATTATTTCAAGAAAATTTTCACTTTTATGTTAGGAAGTTCAGCCTTGCCATTTTTTTGGGGGTGATATGTAGTTGAAGTTTTATGTACAACACCATTCTTTTTCAAAAGAGATTCCATGGGCCAATCATGAAAATGAGTTCTTAAGTCACTTATCAAGGCATATAGTGTTCCAAATCGGTGGAAGATGTTTGTTTTTAAGAACTCAATAATATAATGTGAATCATCATTTCTAGTGGGTTTGGACTTAACCCACAAAGAAACATAGTCGAAAAAAATAAGAATGTAAGAGAATCCATTGTAAGGAGGATTGGTCCAATGAAATTGATGCCCCAAACATTGAAGATCTTACAGATGATTAATGTATTTATGTAATTTCATTTATTATGGAAATTGTACCAAACTTTTGGAAAGTGAGATATGATTTACATAACCCATGTGAATCCTTGAAGAGTGAAAGATAAAACAGTACAAAGTCATGGACCATTTGGGAGGTCTATTTTGGTCCATAGTGGCCACCACCAGGAATTGGGTGACAAAATTATAAGATGGAGGAATTTTCTTCTTCATCAACACATCTCATAATTACCATCTCAGCCCTTGTTTTCAAATGTTGGTTATCTTCCCAAAAATAGAATTTTTAATCACATTTTAGCTTTAATTTTTGTTCATTTGAAATATTTTTTATAAAAAACCTAGTAACTAGGTAATTTACAATTCAGGAATACTATGGTAATATTGGAGTCTAATATGATAGGCGTTCAGTTGGAAATTCAGGGTCAATTAATTTAGAATGATAAAAATTATAAATTATACTCAGGTGATAAACCACAGGGTTTTATTTTCCATGTCTATATTTGAACTTAATTTCAAAATTTCATATCATTGAGATCCATATTATTATCCTTGGTTTGGAATCACATTTCTTGATAAAGAACATTAAAGCCTAATGGTCTATAAATATGATGTTTTTGGCTCATAAGGGATATGGTTGAAATTTCTAAATGGAAAAAACCACAGCTAGAACTTACTTTGTGTTGAAATAGTGGGTTCCCTAGAACCAACTATTATGTGATTTTGATTTCCATATCGTTTATAGAGTTAACTATGCATGATTTCATCTTACCATTATAGTGTAGACTTTTTTGCATCCACTATTGAAATGGTAATGTCCAAAGATTAATTGTCGTATCGAAAGGTTATAGCAGTTCCCAGGATATAATGAGAACCTCTAGATACTATGACATTAATCTTAAATATATATTCTATGGTCTAAATACATCTTACTGATTGGACAAAGTAGATGTCTGACCATCAGGTGTTGGGGGATCATAAGCATTCAAACGTCTTCTCATAAAGTTCTCACTTGGTGATCTTTAGAAGTGAGATCATGAGAATAGACTTGCCAATAGGAACTCCACATGTTTCAAGTGTCATTGGATGTTCCTATCTATGATCATGTGTAATGGCCTTCTGACTTGAGATCATTACCAATGTATGTCACTTGATTACGTACTTTGATGCAATATGAAAACCATGGCGATGAAGTCGTGGCGAGGTAGTTTGTGTTGGTTGCGTTGTTGGTGGCATGGCATTGGTTGAATGGTCAAGAAGGGATTTATCGCTTCTGGGTTATGGAAGTAATATATCTCTGGGCATGTTGATATGGATGGAAGTACCTTTATAAGACCATGTCCATGGAAGTCAAGGGTAAATCCATCCAGTTACATCAATAAAAAATAAAGCAAGAAAAGGGTGATGACACGAGAGTGCGTCCTGCTTTATGAGATATTATAGACAAAGAGATTATATTACACAGTGCGTGTTTGTAGGTTGGTTGTCGCTGCTGTGACAATCCTTATTTCTTCAGGGGCCATGATGGGTTTCTAGATCCCACTCTTGGTCTGTGAATACTATTCATGGCTGTCGAAATAAGTTCCTAGAGGGTCACACACAATAGCGTATTCAAGAATCTTCCCTATTCAGTTGAATAGGAGAATTAGACATAGTGGGCCCCACTACAAGGGTTCGGGAATTGTCCAAAGTTAAAATATCACCAATGAAATAAATAAATTCATATTATTAGAGTTTAGAATAATGAGTATTGAATTTATTTATTAAGTGTATTTATTAGTTTTTAAGTAAATACATGAAAAAAATATTAATTGACGAATATTAAATTATTCAAGGTTCAATTAATATTTATGGGAGAGATGAGTCGAGTTAATGACTCAATTATTATCATGTAATATATTTTAATATATTACAAGTGAATGATAATAATATTTATGACTCAGTTTAGTAGTCATAAATGTCGTTGATTGTACATTAAGTATCTGGGGACGACGAGGCGATACCGGGTATTTTAATTGTGCACTATAAATAGAAGAGGAGGGTCATTTTACAAACACTATTCATGGAGTTTATCTCTCCTCTCCTCTCTCCCACATTCTAGAGATAGATGCTCTAGATCCAAGGAGCTCAGATGGATCACTCTCTCAGTCATCGCTAGCGATGCGATGCGGTGATCATTGGAGCATCGAAGACATCGTCGCAAATCTGCACTAGCACCTGGATTATGATGAACGGCACTCCTGCGGATTCCTTGAAGAATGTGTGGATGATCTAGAGGAATTTGGCTTCGGATTCTTCGAGCAGCGATCGCCAACGACAAGCAGACGTCGTGCGCGGATTCAGATCTAAACCAGGTATTTTACCGTTTATGTTTGTGCTAAAAATCCTCCACGCATGGTCCTCGGCTAAGACCAGGCTACTCTTCTCCGATGTCGACAAGTTTACGTCGACCTTCGGTGGAAAAATTGAAAAACCCACCTGTTTGGGGCTTCCGATGCACGCCCGGTTCCAACACTTTGTAGTGACAGTGTAATGATATTGAGTTTCTTCTAGTTTTTTCGAGGCATATTATATTACATGAGGAATTGTCTCTCTTCTTTGACCAAAAATAGACCCACGGGTACTATTAGAAGAATAAAACATCAATTTAAAGGGTAAGGACCAATATGGGGGTTGGATTTTCAGGGAAGACTTAAGAACAATATTTATTTCAATGAAGGATCTTTTTCAAGCCTCATAAAAATGGAATGTAACATCATTTTGGATAATCTGAGTGCATTGGAGGGAATTCCTATAGAAGTTATGAATGAATCACTGATTAAAACTAGCATGACCATGGAATGAATAGATCTATCTAAGTGATGTGGGTTCATAAGGTGATTGGATCCCCTAAATTTTTTAAGTATCAACTTGAATACCCTATTGTAAAATTATGTTCCCTAGAACAATCCCATTGGTAACCATGAAGTGATTTTTTTAAAATTCATCATAAGGTTTCATTTGACACACTTTTGTGGGACCAAAGAGAGTGAATGTAAGAATGATTCAAATGAATCACCATAAATGGTAAAGTCATCCATGAATATTTCCATGAAATGATCAAGTAATTCCGAAAAGATACTCATAATATACCTCTGGAATGTTGCAAGAGCATTGAAAAGGCCAAAAGGCATTCTCGTATATGCATATGTACCAAAGGGGAAAGTGAATGTAGTTTTTTATGTACTAAGGTGATATTGGGATTTTAAAGTATCTTTGTATCCATCAATAAATAAATAATGTTAGTTTCTAGCTAATCACTCTAGCATTTGATCAAGGAAAGGAATATGGTGGTGATCTTTTTTTGTTTTAGCATTCAATTCATGACAATCGATGCTCACACACCATTGTTTTCACTCGAGTAGTGACCAATTCTTAGTTTTCATTTGTGATAATAGTTATCCCACCCTTTTTAGGTACCACTTAAATTATACTAACCCATTCACTATCAAAAATTGGGTAAATAATACAATCTTGAATAATCTTGGAAATATCTTCCCTAACCACCTCAATTATGATAGGATTCAGTCTTATGTTTTGGTTTTCAGATTTGTTTGGATGATTATTCTCTATGGATGTAATGCACTCAATGGTTAGGATTAATTCTAGGTATTTCATCTAGGTTCCAACCTATAGAATTTTTGTTTTCATCTAACACCTTAACAACTTTGGAACCCTCGGTTTTAGTAAGTTCAGAAAAGATAATGAAGGGATAAGAATGATCATGTAAAATGAAAACATATATCAGGTGTCCTGTCAGAGGTTTCAGAATAGTTTTATCCTTTATTTATGGGTTAGAAAATTTAGGAATATAGGGGTATATTTCATTTGGTTTTGATTAATTTTCCTCAATACCATCCAAGGTGTAGTAATAGAGATCAGAGTTTAGATGGGATTCAATAATGTTTTCAAGATCCTCTAGATTGATGGAGTCTATGAATGAAAGTTCAACATCAACTTCCCCATTTATGAATTTGTTAATCATGATTAAAATTTCAAAAGATCCCCTCTCATTATAATCTGATGAACATGATGAAATGAGGTTCAATTGACTCTCAGAAGTGTCATTAGAAGCATGAATTGAGAAGGCATAGTGATCCTATGATGGGTATCTAATGGATTGAAAAATGTTGAACATGATCAATTGGTCACCGAATTTCAAGGATAATATTCCCACATGGACATGAATATTAGTTATATATATCATGGGTAATGATCTTCTTATAATTACTAGAGATCAAGAAGTCATATCACCTTCCATGTCATGGGAATAGAAATTAGTTGGGAAGATAATATCATTGACTCAGACAAGGAAATCTCCAATTATTCCCATAGGAATGGATAGGCATCAATTGGATAATTGGATGGCAATACCCTATGTGTGAAAAGGGACCTAGACCAAGGGTGGAGAAGATGGATTTGGTCATTATATTTATTAAGGCTCCTAGGTCTATGAGTGCATTATCAAAGTTGGAACTCTCTATTTGGCATGCAATCGTAAAAGTCCCTAGATCATTTCTCTTCATGTGTATGGGCTACTAGGATGAAATGTTATCAATGGTCCTAAGTTTTCTCTTATGGGTTAAAAATTCCTTAAGAAATATTTCATATTTATGGATTTTTTATGGGATCTAATAGGGGAATGTTTACTTCAACATTTCTAAACATTCCAAGAATTTTTGTATTAGGTTCAAAGAGCTTATTTTTCTTAGAGAAAATTGAGGAAAAATAATTTGGTTCCATAGAGGAATTCAAGGAGGTGAGGGAGTGGCTTAAAGTTAATTTTGAAGTTAATTTTTCTTTTCTTTTTTCAATTAAAGATTTAAAGGTTAGTTATAGGTTTCATTAAGAGGAATAGTAATTTTCATTCTAGGTCAAAGTGAAATTTAAATTACATTTACCCTGGGGTTGGGAAATTGTTGAGTTGGTAGTTAGGAATAATTTGTTTTTTTCTGTTAGAGTTTAGATAAATGTTGACCAATTTGGGTTTTTTTTTTAAGTCTAGAATGGGAGAATGAGAAAAGAACTTCCAAAACTTTTTATCATAGTTTTTTGGAAGAAGTGGCCTGTATCGAATTAGGATTGCCTTGATTTTGGTTCTTAGAAAATTTATTTTATTTGGTTGGGAATTGGGAAGGCTCCCTAGGATAGTGGAATCCCAGAGGGGCAAGAGGTTGATTTATCCTTTTATGTTGAGGAATGAATGGAATAGGTTTTTGGAAGTTACTACCACGTTTAAAATGTTGGAATTGGTTTGGAATTTGAGGAGGTAACTGAGGAGGTAACTGAGGAGGATAAGATGTGGAATTACCATACCTCAAGCCTAGCTTATAAGTAGAAGACAAGGGCTCAGAGTGGGGTTGGGTAGAGTTTCTAATGATATAACCTAATATTTTAGGGTTGGTGTTCTTCTTATCTTATATTCATTTAGATGAATTGGTCCAGATGAATATTATATATCATCTTGATGTTGTGGACATGTGTTGGTTGGTTGAGTCTGTGAGCTGTAGATTCCATAATTTTTGATAGGTCAAGGGAACAATGATTGTGTATAAGATGACGTTGGTGATTTGGAATCCACTTATAGTTGTCTCACAAGATATGTAAGTTCACTAATACAATCGTTCATCTTATTAGACTCTATGGATTGATTCTTTTGGACTTGTTTGAATTGATCATGTGCTCATGTATGGAATTGTTACATGTTTTCTACCATGTTTCTTATTATATCTCATACATCTATAGGATTTTTTCCCATCAAGAGCACTGTTACTTATGAAAATAATGAGAGTTTTCTCAATAAACAATAACCCATTAGAGAAGTATTGGATCAATAGTTGTTTATAGTGTTGTTGTTGTGGGTAGGTTTCCACGATATTTTTTAACCTCTCTTAATACTCGTGGAGTTATTAATTAGATAATTGAAAGATACCACTTATTTTCTTTCGGGTAGAAGTGGTTCAAGAAGAAATGAATACTTTCTCTAATAAGATTCATTTCATGTAAATCCATTTGTTAATGGAACTATAAGGGAGGTAGTGGAGTCATGACATAGCATAGTTGGTTAGGGAGAAAGAGAATTCATGAAGTTTGATTTGTTCTCTAGAAACCCCTTGAGGCTTTATAGTATAACACACCAATTGGAACTCTTTGAGGTGAAGATGATGATCCTTAATGTATAGCCTGTGAAAATGAGGTATAAGATGAATCAAACCTGATTTGGATTCAAAATCATCCTTCATTCTTAGATGTTTAATACCAATTGGTTGGTAATTCATATTAGGTGAAGTGAGTTCTTTAAGGGGTGTTCCCTAGGATGGGTCATATCTAGAATAATTGGATGGGTAATGAATACTTTTGGAGTGATTTTATTATACCTCATTTTCCTAATAATTTGGTTAAGAGTTATATTGATTTTCACGTTAGAAAAATCTGATGGATTATTTGGGATGCTTCAGAGAATTCTGATAGAATTTTGAAGGTTGAGGGAGGTGGTTTTTTCGCATTTATGATTTTCTTGTTTTATTTTTTTTTTGAATTTTTTTGGGTTTTAAAAAAAAAATAAAAAATATAGACTACTAGTAGTAGCATCCTCAGAACGGTCACTATTTTAAGAATGGATGACTATATATTATCATCTGTTCAAAGGCCGGCTGTTATGCTAATATGTATAGTGTCACATGGGTCGAATCCTCTGTGATGGTACTTTTTTATAGTCTATTGATTTTTATTGTATTTTTAATGGGGAGTTTGTTTTCATTGCTTATGTGAAATTAATTGTATGTGTATTTGGTTTAAAAAATTAATAATCATTTCGATGAGTTCATATTTATGGAGTTAATCATATGATATCCTTTATATTTTCTTTCTATTTCATTAAATTAACACCCACTTAACAATAAGATTTTTTATCAGAATTCCCAATTTTTTTGGCTTTAAACCAAGACTTAACTAGGGAACCGATATCAATAAATTATTTTGGATGAATGATTCAATATTTCATTACCCCATGTGTACTTGTGGTTCAAATGATTCATATTCCACAATTCAAAAAAACATGTTACTAATCTATTAGATTTTAAGTTCAACATACACAATATCAATTTAAATAATACTAATCAAGAAAAATATCTCAATCACTTAACATACCCAAATTATGACTCAACCCAATGATATATTTACACATGAAATGAAATATTTATTATTGTTTTTATATTTTTTAGGGCGATGAGTTAAAAATATAAGAAAAATAAAGGTACAAGATAAGAGTGGTGGGCTGAACGCACAAACAAATAATGAAGAGAATTAAACATAAACTTTTAATTGAATGAGAAAGAGAAATAAGGGAATGATTATCAACTTTGTTTAAAAAAAAATTAATATCTTTAATATTACACAATATAGGGAGGTTGAAAATTATAAATTATAATAAAGAAACACGCTTTAATATTTAATATAAATTAAAATAAACTTATAGGATTACAATTAAAAACACTTAAAATACATGAACAGAAAGCATTGAGGAATGGTATCTCTTGTCAAAAAATGATTTTTTAGGTATTAATAGTCCTTTTAGAAGGTTATTTTCACTCCAAAATATCCTTATAGGATCTAAAATTCCAACTCTAATCAGGGAGAATAAGGTAATATATTTATAGCGCAAGGTGATAGACTATTTTTGTTCCAAAAATGTCTGTAAACATGGATCACCAATTTTACCATTTAGACAAACTAATATAGAGAAATATTCTTATAAAAAGTTTTAGATATATCTGTGTAAATTTCACCATCTAAATTTATAATCCATTTGATTTTTAGAGCCAATTTTATGGATATTTTGGTAAACCATGTTCTTTTTTCCATTTTTGTGTGGAATTTTCCCTTCGTCTTAATCTTAATGCATTTTAGGCTTGTAAGATACCCTCAAATTAAAACCATTTCTTTTAAAAGGTAGTGAGGTTTTATATTTTATTTGACACTAAAAAATATCATTTCAATTGCATAATTTTATTTGTAGAAAAGTAATAAATATTGAGATATTTTTTAATTCACAAACAAAATTGTGGGCTAGACTTCAAAGCAACTATAGGGCCCCATTTTTGAATATTTTAGCATTAAAATTTTCATCCAAGATGTGGCTGAATATTTATGAACATATTATATAATTTAATCAAATTTGGGCTTCTTTATTGAGCCTAGAAATTCTATCTTCATGGCTGGTCCAGTTTCTTCCAAGGATTTTTTGGGCCTTATTGTGTCGTTATATGAGCACTTCGATAACCTAATTGACCCTATATCTAGATGAATGATTTTTAGGAAATTTAATTAGGAACATTAAAAAAAATAATTTCAAAATTTGGATAAGTAGGGTGAGCGTTATAATTAAAATTGTTAACTGAATTGAATCTGGATTAATTCAAATAATGACCAAAAATTATATTTAGTATTAAAACATGGGTATTTTACAAACATTATTCAATTTTACTTGAAAATAACTAAATTAAGTAGAGAGAACTATTATGATTAAATAATCCATGTGATCCACATGTCAAAAAAAACATATCATTAAGCTGTGACATTTTACGTTAAACATATGCAATATCAATTTAAAGAATATTACTCAAGAAAAATATCTCAATCACTTAACCTCCATATATTATGACTCACCAAATGATAGATTTACTTTTACCATTAATTTGGTTATTAATCAGGTTTATGTTTTTTAGGGTGATGAGTTAGAAAATGAAGGAAAATAAAGAAACAAGATAAGATTTGTGCTCTGAACACACACATAAATAGTGAATAAAATTAAACATGTAGTTTCAATTGAATGAGAAATTGAAATAAGGGAATGATTTTCAACTTGATTTAAACAATTTTAATAACATTAATACTAAAAAATACGTAGGTTGATAATTATAAATTATGATGATGAAATATTCATTAATATTTAATTTAAATGGAAACAAACATAGAATATTACAATTGAAAAACATGAAATACATAAGAATAAAGCATGGATGAAATGTATATCAAGTCAAAAACATGTGTTTGGAAGTTCCTCCCAAGCCATTTGAAAAGCTATAGTAATTCAAACCTACCCTCCTAAGCTATGAAATTCTAAACCCTTTCAAGTAGAAGAGGTGTATTTATTTATAGCCTAAGGTGGGAGATTGTTTATATTCGAAAACTCTCCCTCAACTTATATCAATAATTTTACCATTTAGAAAGTTGAATATAGAGATATATGAATTTAAAAAGTTGTAGATACAGTTGTGATCAGTTCACCCTCCACATTTTGTATCCATTAGAGTTTTGGATACAATATTAGGGTGTTTTTGGTAAACCATGTGCTTATGTTCATTTATGTGTTGATGTTTTACTTGGTCTAAATGTAAAATAATTTAGGCTAGTAAGATTACATAAAATCCTAAGAATTTTATTTAAAAAGTTTTAAGTCAGTCTCGTGGATTTTACACTAAAATTTCAGCTCAATTGGATTATTTTATTTGGATAAAAGTCAAGAAATATGGGCTATTTTTTAATTCCCAGATGGAATTATAGGTGGGACTTTAAAGCATTCAATGGGCCCCTTTTAGGTATATTTGCGTCTTAACATTTCATCCATGATGTATCTGAATATTTGAGAACATATTGTATACTTTTATCAAATTATTAAATCTAGATTGAGCCCATAAATTCTATCTTCATATATGGTCTACTTTCATTGATAGATTCTTTGGGCCTTCTTGTGTGGTCTATATAAACCATTAGATGGATGAATTGGACCATGATATAGTTGAATGATTTTTATAAAATTGAATTAAGAATCCTAAAAACAATAATAACAAAATTTAGATAGGTAAGTTGAGAGTTATAATTAAAATTTTCAACTTACTTGATTGTGGATCAATTCAAATAATGCTAAAGAATTATATTTAGTAATTAACATGGTAATTCAAAAATAATTATTCTGTTTTACATAAAAATAACTAAAGGGAGTAGGAAAATTGTATTAGTAAATTAATAAAATCAATGTGCATTAGGATAATCATTTCCAAATGGATATAAATAATTCCACTATTGTGGAAGAAGGAATGTTCAGAACACTTAGCTCATGGTACAATGTTTCAACCACATGAAAAATGAACATTATGTGATCCAATGAACTAATCCAAGGGTTTTTTATGAAAATAAATGAAAACAACTTCCAAGGAAACAAGGGAATATTATATCACTACTACTGAGGTGGATCTTGGAAATAATGCATTGATATGTACACTGGTTATTCATTCATGAATTGAAAACTTACTTTTTTATTATGGTTCTACAGATTCATTCATATATTACAAGTTTAGTAGAACTATTCAAGCACCACATCAAAATATGGAGGTTGAGTTATCTATGAGAACAATTAATGGGGAAATTATTTAATATAAAGTATATAACTCCTTCTCTATGATTTTTTGTAGACTAAAACTCCTTGAAAACATCATATTACTATCTTTAGTGAATTTTGATGATATATTTGCCCATGGTTTGCAAATATTTATATAAATCCAACATCGATTATTGAGAGAGGTAGATCACTCTTCTCATCATGAGTAATCCTTCAATTCTATAAAAATGTAAGGAGGAGGGTGAGTATACTTTGGAATATTCTTCCTATAATTGGACACAATTACCTTAAGATAAATCATAGCTAGCTCAAATGATTAAGAAAAAGGTGATGATATTTCTTGAAGAGATTCCCATTGTGAGGGACTACACTGATGTGTTCCTTGAATAATTTCCCGATCTTCCTACTGAACAAGTTGTTGAGATAAAAATTTAACTTATACCTAGATCTCTGTCCATATTAAATACTCCATACAGGATAACCACAATTGAGTTGGATGATCTGAAGATGAATTTACAAGAGAATCTGGAAAAGCGTTTTATATGCATTAGTACTTCACCATGGGGTATTCCAGTTCTCTTTATCAAAAATAAGGATGGATAAATGTGATTATTCATTGATTATTGTGAACTCAAAAAAATAAAAATAAATAAAAAGAATCCCTTACCATGGATAGATGGATAGATGGATTGATTGACAGACTACATGAGGCCAATTATTTATCTAAGGTGGAACTTTGGTCGATATATCACCAATTGAAGGTGAAAAAGGAAGATATTCCTAAAACTACCTTTCAAACAAGTTATAGACACATTGATTTCGTAGTTATTCCATTTAGACTCACCAATTCTCTTACAATTTTCAGGGAATTAATAAATAGTTTCTTTAGATATTACCTTTTGTGGATGTCATTATATAAGATATTATGATATACTCCAACAACAAGGAGGAGCATGCGGAGAAATTGAATATTATTTTAACGAATTTTTGAGGGGAGAAACTATATGAAAAGTATAGTAATTGTTTGTTCAAGATGGAAGAAGAAACCTTATTGGGGAATGTTATCATTGAAAAAGAGATATATATGGATTCTTCTGAGCCAAAGGTAATCAAGGAGTGACCTATACCAATATATGTAATTAAGATTCATAGTTTCCTAGGTCTAGATGGGTGTTACTAACAATTTTTAAGGAAATAATCATGATTTTAAAACCCACTAACCAATATGAGTAGAAAGGGAGTAAAAGATTTCTAGAATAGTGAATGTGAATACTGTTTCAAGGAATTGAGAAATAGTCTTATCAATACACCAGTAAATAAACTACCCACAATTGGGGAAATATTTTTTTTGTACATAAATACATCAAACAATGGATTAGGTTGTGTACTAATTCAAAATGACTAAGTGATAGCCTATGCCTCAAGGTAGTTAAAAGTTCATAAGAAAAACTATCCCATGCATGATCTAAAGTTAGTGTCTATGATCTATTCATTGAAAGTATGGAACAATTATCTTTATTAGGAGAAGTATGAGATATATACTGATCAAAAGATCCTAAAATATATATTCACATTGAAGGAGATTAATATAAACTAGTTAATATGGTTAAATTTCATCAAATATTATAACTGATCAATCTACTACTATCATGGAAAAGAAACTAATGAGGCAGATGATCAAAGTAGAAAGGATACTATAGCTTTCACTACCACAAAAACAGTTTTTCGCAGTGCCCCCCTTTATCAGTGCTTTTGTTAACGCTGATAAAGGGCCCCCCTTTATCAGCGCTTGCTTAGTAGCGCTGATAAAGGGGGGCCTTTATCAGCGCTTTTTTTAGCGCTGATAAAGGGTCGGCTTCAAAAAAAATTAAAAAATATATTAATATATAAATATAGTTATACTATTATATAAATATAATATATAATTTTAAATATATTTTAGATAAGTATAAATGTACATTTATACTTATTATACTTAATATTTAAGATATTTAGTGAAAATGACTTCTTAAAAAATTAATTTTTTTTTTAATTAATATTTTGATAATAATTATGGAGTAATAGTCATTTAATAACAATTTGAGGACTAAAAAAATAAAAAAATTAAAAAAAGATCCAAAATATGTTGAAAACGCAACACAAACTTCAAACGACCATAACTTTTGATCCGGGTGTCCGTTCGAGCTCTACCACATATCAAATCGAAGCCTGCGACGAGCTCTACGTCGCTGTGACTTGGGGGGACCCCATCCAAGCGTTTTTAGAGGCCAAAAGAGGCCCAGAAGGACTCCAAAACTGAGTTTTTTGTCGGGGTACCCAGATATTTTAACATTTTGTGGATTTTCAAACTCGTTTAAGGGGGTATTATTGGATTTTCTTGGTGGGGACTAAATTTATTCCAAGGTATTACATTCATATTGATATTATGTCTTTGAAATTTCGTCCTTTTTTATAATGAACTGCTATTTATAATCAAATATATAACTATATGTACATATTTTTTATATATTCGCACCTAAAAATTAAATTTTTTAAATAAATAATTAAACATATTTACATATAAAATATAGTAGCTTTATCTAAATAATAACTAATATCCATTTTATTTAAAATACCAATATATGAATATTTATATACCTATATATTAATCTAACTATATATATATTAATCTAACTATATATATATTAATCTAATAACTATATATATATTAATATAACTACATATATATATATTAGTATTACTATAAATATATATATTAATATCACCATAAATATATATATTAATATCACTATATATATATTAATATAACTATATAAATATATATTCATATAACTATATATATGTTAATATAACTATATATATGTTAATATAACTATATACATGTTAATATAACTATATATATGTTAATATAACTATATATATGTTAATATAACTATATATATGTTAATATAACTATATATTAATATAAATATATATTACTATATGAATAAATATAACTATATATATATAGATATAGATATATATTAATACCACTATATATATATATTAATATTACTATATATATTATAATATAACTATATATATATATTAATATAAATATATATTACTATACGAATAAATATAACTAAATATATAAATAAATAAATATATATATATATATAGATATCATGAATTGGAAAGCAAATCAAAATAGAGTAGTGGTAAGGGCTTAGGCGTGCAGGGGGGAGGTCTCGAGTTCAAATCCTGGTGGAGGCAGGGGTGCGCGCGCATGGGGAATATTGGAGCAAGCGCTGTTAAAGGGTGGAGGGGCGTGCGTGGGGTGCATGGGGTGTTGTATAGGGGCTGAAAAGCGCTGTAAAAGGGGGGGTTCAAGCGCTATAAAAGCCCCCTCGATTGGCAGTATTTTTTAAATTTTTTTAAATTTTTTTTAAATTTTTTTCACTTTTATCAGCGCTTTTTTAAAAGCGCTGATAAAAGGGTCCTTTATCAGCGCTAAAACGAGAGCGCTGATAAAGGAAGCGCTGATATAGGACCCCTTTATCAGCGCTAAAAAAAGCACTGATAAAGGGGTACTTTTATCAGCGCTTTTTTTGAGCGCTGATAAAAGACCCCTTTTATCAGCGCTTTTTTTAGCGCTGATAAAGGGGTCCTATATGAGCGCTTTTCGGAGCGCTGATAAAGGGGACCCCCCCTTTATCTAGGCTGGCTTTATCAGCGCTTTTCTAGCGCTGATAAAGGCCGTGTTTGTAGTAGTGTTTATAAATGATGAGAATAGAGAAGGACACAATATTATCAGCCATTCAAATGATGGAAATAGAAATAATAAGGTAAATAACATCATAATTCATTTTTAAAGATAATTTCTCAACCATACCTTTTAGATAAGACAAAGGTTTCTGAAGAGATAAGGTGGAAATTTCGAAGAAAATGGATGTTATTAAAATTAGAAATCCTCAAAGTTTAAAATTGATGTGGAAGGAGTCATAATATTTGGGTCACGACTATGTGTACCATCAAATATAGAGATAAATTGTGATATTTTGAATGATCCACAAAGCTTGAACTACTCTATCCACCCAAGGAAGGAAAAGTCATATTGCGTTATCTGATAACACTATTGGTGGGATGATATGAAGAAGGAGATCAATGAATATACATTAAAGTGTCTCGTAGGACATAAAGTAAATACTTAAAGGTAAAAGTCTAAATGGATGTTGAAACCATTTCCCATACTTACATGTAAATTAAAAAAAATCACCATGGACTTTTTCACTAAACATTAGATGACAGTTAGAGGAAATAATGCTCTATTGGTTGTTGCGTATATTCTTACAAATAATGCTCACTATATTTAAGTCCAATAGGACTTCTCACTCAATAAAATTTCAAGGATATACATCAGATAAGTGGAAAGTATTCGTGGATTACCATTATAGATTATATCTTATCAAGACTAGAGATTTACCTCAATGTTCTAAAAAAGTCTCCAAAATTCCCAAAATAATGAACTGAACTTTTTTATGACCTATCACCCATAGATAGATGGAAATTCTGAGTGGAATATTAAGACATTATAAGATATATTGAGATCATGATTAGTAAACCTCAAATGAGTATGGGACCAAAATATTCTTTTATTTGAGTTATTTTAAATAATAGGTTCCACTCATGTATCTAAATGGCTCCATATGAAGCCCTTTATAGAAAACATATTGAAAACATGTATATTGGGAAGAAGTTGGTGATCAAAAGCCTCTAGAACCAGAAATGGTCAAGGAAATGGTATTAAAGTTGAACACCATTTATTATCACATCAGGACATCCCAATGTCAAAAGAAGAGATATTCATACAATCATTGACGAGACCTAGAGTTTGAGGTTGAAGATAAGGTATTCCACTACATATATCCATGGAAGAGATTTATGAGATTTTGGAATAAGGTAAAGCTAAGTCCTAGGTATATCAACACTTTTGAGACTCCTGATCACATCAACGCTATAACATATTGACTCGAATTTCTACCAAATCTGTCTCAAATACATGATGTATTCCTTGTTTCCCTTTGGAGGATGTATATACCATATCCCTCACATGTAATAAATTTAGAGGTGGTACAACTAGAAGATAATATCTCTTTTGGGGAGCAGTTGATGAATATATTGTACTATAGAGATAAATCTCTACTCAATAAGACTACCCACTTGGTCAAAGCACTATAGAGGAACCATAAATATGAAGAGGAAACATGGGAACTAGAGAAAATGATAAAGAATAAGAAACCTCAAATATTTTCTCTTTAGTATGTAAAACAAAATTCTGAGGGTAAAATTATACAAGGGGGGAAGAATGTAATGACCTGTAATTTTATCAATGGAATTTCCCTTCTTATAATTATGTCATGTTGTATAAAGGAAATAAATTAACTAGAGAACCAAAATAATATTATTCTTATAAATGAAGAATGATACACTAGTCAGAAAATAAACCATTAGAATCCCAAATATTATTATCGGACTATAAATAGAAAAAAAGAGAATAAGAATAAGATAATTTGGATATACTTGTTCCACTAGAATGACAACACTAACAATCAAAGATGTAGAAATAAAACATTATGTTAATAATACAATACTCATTTTAAGATGAAATTATATATAAAACTGAGATAAAATAGAAGATAATGAAGAATGAATGGAATAATTGATATTTATAGGATATAGTGAAACCATATGGCCATTATAAATCTAATTGATGGAATAGTAACCTAACCGTTGGAATAGTAATATAACTATTAGTAATAGTAATATGACCGTCATAATAGTAACTATGTAACACCCCAATTTTGTATGAAATTTTTTTTAAATAAATTTATTTATTTTATTCCTTTCATTACATGATACTCTAAGTTAAAAAAAAATTATATGCTACAACATGTTAATCTTTTGTTGTATGCAACATCGGCTTAGCTTACATCACATGAAACAATGAGTTTCTACCAAACAACATTTTATTATTATAATTATATAAATGTAATTGTTAAAAAAATTCATTAAAACTAGTAATATGAATAGTAATAACTATTTTTTAGGTATGATTTATAATGGTTTTTTAAATAATAAATATTAATAATAAACTATATAATTTTTCGTAAAGTCTTTATATGTATGAAAATACTATTTTCTCAAATGAACTAATTTTTAGGTGTCTTTGTGAACAATAATAAAATTAATTTTAGAAAATTTTATAAATTCAATTTTCTAAAATAAAATTAATTTTTTTATTCATATTGTTAAAATTATCTTAGGGTTAATTTTGAGGATTTTTCTGAAAAAACATCATTTTTGGATGAATACTATAAAATACTGAATTTTAACTCAAAACTTCTTTTTTGTCAAATTTTTTTATATTGGTAAATTATATTTTAATTTGGTTTTAAAGTTTAATTATATCAATTTTAAATCAATTAATCCAATTTAGGTCATTATAACCAATTTCACATTGAAATTGTATATTAAAACATTTCATACTTTTAAACATTTTCTCTTAAAAAAACCCGATGTCGCGACATGTCTACAGGATTAATTTTAAATTATTTTCTTCAAATTATGTTATTATAATTTGGAAAAATGTATTATATAGTTTTTAATCAGAATAATTAATAATTTACAATAATGTAAACTAATTTTTTGACCAAAAAAATCAGTGAATGTAATTAAAATTAATTACATTGATTAAGGTAAAAACAAGATTACTTAGTGGTTAAACATTAAGTTAATTGAAAAAATAACCTAGAAACATTTATAAAATAAATTTGATGGAAATATTTCGACCAATTAAATTATTTTATTGAAAATGGAAAAATAGTGGAGGCATGTGATTTACGAGATACCTCTCAATAGTGTTTATCTTTTTATATTTACAAGAATTCCACTTATCCTTCACTATAAAAGGGAACTCAACCCTCCCTTCTTCACACCTCTCAAGCCTTTTGGAACAACCAAAATATAAAAAAATATATTTATAAATTCCCTAAATTCTTTCTATAATCCTCCATTTGTTTCTAAATCCAACCAAGGAATCCTTTTGGTGCAAACCAAGAGGATCTTCCCAAAGAAGAGGTAACATCCTTCCATAAGCTCTTTTGATTTATTTTCATTATCCACCCCATAAAATATTCTTATTATATGATTATATAATAAAATTAATATCATAAATATCTTTATATGATTTTATTCTAATTTTTTTACCTACAGTTACACACACTTCCATCAAATGGGTAACAAACTTACAATTCGTCTGTACGACGGACTACCACCTTGTGAAACGATGTCATTTATTTTTCCTTTACCATGTCTCATGGTTTATAATTTTTATGGAAATTATTTTTTTAGATGTTATTTATGATTTTGATGATGTATTTATGCTTTTGGAATTATTATATAACACAAACCTTCATGATCTCCATTTTGTATAAATATGATAACTTTCTTTGTGGATGTGTGTGGTACCACCTCCTCAATGCGATGTGATGCAGTAAAACTTTACATGGAATGTATTAAATATAGTTTTAGTGAATTTATATGATATATATTAAATAAAAATTATAATTTAATTAATTTATATATATATACTTATATTTTATTTACTCTGTTTATTTTTAAATGATAATAAAAAGGAAACAAATTTCATGTGTACGCAGGACCTACCGTCTCCATGAACGATGTGTTTCATTTTCTATTTATATATATTTATAGATTATTATAGATTTATATATTCTGATTATATATGATATTTATATCATGATTGAAATTATATAAATCATGATATATTTATGAGTGAAAAAATGTAACAAATGAATACACATGTAAAAATCAAATCGGTTATTACTCGAAACATAACATTAACCTGGAATTGTTAATAAATGGATAATATAAAGATATAATAAAATCATATATGGGATTAGATATAATAATATGGTTCTATGGTGGATTTATAATAAACTTATATTTATTATACATTATTTTGGAATTAGTATGATGTGATTCAAGACATAAAATAAGAGTTTTCCCTTCTAACATTTATTTCTTTGAGATTTATTCATTATTCACCAATAATTTATTTTGTGTGGTGTATATACTACCCATGAATATATTTTATGATTATTTTAATTAAATTTATGATTATTAACATATACATTTTATTATCTTCATTTCATGGGGTTTATGTTTCAAAATTGACCAAATAGGTGAAGTAATTTTGTCTCAATGAGGATTCTTTGAGACACATGTCATGTTATGCACCTATATTATTCTAAAAGGTGTATAAACTACCCTTTGACATGTTATATCATGAATATAATTATTTTAATGATATTTTATGCTTCATGTAATGTCATCTTATTACAAGGTTAGTATGATTAAAAGTTACCAAGTGGGCATAGTTTATTGGAAAAATCTAATTATTTATTAGGACTGCATATGATTTTTCTTTCATTGATGAAATATTATGATCCATATTCTAAGAAAACTAATGAATTTCCTTGGTTTATGTTTATTCATGATATATTCATGTAATAGTAACATTTCCCCACTCTTTTCTAATTAATATAATTAAGAAAATATTTTATTAAAAAATATGACCTCATTTCTCTCTTTAGTAAGAAATCTGTATTATGGTATTCAAGGATTCCATTATATATTTTCAAGGATATTTTTAATGAAAAAGTTTTTTAAAAAAATATTATATATACTAAAAAGTGTTTTTCAAATAATAAGGGATATTTTACTCAAAAAAATTAAAAGATATTTTAAAATTATTTTCCATCAAAGATGACATCCATTTGTGTTACTCATGCGTTTTTGGGGATATAATCCATGGGTTTCATTCATATTATTTTTTTGAATTGTTTATTTTTTGATGGATTATGTTTATGAAACCCTTTTCTCTTTCATGGGTTATATTATTATGAAACCCTCTTCATTAATGGGCGGATTTTGTGTACATGGTCTTTTTTTTAATGGGTCAAAGGTTTGATTATTTTGTTAAATGGGTCTCTTGAGCACCACATGAAGTGGCGCTCAAGAGAGTTGAAACCGGAGGGCCACTTGAAGTGGTTCTCCACCAATTTGGTGGAAACATATTTCAGCGCCACTTCAAGTGGCGCTGAAAGAAGGTGTAGAAACCGTGCAGCACCACTTGAAGTGGCGCTGCTGGCTTCTTCCAAATCAATTAGGCGCCACTTGAAGTGACGCTGAAACACCCCCCAATCCTATAAATAGGACCCTCGCCCCACCCCATTCCTCACTTCCTACCTCACCCCACCCCCCATTCCTCACTTCCTACCCCTTTCTCTCTCTCTCTCTATCTCTCAAACTTCTCTCTAAAAATATTTTTTGTTGCTCTGCGTTCTTCGGTTGCTCTGTCTGCGTAGCCTTGCCTCTTCAGTTGCTCTGCCTGTGTACCTACGTCGTCACAAATTTGAGGTAAATCTTTCTTTAAATTTATTTAATATATTGATTTAATAATTTAGTTGTTTAATTTAGAGAATTAGTATATAATATTTGTATTTTATAAATAGTATGGTTTTTTTAAATGTAATTAGATACTGAAATGATTAGTTAGTTAATTAATTAATCATAATTAGTTGATTAATTAATGATAATTAAGTTATTAATTAATCATAATTAGGTAATTAATTAATTATAATTAGGTTATTAATTAATCATTATTAGATAATTAATTAATCATAATTAGCTAATTAATTAATCACAATTACTTAATTAATGAATCATAATTAGTTAATTAATTCATTATAATTAGGTTATTAATTAATGGTAATTAGGTAATAAATAATCATAATTAGTTAATTAAATAATCATAATTAGTTAATTAAATAATCATAATTAGTTAATTAATGAATCATAATTAGTTAATTAATGAATCATAATTAGTTAATTAATTAATCATAATTAGTTAATTAATTAATCATAATTAGGTTATTAATCCTAATTAGGTAATTAATTAATCATAATTAGGTTATTAATTAATCCTAATTAGGTAATTAATTAATCATAACTAGGCAATTAATTAATCATAATTAGGTACTTAATTAATCATAATTATGTAATTAATTAATCATAATTAGGTAATTAGTTAATCTAATTACTTAATCATAATTAGGTAATTTGTTAATCATAATTAGGTAATTAGTTAATCATAATTAGGTAATTAGTTTATCATAATTAGGTTATTAATTAATCAATATTAGCTACTTAATTAATCATAATTAGATACTTATTTAATCATAATTAGCTACTTATTTAATCATAATTAGCTACTTATTTAATCATAATTTGGTACGTAATTAATCATAATTAGGTACTTAATTAATCATAATTATGTAATTAATTAATCATAATTATGTAATTAATTAATCATAATTAGTTAATTAATTAATCATAATTAGGTAATTAGTTAATCATAATTAGGTAATTAGTTAATCATAATTAGGTAATTAGTTAATCATAATTAGGTAATTAGTTAATCAATATTAGCTACTTAATTAATCATAATTAGCTACTTATTTAATCATAATTAGCTACTTATTTAATCATAATTAGCCACTTATTTAATCATAATTAGGTACTTAATTAATCATAATTAGTTAATTAATTAATCATAATTAGTTAATTAATTAATCATAATTAGGTAATTAGTTAATCATAATTAGGTTATTAATTAATCAATATTAGCTACTTAATTAATCATAATTAGCTACTTATTTAATCATAATTAGCTACTTATTTAATCATAATTAGGTAATTAGTTAAACATAATTAGGTAATTAGTTAATCTAATTAGTTAATCATAATTAGGTAATTAGTTAATCATAATTACGTTATTAATTAATCAATATTAGCTACTTAATTAATCATAATTAGCTACTTATTTAATCATAATTAGCTACTTATTTAATCATAATTAGATACTTATTTAATCATAATTAGCTACTTAATTAATCATAATTAGGTACTTAATTAATCATAATTAGTTAATTAATTAATCATAATTAGTTAATTAATTAATCATAATTAGGTAATTAGTTAATCATAATTAGGTTATTAATTAATCAATATTAGCTACTTAATTAATCATAATTAGCTACTTATTTAATCATAATTAGGTAATTAGTTAAACATAATTAGGTAATTAGTTAATCTAATTAGTTAATCATAATTAGGTAATTAGTTAATCATAATTAGGTAATTAGTTAATCATAATTAGGTAATTAGTTAATCATAATTAGGTAATTAGTTAACCATAATTAGGTAATTAAATAATCATAATTAGGTAATTAGTTAATCATAATTAGGTAATTAGTTAATTATAATTAGGTAATTAGTTAATCATTAGGTAATTAGTTAATGATAATTAGTTAATTAATTAATGATAATTAGTTAATTATTTAATCATAATTAGGTAATTATTTAACCATAGTTAGGTAATTAGTTAACCATAATTAGGTAATTAGTTAATCTTAATTGTGCATTTACTTAATTATAATTAGTTAATTAATTAATCATAATTAGGTTATTAGCGAAGTAGTTATATTATTCAGCGAAGTAGTTATATTAATTAGCGAAGTAGTTATATTAATTAGCGAAGTAGTTATATTAATTAGCCAAGTAGTAGTAAATTGCTTGTGGAATATACCTTTGCATTACATTCTAGGTATGATAATGAATTTAGTTTCCAATCTACCTTGACCTCAGTTTGTAATTGAAGTTATGAACTTGAATTTAGTAGTTCAATATATTTTTTGCATATTAAGTGTTAGAGTTATCATGAAATGATTGCTCTCTTGAGTAAAGTATCCCCGGGTAGTGGGGCTTTGGGTCGGACCACCTACTTTCTTGGAGGCTTGCCTTGTCTAGGAAAGTGAATGGGGTTGGCTATCTGTCGCTCTGGGCTTACTCATGTGGAGACTTTCAATTTCATATAACTCTATGATTTTTACATGACGTGTTCGTATACCTCATGCATATAATGCATGTGGATATGTATAAATATATTTGACTTCTATTTTTGGGTAAGTAACACAAACTTGTGGGTTGTGTAAATAGTTACACATCAATATGGTTTGAACATATTGATTTGGTGGAGGGATTAGGATTCCAACCTAAATTACTAGAAGCATGCATACATAAATTGATTCTTTAATCAGATTTAATTAATAACAGTGGTTTCTTTTAGATAAAAAAGATGGTCGCCGCTTATATTTATTGCAACGGTCAAATAATTGAGATAGAACAAGGATGTAGTTATAGTATACATCCAGAAGCTGTTGCGATACTTGGAGGATGTACTACTTTGGAAGATGTGCAAAGGAAAATTCATCGGAGGTTAAAACTGGCAAGGAATCAAGTGATAGAGTCCATCACATTCAGACATCTCCAATTTATAGATAGGTTTTGGCATGTGCCCTATCCGGTAAATGATGATGATGATTGGGAATATATACTTTCATTGGTTAAGTATATACCTGAGAATCAAATTATGGAGTTGTATGTCACTATAGCTACAATGGAGGTTCCATCAGCATTGGAAGTTGACCCATCTCAAAGTCATGAGACTATGTCATATGCTCCTTCACATCAGGACGTTCCATCAGCATCATTAGTTGTTCCATCATTTCCATCAGTCACAGTTTCAATGGATAGTCCTCCACATACTTTAGATGCATTGGTTGAAGAATTTGAGGATGATGACAATTTTGAACAAGATGAAGAGGAAGTTGAAGAAGAAGAAGAAGAGCATGCAGAAGATCAGTCTGTACCAACTCATGTGAGGTTCAACCGACCATTGAACCATCCTCCACTATTGGCTTCATGGTCGACTGAAGGCATGAATCGCTTTCCAGAATTTGATTATTCAGTTATTACTCCCAGTTCAGAATTTTCAAGAATCATTGGTGGCACAAATCGAGTGTCAGATAACGGTGTTCTGTATATTGGCAGAGAGTTTGAGAGCAAAGAAGCAATGAAAAATGTGATAAAACAATATCACATTGAAAGACATTACTCATATGTTGTAGAAGAGTCAAAGAGATCTTACTATTTGATCCGTTGTGACAAATATGAATCGAACTGTCAAATGCGTCTGCAAGCTATTATTGATAACATTTTTCACAGCTGGCGCATCACTAGATTTACTCCACACACTTGTGTGAACCCAATCTTGGAACAGGAACACTCTTCATTAGATGTTGAGTTTGTTTCAACTATTATTGTTGAAATGATTAGAGCATGTCAAGATGTCCCTGTGGTTCTGGTCATCGAGCGAATCAAACAGCTTTTTGGGTATCAAATCTCTTACTGGAAGGCATGGGCAGCACGACAAAAGGCTATTGTGAAAGTGTATGGTGATTGGGATGACTCATATCAAGTTTTACCACAACTGTTGGAGCTTCTACACCACAATAATCAAATAGTCTATCGGTTACATACTGTTGAATATGTTAACCAACAGAACTAACTTGACCGCTCAATGGTTGTGTTTGATAGATTATTTTGGACATTTCTACCATGTGTGGCGGCTTTTAGACATTGCAAGCAGTTCATACAAATTGATGGTACATTTCTGTATGGAAAGTATATAGGAACTTTATTGATTGCCGCCACACAAGATGGAAATCGAGCCCCGCTGCCTATAGCATTTGCAATTGTGGAGAAAGAGAACTTCTCATCATGGAGCTGGTTTCTGGCATGTCTCCGAGAGTTTGTTACGGATACAGAAGGGATTTGTCTTATTTCTGATCGCCACCGTGCAATCAAGGAGGCGATACAGTCTGAGGGTCTTTCGTGGAGACCACCCTATGCCCGTCATCGATACTGTATTCGACACATTGCCAGCAATTTGTGAAAGAAGTTCAAGAATGAGTCGATGAAAAAGGCAATCTTAAAAATTGGTATGAACATCCTTTTTCTGTTTAAAATGTTTTTGTCATAGTTATTTTCATAACTGTTCAGATGACTGTTTGTATGATAGCATATGAGCCTCAACAACAAAAGATGGAGGAGCGTCTTCAAGATATTCACAGAGTGAATCCGGAAGTGTATGATTACATGATGAAAATTCCAAAGCAGAAATGGTCGTTGGCATATGATGATGGGAGGAGATATGGTCATATGACGACAAACATCGTAGAATGTATAAATTGAGTTTTCAAGGGAGTTCGAAAACTACCTATCACAGGTAAATACGAATATTTGAATATATGTTACTCAGAAGAGTTACTATTATAATATAATATTTGTATAATGTCATAAATCTAAATTTCAGGGTTGGTACAATAGACCTTCTATCGTAGTGTAAAGTACTTTCTGGGACGAGGAAAGCAGGCTGAAGAGGGCTTGAACCGAGGGATGCGCTATGGACACCATTTCCAACGCGATCTAGATACAGTTCTTCAGGAGGCCGCAACTTACCATGTAACTGCATTTAATCGTCCAGAGCAACGCTTTGAGGTATTTGAGCCCGGTGATGCTGTGGCATGTAGTAATGGTCGTGTGCGAGTTGTTTTATTGGAGAAGAGTTACTGTGATTGTGGCAACTTTCAGGCACTGAGATATCCATGCGGCCATGTGATTGCTGCATGTGCTTACGTACACGTATCTTGGGAGCAGTTCGTTGATCCGACTTATCGACTCGAGAGCATCAACTCCTGCTACAGTACTCCGTGGATGCCAATCGGGGAATATCAGAATTTTCGGCTGCCTGATGACACATCGACACTTCTACCGAACAACAATAGACTTCGACCTAAAGGGAGGCCAAAGTCGACTCGTATTCGGAATGAGATGGATTGGCCTAGTGAACATTCAGCTGGACGGCGGTGCAGCATATGTCGCCAGGAAGGTCATACGAAGACACTTTGCCCTAGACACATAGGGCAATCATCTAATGGTTAAAATGAATCGCGTACTCTATCAGTTACTGTAAAACTTTGTACATGTAATCATTTTTATCATTATCTTCATTTTTAATCATATTTTTCTTACTTGTATATAGGGTAACTTTTGGAAAATATACCACGATTTCACGTGATATTTTTTGTCGAACGATCAACATTACATGAGTAGCTTTAAACAGAAAACACCAACTCAAAAAAAGGAATGTACCTGTATAAGAAAACAAAACCAGTTGAACTATTAAATGAAAATGTCATCAGTTTTTTATAATGAAAGATGAACTTACAATAACCACAAAACAAAAACGAGGAAACTCCGAACGTCTTCACCCCAACACCCCACCACAGGAGACAACAACTAACCCAATGTGTTTATGCGTCTTTCAATATTAATTGATAAATTTCATATCTTACATGATAAATGTCATATCTTACATGAAATTAATGTTTTGCTGTTTGCACATTCAGATGGAGCAACCACTTTTATCCGGCCAGGAGACGCACGTGTCGCGCGATGTGTTGGTGCGACGACCTATTAGACATCTTCATGTTCGGAGAGCGCATCGTTTCCATCATGAGGCACCGCCGGTGGCTATTTGTCCATACCTTAGACGTGCAGGCTTTTACGGAGTCTCTATGTGTGACTTCAAGACCATCGACCATCATTTGATAGCTGCGTTGGTTGAGAGATGGCGGCCAGAGACGCACACGTTTCATCTCCCAGAGGGGGAGATGACTATTACATTAGAGGACGTTGCCTACATGCTGGGGCTACCTATCCATGGAGATGCAGTTACGGGTGCTAGTACTGGAGATTGGGTTGCAGTCATACAGAGGCTGCTAGGCATTAACGTCATCGGCGCACGAGGTGTCCTCCAGGGTTCGCGTTTGCGCATGAAGTGGTTTGATCAGCATTTCAACGTCATTCTAGATGATGCAGACGAGGAGACGCTTCTTCAACACACACGTGCATACATTTTGCGGCTGCTCGGAGGCATGTTGTGCGTCGACTACTCCACAGCTTTGGTACACATGATGTACCTCCCATTACTTGAGGATCTGGATCAGACGAATACATACAGTTGGGGGTCCGCTGTATTAGCACATCTGTACAGATCTCTCTGCACGAGTTGTCAGGCCGATTCACATCAGATTGCAGGTTGCATGGTGTTAGTACAGATGTGGGCCTGGGAGCGTTTTCCACGCATCGCTCCTCGAGTTGTCGTACCGCTTGCACCAGAGCTACTTCATGACTGTCCTCGGGGACGATGGTATGTCTACGTCATTACTTTCAGTTATTTAGTACTTTTGTTATTGTTTTTTATAAACTTATTGTAGATTACACTTTTTTCACTAGGTGGAGTCAGTCTCAGAAGTTTGCACATACTCCGAGACATAGTGTGCACAGCTTCAGACAGATATTCGATGCTATAGTGCCAACTGATGTAAGTTAAATAGTACTTTTTTGTAGGAAAATTTGTTTTGTTATCACTATTTTAAGTTATTTCAATATAATCTCAGTAAAATTATCATGCTACTATATGATTTATTTTTTGAGTTTACATTTCAGGTTTCATGGACTCCTTATACAGGTTATGTCTACGCATCACTTCCACTATACTGCAAAGCTTTGGCTGGAAATCCTGTTGCAGTGGTTCCACTCATTCACTTCCACATCGTTGAGTGGCACCAGCCAGACCGAGTCATGTGCCAGTTCGGTTTTATACAGCATATCCCCTTGGAACCACGATAGTCTACCGAGTTACATTCGATTGTGCTTATAGGTAGACAGACGACAGACTAGCGGCGACATCATGCATCTTATATCCAGATTTGGGACAGACGTGCCCGATTCCGTATCTTTCCACAGGGATATATCACATCACACTCTCATTTATCTGATCAGGGGGATTATGCACACTGGTATCGACATCACACCATCATGCACCTTACACGTCAGGGGATTGGCATTCAACGATTGGTATGTTTACTAAGATTTATTAATTTTGTTTAACTCATTTTTGATATTAATTTGATTGTTATTTCATTTGCAGGAAGACGCAATTGGTCAGCTTACACATTCCACACAGCCTCAGGAGCATGCATATATTCTACGGGAGGTAGTTCATCGGGATGTGGTGGCTTAATTGGATCATCTCCGGTTGATACGTGACAGTTTTTTTGATGTGGAGCCACAGATATATCCTGATCCATATCTTTAGGCAGAAGCACCTGAGGATGACGATGTCCCTGCTATGCCTGCTGAGGAGGATGCACCACCACCGCCGCCGCCAGCTGGATGACAGAGACGAGAACATCTGGAGGGGCAGAGGCGACGACATCGACATCCGAGAGCGGCTCCTGCAGATGCCGTCACACCACAGAGAGACGATCCCGCCCAGCCGACTGATGATTTTTCACAGCAGGGAGACACTTTTATACCGCATATGGCGTCTCCGCAGACTACTATGGACTTCGATCTGGGTGCATTCACATAGCTTATGGCGGCCCCCTCTCCTCCCGATGAGACCTTCTTCAGTACCCCATTTCTACCATTATAGGACCTTCAGAGCCATATGTCACCCCATATGATTTTGGGGCATCCTCACATGATTTTGGGGCATCCTCACATGATTTTGGTCAGTCCTCTACACAGCATCATGGGGAGGCACCAGAAGCATCGGAAGAGGAGGAACCTGTAGAGAGGACACCGGAGCGACGCAGACGTCGCACGCGGAGAGGACGTGACATTCAGACACCGCGTTGTGGTACCGGGGGGCATCGTCGTTGATGTTTTTGGATGTAATGTTGTATATATTAAAAAACTTATTCACTATGATAAGTAATTGTTGTTTAATTCAAATAACAAGAAAATCAAAAATATATTAAATACAAACTTATTTCAATTAACTATTAAATTATAAAGTACAGGTACAATATAAACAAAATTTGTCACAGCGACTTAACCATTAATAATTAATAATTATAATTACAAATAATAATTAATAATTATATTAGTAACTAATTAATTATTTTATATCAAATAATAATGTTTTATAGACGTTCAAAGTCACATAGTTGCAACATTTTTAAGTTACAACTAGGTGGTTTTGAAAGCCTATAAAATATTTTCTGTCGACATTTTTTATGTAATTTTTTTATTTTCATATATTTAGTATATGTTTAATCCATTTTTTAAGTTTAATTCATACTGGTCATATGGATTATGTTTTATAGACGTTCAAAGTCACATAGTTGAAACATTTTTAAGTTACAACTAGGTGGTTTTGAAAGCCTATAAAATATTTTCTGTCAACATTTTTTACGTAATTTTTTTATTTTCATCTATTTAGTATATGTTTAATCCATTTTTTAAGTTTCATTCATACTGGTCATATGGATTATGTTTTATAGACGTTCAAAGTCGCATAGTTGCAACATTTTTAAGCTACAACTAGGTGGTTTTGAAAGCCTATAAAATATTTTCTGTCAACATTTTTTACGTAATTTTTTTATTTTCATCTATTTAGTATATGTTTAATCCATGTTTTAAGTTTCATTCATACTGGTCATATGGATTATGTTTTATAGACGTTCAAATTCACATAGTTGAATCATTTTTAAGTTACAACTAGGTGGTTTTGAAAGCCTATAAAATATTTTCTGTCGACATTTTTTACGTAATTTTTTTATTTTCATCTATTTAGTATATGTTTAATCCATGTTTTAAGTTTCATTCATACTGGTCATATGGATTATGTTTTATAGACGTTCAAAGTCGCATAGTTGCGACATTTTTAAGTTACAACTAGGTGGTTTTGAAAGCCTATAAAATATTTTCTGTCGACATTTTTTACGTAATTTTTTTATTTTCATCTATTTAGTATATGTTTAATCCATGTTTTAAGTTTCATTCATACTGGTCATATGGATTATGTTTTATAGACGTTCAAAGTCACATAGTTGCAACATTTTTAAGTTTCAACTAGGTGGTTTCGAAAGCCTATAAAATATTTTCGGTCAACATTTTTTATGTTTTTTTCCCATCTATTTATATATTTTTAATCAATGTTTTAAGTGTCATTCATATTGGTCATATAGATTATCTTTTATAGCGTTTGAAGTCACATAGTGGAAACATTTTTAAGTTACAACTAGGTGGTTTTGAAAGCCTATCAAATATTTTCTATCGACATTTTTTACGTAATTTTTTTATTTCCATCTATTTAGTATATTTTTAATACATGTTTTAAGTTTCATTCATGTTGGTCATTTAGATTATATTTTATAGGCTTTCAAAGTCACATACTTGAAACATTTTTAAGTTTCAAGTATGTGGTATTGAAAGACTATATGTTTAACAATATTTCAATTTTTTTATAAATAATTACTTATAACTACGTAAATATATATATGTACAAATATATAATTATAAATATACAAGTATAACTATAATTACAATATAATTCTAAATATAATTATAAATATAATTCTCCACACACACACACATACATACATATATATATATATATTTATATATGAATATTACATATTTTTATAAATAAATTTTAAATATATATGTAACAATATTTTCATAATTATATATTTTAAATATGTTCATATTCATATAATTATAAATATTTATATATAAAGATTAGTTTATAATTATATAATTACAAATATATTTTTTATTTAAAAAATATATATAAATAGATTTATATTTATAAATATTTATTTTTAAATATATATATACATAATTATATTTATACACACACATATAATTATATATATAGATAAATATAATTTCATTATTATATAATTATAAATATAATAATAATTAATTTATCATTTTTAAATACATATTTATAAGATTATTTTTAAAATTTTATTTATTTATTTTGAAATTATTTATTAAAAAGAGATGAGGTGGAAAAAAAATTAAAACAACAAAAAAAGAAAACAAAACCATAAAAAACCATATAAAAAAATAGAAAAAAGGTGGCAAAGCGCCACTTGAAGTGGCGCTAGCCACCCGAATTGTTGAGCGCCTCTTGAAGTGGCGCTCAACAAACCCCTATTCCTAAATATACTAAACCTAGACCCATTTAAATAAAAAAACCCATCCCCCTAATTCACCCTCATTAATAGGTTATGATTTGATGAAATTTTTATGAAACCTATCTATTTTCTACAGGTTATGATATGATTACATGTTTATGATACCCATTTCCTTTTATGGGTAATGATATGATTAAATTATATGATCTAGTGGCATAGATATGTATTTTTTCATTATGATATGGTTGAGACCTATATATCCATCCAATGATTTAGGTAATGATTTATATCACGTGAGATAGACAAAGTTGGAATGGGGAGTGAACTAAGTTCATTAAAGGACTTTGTCCGCTAAGATGGTCTAGGGAGTGAACCTTGAATACTAAGATGGTCATGGGAGTGATCCATGACTAACAATATGGTATGAGGAGTGAACCCAAAAAAATAATATAGCCTTGTAAATAAGCCTTAACTACTATGAAAATCGTTTTATATGCTTATGTGTCTACCACAATTCCATATCTTATTCATATGTTATGATTTCATATATTATGTTATTGATTACCTTATGATTCATGTCTAATGAACTGCTAATATTTATTACATTATTCATTCTTATGATCTTTGATATATAGGGTATGGTCTTGTAATGTTATGACCACCTTCTCATACCCTTATGCTCATGTTTATGCTTATATATCTCATTTTTACCCTTATTGAGCATCTGAACTCACCCTTTTTATGTTTACTTTACCTAGGTTATGAAGATATGTATTATCAAAGATATGTCTAATAAGGGTGTTATTCCTAAATAATATAGTGGTAGATAATATACCTCACTTATGTACCTGAGTTTATGTTTCTATGATTCAAAATGTACTAAACTAATACGGTATTTGGGATTCTCTTTCTGTATTGTATTATGTATTCCACAAAAATGATGTAATATAAATTCATGTTAAGTTAGGTTCACTATATTTGGTATTAGAGAAATATTTTAATTAACATTTGGAAACTAGTATGATAAAACCTTAGTGAGATCCCTAAGGGCATGTCTAAGGATAAGTCTAAGGATGGGGAAAAGTATAAAAAATGTCCTGGAATTTTTGTAAGGGATAGAGTGAGTAGTTCCCTAGAAATAAATCTTTATTGAGATACTACAAGTATAATTGGAACTAGAATATATGTTCATAGGTGTAACAACCTTGAAAATAACATATTAATCTAGACTCTATCGGGAGCTGGTGCACGAAAACAGGCCTTGATACACACCTGGTTTGACACTCCCAATAGACATTCTTTGGGAATCAAAAAACTCTTCACAAATTAAAATGAAGTATTTAAACATAAATTTTCAATGAATAACCTTGGATAAATGTATGATTTAATTTATTAAATAAGGTGTTATAATTTAGACATCATATAATTGGGTTTTCATGAATATGTGGTTCAATGATATGATTATTTTTTATTACTCTGTACTTTTTTGTTTTATCCAATGGCTTTGAATCGAAGTTACTTAATTAATGGAGAGTGTGATGGAAAATGAAGTGATTGTTCACTTGATAATCTGAATTCTATGGGAGATATAATTCAAAATTTTATGGCTATGATCACCCAACTATCACAAAATATGAATCGTGTTAGACTTCCAAATGAAAAAAGGAGGGAACAACATTATGGTGAGTCCTTTATGAGGCAACATCCCCCTTTTTTCAGAATGTTTACTAATTCACATGTTGCTGAACAATGGATCAGTACCACTGAAAATATATTATCTATTCTGAATTGTTCAAAATATAAGAAAGTCATTCAGGTTGTTTATTGATTAGAAGGTGAAGCAGATTAGTGGTGGACTATAATCAAGAATATAAGGCATGAAGATGAAATTGAATCCATATATTGGGATGAGTTCAAGAAATTATTTTTCAATATTTACTCTACTCCTATTATTCATACAAAGATAGAGAAATATTTCCTTGAGTTATATCAAAGGGATGATGAATCTATTGGTACCTGTGAGGATAATTTTACAAGACTTATGAGGTATGCTTATGGTATTATCATCCAACCCAAAAATAATGTCGATAGGTTCTTAAGTGGCTTAAAGAAATGTCTTCAAAGGGTGTTGTCTATAAGAGGAACTAGTAGCTACAAAGATATTGTGTATTGTTAAATCAAGGTTGAAATGGAGGTTGTATTTATGTATCAATATCATGGTTTTGACATGAAAAAGAATATGGAGTTCCAAGGAAGATCTAAATACCATGAAGTGACTAATATGATAATTCATTTATTCACTAAGTGTGGAAATAAACATAAAGGAAATTGTATTAAGGTGTATCATAAATGTTTTAATTACATAAGGTAAGGTCCTCAGGAATTTGATTACTAAATTTATGGGAATAAGTTGTCTAACAATGTGAATGGAGGTAAATCTACACAGAATGAACCTCCCCCACTTCAGTGCTATATTTATATGTTGAATAATAATTATTCTAACAGGTTCTCAAACCACAAGGATAATGATTATGATCGACGTTAGCAACCTATTAAGCTAAGGGAGAATGGGAACTATCATGTGATCACTATTTCTAATGAGGGGTGTGATAATGATGTGGTGAAAGGTACACTTACCATCCACTCTATAACTACTAATGTATTGTATGATTCTGGATCAATTCACTCTTTCAAATCTAATGAATTTCCTAAGGGTATTAACATTACACCAAAATGATTAAATTTCGAATTATCAATGCAAACCCTTAATGGTATTATGATTTCATCTCAAGTCTATGATTCCTCTCCAATTGATGTCTGTGGGAATGTGCTTCCTATAAATATTGTCATTATTTCTCTATTTGAAATTTATGTCACTATAAGAATGGATTGGATTTCTATTCATATATACCACATCAATTATTGAGGAAGGGAAGTTACATTTGATATTTCAACCAACTAAATAATGTCTATTAATATAAAGACTAGTAAAAACTTCCTATGGAGATTACATCCAGTGTATGAGTCTTAATTACCATTTAGAATGGATATTTATCTCGAATGTTCAGGGAGAAAAATGAAATCGATGATATCATTGTTGTTGAAGAGTTTTTGGATGTGTTTCTGGAATATCTTTTTATCCTTCCACCAAAATGTGAAATTGAGTTCTTGATAAAACTCATATATGGTTCTACAATGATTTTAAAGACTCCCTATAGAATGGACCCAATTGAGATGAAGGGATTAAAGAAGAAACTCCAAGAAAACCTTAACAAGAGATTCCTTAAGCTAAGTGTGTCACCTTGGGGTCAACCTATTATTTTTATGAAAAATAAATATGGATAAATTTGTCTTTTCATTTTTTATCAGGAGTTAAACAAGATCATGACCATGAAAAGTATCACCTTCTCCTAATTGACGATAATTTATATCAATTGCGTGGGGCTCAATACTTTTACAAGATTGACCTTCATTTAGGATATCATTAATTGATGGTCAAGAAAGAGGATATACCCAAAAGTACATTCCATTCAAGGTATGGAAATGGGTGCGCAGTCATTGCGTGCACACAAATTTAAAATTTATAAACCCTATAAACTACTAGTATTGTGGTAAGAAGGGTGTCGAACAACATAGAATGACTTATGTTGTGATAGATCGAATTAAAACTAAAACAACAAAAAGATAAAATAGAACACTAACAAAAATTTTATGCAAACATTGAATCAAACACTGATAGTGAGTATGAAAATGAAGGTGAAATGGTGAAATTAATGGCTTTAACAGAGAACAAACAGTGATGATGATTTTAGGGTCCTCGGGCTGCTTTGAACTGATTAAAATGATATTCTCCACTTCTGCTTAGTTTAATTCAATTACTCAATTCATGGAAAAATGGTGTTAATCCACTACGTTGTCACTACAGTGGATCTACACAGCTCGATTAACTTCCTTGAGCCTCGATCTTCCGCTCTTGACCCTTGGGAAAAAAATCTTCTTAAATTAGAGAAGAGATGCATTGACCTTTTCCGATTCTCGGTACTTCAGTCAATGATCTACGGTGAAATGATTCACTACCATGCTCGTTGGTCGCTAGGTAATGTGAAATGATACTCAAAATAAACAGAAGAGAAAATCAAGAAATGAAATTTCACTGAGCAATAAAACTAACAAAACATGACGGATAGTTGGATGATCAGTTCTCTACAGCCCGATTCCCCTAATATATTTAATTACACATTAAAACAGTAAAACAGATAGAAACAGATAATGAATTAAGAAACATATCTCGTGAGATTTCTCCTCTTTAGCAACTACTTCGATGCTGATCCTCCTGCTCAATGTCTGTCAGCCTCTGTTTTGGTGGTGAAATGGATCGAAGGTTGATCACGATGAATTGATTGATCGAGGGATCTATGGATCCAAGAATGGATTCTCGCCTCTACCCCTTTGAAGATCTGCCAACCCCCTACTCCTGGTCTCCCCCTGCCCGTGATGAATGCTGATGATCCCTTCTAAGTCTCTCGAGTCTCATCTAAAGTGTTCCCTGACCTCCACGTGGCTCCTTCACGGTTCCATGTCTCCCGCGGTTGTCATCGGAGCAGTTTCTCTTAACAGATTCAATGGGTGTGCACGCGGCGAGCCACTTTCTTCCCTGGAAACAGCCGATCCACATGGTGTGCTTTTATGTGCATGTCACGATCTTTTTAGTGAACTCTGAGTGAGTTCATCCTGCCCCCTGCCACGAAACAACAAAATACACACGTGAGTCAAGTAAAAAGATAAATAAAATAAAATAAAATGAAACTATTATATTCTATATCTTAATATTATTACTTAAAATAGTTAATACAAATACTTATTAATATATATATATATATAATACCTAATATTATTATTACTAATATATGCTATCATAAGTATTTTATTTAATTAATACATATATTACTATGATATATAAAAGATTATATTATGTTATTATTAAACCTATTATTCGTAGTATATAATATATGATATATATATGTATATTATAATATATTATTTTATATTATATGTTATTGTAAAATAAAATAAAAACTAAAAAAAATAAAAAATGAAAAGAGGGGAGAAAGGGGGATGGCTTCGGCGCAAATGAGAGTGGGACAGAGGGTTATGCGGCGCGACGAAAAGGTGGAAGGGAAGGGGTGCGGCGATGCTGGCTTCAGGTGACTCTCTGATGAGCATGTGGTACGGAAGAGGGTGCACCGACGAGGTGAGTGTGGTGAGAAGGGGAAAGGAAAGGGCCGAGGAGGAGGAATCACGGGGTTCGGGTGAGGGTTTCATACATGGGGCGGTGCCGGAGAGGTCCGAAAAGGAGAAAAGCAGATGGAAGGCTTGGGTGGTGGAGACGAAGGCTGATGAAGAGAGTGGTTTGGTGCAGGTGGCTCTCGGCTCGCGGTGCAGGTGAGGAGGAGTCCGGGGATCTCGGCGGTGATCTGAGGAGGTTTAGCCTAGGATCGGGGGAGAGGCTTCGGGGTGCGGTGATGTGAGGCAAGGAAGGAGGGAGTTATTCCAGGTGGGTGTGCGGCAGATTCTGGTGGTTCGAGAGAGCAGGGCTGGTTCGTGCGGTGAGTAGCAGGAGTAGGAGGCTCGTGGCGTAGTGTTTAAGAGAGATTCAGGTGAAGGGTTTGTGATGCAAGGGCGGTGCCATGGTGTTCGGGTGATGCAGCTGTGGATGGGGCTGAGGAACGCGGCCGAGTAGAGGAAAGGTGTATCAGTAGCTGAGCTACTGGTAGAGGGG
Source organism: Viscum album (assembly GCA_963277665.1). Classification (NCBI taxonomy): domain Eukaryota; kingdom Viridiplantae; phylum Streptophyta; class Magnoliopsida; order Santalales; family Viscaceae; genus Viscum; species Viscum album. The sequence goes on from OY728153.1 coordinate 1,519,358,881, forward strand.
GTATGGTTTTGAAGCTACTGGTAGAGGATTAACAGTGAGGATGGGTGAGCGGTGCATCGGTAGACAGGGCTACTAGTAGAGGGGGTAACCGTGAGGTATGTTGCGTATCAGTGAGAATGGGTGTAACGGTAGACTTAGTGTATCAGTGAGGTAAGTAGCAGTGAGAATTGTATAACGGTGGACTATATGTGTAGGTTGTGTGACGGTGAGGATTTGCGTATCGGTAGCAAGGTTGCTGATAAGGAGGGTCAACGCGCGACCGCAACACCTTGTGAATCAAACAAAGAAAATTAAATTAATAAAATAGTTTAATAAAACTAAAAAATAAATAAATCAATAAATAAATTAAATTAAATAGAATAACAATAAAAAAAACACAAAGTTAAGTAAAATAAAATTAATGAAACTTTATTTAAACAATTGAATTAAATTGGGTTAAAATTTATAAACAAACATAATTAAAGAACAAATTAATTTTTTTTACAATTACTTGGTTAAATTAACTAACCAATTAATTAAGGAACTAATTAAATTAAAGAATAAAAATATTAAGCGAATAAAATTAAATTGTTGAAACTAATTAACATATTAAAAGACTAAAAACAAAAAGAGTTATTTATTTACAATTTAAACAATAAGGCGTTAATTAATTTAATAAATGAATTAATAAACTAACTAGAATAAAAATAAAAGAATAAATAAATAAAAGACTAATTCTCAAGACTAAGTTAATTTAAGAATTATTTAAAATGACACTAATACACATTAAAACACATGTTTTAAACTAAAAAAATTCTTATTCTACACAACAAGTACAAAAACACAACACTTATCAATTATCTAATAAAAACAACATTTTGGTATAAAAAAGTCAATAAAAATACAAAAAGGATGTGACAGAGAGTGTTAGAAAACTGCCACATCAAACTGCCCCACACTTAAAACTTTGTTTGTCCTCAAACAAGTACATGAATTTGACATTAAAACAGAAAGATGATTTTTGAAGTTCAGTTCAAAGCAAGGTGCATGATTAAACATTAATATCCCGAGGAGCAGGACCAAACAATGAGTCATGTTTTTCAAGGGTATTCAAAAAATGATGTCTTGCCTAGCTTCAAAAGGCCACTGGAAGTCAAGAACTTCACAAACTCATACACTATCATGTATGTCATGCCTCTTATGTGTAATCATTAACCATCCTACTTCACCTTCCAGTTCAAGTTCTAATTCAAAGAGTGTTGACAGGTTAGATGAAGTGGAACTCAAAACTCAACCAGGGGCATCTTCCATTCTCACCTTCCTCCAGGTTCCAAGAAAGTAAAGTCTATTACATTGATCACTTTATTTTTTCAACTCAAATGAAAATTAACCAAGTCAATTGCTCCCTTCTTCATCTAGGTTCAAAATTCCCCTCACATTAATGAGTTCATTTTTGACAAGGGCACTTTATTTGTATTTTCCCCGGCCATATTCCATGTGCAGAGCACTGTTCATAGAACTTATTAAGATTGAAATTGGATTTATTTATTTATAGAAACGCACCCAATGCACCTTGTCTTAGATACTCACCGTGGGATCCCATTTTCCCATTTTACTCCAATTACAAAGGACTAAATTAATAATCATTCGGATTGACTTCCTAATGTGATTGAATATTATTTAATAAAAATGTGAGTCCCCTGGGTTCTAGTGAGAATATCAAGTTACCCTAAGCCATGATCCTTACTCCACAAAACCTATCCTGTCATACTCTAATCCTCAGTTCCTAAATAGAAAGGTTCATAGAGACAGTGAACAATTGTAATCAACAATCATTCAAACTTAACAGTTCCTGACTCAGTTCCACTCTCAACATCCAGCAAACAATTATCCACTAAATCCGACATAATTGAAGTACCAGTGAATATCCAATGACCATCATGTGATGAAATAATTTGAATTTTTTTTAAGGAATTTTGAACCATTTTTTTGAAAAAAATTGACCAATTTTTTAACAAACTCAGGTTCAAGAAGGGGGAATTCATCATAACACTAAAATGACCCCTCTCTCCCACACTTAAAACCCAACATTGTCCCTAATGTTGAATCTCAAGGTGGGAGACAGTTGAAGTACAAAATAGATAGACATTTCAGATTAAAAAGGACATGGAGGGGGTATCAATAAAGTTTAAAAAATTTCTTTGCCACACAAAAAGAAAAAGAAAAAAGGAAACAAAAATAAAAATAAACAGAAGAAACCAACCCCACCAACCATCACCAGCAATATGTACAGTTCTATTCCTAAACTGTTCAGGCTTTAAATCAGTGTGATTAGACAAAAGATTTTAACAATTTACTTCAAATAGCAGCATGTTTATCAATGATGTATAGAAGCAGCATAATGAAAATAAAAATAGTGGGTGCAAGCATGTTTCACAAATCAGCTCAAAATGCATTTTCAACTAAGTAGATATTAGCAGCTAACACCCATGCATAAAGCACAATTTAAGAGTTTCAAAAATCAGTGGGAAGACCCCCACACTTAATTCACAGCAACAAGAAATAAAAATGTGAAGAATAAAATATTGCAACGTAAAACAATATTCCCATTAATGTGAAGATTCTCAAATTTACAAATGCCTCCCTTTATTTTCCTTTCGCATGAACTCTGGCTGCTCTAGTTTGACACCTACATGATGAAACAGTTTGACATTAGTGTTCCAGATTTTATGTTCAAATAAAATGTAGCTATAAAGTGTGAGATTGGGAGTTTTATACATTTATCCAGTGTTCTATGACGAAAGCCTACTTCCACCATGAATGTTTCAAATGTGGCTACCTCTGAAACATGATTCTCTTAGCAAACCAGGACCACCAAACCACTTGCATCATATGATAAGGAAATACAGACATTATTGTTCACCAAACAGAGAGACAAACAACTGAGCATGGGTCATTTATTCAAACTAAAAATTTAAAGCAGAAAAAAAAGTAAACCATGGGTTGCCTCCAATGTAGCACTAGGTTTAAAGTCCCTAGCCAGACCTTATTCCCCTAAATATTTCTAACCATGATCATTTAATGGGAAATAGTTGTCAATGGTGTGAAATTCACAATTGTCTAAGGAATCAAGAGAAGGACTACTCAAGACATTTTCATCTCCAGCATCAATCCGAATTCTCTACAATTTATCCAGATCACTAAGAGGATTCATGTTTCTAAGCTCAAATGTGTCTCTAAAAATCTCTTCATTGGCGCTTAACAAGTTCCACAGTTGCCCATGAAAATTATTGATCAGATCAAGAATATTTCCATATCTTCCACCACATTTAGAGTTTTTCTCAAACCCAAAAATAGAAGAGGCCACATTGACAAAACCCTCAGCATGTCCCAGAATAGCTCGCAAATCTGACAGCTCATAAATATCCTAGAAGAAGTTATCAAATCCAGCTTTGAAAAGGCTATTCTCAATGTCCACTGAGGACTCAAATTATGTGAATATTTCAAATTCAGGTATGAAATCATCACTCACAACATCAAACAGGGAAGGTAAGATGATATCAAGGAAATGCACTTGTTCATAATGGAAATCATCAAGTTTTTCAGTAGGGATCAACCCAGATCTTTCTCCAGCTTCAGGAACTCTTATACAGTCAACATCACAAGGGAAACTTTCATAAACAGGTCGAGACAGTGTAGGAAAAAGTTGTGACTCACTCTAAGGAATGGGTTCCAAAGAAAGAATTTTTTCATCAATAGGAGGGTGTGGGGAAAGAGCATTAGCCAGGGAAAAATTTCCAGTGGGTTGGGGAATTAGTATATATGTGACCTCAAGTGGGAAAGACCCATACTTAGCTCTAACCTCAATTTTGTAACACTGATTTTCAGCCACATCTATCACATCACAAGTAACCTCATGTCGGGGCCTTTTAAACACCAAAATTTCCTCCACATAATCTACAGCTTGGAGGGTGAGTTTACCTTTGGAGACATAAATGATGGCACCACCAGTAGCAAGGAAGGGTCTACCTAAGATGATTGGAACCTTTTCATCACATTCCATATCAAGGATTAGGAAATCAGTGGGCAATGTGAGTTTTACTACACTTACTAATAAGTTATCCACTCTCCCATAAGGGTGTGTGAGTGAATTATCAGCAAGCTGAAGATAAACAGAAGTTGGTTGGATATCCCTAAGACCCAGCTTTGTGAACAAGGAGAAAGGAATAAGATTGATACTTTATCCTAAGTCACACAGACAATTTAGTTTCCCACTTCCTCCTATTCGACACTGAATGATAAAGACACTAGGGTCCTTTAATTTGGGAGGAATATTTTTTTGGACAATTGAACTACACTCCACATTGAGATCAATTTTATACAACTTCTTCCAATCAATCTTGTTCTTCAGAAACCTTTTTGTGAATGGAACATATGAAGGGATTTTATCCAAGGCTTCTAAGAAAGGCATGTTGATGGTGAAGCTTCGAATCAATTTTAATAATCTCAGGTAATTGGGTTCATCACTTTGCTTCACTCTTTCAGGGAAGGGAATGAGAGGGCCATAATGTTTCAGAATAGGTAGGTTATTCACCTTCTCCTTAGACCCCACTTTCTTCTTGGATTCCTTAATCAATTCCCACTTCATTTTCTTTGGATCCCTAGCTTTCTCAAGTGTGGGTTGCACAATCTGTTCAGATGGAAACTCACTTTCCAGATTTCCAGAATTGGGACATTCCATATTTTCATCTTCAATTTGAGCTTGAACATTGTTTTCCTCTTGCCTAGGTGGTTCCTTAACTGCTTCCTTAAGTTTAAGCCCTGACCTGTTTGTTACCGTCGTCGCATTTTCTCTTAGATTGGGGGTTGAAGTGCTAGACAACTTTCTCTTTTCCTTACCAGCTTGATTCTTAGCCATTAGACTCATTTGAAGTTATAAATATTGAATCTTAGATTATGTGTCCTTAAATGAGCTGATCTCACTCAACACTTGTTGTAGCATCCCCTTTAACTCCCCTTGAGAATTAGAAGATTCAGCCTCATATTGATTCTGGAAAATTTGTTTGGGCTGTGGGTGGAAAGATGGGGCAATGGGATGCTTGTTTGGGGCAGTGGGAGGCTTTGTGACCCCTTGTTCATTCCATGATAGATTGGGCTGACCTTGATATCCAGAGTGGTATGGATTTGAGAGTTGAGCATGTACACCTTGATTCCTAGACATGTAATCAATAAACTGGGCACTCTCATCACATGAACCAGGGAGATCAATGTTTGGACAATATCTCTGAGTGTGACCAAACATACCACAGTGATAACACTGCTCCCTAAGGACCCTATCATCAACAACAATAGCTTGAGGATTTGTACTAGCCCTATGGATGACTCTCTTCCTAGTGAACTTGTGCTGAGATTTCTGAGCCAACTTATCAAACAATTGTTTCAGCTCATCAACTGTGGAATCAGAGAAATCACCTCCACAAGATTGGTCAACTAAGTTCTGATTGTAGGGGTTGAGGTCATTATAGAAAGTCTCCATGAGAATATGGGGAGCTAATTGATGGTTGGGGCTCTGTCTAAGAAGACCTCTGAACCATTCCCATGCTTCGTGAAAGAGTTCCCCCTCATCCTGGACAAAGCCAATGATCTTATGCCTAACCTCAATGGTGGTGTTCCTAGGATATAATTTAGATAAAAAAAATTTCACACGTCTTCCCATGTTTCAAAGATATCCTCGTCTAAATTTTGAAACCAAGTCCTAGCCCTCCCCTTTAGACAGAAAGGAAACAACGTCAACCTCAACTCCTCCTCACTAAGATCTCGCAGAGGCAACTACTGGAAAAAACCATAAAAATCTATGATAAACTCTAAGGAATCCTATGCTGGAAGACAATTAAATGATGGAAGTTGAGAAATATGAGACTGTTTGATCTCATAGCTCCTAGACCTAGGGGAAAATTTGATGCAGGATAGATTGTTTGACATTGCAGGAATTTGAAACTCCCTAAGCTTAGGCCTCTCAGGGGCAGGAACAAAGGGTTGTGGCCCATTGATATTTTGATTTCCAGCAATGTTATTCAAATTATCCATTTCAAGTTTCTTTTGTTTTCGAATTTCAGAATAGTGTTTGTTGGTTTCTTGAATAGGTGTGTCAAGTTATGACGTAGAAACTCTAGTGTGCATACAGTTTCAACAACAATATTTTCTGGAGAACTTTTTTGTACAATTTTTAAGTTTTGTATTTTTTTATTTATTTTTTTTTATTTTTTTTAAACATGGTCGCATGTGCCTTCCCTAGAAACGACGCCAAAATTTGGCCATGCAGTTGTTGCGTGCGCGCAAATTTAAAATTTATAAACCCTACAAACTACTAGTACTGTAGTAAGAAGAGTGTCGAACCACAGAGAAGGACTTATGTTGTGTTAGACCGAATTAAAACTAAAACAACAAAAAGATAAAATAGAACACTAACACAAAACATTACGCAAACATTGAAACAAACACTGATAGTGAGTATGAAAATAAAGGTGAAATGGTGAAATTAATGGCTTGAATAGATAACAAATAGTAATGATGATTTTAGGGTCCTCAGGATGCTTTGAACTGATTAAAATGATATTCTCCGCTTCTGCTTAGTTTAATTCAATTACTCAGTGCATGGAAAAATGGTTTTAATCAACTGCGTTGTCACTACAGTGGATCTACATAGCTCGATTAACTTCCTTGAGCCTCGATCTTCCGATCTTGACCCTTAGAAAAAAATCTGCTTAAATTGGAGAAGAGATGCCTTGACCTTTTCTGATTCTCGGTACTTCGATCAATGATCCACAGTGAAATGATTCACTACCACGCCCGTCGGTGGCTAGGTAATGTAAAACGATACTCCAAATAAACAGAAGAGAAAACCGAGCCATGAAATCGCACTGAGCAAAGAAACTAACAAAACATGACGGATAGTTGGATGATCAGTTCTCTATAGCCCGATTCCCCTAATCTATTTAATTAAACATTAAAATAGTAAAACAGATAGAAACAGATAATGAATTAAGAAACATATCCCGCAAGATTGATCCTCTCTAGCAACTGCTTCGATTCTGATCCTCCTGCTCAATGTCTGTCAGCCTCTGTTTTGGGGGTGAAATGGATCGAAGGTTGATCACGATGAATTGATGGATCGAGGGATCTCTGGATCCAAGAATGGATTCTCACCTCTACCCCTTTGATGTTCTGCCATCCCCCTACTCCTGGTCTCTCCTTGCCCGTGATGAATGCTGATGATCCCTTCAAAGTTTCTTGAGTCTCATCTGAAGTGTTCCCCGACCTCCACGTGGCTCCTTCACAGTTCCATGTCTCCCGCGCTTGTCATCGGAGTAATTGATCTTAACAGATTCAATGGGTGCATGCGCGGCGAGCCACTTTCTTTCCTGGAAATAGCCGATCCATGTGGCGTGATTTTATGTTCACGTCATGATCTTTTTAGTGAACTCTGAGTGAGTGCATCCTGCCCCCTGCCACAAAACAACAAAATACACACGTGAGACAAGTAAAAAAATAAAAAAAAAATAAAAAAATGAAACTATTATATTCGATATCTTAATATTATTACTTAAACTAGATAAATAAAAATACTTATTAATATATATATATATATATAATACCTAATATTATTATTACTAATATATGTTATGATAAGTATTTTATTTAATTAATACATATATTACTATGATATATAAAAGCTTATATTATGTTATTGTTAAAATGATTATTCGTAGTATATAATATATGATATATATATATATATAAATATTTTAATATATTATTTTATATTATTTGTTATTGTAAAATAAAATAAAAACTAAATAAAATAAAAAAATGAAAAGAGGGAAGAAAGGGGGCTGGCTTCGGCGCAAATGAGGGGGGGGGGGGGGGGGGGGTAGAGGGTTATACAGCGCAATGCCAAGGTTGAAGGGAAGGGGCACGACGACGCTGGCTTCGGGTGACTCTTCAGCGAGCATGGGGTACGGAAGAGGGTGCGCCCGCGAGGTGAGTGTGGTGAGAAGGTGAAAGGCAAGGGCCGAGGCGGAGGAATCACGGGGTTTAGGTGAGGGTTTAATACAAGGGGCGGTGCCGGCAAGGTCTATGTTGGAAATTTCAAACCAAAATAAAAGCTGTCCGTTGAGTTCCGGATCTTCCCCATGCAATCCCTATTTTCTATGTGTCTCTTCATTTTTCCATGAATTTTTTTAATTCCATGAATGCATTAATTATTGCCTTGTTTTTTGTTCTTTTTATTAAATGCATGGGCTGTCCATTTTATTGTATTTTTCATACCCTTTAAATATTGGTGCATATGTAATCCATTGGTAGAGTTGTGTGCAATACAAAAAGGTTGCTCCTTTGTGTGAAGTTTTTCTCCTCCGCTTCTTTTTTTTCTCCCGTGAATTATTTGTCTCGGCTTTATAAAGCCATCTCCCACCAACAAACTGGTATCAGAGGCCGGTTCGAAGGCATCCTCCAAATTCCAAAGATGTCCACCATGATCCAGCCGCAAGTTCCGACCTTGTCTAAAGACAACTATGAGAGGTGGTGCATTCAAATGAAGGCATTGTTCGGGTCACAAGAATTATGGGAGATCATCACCGACGGGTATGTAGTACCCACTGCGGAGGAAGAAGCGGCCTTCACGAATGAAGAAAAGACGACTGTCAAAAATCAAAGGAAGAAAGACAACAAGGCGTTGTTCCTTCTCTATCAAGGGTTGGATGAATCGACGTTCAAAAAAATTGCCGAAGCAACATCGAGCAAGTAAGCTTGGGATACACTTGCCACCATTTTCAAAGGAGTTGATCGTGTGAAGTGGGTCCGTCTTCAAACATTACGAGCGGATTTCTAAGTGGCGTGAATGAAGGAAGGTGAGAGTATCTCAGATTACTTCTCACGCCTAATTCTCATTATTAACAATTTGAAAAGAAATGGTGAAAAAATGGAGGATATTCGAGTTATTGAGAAAGCAATTTGATCGCTCACAACCAAGATCGAGCATGTGGTTGTGGCAATCGAGGAATTGAAAGATTTGGAAAAATTATCTATTGAAGAGTTGATGGAATCGTTGCAAGTACATGAGAAGCGAATGCAGAAAAATGCGGGTTCAACAATAGAGCATGTCTTAGAGTCCAAGCTGACTCTGCAAGAATCCAAGAATTGCCAAGCACAATGGGGCAGTTATCGTGAAAGAGGTAGAGGACGTGGATACCATCAAATCTATCAGGAAAAGCAACAAAACTTCAGTAGCTTCCGTGGAAGAGGATACGGTGGAGGTCGATTCACGCGTGGTCGTGGAAATGCAAAAAATGTTCAATGCCATAACTGTAAAAAATTCGGCCACTATGCCTCTTATTGTTGGAGCAAGGTGGATCATGATGAACGATCCAACTATGCTGAAGCGTCACGCCATGAAGAAGAAGGTACGACACTCCTCCTCGCACAAGAAAAAGCATGTGAACGCCCCGATGTATGGTATTTGGACATAGGAGCAAGCAACCACATTAGTGGTAACAAACAGCTGTTCGAGGAACTCACCAAAGAAGTTCGATGAGACGTGAGTTTTGGAGACTCATCCAAGGTACCCGTGTTTGGCAAAGGTAAAATAAAAATATATCTAAAGAATGGTGAGTCGAATTACATTTCCAATGTGTATTACGTACCAAGCATGAAAAATAATATCATAAGTCTCGGCCAACTCCTTGAGAAGGAGTATGTTATACACTTGGAGAATTCTTCATTGTCAATAAGAGATGCTCACAGGAGACTGATTTCTCAAGTTCAAATGGAGAAGAATGGCATGTTTACACTGCATATCAACACGAAGGCCGAGAAATGTTTGTTTGGGCTCATGAAGAACGACTCATGGAGATGGCATCTGCGCTTTGGGCATCTCCATTTCAGTGGCCTTAAACTTCTATCCTCATCAAGAATGGTGCGTGGCTTGCCGACTATTGAATCTCCAAATCACATGTGTGAGGCTTGTACACTCGGCAAGCAACCAAGGAACTCCTTCCCAAGTGGAGTGTCCAGAAGAGCAACAGAACCACTTCAGTTGGTTCACACTGATTTCTGCGGACCACTGGAAACACCATCACTTGGAGTTAATAGGTATTTAATTACCTTTATTGATGATTTCAGTAGAAAGTTGTGGGTATATTGCATCAAAGAAAAATCACCTTCATTCATTATCTTTAAAACTTTCAAATCTCGTGTTGAAACTGAAAGTGGCCACAAAATCAAAGTACTCAGATCTGATAGAGGTGGAGAATACACCTCAAATGCATTCCAAGACTTCTGTAGAGAATATGGCATAAAACAACAATACACTGCAGCCTATACGCCACAACAGAATGGAATTGCAGAAAGGAATAACCGCACTATCCTCGACATGACAAGGACCATGCTGAAGGAGAAAGGGATTCCAAAGAGTTTTTGGGCAGAGGCAGTGGCATGTACTGCCTACTTGCTCAATCAGTGTCCAACGAAGAGCGTCAGGAACATTACACCACAAGAGGCGTGGAGCGGCTACAAACCGAGTGTGGCGCACCTAAGAATCTTCGGGTGTGTCGCCTATGCTCAAGTTCTTGAAGCAAGAAGAAGGAAGCTGAATGATCATGGCGAGAAATGCATTTTTATCGGCTATTGTGAAGCCTCTAAAGCATACAAGCTTTACAATCCACTAACCAATAAATTAGTGGTTAGTAGAGATGTGGTCTTTAGTGAGGAAGAAGTGTGGAAATGGGATGATGAATAACCAAACAAGGATGTTGTAGTCAAAACTGAAGATTTTGAAGAAAGACATGATCATCAGGAGCAGACGCCCACAACACCTTCCTCGGGTGCATCATCAGTTGGAAGAAGTCCAGGAGTACATTTCCTCACTCCTCAAAGCACTCCATCAAATCAAAATTTGGCCAGCTCATCCTCCCCTATGGCTCCTATGAAGATGAAAAATTTAAGTGGCATTTATGAGCAGACTGAAGAGGTAAATATTTATTTCTTGTATGCAGATCATAAGCCTTTGAACTTTCAGGAATCCATGAGGGAAGAAAGCTGGAGAATGGCTATGGAAGAAGAAATTCGTGCCATAGAGAGAAATGACACGTGGGAGTTGACTACACTCCCAAAAATCCAGAAGAGCATTAGTGTCAAATGGGTGTACAAAATAAAGAGAAATGATGATGGCGAGATTGATCGATACAAGGCAAGGCTTGTAGCAAAGGGGTACAAACAGAAATATGGGGTGGACTACGAAGAAGTCTTTGCTCCTGTTTCTCGCCTTGACATTGTAAGAATGATTATATCCCTTGCTGTCCATCACAGTTGGATGATCTACCAACTGGATGTGAAGTCTGTGTTCCTAAATAGATTTTTGGAAGAAGAGGTCTATGTTGACCAGCCTGAAGGCTTTGTCATGCAAGGGGAGGAAGACAAAGTGTATTGATTGAATAAAGCACTTTATGGGTTGAAGCAGGCTCCTCGCGCATGGAATGCACGCATCGACAGTTATCTCTGAGAGAATGGCTTCGCCCAATGTCTATATGAGCATGCGGTTTACATCAAGCAGAATGATCGTGGCGATATTCTTATTGCATGCTTGTATGTTGATGATTTGTTGTTTACAGGGAATTGTCAACCAATGTTTGATGATTTCAAGGAGGCCATGTTCAAAGAGTTCGAGATGACCGATGGGGGTCTCATGTCCTTCTTTATGGGCATTGAAGTGAAGCAACAACATGGCAGCATCTATATATCTCAGAAGAGGTATGCCAAGGAGTTACATGAAAAATTCAAGATGGCCGATTGTAATGCTGTAAACACACCAGTTGCAACGAGCTTGAAATTGACAAAAGATGGAGAAGGAAGAAGCACTGATTTGACTTTGTTCAAGAGTCTGATTGGAAGTCTAAGGTACCTCACAATCACAAGGCCAGATATTGTCTATAGTGTTGGACTTCTAAGCAGGTATATGGAGGCACCAAAAGAGTCCCACTGGCTTGCAGAAAAACGTATTCTTAGGTACGTTAAAGGAACGGTGGATTTCGGTCTCTTTTATCCATAAAACGAAGAAGAAAAGTTGTATGGATACTCAGACAGTGATTGGGGAGGTGACCAAGATGAAAGGATGATCACCACTAGGTATGCATTTGTTCTTGGATCTACTGATTTTACATGGAATTCAAGAAAGCAAAGTGTGGTTGCTTTATCCACGTGTGAAGCAGAGTATGTGGCAGCATCCTCTACTGTTTGTGAGGGAATATGGCTGAGAAATTTTTTGAAGGAAATAATGCATCCACATGATGGATCCACGGTGATATATGTGGATAACAAGTCGGCTATTGAACTACCCAAAAATCTGGTGCTGCTTGGGAGAAGCAAACACATTGATACTCGTTTTCATTTCCTCAGGGATCATGTGAAACAAAAAACGATTAAATTGGAATATTGCCATACTACGGAACAGGTGGCAGCTATTTTCACAAAGGCACTACCAATAGATGTATTCAAACAGCTTAGAATGATGCTCAGAATGAAGTTGGTTTTGGTTTGAAGAGGAGTGTTGGAAATTTCAAACCAAAATAAAAGCTGTCCGTTGAGTTCCGGATCTTCCCCATGCAATCCCTATTTTCTATGTGTCTCTTCATTTTTCCATGAATTTGTTTAATTCCATGAAATCATTAATTATTGCCTTGTTTTTTGTTCCTTTTATTAAATGCATGGGCAGTCAATTTTATTGTATTTTTCATACCATATAAATATGGGTGCATGTGTAATCCATTGGTAGAGTTGTGTGAAATACAAAAAGGTTGCTCCTTTGTGTGAAGTTTTTCTCCTCCGCTTTTTTTTCTCCCGTGAATTATTTGTCTCGGCTTTGTAAAGCCATCTCCCACAATCAGTCTAGAAGGGAGAAAAGCAGTGGGAAGGCTCGGGTGGTGGAGACGAAGGCTGAGGAAGAGAGGGGTTCAGCGCAGGAGGCTCTTGGCTCACGGCGCAGGGGAGGAGGAGTCCGGGGATCTCGGTGGTGATTTGAGGAGGTTCATCTGAGGGCCGGGGGAGAGGCTTCGGGGTGCGGTAATGCGAGGCAGGGAAGGCGGGAGCTGTTCCAACAGGGTGTGCGGTGGATTCTTGTGGTTTGGGCAAGCATAGCTGGTTCGTGCGGTGAGTAGAAGGAGTGTGAGGCTCGTGGCGTAGGGTTTAAGAGAGATTCGGGCGAAGGGTTTGTGATGCTGGGGTGGTGCCATGGTGTTCGGGTGATGCGGCTGTGGATGGGGCAGAGGAACACGGCCGAGAAGAGGAAAGGTGTATCAGTAGCTGAGCTACTGGTAGTTGCGGTATGGTTTTGAAGCTACTGGTAGAGGATTAACAGTGAGGATAGGTGAGCAGTGCAGTGGTGGACTGGGCTACTAGTAGAGGGGTAATAATGAGGTATGATGCGTATTAGTGAGAATGGGTGTAACGTTAGACTTAGCGTATCAATGAGTTAAGTAGCGGTGAGAATTTTATAATGGTGGACCGTATCGGTAGGCTGTGTAATGGTGATGATTTTCATATCGGTAGCAAGGTTGTTGATAGAGAGGGTCAACACGCGACCGAAACTCCTTACGAATCAAACAAAGAAAATTAAATTAATAAAATAATTTTATAAAACTAAAAAATAAATAAATCAATAAATAAATTAAATTAAATAGAATAAAATTTAAAAAACAAAAAGTTAAGTAAAATAAAATTAATGAAACTTTATTTAAACAATTGAATTAATTTGGGTTAAAATTTATAAATAGACATAATTAAAGAAGAAATTAATTTTTTTTACAATTACTTGGTTAAATTAATTAAACAATTAATTAAGGAACTAATTAAATTAAAGAATAAAAATATTAAGCGAATAAAATTAAATTGTTGAAACTAATTAAAATATTAATAGACTAAAAACAAAAAGAGTTATTTATTTAAAATTTAAAGAATAAGGTGTTAATTAATTTAATAAATGAATTAATAAACTAACTAGAATAAAAATAAAAGAATAAATAAATAAAAGACTAATTCGCAAGACTAAGTTAATTTAAGAATTATTTAAAATGACACTAATACACATTAAAACACATGTTTTAAACTAAAAAAATGATTATTCTACACAGCAAGTACAAAAACATAACACCTATCAATTATTTAACAAAAAACAACATTTTGGTATAAAAAAAGTCAATAAAAATACAAAAAGGATGTGGCAAAGAGTGTTAAAACACTACCACATCAGGAAACTATGAATATATAGTTATGAATTTTGGTCTAACTAATTCCCCTACTATCTTCATGGATTTGATGAATAGCGTCTTTATAGATTACCTCGATATGTTTGTGGTAGTCTTTATAGATGATATTTTATCTATTTGAAGAGAAAGGAAGAGCATGAAGGCCACTTGAGTACTGTACTAAAGACCCTAAGGAATGTGAAACTGTATTTAAAATTTATAGAGTGTGAATATTTATTGCCAAAGGGTCTGTTTTTGGGTCATATAATCTCAAGAGAGGGAATAGAAGTAGATCAATCAATGATGGAAGTAATTAAATGTTGTCTTAACGGAACCATGGTTACTGAGATCCATAGTTTTTTTGGTTTAGATTGATATTATCGATGGTTTGTGGAGAATTTATTATGACTATATAATCCTATTACCAAGTTAACTTGTAAGGGTTCCAAGTTCCTTTGGACAGATGAATATAAAGAAAATTTCAAGGAAATGAAGAGAAGGTTAGTTAGTGAACTAGTTATTACATTACACTATAGTGGAGAAGGGTTTTTAATCTATAGTGATGCATCAAAAAAGGTATTAGAAAGTGTTGTTTTACATAATAACATGGTTATATCTACATAAGAGCCTCATCTTGGTGGGTGAGGACTCGATACGGGCATCCAAGAGACCTGAGTTCAAATCCGGGTGGAGAAATAATTTATGGGGTACTATAGCAGTACTGTAGCAGGTACTGTTTGGTACTATATTGGCAGGGAATATTCATCCATTTGGGATTTTGGGAAACCAGTTTGGTCCTTAGGTCTTTCAAGGCCTTTGGGCCACCTAATGCCTTAGGGCCAGTAAGGCTTTTGGGCAACCTTAAGGCCTTCAGGCCACCTCAAGACCTTTGGGCCACCTCAAGGATTTTAAGCCACATGAAATTGGGCTTAATGAACCAGGAAGACCCTATATGGAGAAGACTCCAGATGAGGATTTGGAGTGGGCACATTTACCAGAGAAGAAGCTAACGAATTTGGAAGAAAGAGAGGCTATGGAATTTCCATCGGGACTAGACTGTTTAGGCATGGGAGGCCTAGAAGAACGACCATGTGAAGGTGGAGAGCTGACATCACAATGTAGAATCTATGGAGGAGTAGATTCAAGTAGTTATAGTCTAGATAAATTCCTATAAAACCTATGGGTCATGTAATGTCCAAGACCTTAAGGTAATGTAATATCTATGCCTACAGGCCTTCTAAGGGTTCCCCCTCATCCCTTGAATTGTGGATTATCATAATTAAATAAAAAGGACATTGGGATATTTGGGTAAAAAAATATGGTAATATTCTATGACTTATGAAAATTGAAGATTCATGAGTGAAATAACCCTACTCATGATTTGGGGTTAGCAATGGTAATCTTTGAATTAAATATATAGAGGCAATATCTTTATGGAGAAAAGTATGATATATATACCGATCATAATATTATGAAATATATATTCACATAGAAGGAGTTGAACATACACCAGAGAAGATAGTGAGAGATGGTAAAAGATTATGACTACTCTACACATTACCACCATGGGAAAGCGAACAAGTTGGTTGATACTTTGAGTTCAAAGGGTCCTGATAGATTATCCATATTGAGAATCACAAAAGATCCAATATTTATGGCATTATAATGGATGGATATGAAAATCTCGAAGGAAGGGGAAACATAATATCTTTTTCAATTGAATGTTTAACCCTCTATCCAGGTAAAGATCAAAGATCCATAGAAAGAAGATGTAGAGATGAAAAAGGAGGTTATAAATATTCTAGAGTTTAACCTTGACACATATGGAATGATAAATTTCAGGAACCATGTATGTGTTCCATCTATACCAAATTTTAAGAAGGAACTGTTAGAGGAAGCACATAGATCTTCATTATCTATTCATCCTAGAAGTGTGAAGATGTATATAGACATGAAATAACAGTTCTGGTTGATTAAATAAATAGAGATATCATAGAGTTTTTATGTAGGTTCTTTGTATTCCAGCAAGTTAAGTCTAAAAGATAAAATTCTAAGGGGATGTTGCATCCGTTACACATAACAGAATGAAAATGAGAGAATATGACTATGGATTTTTTCATTGGACTCCCAAAAACCTGTCAATGGTTTAATGATTTATGTGTGTTAGTCGATATCCTTACTAATTCATAACACATTATTGTTATTAGAGAAGACTTATTTTAGGATCATCTATACAGGATATACATTAAGGAAGTGGAAATGTTACATGGAGTACCAAAATTTATTGTATCTGATTCAGATATGAGGTTTACCTCAATGTCCAGAAGAAGTATTTAGCAGGAACTTGAGATATAATCGCGTTTCATCACTACTTATCTTCCTCATATGGGTGTTAAGTCTAAAATAAAAATTCAAACCTTATATGATATGTTGAGATCTTGTTCTCTAGATTTCAAAGATTGTTGGGATCAACAATTTACTCTAGTTGAATTCTCTTGCAATAATATATCTGACTTGAGTGTTTAGATCAAAACTTATGAATCCCTCCATGAAATAAAATTTAAAGCTCCAATGTGCTAGAATGAAATTGGAGAAAGAAATCTATTAGGATCTGAGATCGATGTAGAAATGGATTAGAAGGTTAGAACCATTCAGTAGCATATCATGGTAGATCAGTGTCGACAGAAACGTTGAGTTGATAATCATTGACATGATATTTAATTTGAAGTCGGTGATAAGTTATTTCTATGACTCTCTCCTTGGAATAAGGTTGTGAGATTCTAGAATAAATGGAAACTAATCCCTAAGTGTAGCAGTCCCTTTGAAATTCTTGATCATATTAGGACGATAGCCCATCCATTGAATCATGCTTTAAATCTCTCCCAATACCATGATTTGTTTCATGTATCTCTACATAGTAAGTACATACCCAACCCCTGACATGTATTGAACTTAGAGATCATACCATTGGACAATGCACTTTCTTTGGAAGAATATCCAGTTGAAATTTTGAATCGTATGGAGAAAGTTCTAGGAAATAAGATAACTCACTTGATCAAAGCTTTTTTAGAAATAAAAAGTTATAAAAATCAACATGGTAACTTGAGAATATTATTAGGAATAATTATCCTCATCCTTTACCAAAATAACAAATTTTGAAGGCAAAATTCATTTTAAGGGGGGTAGAATGTAACAACTAGTGTTTTTATGAACATTTTTTAAAGAATTTAATGTATTTTATGTCCTTAATTTTGTGCTACACAAAGTTAATCTTTTTTTATATTCTATACCAACGTAATTTTTTGATATACAGAATATCATCTTAGCTTCTATTACACGCAACACTGAGTTTCTATGAAACAATATTTTATTATTTTAATTATTTAAATGATGTAGTTATGAATTATCCATTAAATTTAGTAATATGAATAGAAATAAATAATTTTTAAATATTATTTATAATTTTTATATATAAATAAATTATATTGATAATAAAACATATATTTTTTGTAATGACTTTCTATGGTTGAAAAAACTATTTTCTAAAAACACTACTTTTATGTACTTCTTTGAACAATAATAAAATCAATATTAAACCCTTTTAGAAATTTAATTTGATAAAATAAACTTCATTTATGAATTCATAATTTCATAATTATTTTAGGGTGAATTTTTTGGATTATTCTAAGAAACTTCATTTTTGGATGAATAGTTAAAAATGCAGAATTTTAATTCAAAAACAGCTTTTTTGTACCTATTTAATATATGTTGTTAAATTATATTTTAATTTTGTTTTAAACTTTATTTATATAAATTTTAAATAAATTAATTCAATGTATTTTATTTTAAATAATTTTACATTGAAATTGGATATAAAAACATTTCAATCTTTTAAACATTTGCTCTTCAAAAAACTCGTTGTCGCAACACGTCTGTAGGATTAATTTTAAATTAATTTCTTACAATAATATGATTATAATTTAGAAAAATAGATTAAATATTTGTAATAATATCAATTTATAATTTCTAATAAGGTAAACATAGTTTTTTCCAAAAACATCAGTGAATGTAATTAAATTTAATTACAACGATTAAGGTAAAAACAAGATTACTTAGTAGTTAATCATAAACATAAGTGAAACAATAACCAAGAAACATGTAAAAAATACATTTTTTGGATATATTTAGACAAATTAACTTCTTTTATAGAAAATGGAAAATTATTGGAGGCACATGTTGTAAGGAATACCTCTTAATAGTGTTTAACTTTTTATATTTACAAGAATGCCACTCCTCCTCTATTAGAAAAGGATAATCAACCCCCTCAGTTATTCACACATATCATTCCCTTTGTATTGGAAAAAATATGGCCAAATTTGCTCTAAAATTATCTACCGTCATCCTAGAATACTTCATTTTTGGAAGAAATCCAATTAAGGAATCTCTTTGGTGCAAACTAATAAGAGTTACCCAAAGAAGAGGTAACATCCTTCCACAAACCCTATTGTTTTATTTTCATTCCCCACCACCTCAACTATTATTATTCCATGATTATATAATAAACTCAATATAATCAATATTCTGAGATTTTTTTATTCTATGGTTTCTATATAAACCTATACAAAATTCAACCAAATGGGTAACAAACTAACCGTTCGTGTGTATAGCAGACTACCGGCTCGTGAAACGATGTCGTTCATTTTTTCCTTTACCACATCTCATGGTATCTTATTATGATGGAAAAAATATTTTTAGATGTCATATTCGATATTAATAATTTATTTATTCTTATTTAATTATTATATAACACATATTTTTATGCTTTTCATTTTTTTAAATATGATAACTTCATTTGTGGACATGTGGACTACCGCCTCCTCAAAGAAATGTGACTCGGTAAAACATTACATGGAATGTATTAAGGATGAGTTTAGAAAAAATTTATGATATATATGAAATAATAATGATACTTTAATTATATATTATATATATATGTACATATATTTCATTTACTTTCTTTCAAAAGAACAATAAAATGGAAACAACATTCGTGCGTATGTATGCCCTACCGTCTCCATGAATGGTGCATTTCTTTTTCAATTTCTATATTTTATAGATTATTAAAAAAACATATATACTGAAAATAAATTATATTTTACATCATTTTTTACATTTGTTAAATCATGATATAAGTATAAGTAAAAAAATATAGCAAATCAAAACACATGCGAAAAACAAAGCGGCTATTAACCAAAACATAACATTAACAAGTAATAGTTAATAAATGGGTAATATAAAACCATAATATAATAATATATAATATTAAATATAATAATATATAATATTAAATATAATAATATAATAATTTTTTATATGTATAATAAACTTAGATATATTATACAGGAGGTATGAATAAGTATGATGAGATTCAAGACATAAGGTAAGGGTTTTATCATCTCACTTTTATTTCTGTGAGATTTATGCCTTATTCACCACTCGTCTCTTTTGTATAGTGTATATACTACTCATGAATATATTCTATTATTATTATCCTTAAATTTATGGTTATTTATATGTCCATTCTGTGATATCTCTTTCTAGGGGTTTATATTTCATAATATACCACATCATTAAAGTATTTTTGCCTCAATTTTCCTTCTTTAAGACCCATGCCATGTTATACACCTATATTATTCTACTAGGTGTATACACTGCCCTTTGACATGTTATATCATGAATATACTTATTTTCATGATATTATAATCTTTATTCAATGTCATTTTTTTGAATGGGGAGTGTGATTCAATGTTATCAAGGGGTAAGATTTTGTTGCAACAATATTATCATTTATTAGATTGTTTGTGATTATGCTTCCATCATTAAAATATTTTGATATGTATTTCAATAAAATTCATAAATTTTATTCTCTAATGGTTATTAATGATATATATATGTATTGGTACCACTTTTAAACTCTTTGGTACTTAATATAGTTAATTTTTAATGAAATTTGGACCTCATTCCTCTCTTGGTTAGAATTTTGTTTTATTCAAAAAACCATGTTTTCAAAAAATGTTATTAAAATGATGTCTTAAGTTAATTTTAAAGGGAAAATGACTTTAAAAATATTTTATGGTTTTAAAAACTTCCTCTATAATTTTTCAATTATATTTTTAACGAAAAATGTTTTCAAAAATGTTTTATGTTTTAAAAAGTGTTTTTTGAAGAAGAAATTATATTTTCATCAAGAAATGTTTTTAAAAGATATGTAAAAATTATTTTCTATATAAGATGAAATCTGTGGGTTTTACTCATGCCTTTCTAAGTATATTTTCCAAGGATTAATTTCCAGAAATGGTTTATGTTTTTATGACATTATTTTTATGAAACTTGTTTCTCTATTACAATTTATATGATTATGAAACCCACTTATTTCATGGGTTATTCTTCGATTAAATGATTATGAAACCTGTCTCTTTTCCATCGGTAATTATATAATTACATGTTTATGATACCATTTTAAATTCATGGGTTATGATATGATAATTTTTTATTATCTAGTTGCACACATATGTATGATTTCATTATGAGATGGGTGGGAACTATTTCTCCCTCCAATGAATTGTGTAAAGATTTATATCTCACAAGATAGACATGGCTAGAACAGGGAGTTTACAAACTTTTGTAAAGGAAATTGTCTGCTAAGATGGTCTGGGGGTGAATCTTGACTACTAAGATGGTCATGGGAGTGAACCATGACTACTAAGATGGTATAGGGAGTGAAACCATACTACTAAGTTGGCCTTCGAAATAAGAATTGACTACTATGTAAATCATTTTATATTCTTATGTGTATACCATGATTCCACATATTATTCCTATGTTATTCTTTCATAGCTTATTATCCTGATTACCTTATTATTTATGTCTTATAAATTACCAATATTTATGAAATGATTCTTGTTTATGGCCTTTTATATGAAATTTATGATCTTATAATGTTATGATCGTGTTATCATACTATTATTATCATGTTTATGATTACAAATCTCCTTTTTTACCCTTTCTGAACATATGAAATCATCCATTTTTTAGGTTTTATTTCCCAAAGGAATGAATATATGTATTATGTATGATGTGTCTAAGAAATGTGTTAGTCATGAAGATCCTAGTGTGATATAATTTAAGTCACTTATGTACCAATTCTTATGTTTCCTTGTTTCTAAAAGCACTAAACTAATACAGTCTTTGGGAGTCTATTTGTGTAATGTATTAAGTATTCTACAAAAATAATGTAATGTATATTCATGTTAGTGGAGGGTCTCTATAATAAAAACCAATAGAATCATAAAATAATAGTTAGGTATCATATAAAAATGAAAATTTAATATATTTAAACCATGGTACAATAAAATAAATGTTTTAAAAATGATAAATTAAGTGTTTATATTTTTATAAAACCGAAATGCTTTAATTTTACTTTTCAAAAAAATGTAATGATTTAAAATAAATTATATTTACATAAAATGGATTTATAAATTAATTTTATGTTTTATTATAATTATGAGATAATTATATGAGACCATAAGTAATTTTTCAGAGGTACATAAAATCAATTATAATAATAAAATCGATATTTTTTATATAAATGGTTATTTTATTTAAAAATTAAATTGATCATATTCATAAAATTATTTTCATAAAATTTATTTAATTTCTGAAATATAGACTTAGAAAAAATATTAGGTTGTATTTTTTATATTTTTCAAAAATAGTTGAATTTTGGGTGAAAAATAAAATACAATAATTTATAGTATTTAACATTACATGCCAAATACATGAATTTTTGAGTTATAAATGATTTAAGAAACAATTTTTTAGAAATAAAATTCCCATTTTACTATATATATTCACAATAATAAATACTATTGATAGTATTGATCCAAAATATTAATCTAATGAATATAATAATCTAAAACACCCCTATCCCCCCTTATAAATACCACCCCTCACAGCCCATTCTCCTTACACCATCTAAGACTTGAATCTTTCCAAATATATGGAAAAACTCTCCTAAACACTCTAAAAAAATTCAAGTGCTTGTGGTATCACCAAAATACCAATTCTATGTTCTTTAAGGGGTCCTTCAAGGAGGTGATATTCAATAAGTAACATTCTCAAACAACCTCTTTGAATTTCTTTTTTTATTATATCATATCCTAACATCATTCATCAATAAAAGAATAATAACTCCAGTATCATGTCAATACTAGAATGTTATATTTATAATGTAATATATTTTATCCATCCATTTTTTCATATCCTATTATTCAAAGAAATGAAACCATTGTCCAAATTATGGCAGTTAACCATCTCCGTGGATAATGAGTTTACATTTTACATTACTTCCTTCAAGGCATGTCATAAAAATATTATTATGGTCAAATAAGATTTTAATAAGTATATTATACCTCATTTAAAGTTATATAACAAATATATAAACATAATAATAAAAAAATGAAACTAGTTTTTGATGTTCAGTAAAACTTCCTAAATGAACTAATAACATAACGATAATGTTTTTACTCAAAGAACCATAACAATGTCAAAAAATGATATATGGGAACATTTAAACATATATAAGTTCATGAATACCATTTAATTTTACTTTTATAGTATTATTAATATTTTACAAGAATATCCATAATTATACACAAGTGAACCGACCATGAAACCATGAAACAAATGCTCCCGGAATGACGAAATTGAACCTTATAACTCATTTAAATAGACATAATTGAACTTAATAAAATTATATTAAATAAAATATATTTTTAAGGGGTTTTAAATTAATTAATTAATTAATATAATTTTATTATCCAGGAAATTAAGTGCAAGTGAAGAACACATTTATACATAAGGTAAAGGATCTCTCTGAACCTCCATATTCATTGGGTTACACCATCACTCTCTTTACCACAATTTATCACTCCATTATTCTAATATACTTTGACCATATTATGTATATATTTACCCAAAATATATATCTTTTTTAATTCATCTTTATTTTATGGGAAATATTGGTTTTAATAAGTTTCCATTCTCAATTATTCTCTTAAAACAGACTCAATTAATGGGAACTTCTCTATTTCTCAACCATTTTTAAATACACTCCATAAATTATTTATACCAAAATATTTTTTCTAAAATTACTCATTTAATCATGATTTTTAATATTGTTTTATATTTTAGGGAAATAATTATTCCTTTGTCCTCTATAAATACCCTTTAATCATTTCCCTAAAACAATGCTTAAGTGATTTTTTTAAAGTTTCCTTCCAATAGTCTTTAATGTTTTCACATTAGTTGGTTTTCATTATTCATCATATGATCTTATATTTAACTTATCAATGTCCAAGAAAAATATAAAATCTCTTGTTTATTGAATACCATTATATTACAAACTTTGGTTTTTACTTATTACATGTTTACCAAACCCATTTATTTAAATGGGTAACCCTTATTATTATTCCATATGTCTGATTTACTTATGTAGCACAAATTTTCATGTACATTTTTTGATGGGAGAAATCATATAACACTCCAATGAATTGGGTAATGTTTAAGTCTAATGAGACGTTGCGTATGGTATTAGTGAGTAAACCTAATCTATTATGGAACTCTATCCACCATGATATGTAATATTGGCAGTTAGGCTTAACTCATGTTTATGTCATGATATCTATTTCTTCCATATTCTTATATTTCCATGATCATTGATTCTATGTTATATATTTTCGGTCTCTATTTGATTATTCATGATCCATTCCTTTTATTTTATCATGTTATGCCTTTTGACTCATGTGTTATGCTTCTTTTCCATGTTTATTACCTTACTAGGGTTTTTAGCTCGTAACGTTTGTCTGTGTTTTCCCCATGTTATCCTATAAAGTTGTAGAAGCTCAAAAGGAGATAAGAGTTGTAAGTGCATCATAAAATGTCCCATTTTTAAATTTTAGAACCCACTGGATACTACAGAAGTGGCGAACAGGGTCGAACCACATATAGAAAGAGATCCCGTTCAGTAAAATTATCTCTTTGAACAATATTTAGATGAAAAATTAGTTGATGAAATTCCTATATTTTTATATTTTTATATTTATTTTATATAACTAAAAAAATAAATATAAAAAAATAAATTAAATTTCATTTTAAAAAACGACGATGAACTACGAATTAGAAAAATGTGTGTGGGACGACGACATCATAAGTAAACTGATACAAAATCATGCCAAAACATTTTTCTTCTACGTTAAAATATTTATCAAGATCAATTATAATTGGTTCATAAATAATAATAATTTTTTAGATTCTCATTTCATGTATACTGATTTATTTAATGGCCTGTTATATAGTGTTATAAATAAATTAGGAGTCACGTTTGATTACCAAACCAAATGTTGAAATGAAACAGACTATTTCTCACAAAGATACACCACCTATTTATAATAAAATCAGTCAGTATGGTTAACTATATTAGTATCACCAATTCAACAAAAAATCAAAATGGAATGTTTTAATTTTCAAAGTCATGTTTAGTGGAAATATAATTAACGTAGATATATTTATAATTAAAATAATTTCAACTGGAAACTAATCAAAAAATGAAACATCAAAATGGCACACACAACAATTAAAATTACTTAGTCAACATCCTGACACCTAGAAATGCATCTCAGATTCATAAAAGAAAAAATATGTTTGAAAATAAAAAAATAATGCATTAAAATTTTACATACGTTACTAAAAAAAGGATTGTATTAGTACACAATCTCACCGTGAAGTGCACTTGTTAATCCCTGACTACAAGCGAACCCAATACAATATCATGCACCAACAACAGACCACCTACAATATTTCATCCACCCAGAGACATAGTGGACAAGGGGAGGCAAGAAAGAACCGCTAAAAGGGTTTCAAGTGGGGATGGTCACATGCTAGGGGGGAGGAAGATCCTCCAACTTGACCTAGTGTGCACCTAGCAGGAGCGTCGTTGGCTAAAGAATATGGTGCACATGAGGTGAGAGCAGGGGGTTGTCTTGGGTAATATTGGCATGCCAAGGAGAGAGATGAGGGAGAGAGTGTGGGGCCTAGCATGGTTCACTGTAGAGAGGAGAGGCCTATTAAATGAGGGTGGTGTGCTTGGTCTGTAGGGTAGAATGAGGGAGGTGTCTTACCTGAGGGATGATGGAGGGGTGGGGGTGTC
The DNA here is from genome assembly GCA_963277665.1 of Viscum album. Classification (NCBI taxonomy): domain Eukaryota; kingdom Viridiplantae; phylum Streptophyta; class Magnoliopsida; order Santalales; family Viscaceae; genus Viscum; species Viscum album. The sequence goes on from OY728153.1 coordinate 1,519,384,420, forward strand.
ACTGGAGGGATGAGGGGGGATGGGTCAATGGTGACTACTGGCTTTGCACACATGAGGAGGGTGGAGGAAAACTATTTTTTCTACTATAGTAGGAGATGCAGCATCCCAAGTGTGTGCTCCCCCTTAGGGATTTACAAACCCTCCTCAGTTGAAGATGGGCCCCCCCTGAAAAAAGAGCAGAAAAGAAAAAAACAAATTCAAAATTTAAATTATAATTAAATATTATTATTTGAATATGTTAAATGTTAATAATAATAATAATAACAACAGCAACAAAAATTAAGAAATGTAAAATAGATAAATACACAAACACAAACACATACACACATTTATATTTATGCACATGTAATTAAATAAAAATGTGAAAATAATATTACTACTATTAAATATTAATATAATAAAAATAACAAACTAATAATAAAGATTATACCTTTATTATTGAAAAATATATAATGATATAAACTAATATACTAATATAGACAATTAATATATATATATATACTAATAAATATTAATAAACTAATAATAAAAACTATTATAAAAACAAATAAATATAATATAATGGTAAATATAATATATAAAATTAATATAAACTAATAAAAAAAATTAGTAATATTAGAATAAAAATTAACTAAGAATTATCAAAATGTCTAAATTACTAGAAAACAAAAAAACATAAAAAATTCTAAAACCTGTTTGAAAAATAATTAAATATAAATTAGAAAATTTAAAAAAAAATCATGTGGAATCAATGTGAATCAAATAACCCACACATAAACATTTTGACTCTAATGAAAAAAAATTCAGAAGGAATACAAAACTGGACCTATGGATAAATCAAAGCATCAAAATAACACGTTAAAAAAATTTCAATCTCTTTTTACCCACAAAATATCACACTTCATTTAAAATTACAATTTTTAAAATATTCTCCCTTCTACTCTCATTATTTCCAAAAAAATAACTAAACTCATTCATCATGTGACCTACCTGGCCATCACACTCATCACTCAAACAATTTGATCAATGTTGTGCTCAATTCTTATACATGTGCATGCTTACCATAGGGTTTCAATGAATTTCATATATCCACTAGTGGAAATAAAATTAAGGCACTAATATCATGGGATTTTCATTAGGTTCAAATTTCCTTGAGGCTACAAGATCGTGAGTCAGAAAAAATTGACATTTTGTAGAAAAATTAAGGTTGAATATTGAAATAAATCCATGATAAGTGCCAATAAAAATTTGTTCCCCAAAATATTCCTCCCCCACAATAAATAATTTTTATCCTCAATTATATGATAATAGAATTCATCTATCAACAATTTGATGGTTTTTCTCTCTCGATTTTTTAAGGACACAACTCACTAAAATAAAATGAATGGGTAAATAAGTGAGTAACATCTCCCAAAACCCATGAAATAAATGTTAGAAAAAATCCCAAAGAAAGGAACAAAAGTAACATGTACACTGTAGAATCTCCGTGAAAATAGGTTTTATAGAAACTATATAGTTTCTAAATTAATTATTCGTCACTTTTAAAGGTATCCCTAAAGGTGAGGGTTACTGCGTAATAACAAAAAATGTACTCATTGTTGGAACTAAAAAGAATTTAATTCCCATATTATAATACATGTAATGCATGTCGCTACTTTGGAAAATAGAAGTTATGATAATGGCGGGATAATGTTTATCTTGGTGCATCAAATGTATCACTTTCCCTCAAACAAAACTCTTTATGAATTAATATCTCCCCAACACTTTGATTAAAAATTATCATCACAATATTCAAGAAATGGGAAGGGAAGTGTATCAGTTGTGGGATTATACTAAAAAGTCTTATTAATGGATTCAAAGGGATACATGATGATTAAAATGAAAGGATGGCTCATTGGTTCATTAGGGATAAATAAATCAAAAAAAAATCCACTATCATTTTATTTCAACTTTATAAATTCTTATCACTTTGATGGAAAACATGGAAGGTTATAGAAGACATATCATGGTTAAGATTCCCTCGTTAAAAAGAGAAATAGGAGATGGTGGAAAATGGTCCAAAAACATGATGTGAATGGAAGTAAAATGTTAGACAAAATATATGATAATGAGTTAAAATAAGTTTCTAAAAAATAAATGAGTTTTAGGAAAACATTTCAAATTATGGACTAATATCCACAATCATTTAAATTTGGGAATCAAGAATCCAAGCATGTCAAACAGGAATCAATTGATCAAAATACCCCGCGAGATAAGTGGTATGCCTCTAATTATTTTTTGAAAAATAAAATAAAATATATTAAATATGGGTTCATCAATTATAGTAATTTTAGTTTTGTTATTTCTTAGTTAGTTATTTTACATAGTGTTTTTTGAAGCATAAAATTTAAAAGAAAATAAAACACTTCCTTGAGTAATTCCAGATAGACATGGAAAGGACACCTATATATGATGAATCTACGAAAATTATGTACCTATAAAATCTATGAATGTACCAAACCCACCAGAATAATATCACAATGATAACACCAAATATATTATAAATGAAAACAAACACATAGGAGACTAAAAAGTGCACGAAATTTTAGGAGTAGCTGAAAAAATGTTCCACACATGATATGTTTATTTTCTAAAACAAATTAGAAATAACAATAAAAAATGGTGTAAACGAAAAATAAGATGGGTTTCCTTCTATGAAGCACTATGTTTTACATCTCCAACCATACAGATAGACAATGGTCAATCAACTAGGTCCATCAGCTCAAAAACCCTTGGCCTCTTCTCCATACTAGAGGTAGTGTCTCCCAACTCCAGTGATATTTTTTTAAATTCACACTCTCTATATTTACAATAATGAATAATTAATGGACAAATTTATTCATTCTTCCAACTCTTATGGATCATGGTAATATCACATGTGGAAGCTTTCCCCGAATCTCCCGTATTCAAAACATCTCACAAGGGAGTTTCCCAACAATTTTAAGAGAGGATTCAACCATCATCTCGAAGTCATTTAAGTGGGGTAATTCAAAGGGTGAATCAAAACTCATGCCAAATTCATTATATATAGTTATATTTGTTTCAAATTCACTCATAAAGAGATAGAGAGATAAATTGAGTGGGAGAGAGAGAGAGAGAGATTAAAAAAATGGAGTCTAATGAATGTGTAATTATTCAGGTTCCCTGCTGATTAGCACTAAGATTAATGTATTCAACTAGATGAGTAACCTATTATTGTAATTTAAATTCTTAAATAGATCCTATTATATATGAAGTGTGATAGGGTTTGAGGAATTGACCATTAACGAAAAATTGTGGCATCTTTCCATCAGATATTTGAATAACATCATGGGGATAAACAATTATAAAATTGTAAAGACCTGACCACTTTGATTGGATCTTTCCTACCATGATCCAAAGTCTTATATTGAAGAGTAGAACTTTATTCCATATGAAAAATTTATTTTTTGGATCTATTTATCAAGTGAGGCTTGATTTTTATCTTTATAGGTCAATGTGTTTTCATATGCTTCCCTTCTCCTCTCGTCTAATTCATTCATATGCAGAAAACTATTTTCTTGGGTAGTTTTGAAATAAAAAATTAGTTTCTTCACAACCCAGTAAGCTTTGTGTTTTAATTCTACATGGAGGTGGTAGGTATTTCGGAAGACCCCGTAGTGTGGGTATATTCCAATTGGTGTTTTATATAGAGTCCTTTCTGCCCAAAGTGTGTCGTTATGTTTGGTGGCCCAATCTTTCGAGGATATACTCATAGTTTTCTACAAAATACCCTTAATTTATATATTTTAAACATCAGTTTGGCCATTGTTTTATAGATGGTATGGTTCTCTCTTATAGTTGTGAAATCCAAATTAATTTATTAGATTCTTAAATAGATCATTATTGAAGTGGGTAACGAAATCCCAGATGATAAGCATTAACATTCCAAACCAGGTAAAAATGTGTTTCTTTAAAAATTTACTGACAAATGAATCATTATTTTCCACAAACACTTCAACTTATACCAAATTTGATACATATTGTATAGATAAAATGATTTAGGATTTTCGAAATTATTTAGTAAAAGGACCTATGAATTCGATTCCCCATATGTCAAATAATTCAACCCCCATCATTGAGTGTTGTGGAATGTCACGCTTTGAGCTTATACCACCAGTTATTTATAAATGATCATAATTCATGATGAACCCATGAATATCATGATGCATGTTAGTCTAGTAGAACCCACATTGTAAAATTTTTTTATTGTAATATTAATTCCACAACGTCGTCCGAATTATTTAGCATGGAACAAATCAAAAATACTATCAACTTATTCTTCTTGGATGAATCTTTTAATAATTATATCGTTACAATCCTTGAAAATGTAACGGATCATCTGAGTAGTAATGGAGTTCTTCATTCAAAAAACATTTCTCTTCTCCTTTGATACATATGGGTTTACCACACCTGAATATAAGTAATTCATGAAATCAGAATACCAATGTGTGATTGTCTCAGTGGCATAGAGCTGTTCATTCAGAAATGTTTCATTGATTAATTACACACTGATTTTACTTGTTTTATGGTCTAGGTTTGATAAATTATTAAGAAAAAAATTCTTAGTTCCCTTCATGTACTTGACATAAATGTCATATTTATTGAAGTAAAAATATCTATCGAATGAGTATAGTATTGGAATCATTCATCATAATAGATATCATAGGGCATAGTGATATGTATATAAAATTACTTTGAAGAACAACAGGTAAGATCAAAATTTATCAATTGTGAAGACAACTGCTAGAATATCTTTTTTAGTTGTTTTGTAATTGGGATGATATTTATTCAATGTGTGCATAGCATAATAGATCATTCTAAAGATACATTATTTTCATTATCCTAATAAAATTCTGACCATTTAGTCACTAGCATAACACATTAACTCAAATGGAAGTTCCTAGTCTAGTGAGATCATTATTGGGTCATCGATGGAGCATTTTCTTAATAGTTGAACAGATTCCTAAAGTCAATCCTAAAGTGGAGGGTGACATATTTTCTTAATAGAGTGGTAAGAGGGAAATAAATAACAAATAAATCATTAATCAATCATCTTTATAATTCAAAATGCCAAATAAAATATCTAATTGAATTAACTGAAGTAAGAATGGGTAGCTAAGAGGCTATACTAATATTTTATACATCAAATTAAATTCATTTCATTGAAAATTTTTACCTAAAAATATCCCACATTTTTTCAGGATGTATGATTTTTTCCAATTGAGATCTATATTATTTTCTTTTCGTCCTGTTAAAAATCTTATCTAGGTGCTCTAGAAATTCATCAAGAATAATTTCCATAAATAGACAAGTCAATCGTAAATATTTCAAAAACTCTTCAATAATTTCATTGAATATTTCCATCATGCATCATTGAAATGTGGCTGGTGTATAGCATATTCTAGAAGTCATTCTCCATTAATTGAATGTACCATATAGACAAGTGAATATGATTTTATCTTGATCTTCTACTGTAACCATAATTTGATTATACCCAAATTATTTACTCTGAAAGTAATAGTAATCCATCCATATGAGTAATTCAAATATTTTATCAATAAAGTGTAATGGGAAGTGGTCATTTTTGGGGAATCATTCAATTTTCAATAATTGATGAAAACTCTACATCAAGTCACTATTCTTGTGGGTATCAATTCTTCTTTATCATTCTAAACTACTATGGTCCCACCCTTTTTAGAGTCCACTTTCAATGGACATACCCAATTACTATCAGAGATAAGAAATATTAAACCAGTAATGAGAATTTTAAAGAATTATTTCTTGAAAAATTATTTCATTGGAGGTGTCAATCATATTTGTGGTTTCCTATATGGTTTTTAATTTTCTTCTACATGTATTTTTTGAGTGCAGATGACAGGACTTATTTTTATTAAATCATTTATCATAAACCTATTTTTCACTTCCTTTGTGACATGCCAATGAGAAATTTTTTTATCTCTTTCACTTGAAAGAATATAATTTATGATTATTGGAAATGTGTTAAAATCTCTAAAGTAGATACATCTCAGTGTTCGTGGAAGTGGTTTAAGCTCATGTTTTTTGGTCTTTTCAAGTTATGGATTAAATGAGTTGAACTATTATTTATCCCAAGGATCGACTGTGTTTCTGAGGAAATCTACTTCTTCTATTTATTTAGTTAACTCCCTATTTTCATGTGTAAATCCTTGAGATTAAATAGGTATGTTTTTAATTTGTACCATTCTTTAATCATAAATAAGAAATTATAGTAAGGATATGAGTGTTTTATCATAGATTTTAGAACATCAAATGTTATATTTTCTTCCCCAACACTAAAAATTAATTTTCCCTCTTGGTCATCAACTGGTGATCTACATGTCTCTAAGAATGGTATCCCAATAATAAGAAATAAAAACTTATATTATTCCATATCGAGGACAGTTAAATCTGTAGAGATGTGATATTTATCAACCTTAAAGGGTAAATCCTCTATAAATCCTTAGGAATTATTCATTTATTGGTCTGACATTTACAAGGTTACCCTTATTTTCATTAAATATATGACTCCCAGTTCTTCAAAACTCTATGTAGAATGGGGTTTAAAATATCTTTGAGGTTGCATAAATCTCTACCAAATTGAAATCTTCTAATATTTAAAGGAATTGTGAATCTAATAAGGTCACTTAATTTAGGAGGTATGAATATGGGTATGACTATCGAACATTCATCGTGCATTACAACTACTCCCACATCAACTAGTATCCTTATTTTTGAAAAAATATCCTTAGGAAATTTATCATAGTGGATAATTAGTGTGATGGATTCATAAAAAGGAATATTTATGTAAAACTAATTGAAAATCTCTATGAATTTAAAAAATTAAACATCCAACTTACATTGCATTAGTATTTGAAGAAATGGTGGAGGTAGTATAGGAGATTTCACACTTTCATTGAGTGCCTCATTTTCCTTTTCTTTTCTTTACTTTTAAATTTATTCAGGTTTGTTTTGATCTTCATATTCATTATCTATAGCTTGAATTGATTTTTTTGGATCACCATTCTCAGTGGTAAGTGTAGGTGTCTCATCTGTTGGTTTCACCTCAGAAATTTAGCACTCTAGAATTTTTTTTCCACATCATAATGTGATATATTTTCCCTTTTATCTAGGGTTAACTCTTGTGTTACATGATAGAGTTCCATGTTTTCATTTTTTCATTCGTGTGGATAATTGTCCAACTTGATTCCCAATATTGCTCATAGATGCCTGTAAGTTTGGGGTTACAATTTCTTATGATTCGAACCATTATTGATTAGAAATTATTAATTTTTCTATAGTTTCCCCCAAATATTTTTGACCATGTATTCTCGTATGGAAAAATTATATTGTTTTCATTTTCTATTTATACTATTGTTTTTGATGAAATAATGGTCAGCATTTCTGTTAAGATCCTCACACTTTTGATTGGATGGCGGGTCTAAATGACGATTTTGCATGGAACCCGGGTGGATCAATGTTTTGATTAATTCACAAAGTAGAAAATAATTCCATCCAACCTTGATTTTGATTATTTATTTTCTAGTTTTTGTTATAAATATTTACATAAATTCCTCTATTTTAGATGAAAAAAGTTAGCTTCAGGAATATTGTTCTTATATGTGTTATATGGACACATGGGATAGTCATGAGGACCACCATAATATAGTTAGTGTTCAGCTCAAACTATATGGACTTTCTTAGGTGGGATCAATGAAAAATTGTGAATCCTTTTATTTAGAGCATCAAATTTCTCCGCTATTAATGTGTGATAATCAACTTGATTCACTCATCCTTTTATTTTAGAAAAATCTTTTGGCCACTAGAAACTACTTTCTTCAATGTTTTGAATTAACGTGTACATAACTTCATGATCCATCTCCATGAATATTTTTCCAATAGCTATATTAATTTATAAATTACTCTAGGGTTGAAGTCTATAGTAGACAGATTTCTATTGTTTTTCCAACATCATTTTTGGATGAGAGAAATTCCTCAACATGGACTTGAATCATTCCCAAGATTCTCATAGTGATTCATAATCATTTTTCAAAAGGATTCAAGGAATATCTTTTTATTCAAATATTATGCAGTTCTGTAATATCGATCCATAAATTTCCATCTCAACACTTCCCAGGTGAAGAATGTATCAAGGTCAAGAATTTCTAACCACTCCTTAGATTTCCATTGCAATGAGAACAGAAAGAGAATTAGGATCAATGCATCTTCAGTCTCCCCATTTTATTTATATGTGTCACAAACTTAGAAAAATATGTTCATATTTATATAAGGTTATTTTCTACTCAATCCATGAAATTGTGGATTTTTTTGGTGCAATTTTTTCATCAATGAATTAAATCGAAAATGCATCGCTTGAATTATTGTTCTTTTTATGCTTTAGCTAAATATGACTATGTTGGGTCTCAATCCTCGTCTCATTGTAGTTTGAGACCATTAATGGTCGAGATGGTTTTTGAAATTGGCTTGGACTTGTACGCTAGGAATCATTGGAATGTGAGTCTCAATGATTTTATCCCATAGAGGTATTTGGTTTTTGGAATAGTTACTAATTTAAGACTTCCCATTTCTTTGATGATCTTTTACTTAATCAAGAGGTGAATCATTTTTTGGTAGAGCTGAATTATGAGTGTTCACCATTTTGGAAAATAACACTTAAAAAAAAGTTTACTTTATATTTTCTTAATGCTAGTGTGTGCATGCTCCTCAACAACGAGAACATAAATTTGTTATGTACATTGCAGTACCTCTAATTTGACAATTTTATAACTCATTGGCTACTACATAAGTGGCGAGTATGGTTGAATCATAGAGAGCATGAGTTCTAGTTCACTAAAATTATCTCTTTGAAAAATGTTCATATGAGAAATAAGTTTATGGAATTATTATCTTTTTATATTTTTATTTTCATTTAATGGAATAAAAAATTAAGAAACTGGATGAAATAAAGTAAATTGAAAGTTAAAAAATGAAAATAAAATCTGAATTAGAAAAATGTGTTTGGGATGTTGGTTTCATAATGAAATTACTAGGAATCCATGAATTTTTTTTTTCTTATATGATCAAATATTTATCAATCTCAATTATCACTGGTTCAAAAATAATAAGCATTTTTAGATGCTCATTTAATGTCTCTTAATTTATTTAAAAACCTGTTCTATAGCGTTATAAAAAAAATACAAGAGGTTTTTGAGTATAAAACCGAACAAAAAAATTACAAAGCCTATATCTAACAAAGCTCTATAACTTATTTTCACTATTTTCTATCATAATGGTTAACCTTATTAGTATCAATGATCTGACTCTGAATCAAAATGGCCAGTTTTAATTCTCAATGTCATATGTAGTGAAAATATAATTACTGAAGATAAATTTCTAGTTAAAATAAATTCAACCAACAATTAATCACAAAATAAAACATCAACATGGAATGAAAAACAATTAAAATTACTCAGTCAATATCAAGACACATAAAAACTTACCACGACATCACGATTGAAAAAAATATGTGAATGGATAAAATAATAAATAATTTAAATTATATATATTTTATTTAAAAAAATGACTGTGTGGATCTATACTCTCTCAGTGCAGCACACTCGCCAATCTCTAAATGCAAGAAAACCCTCTATGACAACATGCAGCTATAATGAACCACAAAAAATATTAAACCCATTTGGATTCATAATCAATAGTAGGAGGAAAGTAAGAAACACTGAAAGGGTTTTGAGTGGGTCTAGTCATGAGAAGGGTAGAGGATGCTCCTCCTACTCAGCCTGGTGTGTGGCTAGAGGGGGTAGGATCGACTTGGGAAGATGGTGCACATGGGGAAATAAAAATGGATTGGGTTGGGTCCTGCTAGTGATCCATTGAGAGGAATGAGGGAAATAGGGAATGTCCTGGTCTCATTTAATACAGGGAGGAGAGTCATAGTATAGAAGGGTGGTGTACTTGGTTTGTAGAGAAGGATCGAGGAGGATCGTTAGAGGGGCGAGGGAGAGAGAGGGGGTGTCTCCATTGACTATTGGAGCTACACATAGGAGGAGGGTTGAGGCACATTGGTTGTTCTACTGTATGAGGAGATTAGGCAGCATGGGTGTGCATTCCCCCTTACGTTTTTATAAACCCTTCTCAGATTAAGGTGGAGTACCCTTGAAAAATACCAGAAAAGAAAAAAATAAAATTCAAAAAATAAAATTCAAATTAAATCCTATTATGTATATATGTTAAATGTTAATAATAATAAAAATAAGAATAATTAAAAAAAATGTTAAATAGGTAAATATATATAAATTTATGAAAATGTAATTAAATAAAAACATGAAAAAAATATTATTACCATTAAATATTAATATAAAATAACAATAAACCAATAATATATAACCTACTTTTATTAATACTTCAAAAATATATAATGACATAAAAAAAAATTCTAGTACATAAAATTAATATTTATATATTCTAATAAATATTAATAAAATAATAAAAAGACTAAAATTAGGGAAACTACTAATACTAACAAGTGTTAAATAAAATATATAAAATTAATATAAACTTAGAAAAATCTGAAATTACTAATATTAGTATAAAAATTAAATAAAATTTATCAAGATATCTAAAAAAATAAAAAACAATAAAAATAACCTAAAACACTAAAAACGGTAAGAAAAATAATTAAATCTAAATCTGTAAATTAATGAAAATGTCATGCATAGTCCATGTGTGTAAAGAATATTATTATTGAGATTAATAAAATGATGTTTTATCCTATTTTCATGTTTTCTAATTACGTACCTAGTATTCCAAATACACTAGGAATTTTGATCCTTTGTTTTCATTTTATAGAAAATTATGCTTAAACCCATGTAATAATATGTGTAAAAGGATTAGGTCACTATAAGATCATGTTTGGTATGAAACTAATGAACAAAAACTCATGTTGGTATCATACACAATGTTTTAGAACTCTACATATGGAATCAACTGAATACTGAAACCCATAATTTTGGAATCTTCCTCATAAAGATCCATCCCCACATTCTATATGTCATCTATGAGATTTAGATTTTGAATTATTTTTTATATTTTTGTTAGAATTTTAATGGAAAAAATCTCTTGTAAATTTGATTTAAAGGCTATTTGAGAAGATCCTTATCAATATGTTATTTTGTTTTCTTTTCTAAGGGATGTTCTGATTTTCAATGGATAGAAAATTTAAATTTCAAATACATTGAGTATTTTGAATATCATGATTTATCTAACACCTTTTCATGATCTATGTGACTAGAATTAAATTGGGTTTCTTATTTTATTAAAAAATGGATATATCTATAGTGTAGTTGATCTTTTAATATAATGATATATTTTCTATGAATGCGAAGAAAAACATGAATCACTTTCTCATGAATACATGTTACATATTTCTTTTTACAGAATATTTTATCCTTTTTTTTATGGCTATTGTTTTTCAAATATGTCATTCATCAACTATAGTTCATTAATGATTTATATGACTACACATTAGAGATATACATGTTATATCTACTATTGTGTGTCTATCCCTCTTCTACAAAATTTTTTCTTTCCCCTTCTATGTTATCTGAATATATTCTATACAACATGTTTAAAGATTCTTTTTAAGGACAGTTCTTTGAAGTTAGTCATCTATTCATTTGAATATATCTTCACCTTTTAGTTGTATCATTTTCATATGAATGATTTCAAAGATAATTTCTCTAACCAAATAATATCTCTTTTGGTTATGAACACTTTTGTGTAGATTTTTTTGAGGGATATTATTAGTCCTATTTTAAATATTTCTAAAATATATTATAATTTTTTTTGTTTCTTGCACTAATCTCTCAAGATCACTTGGAAGAGGATCTAATAGTGAAAATCACCATGATTGTGGTGAAAGTGTTAGTGGAGTGGAATAGGGGAACATTGTACCTTGAACCAATATAAAACCTCTATGTCATATTATTTTTAATTTATGCTGGTTTTTATATTAATAAAAATTAAATAATATCACTTTTAAAGTTGAAAAGAGGGATCCGTTCAAAAATTTATAAGTGTTTTTAAAAGGATAAAATTCACCTCCTCTTTTGTATTCATCATTATTCTTACATAACACACATTATATTACTAAAAATTCTACCAATTGGGGTTAATAATCATACAATGATGGATTTTTTGTGTTTGAATGTTTCACACAATCGATTAAATATTTACTAAGCATTATTGAGATTAAATCGAACATTTAAGGATCTGAAATATTTGGAGAATTTATAAAATTATCAATCAATATAGGAAAACTATATAATGTTTGTTGTAGATTTTATAAACCAATTTATTCCTTAATATTTTTTTACATTCATGATAACACATCAATTTTGATCCTCCACATAAGATCACATTTCTCTCTCACATTTATAAAACATTCTATTAGACTGTGGAGTTGAGATAGGTCGTATAAAAACCTTAGGTGATTCCCAAAATCCATGAATACCTTTAAAAGAAGGATTATTTTGACTACTTTTATGTGACCTTTATCAAACACTTCTAAAAATATTTGACAATCTGAATTGACTGGTGTAAGGTACATCATTTATGTTCTTTATTTATATTCATTCCAAAAGAAAATACAGATTACGGGTTTAATCATGATTTATAAGGTTCTTACGCTAAATTTTATATTTTTTACATACCTTATGAACCCTTTAGTTGTATTATAGTAGGTCTATAAATTTTTGGTTTAATCTTCTAATGAATTAAGAAACATGAAAATATTATTCATAAAGCCTCATGGTGTATCCTCTTCGAAATAAGAATTTTAGTTCTTGGTTTTTATTAACCATGATATATTGCAGAAAAAAATTCATACGATGCTTATAAAATGTATAACACCATGGGGAATAATATCTAAAACTAACTTTATGGGCATCATGAGGATGTTCCAAAAAAACAGATCATCATTGGGTGATGCTTTATGTCGTGGTGAGCTAATTCTTATGCCATAGTGTCCTTCAAAATGCGAACTATCAAAAACATAGGGTAAGTAATTTTAGACAAATGAAATCATATCAAAAGTTTCTTGTTCCCACCAAGGGAAAGGGAAAATGGAATTACAAAACTCCCTAGATACAATTTTTTTTTCTAATTTGGCCTTGGTATAAGCCATGTTCAAAGGATCAAACAGGCATGCGCTGCATCATAGTGTAAGCCATTTTTGATATAATTTTAAATAAAAATATTCTTTTATAATTATAAATAACCTTCACTGGATCCCACCTTCTATGCCAATGATGAATATAGTGGGTGTGAGGCTTTAAACCTTATGAAATTCATTTCAGTATATTCAATCATAAATGCAAGTGAATTTTCATGATAAATAATTTATAAATTGATTATAAATTTGGAATAAAGAAAATATAAAAGTGTTTTTATTAATTTATGAATATTTTAAAAAGGAAAATATAAAATGTTCATATTAAGGCCATATTTTGAAATTTATTTAAACAACTAAAAATGGAGTTTTGATTTTTAATATGATTAATGGTTTAAATAAAATCAAATATATGATATTTAATTTATGTAAATAGTTTACATGAAATATGAAATGTTTATTATTTAATAATGAAAGTGTTACTAAAATATCATATAATTCTAATATGAAGGATTTCAAATCAAATTCATGTATAATATAAAATGTGCATATTGGATAAAAGTGAATTGTTCATGTGCATACATAATAAAATATAAACTGTTTATAATTTATTTATTTATGAATTGGTTATAAATATTCTATCTCATGATTAAATATATAAATTTTTTATTCATTTTTTATTCAGTTTTTTCATACATATAGAGCGTTATATTATGAATTGTGATATGTGATTTTGTTTAAAGTGTTAAACTACTTACATATAAATTCATACATACAGATAAAGAGTTGTATTCTAGGTATGATGGTGGATTTATTTTTATTCCACGTTAAATATAGATTTTTCTTGGTTATTATCTTGAATTTATTGGTTGATTATAGTTTAAGTGTTAGAATTTTTATGTAATTTAAATTTCTCCTTAGTAAAGTTTCCTTAAGTGGGGGGGGGGGATTTGGGGATGAATTTTATCTCTCCTTAAGGCTTATTACTTGTTTTGAAACATTGGGTGTTGCTACCTATCACTTGAGGCCTACTCTTGTGGGTTTTTTTTGATTTCATATGATTCTAATACTTTATATAAAATTGTTTCATGTTCATTCTTCATGAGATGCATTCAGATATGTATAAATAAAATTGGAATTTAAGTTGGGTTATTAACATAAGCTGTGAGTTGTGTAAAGTGTTACAAATCAATATGGTTTGAAAATATTGATTTGATGTAATGAATTGGGATTATAAAATAAATCATTAGGATTGTTCAAACATAAATAAAAAACAAGAGATAATTTGGTCTAATAAAATCTCTTTATAAATATGAAGTGTTATATTACTTATAAAGAAAAACTTTTTTAGACCTTGATCATTCAACTAGGTAGGCCTTTCCAAAGCTATATTCCCACATATTATCTTTTGTAAGGAAAATAAGTAATGAAAATAACCTAAGAATTATGTGCCCCGTTATGGAAATATTATTTGAGTAACACATATTTGGGAAACCTTATTCGATAGGACACTAAAAGAATAAGGTTGTGTGAATCTATATGAAGGATTATGATAAAGTGTTATCTAGTAAACCAACCAATATTTATATGTGATATCATTGACATGATCATCTAAAAGGTATAGAAATGGATTATATACATCCTTAATAATTGTATGTCTTGATAAAATTTGGATCTTGGACTATTAATAGATATGATGGATTAGTAATTTTCCCACTATTTTAGGGAGATATTATTTAATAAAATTCCATATTAAATGAATGAAAATGTTAATAATCATCTAATAAGATATTATGTTATAGATGTGTGCCATCATTATCATTTAGTATTACCATAAGACCTATATTGAGAAAAATAATCTTAATGTAAGAAACTTATTATACTAGTATAAAAATTAAGAAATGTTCTTATGTAAGAAGAGAAAATTATTTGTCGTAATACTAATACCTTACTAAGTTACCTATTGTACAGGTTGTTCAATATGTGGGTCTAGATGCTTATGGGTAGAATATAACGATTTACGTATTGTTTAAAAAGAAAAATATGTAAGATATCTGATATTTATTTAGTTACCAATCATGTGCTAAATATGATAGAGTGCACTTTTGTCTAGAAGTTACTAGAGGGTTCCTTAAGGATTTTTTTCTAAGGAATTTATTCTGCTGAAATTTTCTATAATGTCAATTTGTTTAAGAAATATTTTAAATATTTTCTTAAAAGTGATTAGGATAAATAAACTAGGCATTTGTTGTTTAGGTTCTCATACTGTATTGGTAATTTATTTTGGTAAATTTTCAAACCATAATAAAATATTTTAAATTACACTTATATTTCTTTGAATAGACAGTCAAGGTTATTGAAATTTAAATGGGTTTTCCGAAATAAGGAAAATTTTTAATAAGAATGAATTTTCTATGATATTTTATGGGGTTTTAGAAACTAAATGGAGAGTCTGTAACAAATATCATTGTTAAAGAATTCAAATTTTGATTTTGAAGTGTATATGATAGAAAATGCATATTTTTAAAATATTTTAATTAAACCTGAGTTCAAAATTAAGAATGAATTGAAAAATATTTAATTTGATTTCAAATTATGCGAAAAGGGTTGGGGATTCATGGTTTGAATGTAAATGAATAATTCAATCTCAGATGGATCTTAATAAAAGATCTGTATTTTCATTATATTCTCTTATTTATAAGGGAAGATGTTTTCTAAAAATGATTTGTTTTAAAAAATATGAGATGATAGATTTAATACACAAGGTTTATAATTCATCATATTCTATGACATGGTTTTAAATAAAGAATGGTATAAGAGGTGTTTTAACCTAGATAAAAGGGTTTATCTAATATATTCCATACAAGGCGATGACATGAGTTCTAACCACCAAAAAATGATGCATTTTACTGAATAAATTATTATTTTAAGAACATTTCATGAAAAAATATAAGACTATATATGATATGGATATAATAATTTGGTTATTAATATTCATACTAAAAGAAATAAGGGCTATTTCTTATAAAATAATGATTTTTTATATATTATCATGATATTATGAATAAAATAAAGGTTCTAAGAGGCTAATGAGGGTATGTTTTGGACTTTTAAAAGTTCAAAGTTAATAAATAAAATATTAATCTAGTCAAAGATCAAAGCGAATTTCACTTCATATACAAAAATATTAAAAATTATGATGGTAAAAAGAAATATAAGGGGATAAATTCAGTTACCATAACAAAGTTGATACCACTTTATATCCTAAATAAGTTTTTGATGTGTTTGTAAATAATAATTTAAAGAGTTACATTAGTTACCAAAATGATCTCAAGGGATATTTTTGTAATTGTTCCATTATATATGTTGATGATGAACTTATAAAGAGCTCTAGGTAGATAATAAAAGTTATTAATATTCCAACATTTAATTTTGTGTTATAAATAAGTTTTAATACCTACTTAAAAATTTTAATGTTAAGAATATAATTCCTAAGTCTCATGATTATTCAAAATTTATTTCTTTATATATTTTATTTACTAAAAGCTTTTAGTGGGAGGGTTTTATCAGATTATTATATAGATATGTTCCTGGAATTACATAGAAATTTAAAGATTTTAATAAGACTAAAAAGTTTAGAAAACATAAGGTTGATCTAAATGTATATTATATGGGATATTATTACAAGCAAACTTATTTATTGGTTTTTTATATTTATTAAAGATGTTTAGGAATATAAAATGTATCATGTTGTAAAAAATGAAATCTACACTTTTTATTCTTACAAATTGGACACACACACACACACAAACACACACACACATATATATTAAATAAAGCGCAGTTATAATTGACCTCTTTTTTTTTGAAGGGGAACCCGTACATGACCCATAGGCCCAAGTCACAGGGCCCGACACACCTGAAATACATGACCTGAATTCTTAGAGGCATACAATGCCCAATAGATGACCTGTAAGCCCAGCCCACTTAAACTGACCCTCCCCAGCGTCTGCGTCATTTATCACCTAGCTCCCCACATTTCATTGATGATATGATATCATTTCCCCATACAAAGCTGCATGGTGACTTGTCCCAATGGTGGCTACCATACCCTCTCATTCATCCAATCTGGTTAGATCTTCTTCTGGTGGATGCTACTCTTGTTGCTCAGATCCTCTTCTGGGTCTTGTTCTATGTGAACTGGTCTACTCCATGGTCTACGTGGCCTGAAGGCCCTGTGGACTGAAGGCTTTTGATGACCCGAAGGCCCTTGAGACCTATAGGTCCAAAAAGCTGGCCCAATGGCCCAAATCGGGTGAATTGTTCCGGCTGCTATAGTACCGAATAGTAACTGCTACAGTACTGCTACAATACCGAAAATTCGCCTCCACCCGGTTTTAAACAGGTGTCTCTTGGATGCCATGAAGGATCCCTTATCACTGGGTTATGGACTTGTTGGATATAATTGACCTCTAAATGTATGAAATACTGTTATCTATAACCAATTTTGATCGTGGAGTATTATAGTTTATGATTAAATGTTATGGTTAGACACAGTAATATTCTTGTATTATGATATATCATATACTTATGAAGCAAAAAGTGAGTGTTGCATATTGGGTGAAACCTCAAGTATATGCCACATGGAGTGTTATACACCCTGAATTTTCTATAATAGGGGATAATGTGTAATATTGAATCCATAAACCTGAGGTTCGAAAGATATTAATCACGAGAACCTTCATACTTTGATACTTTTCTTATACAACACTTTTAGATTATCTAATCTAGGAGTGGTTGGATATTTTATTAATCATGTCATAGGTTAGAGAGGAAACAATATATTGGATTTTTTATAGATTAAGAGTGTTTTAGAGATGTTTTTCATCCCATTAAAAATAAGGTGAGATGTGAAGAAGATATTAATTGGATTTGATTTATGTATTATCTTTTTTTTTCAACACATAAATAATATTAAAACAGAGTTTCTTCATGAAAAATCATTTTATGTGATGTATTTTCCTTGTATTTTTAATTATTATAAGAACATGGAAGAATAATTGAGATTTAAGTCTGGATTTATGAAGTTTTTTAGGTGTAGGTTACAACAACATGTCATGGCCACACATACAATAGCCATAGAGATGACATATAAAGAAGAAACTATTTTTTGATTAGGAAATAAGTATTTTTAGTCAATTTTGATTTGAGAAAAGTTATTTGAATAGATAATGGTGAAATATATATCATGTAATATTAATAAAATGTGGAGATGGATTTTTGAAATGGGTGTTTTAGTGAGAATTCCAGTGGATAAGTTTCCCTATGTAAAACAGTAGAGCTTAGACACATAATAGAGGTAGACATTGTGTTTGAGTTGTGAGTGTCAGAATTTTGGAAAATTCCTCACATATAGATGGTGAATAAGACCCAAACACTTAATATGTAAGGTTCCATGATTTTTTAAAAAATATATTTTGGTTATGGAAATCGAAACAATGAAGACCTTGTTGTGATCCATTCATGGGGGATGCTTTGAAAAGCCCTTGAAATTTTGACGATATCTATTCCCAAGGAAATGAAATGTATTTCAAGTTTTATAAGAATTTAAATGGGTATATCCACACTATGGATCATACTATTGTGTAATGAAAAATTTTCATATTTAAAAAGTGATTGGACAACTTGTCATGGAACTAGGTATATTAAGAAAAGTTTTAAAATATTTTAGAAAAACTAGAATAAAACAACATAAAAAATTCCATGATAAAAATCTGGGTATTTAAAAAGTTTATTAAATTATAGAAAACACATGATGGTGAATAGATAAGACTTCATAGTTAGAATAAATTTTATAGTTTTTGAGTGGATCTGATGATGTGGCATAGTTTATGATTTATGGGTTACTCTAACTTGATCCATAATTTCTACAATCATATAAATAGTGATTAAGGGGTTAGGGATGATGCAATTTCTCAAAATAAAGTGATATAAGATATGAGTAGTTGAATCATTTTTGACTTTTCAAGTTTGAATTTGAATTTCAAATTCAATGTGAAGATGTTTATGTTGTGTGTGATATTTAAAAGAAATAGGTATCTTGAATGAATTAGAAGAAGAGGGTAATCTAGAGTAATAATGTTGTCTATTATATAAATAAAATGACCTACAATAGTGTAAAAATGAATAATTGAATAAATTATTTAGGGGAGGGAGATATTCTTTGTGTAGTGCATCACACATAGGAAGAGTACTTGAAAGCAATAAAATTAGTTGAATAATATGAGAAAAATCACACTAGTTTGTGTGTATGATCATCATAGATTTTGTTATGTGGTGAGGAGGAAAAGGAATTCATTCAACTTCTTAAATAGTGAAGAAGAGAAAAAATTAATATAATATTTCATAGAGATAATTATTATATGATAAAGATAATATCTTCCTCAACAATACAAGAAAGTAGTGAATTTGTCAAAGATATTTTTCAAGATAAAGTGATTTTATATTCCTTTATCTTTCATAAAGGATATTACATAATAGTTTATATAAATGGTGGTGATTCCAGTGGATTGTATAGACTCATGTGATTTTAGATCATGATGAGGATTATATACTCAATTTTTAGTGGTGAACCTTGTATATAGACTGTCCCTATATATTACATTCTTCATTGCGAGTGATTTAAAAAAATGAGATCAATCACTGTAATAAGTGATGAAGGTTTATTTTTTTAAGAAATCATAAAAACGAAAAATAAAACATTGTTCAATGATATACCCCACTCTCAATAAACCTTACCATGCTTAGGGACAACATAATTGTCATTAGAGAACCCGATTTTCTTATAAATAAAATAAATTTAGTGTTACCTTCTTTAATTATTTCACAAATTGGTATGTATTAGATTTATTATATATGTTTGAAAAGAGACAGAATATTCAAGATAAATTTTAATGTCATTTAATGGTGTTGGTTTTTTGATTTGTATTTTTATATCTATTATGTAAAGTATTAATTTATTGAACGAAAAGGGAATTTATAGAGTCAATGAAAAAAACTATAATTTTTTTGAAGGAAACAATTATGCACTTCATTCGTATATTTTTATGGATGTTCTGGATATTTAAAATGACATATTTATACATGTTATGTAGGGATAATTTTTGAATCAAAATGTTAAGAATAATTTTTAGATTTATGGGAATATAAGGAGTTCAATTATATCTCCATTTTATGGAAATGATTTTTTATATTTTATGAGGATTAAGACTATAAAAGGAATTTGGTATAAGAAAAAAAATATATATGAAGGAAATTTCAAATTAAAAATGTCTACATTTTAGATTTTGGTATTTAAGTGTGTAGATATGTGTATGATTGAGGGTGAATCTATTGATTAATTAATCATAATAGTCAATGAGGCATTAAGACGCACTAGAGGATTCACTGATACTCTTAAAGAATAAATATTGATTGATAAGATACTTAATTTCATACAAAATAGATATGATATTAATGTCTCATCTCTATAATATTATGATATTAACATACTTCCTTTAGATGACTTGAAAAAATATTTTTTCATATGAGATGAGAAATAAAAGAAACCAAAATAAGAAGTTTTCATTTAAAAAGGAAATATAATTCAATTCCACTGATAAAAAAGGGTCATTAATGAAAAATAATTAATTTTAAAAAAATAAATACGAAGTTATAATCTTAGTTTATGATTAAGTTGTTGACGTAAAGTTTGATATGCTCATTTCACACATCTTGAGAGGTTTCTTGAAGTGGTAGAGGTAAATGTTTTGGTAGGTTACATTTTAAGTGTTTTATCTATGAGGGCATTGGAAGTTTTTCTATAAATTTTACACTGATGGAATAAGATAAAAGTAAAGATAAAGATTATTTATATCATAATTTTTCATGGAATAATTCCAATAATTTCAAAAGATGTAAGAATTTATCAAGATTAAAGAAATATAATTTAATTTATAAATAAGAGTAGTTATTTATAAAATTAGTATTAAACATCATGTTTTTTAAATGAGAGTTATTATTCCTCAAGAAGTATATATAACAAGACTATAATTTTAATAACGAATTAAAAGTGGTCATACAAAAAATTTGACTCAAATAAAAAAGATATTTCATCATGTAGTATTTAATATGTACATGAATCACAAATTGAGTTCATGTTGAAGAATTAATTTAAGAATATAATATCTAAGATTATTAAAATTGAGAAAGAAAATAGAATAATAAAAAATTAACTAAATCTGTTGGAATTGGATAAAGATAAATTTGTAAAGAGAGAAGGAAGTTTATTGTCTTTTATGATTTAATTAAGTAAAAGACTTACTCACTTATGAGATGAATAATTTTTAATTTTTGACATATAAATGTCTTTTGTGGGAGAAAATGATTCAACATATAAAAATTGATCTACTAGATAAAAAGTACATAAAAATTACAAATATTATTTTTCTATTTCTAAGAATCAAGTCGGATATTTCTCAAGGAAAGGGAATATTATTATGGCTGATGAAAAACATGAAAATTATTATAAAAAAATAAGAATCATAACTAGTTATTCATAAGGTTCATGGAATCAGTGTATTAAATGTTTCCACCCAACAAAAGTTTAGTGAAGAGAAGAAAAACTTATAAGGGATGATTATTCAACATCTATTTTATTCTAGAAATCCCACCATTAAGGGAAAAATATGTTATTATGTGAGAAGATAAGAATTCCGGAAAATTATCTAAAATTAAGAAGAACATATGTATAGTATCAAAGATTATTGGTTTATTAAAAAAAGGTCAAAAAGTATTTTATAAATATTAATTTCATAGAAGTACTACTACTAGACAAACAACAAGCTGAGGAAGAATATTTACCTTTTATAGATATTATTTGTTCTACGAAGGATATATACATATGATCAAATGTTTTTGGTTCAGAAGAATTTTATTTCTATCTATAAAGAGTGATTGAATGCATACATATAGTGGGAGGAAACCATTTCAATTAAAAAACCCAAGCATAAGGTTATTAAATAAAAAAATGTGATGTTGGTGAATAATTTTGAATATTTGAATGTAGTATGTAAGAGATTTCATAAAAAGGTCGTATTAAAAATGATTCTCAGAATAATACAGGATTAATAGTTTTAATAAAAAGATCCCAAGTGATTTTTATTTAGATACATGATAAAGAAAATAGTGAAGAATAAGATGCATCACAATAAGAATAAAAAATATGTTGTGAAGATTTTAGAGATTATTGGCTCTAAAAGGGTGGTAAAATAGTTATAATAAATAAAGATATTGTAATATTGATCACTAGTAGAAGATAATAGATAATTTTTAAATAGGTAGGCATTTCCATATCAAGAAAATATGCTTAATTTTATAAAAATAAAGGAGTCAAGTGTAGTAGTAAGAAAGAGAATTTAGCATGTCATTTTGATAAAGTTAAAAATATGATGTGCACTCTTAATCTAAAATGGGAGTTGAAGAAGAACATGGATAATAAAGGTCGTTATCAATTAATGTTGTATTTAAATACTAATCCTTGGAGGTTTAAGAATAATTATTATCCTTAATTCATAAAAGTCTAATGAATGATGAATCCCCCCCCCTCTCTCACTCATTATTTGGATATTTTTTTCAAAGGGGAAGAAACAAAATCTGATCCTTTTTTTATTCATTTATGTATTTATAGAAAAAATTTAAAAGTGTTTGAAACATTTTTAGAGAGTATCCATTGATATATGTTTTATATATTAAGGAAGGATCTCTTATTTTGGTGGATAATGTATTTTGAGATTGTTTTTAAATACCGTATGATGTTAAGTCAATATATGAACTTTTCTAACATGTTTAGTGATAATTTACATAGAAACATGTATTAAATAGGTTCATGGGATATTTTTAAGAGTTTATAGAAGTTATGTAGATGATTCATAATTAGTATCTAGTGGATTCTTAGTCAGTATCAAGAGGTGAAAAGTTGAATATAAGTCCCTATTGTGGACAATATCATTTTTATTATTCAATGTTCTGGTTTCCTAAACTATGTGCACTCACGTAGGTTCAGAATTATTGAATGAAAATTCATCACTAAGGGTGATGATATTTAAAGTGATTTATATTCCTTGGTTGATAATAAAATCTAAAGGTGGGTATTTTTTACATCAAGATATTCTTTGGGGAGATTGTGTCCCCCATGAATAAGAAGGTGAGAAGTGATGAGGAGATGAATTATATGTGATTATTGTGTTATATTGTTTTTAAATCATCAATCATGTTCAAATTATTATGATTCATTATGATTCAATTGATGTGATGTTCATTCCATTGTTTTTGGATGATATTAAGTGCAGGGAATAAGTATTATGGTTGAAGAGTAGAGTTTGAATATGTTTGAGGTGTAGGTGACATAACCATATTGTGTCTATGAATATAATGACCATGTATATTTTTTATAAAGAGGAAAAATATTTTTTGATTAAGATATGAGAATTTTGGTTGGACATGGTTTGAGGAAAGTTAAATTATTATGACTTAGGTTAATAGAAAACATGAAATAACAATAAAACAAGGATATGATTTTTAAAATTGAAATTTTAGTAATCTTTTTAATTGATAATATTAATGATGTGAAATAGTAAAGATTATAAATTAAATAATTTTCATTGTGATTTTTGATATTTGTGTGTTGGAATTTTGTAGCATTCCTTACATAAGGACAATATTTTGGATCCTTATCCATGATAAATAAGGATTCCTAGTTTTTCATACAATCAGAGTTTAGTTCTGGGAATCAAAATGGTGAAGACCAGGTCATGGTATATTCTTTGTATCCTTTTATAAAATACATTGAAATATTGAGGATATTTCTTCCAAAGGAATTCAAATGGATTTAATGTTTTCTAATTTTAAAAATTGGGATCTCCAATCCATGGAACATGTTGTGGTGTGTTTAGATAAGTTTATAAGAGGTTCTGAAATGTTTGAATAAAATTACATAGATAATTCATTGGGGAAATCCATGGTATATGAAGAGAATATAAAATGATATAAAACATTTTATGGTGAAGTGAGAAGAAGTCATGGTTAGAAGAAAGGCTCTAATTTTTAAGTAGATGTAAGGATGTGAGACAGTTAATGATTCAAGGGTTAATTATACTCTATATCTAATGTATCTGATCATATTAATGGTGAGTAAGAGGTTATTAATGATTTAATAGAACAAAATGAACTAGGAGAAGTTAAAAGTGGTTAAAGGATATTAGAAGTTGTTTTTCAAAATCAAATTAAAATGTGAACATGTTGTTGATATATGAAGGATTAAAAAGAATATAGATCATTCATGAATTTGAAGGAGTGTGTGTAGAAGAGTAAAACTACTATATACTATATTTAAAAGACTAATTGCATCATTATAGAATGTAATTATTGAATAGATTATTTTCGTGAGGGATAAATTTTATGTGCATCACATTACACACAAGATATGTACTTCCAAGTAGTGAAATTATTAGAATAAAAAGAGATAGAAGAACACAATTCTTTTTACATGTTATCATTATAGATTTTTTGTATGGTGAGGAAGGAGAAGAAGTCACACCTATTATTAAATATTGAATAAGTTTTAGAGGACTATATTATTATCCGGAGACAATTATCAGAGGAGAATAATAATCCCTCCCTTAATAATACAAGACAATGGTGTATTTTTGTCAAGAGACATATCAGGACACAATGTTTCTATATTCTTTTATCATGAGTAAAGAATATTACCTACATATTTGAATCCAAAATTGTGATACTAGTGGATCGTATTCTCTCAAGTGAGTCTGGATCATGACAAATTGTTGGTAATCATTTTGAATAGCGAACCTTGTACATCAAGTATCTCCATTTATTTCATTATTTGATGAGTGTGAGTTAATAATTGGGATAAATCATTATAAAAAGTTATGGATGTTTATTTCATAAGGATTCAAAAAATGGAATAACATACCACTATTCTCCATTTCAGCACCACCTTAGTGAACTTCATCATGCCTATGGACACCACATATTTTTCATATCCTATAAAGAGTATGAAATCTATTCCCTTTTATTATGATATAATATGAAGTGTACAACCATACCTAGGATGTACATATGTTATACAATTCTATTTGGGTGAGGAGAATGTAATGTTATCACTCCCTAAAAATAATTAAATTTGATGTGTTCATTAACTTTGTGATTATATACGTATAGAATATAAGATATTTGGAACACTCTATGTCTTATGATTACTCTATGAATTAGTAAAAGGGATTGTATGATTATGCATACTTTCATATGATATAGTCATTGGACACGGGTATGGAGATACTTGTGATTGATAGACATCACAATAGATCACTTTATAACTTGATTAACATTGACAATTTTCTAGGGGTTACTCTTGGATTTTATTTATGAATTTCAGAATTCCTAATTTTTTTGATGCTATAAAGACCATGGGGTCATACTTTCTAGTTGTTCGAATTAGGATCCTGTTTATGAAACTTTGAGATCCACCAGAAAACTATTTTAGAGGATATTTAGAAGAAATTTTGATGAGTTTTCACATGTTATTTCATATGATGTGATACATAATGAATTAATTATATATTTTCCCAAAAATTATTTTGAAAATACCCAAACATAATTTTAGATATGGTTCCATGAATTTTACATTTTCCGTGTCATAAGGTGGAAACAAAATAAGTCAATGAGGCTCAAATGAATGTGGAAGATTGTTGAAATATTTTTAGTAAATGAACCACAAATGCACTGTGGTTTAGACCAAATCATGTTTTTCCTTGGGTTACACCAAAATTTATTGAGTGTTACCAAGCCATAGTGTAACTACATGGGATTATCATGATTTATGATATCATGTAATATTTTCCATTTTATTACTCCAAATGATATCATATTTATTTATTCATTATAGATGATGGATTTGGGGAGTCTAAATATCTCATATAACTAAAAATTATTGTTAATTATATTTAACTAAAATTTTCATGATTTGAGATATTTGTAGTGTACATAAAATTATCATCAATATGGGGTAGATTTTTGAGGTTCTATATGGTCTATATAAATATAATCATTACTCATGTGAAGCTTTTGAATTCTGGAGGACTCCTTGAGGCCAATTACATATTTAATATTTCATATCTGTATCACATTTAAACTAGTTATCATTAGACCATTTTATTGAGAGATTTCCTACACAGATAAAGGAGTCTTTTATCTACTTCTCTATGATCTTTGTCAAAATCTTTTGTAAAGATTCTACAAGATTGCTTGATTGGTGTAAGGTATGTAGTTATTATTATTACATTATATTAATTCACAAAAAAATTGATTTATTATGGGTTTAGTCTGGTTTTGGAGTATTCATACACTACATTTTAGATATTAAACACCCCACTATAACCCTTTATAGGGATTAACAGCTAAAACACAGTTAGGCAGTGGCAGTGAGCATTACTCCATCCCTAAACCTTGTTCCACTTACATCATATGAAAAAAATCATTCTATTTATAATTATGATGTTGATTCTTTCATGATACTTAGTCAACCATTTCATTATCCCATTCTAAGATCCCAAAATATCCTCATACTATATAGAAAAGCATGATGATCCTACCTGAATTTATTTTTAGGTGGATGGTGATGACACCATTATAGTACCATAATAACTAGACAACATCAATCATGAAGCAACATCGACCACTCACGATTTCTATATATGAATCACCCAAATTCATGTATCCCCAAAAATATATGAACAATTATCCTCTTTCTCTGAGACTTATTCTAGCTCTCCCACATGCGAGACTCCGAGTTATATGTATCATATGAATTATAATATGTATAAAAAATTAATATAATGAAAAACCATAGTTTGATTAATTAAAAAATAATAATAATATATAATATTGAATTTTTCATTTCCTCTCAACAATAAAATTTCCAGTAGTAAAATATGTGAACATCCACTTATACACATTGAATTCGATAAATAAAGAACCAAGCATAGAATTTATAAATTAAGTAAGTACATTTAGTATTATACAAGTACTATATAAACAAAACATGTAATTTAATTATTCAAAATATTTAAAAATAATAATTACTATGTAATAAATAATGTTACTTTCCATTTACCGATGATTTATAAAAAAAGTAAGAATCTTACCTCTAGAGTCACATCATATTTCACTCAACTATATTGACCTGTAAATGATGTCCCCTTAAAATTTTCACATATCTAGTAGGCTTAAAACCCATCCAATACATGTGAATTAATATACTTGAATCATTGAGTCACATAAGTGTTATAAAAAATATCCATTAAAAATATTTTGATAAATCTCCTTTGAATATTGTGAAAAACAGACAAAAACAGTCACACTTACATGCTTCTCATCACTCCATTGTGGAGGTTCTCATAGATTCCCTAATAGGATACCATAAAACCTATATATATATATAATTACGTTATAATTTTAATAGATTTAAATTAAAATAAAAATAAAAATTTATTTTTATACCATCCAATGATTGTATATGTGATGATGTATATTGATAGGACCGTCTCTCTTAAAAATCAAGGAGTAAAAACATAGTTCCTTTGTATTACAACATCCTTACCAAAAATAGAGAACAAAACTAAAAAAATAATATTAATTTATATAATTAAATAAAGTATGGATGAAATTAAAAAAAGGCAATGTTAGAATATATAAATTCAACTAAATGTCTCAAATGTGGATTGAAATTAAGAGACATGTGCTTCGCACATGAGCCTCAGCCCAGTTAGTGCGGACACGCTAGGTGCATCCAAGAGACCCGAGATCAAATCTGGGTGGAAGAATATTTCTGGGGGTACTGTAGAAGTACTATAGCAGTAATGTAGTAGGCACTGTTCGCTACTGTAGCAACCGGAACTATTCATCCATCTGGGCCTTCGGGCCACCGGTTTGGTCCTCAGGTCCTGTAAGGATTTCGGGACACCCAAGGCCTTCGGGACAGTTGATTCTCAAGGCCTTCAGACCACCTTAAGGCCTTAGGGCCACCCCAAGGCCTTCGAGCCACATGAATGTAGGCCCCAGACACACTACAAAAAAGGAGCATCCCCAGAAGAGGATTCAAAACAGGTGCACTCACCAGAGTAGAGCCAATTGGATTGTCAGAATGAGAGGGTATGGCTATGCCATCGGTACCAGCCTGTGCTTGCAAGGGAAGCCTAGCCAGATGGTCATGTAAATGTGGAGAGCTACAATCAGGATGCAGATGCTGGGGAGGGGCAGTTCCTTGTAGATAGTCTGGTTGAATTATCTAAATACCTTCAGGTCATGTAATCTAATAAAGCCTACGGGCCATGGAATCTCTAAGCCTACGGGTTTTGTATGTGTTCCCCCTCATCCCTTGAAAGGGTGGTTATCAAAAAATCAATAAAAATGAAGGCCCTCAGGCCATTCAGGTAGAGACATATGCTTCTCATAAATAGGGTAAAAACCATCAATATGGTAGGGTCTTGACACCACTTTGGATGATCCAATAGCAGCATCCCCACCCTATGGATTAAATGAACAAATAAGGGGTTCATAATTAGGTATGTTACCCTTAGTCATTTTATGAATAATCCCATTGAAGTTGTCTCCATACATAAAAAACAAAAAAATAAATAATAAATAATATTTAAATTTAATTAAACTATAATAAAAAATTAAGTAAAATGAATAATTACATTAAATAATTAATAAACTAATCACAAGTTTATTTATAAATATAAACCTTATTTATTTCTCAGAACCTTTGTCTTCATCACCATCACTATCTGAATAATTTTTTTACCACCATTAATTTCTACAACATCTTCATTTTCCCCAAGTTCTATTATTTTATATTCATTAACATTTAATTCATCAAAAATTTCATCATTATCACCTCTTAATTGAAAAATATCACCATAGATCCCCATATATCTATTAGAACATGTCATATTTAGATATATAAATTTAGAGATTTCAATAATTAATGACATTTCAAAATAACTTTCATTTTCAATAATCTAATTTTCATGAAATTTCATTTGATTAGACCACTCCAATCAATTAAATATATTATAAAATCATAATATATGTCATAATACACTTGATGTGATTGATTTTTGAACATAAATGGTTCTTTTGATACAAGATTCATATTCTTTTTTTTTGATGGAAATATATTAATATAACTACACCATATATTGTGATTCTATAATTCCATAATAATTTCAATTTTCTAATCAATGATTTAAAATAAATATCAATATTATTTTTATTTATTTCCTATAATTAATAATGATGAATAGAGATATAGTTATATCATCAAAAAATAAGGTAGTAAGTTTTATAGAGTTATGGAAGTAGTATAATAAGAATATTTACTACCATACACACTAAAAGGATTACCACCATCTATTAAAAGACATAAATAGACATTATATGGTTTTAAAAAAAGAAGGATGAAAAAAATCAACATGTTTCCATGAGTCACAATCACATGGATTATTTAATCTATAATTTATTGAATTATTGTATTTATTTAATGTCATAAAAAAAGTTAGGCTACTAGATATAAATTAATGTTGTAATTTGGGTGTAATTAGAATATATCTCAACTATTTAACTAGAACACATTTGTATTTTCTAGATATCCTTTCTTTATACTCTAACTGTCCACACGATGAATAATTAACTATAGATTCTGATCTCTATAATATAAGATGAAATCATTTAATCATAAAAAAATCTTACGATAATTAAAACCCAAACTATATAAAAGATTGTTTCTTTCATAAAACTTTATATACAATATATTTTCATTTTGGAAAATAGTTTTAACCAGTCGAAGTACTTAATTAAAAAAACCATTAAACATTTTAAAATATAATTTAATATCCTTAAATATTATTAATGCCTGAAATTTACTATTATTGCATCCATGATACTTGGCATCCTTGATAAAGTTCAAAAAATCATTAAATTGAGATAACCCAGTAGCATCATGTTCTAAAATTTGAAATTATGATGGGTTATCGGCCAAAAAAATTCAATGTGAATAACATTCACCATGTTTACACAAGATAATATAATCTGATTAGAAAAAATGTAAAATATGACCTCCAATGATATCAAATGATTTACATCTCTTAAGACCATATTTCTAATAAGGCTTCTAAATCATCAATTATGAAATAAATTCTGTATTTAATGATGAAAATTCGATAAACACTTTATTATATATTAAATATAAATGATTTATACCAGTACCAGGTTTGTTTCTTTCGATTACACATTCTACCATGATCATGTAATACAAATTGGTGTCGATTTTATATTTTCTTTATTTTCTAGAAATAAGGTGCATAAATTAAATTTCCTTAAAAGAAAAATTCCTAAATAGACATAATTAATGTTATAATTTTTTAGAAATATGTAATTAATTTTTATTAATATATTGAGTTAATTTTAATAATTAATTTTTATTTATGAACATTACTACATTTTATGAATTTTATTAATTGTTATTAATACTTAATTAAATTTACTTTTTTCTTTGTAAAAACATAATTAATTTTATTAATCATTACTATTTAACTAATTTTTATAAATACTTTATTTATTTTACAAAATTTCTTAAATGAATAATTGATTTTATTATTTTTATAACATTTCTTAGTGAATAATTAATTAATTATACTAAAATTTTATAAATATTTAATTTATTTTGGTAATATTTCGAAAATAATTAATTAATTTAATAATTTTTATTCTTTTACATGTTTTGATAAACAATAAATTAGTTTTTATAAATAATTTTTATTTTAAAATAATAAGTTAATTTTAATAAATAAATATATAAATGTATTAATTAGTCATTTAAATTTAATAAATTTTATAAATAATAAATTACTTTTTCTATTTCTTATATTTCATTATTAAATTTACCATTATCTATATATACATAATTTATTTAATTGATTTATATATTTTTACTAATATTTATTAACACGTTAATTTTTTCTAATTGTTATTAATAATTCACTATTTTACTAATAATTATTTAATTTTATGAAGTAATTAATTAAATGTTTGATTTTTTTAAATATTGATTTAATTTTAGTAATATTTATAAAAGGGAAATTAATTATACAAATATTACAAGATGAATAATTATGTTTACTAATTTCTATAAATATATAATTAATTTTACTAAATTTACAGATGTTTAATTAAATTTATTTTATTATAAAAAAATAATTAGATTAAAAAAATTATAGACAATTAATTAATATTATTTATATATATAAATATTTAACTAAATTGGTATATTTTTAGAATTATTGAATTTTTTATATAATTTACCAATGAATTGAAATTTAAAATTATAATATTAATATGATAAACTATCATATTTTATAATAAGTAAAACGTCTAATATTTCATAAACATATCTATAATACTATTATAATATATTTAAAAAAATTATTGCAAAAAAAATTATACAAAAACAATTC
Organism: Viscum album; assembly: GCA_963277665.1. Lineage (NCBI taxonomy): Eukaryota > Viridiplantae > Streptophyta > Magnoliopsida > Santalales > Viscaceae > Viscum > Viscum album. Next base: position 1,519,416,310 of record OY728153.1, read on the forward strand.
TAAATTTTATATGTAAAATAAATAACAATAAAAATTAAATAAATAACATAAAAAACTTAAAAATATACATTCATAATCTTTAAAAAACTTTAACTAGAATTTAAATTTGAGAATATTGTATATGGAAAAAATAGAAAATAGGGTAATTAAGAATATTAAGATTTATAAATAGATGAAAGTCAAAGGGTGTAATGCACTATTTGTGATAGGCAATTATGATGAATGATAATCTATTTTAATTAGTCCCATTAAAATTATTGCACATGTTTTCCAATATTTTGTGTATAAACATTTTCTATGAATGTGTAATTTTTCATAAAAATCTAACGGGTTTTTAACATTTTCCAAATTTATTAGAGGTAATCAATTATGATGGACGAACATATAGGACAAAAAATAAGAGATTTTAAATTATTTATGATGAGTTTTCATTTATCATAAATAGGAATCACCATTTCAAAGGACTAGTGATGAATAAACCCCCATCTCAAATTTCATATAAATATATTACTTATTTTTGACATATAATAACTCTATTGATAAAGCTCTATTAGAGACTAAATGTCCATTGCTAAAAAAAATTCACGATAACTTGTGCCCACCATGTGCCGGGAAAACCTGCTAAAAATAATTGTTATGGATAACAAATATATTTCAATAACTCATCAAAAAACATAATTATTTGTGACATAAATGATATCCATCAAAAAGAACTATTAGAAAATAAATTATTTGCATTGTGGTCCCATCTATCCTAATTAGTCTCTCATAAATGCAATGTTTTCCTATAGTGTTTGGTATTGTAAATACAAAATAAGTTTCAAGACCTATCATATTCTACTAAAATGTCCCCATCATATTAAAGAGATCAAGTAAACTTGTATTTAATACAATCATATTATAGTTTACAATAAATAATTGGAACCAATTTTTCTATGATTGTTGAATGAATTATGTAGTTATATCAAGCCTTAAAGAAGACCTCAACCTCTCTAAATCATTATCATGTGTAATCATAATAATTTCTTTACCAAATAATAAGGTTCGTTTGGATATTTTCATTTAAAAATGAATTTGATACCATCAAGTTAATCTATCTTAGGATCCTCTAATGAATCTAGATCCATTTGATGAACTGTTTCACCAATCATCTACTTGAGAAATTGTTTCTCCTACTAAGAAAAAAATATTTCTTGAGAAAACTTCTTAAGTTCCTATACTAGTATATAAATTTTTTCTATTAATATTTTACCATTAAATAATTGATCTTAATGTCAAGTTTGATGATGATGATTCCATTTTATTAATAAAAAACGTTTTTATTGACTAAGTGTCCAATAATTTAATTAGGATTTGTATTAAATTTTCTACCACCAAAATGATAACCCCTTTTAACTTTTAAATAATATCAATTAGTTGTACAAGATCCATATTTTACTAATACTATATTTAATTTGGATTTCAATCATCACTTATTCATTTATGTAGATCATTATTCTACTCAAATCACATATGTCTCTTGGATAGTTGAGTAGGAAACCCTTTTCGGAAATAAATCATATGGATTATCACTACTCTATTCCTATGGGAATTTAATTCTATTAGGGCCACCCAAATAAGTGTAACTAAAAAATTAATCAAAATACATGCACATAATTATTTTGGAGTTACCCATATTCTACTCATGTTATAAAATATAAGACTTGGGAATCAAACTTTGGAATATCCGACTCATTTGGATGATTTAAGACTTGAAGAGTGTTTATTTTGGAAATAATATAACACTAAATTTTTTTAAGATGTTTTATAACCTCACCATATTATCTCAAGTATTACCTCAATGTATACATTCTTCTAATGATTTACTTTTTGTATACATTACCTTCATCCAAATTAACATCTCCAAAATATATTAATTTATAACATTTTATAAAACTAATGATTTGGATCACTTATATAAAAATAAAATCCAATTATATATATATAGATATTCAAATTCTTCCAATGTATATGGTACATAAAACCTTATCACACAAAGGTTTATAATCACAAAGAACCATAATCATTGTAAGAGAAAGTATGGTGTATTGGATAATTAAACATTACATTCTTAAAAATAATACAATCCCTAGAGATTGGGATTATTTCAACCCAAATCCCAACTATCCATAGATCATTACTCAATAGAGACCTTTTAAAGGCCTATAAGGTACATTAGTGGGAGATACCGAAGGATGAGGTGAGTCTGTGTATAAAACATTTCATGCTTAATCATTTTTATCAAAACCCTCACTAACCTTGATGATCTTGACCTCATTACCAGTATGGTCACCCTTATGTACTTCCTTAGATAATGATATGATTTCTAACCTTCTTATATTTAGAAAATACCCATTTTATTCAATTATTCTTCACCCACAGATACCAATAATGTCATGAAAAATGTAAGAAAACAATAATACAAGATATAAGGGTTTTTAATTGGTTTAACTGCAATTGAATAATCAATGAAGCATGAAATAAACATTGTGTTGATGCACCAAGATCCACTAAACAAATTGTTTGGTGGTCAATTTAGTTAATGCCTAGGGTCACTCTCATAAAATTTTTAGGGATAACTCACTTCTTCCTAAGGATCAATTCCCTCACTTCCTATCTTTAATAAACTTCTCCATAATGGGATTTACATTTTTTATGTAATCTAAAATAGAAAAAACTCAATGTTGTAGATACACTGATTATATTATAGAACTATTGATATTCACAATACTAATTTATAATATTGTTGTGAATACAACCAAAAATAATATTTACACCTTCTATAATTCATCATGGAAACTCGTTATTATTAGTTGGAAAGATATTAAATGAGGTACAATCTACATTATCTTCTATTAATAAATTAATACCACTTATATTTGGATATATAAATATTCATATCTCTTAAATTGAAAATAATCTGATTTCAATGATTATATATATTTATATGTCCACATATTTAGCCTTTCAGAAAACCCTTTTCTCTATATCTAGATAAATTCTCCATGTTATCCTTTATGGTGATGTTCAATACTTCATGAATATGATGGGAAAATCTGTCCTTAAAATATTCTTCAAATGTGTGTCAAACTCATCCAAATATTTCTATTACTCCCAAGTCAAGATATCCTAATTAATTCTCTAATCTCCCTTATGGGAGATAGGAATTTTGATTTTGTGGGTGCATTGACTCGACTTCACCAGGACATAGTCATTACCACAATAGTGTGGAACCTACCTACATGGGTACCTCTATAATGTGTATCCTTCATATTCAATAAAAAAATTCATTTCATTTACTTTAAAATCAACCTTATATATGTAAAATGTAACATAGGTTCGTGAAAACCATGACATAGTCCTTTAGTAGACAAATTCACAATGAAACACCAAGTACCATAGTCATTCTACCCATTTTCTCCTCAGATACTAATACTAGATTCTCAACACACCTTAGTCCACAACAAAAAATACCTATATCACACCAACTAGACTTATGTATGTGATTAGGCTATAGTGACCAATATCCCTATGGTGATCCTACCCATTTCTCTCAGATACTTAAAAACTCACTACAGTGTCCTCTATGTTGTTATTACTATGACTTTCTTATTTTATATCCACTACAGTAAAGCCATATTGATTTACCAAATTTGGTATCTCTAGGACTCTAAGTAATTCATTCAATTCTCACTTTTCACTGAAATCCTTTAGCCTTCACCATAACTTCCACAACACTCGATTTTAGATTCCTATTTTTCATAGATACATACATAATAAAAAGAATTTAAATCTATAGTGTGGTTAAAATCAAATCACAATTTTGAAACCACCAGGGTATGGTCCTATACTCAATGGTGTGTGCACTCCTCTTCCATAACTTTTTCATTTTTACCACATTGAAAACCTAAACCATGGCATACCAATGTACCCAATGATGTGGTATTTTTTCCTATAGGTAGAAACCATACATCCTCTTTTAAAAATCCTATGATTTGGCTCATTAATATGTACGATTATTTTTGAACACTTCACATCATCCATAATATCATCGTCCTTTTCACACTTCCATAAAATCACTTATTGAAAAATTCCAAAACTTATTCCTTCAATGTATAAATTTTTCAATACCTCCAAAAAGGGAATAGATTATGAGCCTAAAATACTTCCTCTTTTGAAATTCCAACCCAGCTGTATTTATATGGTCCTAATAAATACAACACTTTAACTTCACTATTGGTATTCCAGTAATCTGCCACATTTAATTTTTTTAACACTATCATGAATCTAAAAAATCTCCAAGTCTTCGTGATCCGTTCTACTCTCCATTTTATATAGGATTATATTTTTAGATACATGATTCTCTATATCCTCCATTAACATCAAATCCAAACAATACCAATTTCTATAATAAACAACCACTATTCATTTTACCCCCTCTCATTTTGATATCAAACAACACAAAATCATAACCTGTTTTTTCCTGTGATCATTTTTGGGGACATCACATGATACCACTTTCATGGATGAAACTTTTAAAGTTATTTAAGGAAATAAGTTATTCCAATTTCAAATTATTGAAGGACTCTCCAAATAGGTTCAATATCATGTCTGCATAAAGTAACCCTCTTCTATTTCTGAAGAACACAGGAGGATCATAAATATTTCTTCTTCCCCTCTGTTTGTATAACCTTTGTACCATATTAAGAGATACTAGGGTATCTATCTTACATTACACCTCAATAATTCTATAGATTCTAGATCCCTCTCCACAATTTAACCACTAGTTAATAATATATACTACTTTCCAAAAACAATTCCATATTTTTGTTTCAAGATCAAGAAATTCATATAATCATGGTTGAATTCTCAAATTATTTCAATGAGTAATATTTAACTAGGAAATGAACCATTAACAAAAATCTATAACACCAACATTTCAAAACATATTGAATGAAATATGTGATTAATCTTTCAACACCACTAATTTCCATTACACGCACAAATTTATCTTAGCTACATATAGTCACAATTCTATGATTCTTATAAGGAACTGTCCATGTGAAGTAAAAAAAAAATTTACAACACCATTAATGAATAACATGAATTTCATAATGTGTGAGTCATATCATATTTTAGCTTTATAGATCATCTCTTGGAATGAAAACATGAATCCACTTATTAAACTAAAATTGATACTAATTTGTTAAGAATAAGTATATCAACTTTCTTAACTTGGTTTCTTTCATTAATTAACAGGAATGTAACTTTTTGATATTTATCTAAAAAACCTCTTAACTTCCTTAGTATAATCACTAAATATATAAATTGTATTAAACATTTAATTTATCCATATACCACAACCATTGATTTCCTTAAAAGAATAAATCATGGAAATAATTTATGTTTTTATTTCACCATGTATGTTTTATCCTATCTTCAAGGTCTATTATCCATTGAAAATTTGCTTATTTTTTTTTAATAAAACATCAATTGGACCTTGATAACACTTGAAATGAAAATTTAAATTGCTCTAGTTTTTCAGTTTTCACCCCTATTTTTTAAAATCTAACTTCCACAAGATACTTATTTCACTACTTCCAAACATGAATCAGAACTTCATAGCATGATACAACATCACTGGCCTCACTTGATGAATCTACCACATGGATTGTATCTCTCTTAAAACCTATAACAATTTTAAAATAGTTAACAAAATAGAAATACATGGAGATTAGTGGCCTTTCCATTTCCCACAATATGTGGAATATGGTGAGTCACTATGGACCATCATTTTTCCCTTATCCTCCAATTTAGATTCTATTTTCATATTTGAATTTATTTGAATAGATTATAATTTTCTTCAACTTATTTGGGATGATTCTTTTATTTATGGAAAATTTCCTTTCCACCTTGGTTTTTCCTTACAACATGAATCTATTGATACTTTTTTGTTTGGATTTATCATATGAATTTATTTATCCCTTCATGAAACATTATGTTTCTCAATATATACCTTTAATTAGAACTTCAAGGCAAGTAATATAAGGGCCTTTGTTACATTTAAGTGTTCCCACTCAACTTAATTAAAGAGGAGATTATCTAAAAAATAAAAAATATTGAAATTTCATTCAATTGTATGTGAACTCCTTTCTCTCATCCAAATCCTATTCTTGTCTTTCAAAAAAAAAATTTGTTGAAAAGAGGATTTCGAAGTAAATTTCAAGCTAATTTTATTAAGGCAATATTCTTAAACCAACCCATAAAATCTATTTCTCAATATAATATATTTATCATTAAAGATATATTCGATTTCCCATTTAATTCTAGCTGAAATTCACCTAATATTTCCACTTAGGACATGATTATCATGGTAAGAATTATTATAATGATTTTTATACATTATTTGGGGTGATTGGAAACTTTTTTTTTCAAAAATTACACAAGATTCAAAGTAGTTGCTGTTTTTCAAAGCTTCAAAACAAATTTTATAAATATAACCAAGAATTACAACTAAAATGAACATGTATATATGACTTATTCTAAAACTTGTCTGTTTTTTTTATTTCTTATAGGGTCTTACTTAAATTTGTTTCTGTAACTCTTCTATTTTCCATATTATTGGGACACCGAAAGGTCTCTTCTTCTGATTCTTGGGGATGGGTTCCATCATAACAAAGTTAAAGTTGTCCCATGGAACATGACCTTTGTGACATAAATTTTTTTCAGGATTCCTCTATGATATGGTATACATTCTATTAATTTCACTATCTCCCATAAATGGATAATCAAATAACAAGTGTAAGGAATATTTTAAAATAGTAAAACCCTTTTTATTTTATTATTACAATTTATTTTTGATTGAGATTCACCCCTATTGAAGTCTCTGAGTCTTCTTTATTTTTTTCTGAAGTCAAACATTCATATATTTGTTGATTGTTTTTTCATTTAAAAACTCATGTTACAATTTGTGGGAATGTTTATATGGCATTACACTTTTCTATTTCATCTTGGTCTTCATTTGAGAAGTATAATACTAAATGGATTACATTCTCTTACTTCAATATTTGTTCTTCCTCAAATGATTCTTCTAGGTATACATCAAATTCAAACTTCATGGATTTTCATTTTTGAACATATATTGAGTAAAAGATCTTATCATTGGAACTATATATGAAATCCTAAATTTTTAAACTAATATCCTCCAATTCATTTCCTTATAAATAATTTTTCCCTTAAATTAGTAGCCAATTCAAATAGTATCTTATTCAGGACTTTTAAATTTGCACCATTAATTTATAGTACTTTAATATAGATATCCTAAACTTTATTTACCACCATAAAATGATGTTTTTTACTTGAAAATTTTGAATTGTATCTTATTATAAGTGGGTAGATTCTACCTTAATATAACTCAATATATCATTATCATTAGTGAATTAAACTTTACTTGGGGTATCAGGTTCCTCAAAAAATCCTACAACATCATTGAACGCATTAATAGATTCACAGTCAAAATTATCCGTACCATAATTCTAAATACTATTATAATCCTCCATTTAAAAAATACTTTTTCTATAAACTATTACATTATATGAAATCCCCTATGATTTTTTATTCTTATTTAATTTTTTTTCCTTTAACCATTGAACCAACATACTGTAAGGAAAACAAAATTAAACTCAAAAATCCAATAGAATTAATTTAAAATAATATAAATCCAATAAAAATGAACCTATTAATTGTTAAAACTTTTCAGCATTACAAGTGACTTTAGTGGGAGATATTCTTGGGGTGAATCCAGGTATGTAGTTTTTACAACTTAATTACGTTTTCCTAAAAGCCTCATGTCTATTGATTATATAGACCTCATTTTTAGTATGGTAACACAAGTTCTTCCTTATTTGATGATCTGATTATTACCCATCGGGTATTTATCCATTGATCAATTTTCCTTATTAATCTTAACCCACACATAATAATCATGTCAGGAAGAATTCAAACTACCAAAAACACATAACAAGAGGTTTTTTACTTTTTTCACATACACTAGGATAATACAAAGTGCATGAAATCAATAATGTCCCGATGCACTAGAATATACTAAACACAGTTTTTGATGGTGGATTTATTTTATAACTGGGATCATTCCCCTTATAATATTTAAGGAAAACTCATTGTTTCCTAGCAGAAATTCTATCACTTCCTCTCTTTTTCTCACTAATACATAATTATATTACCACTTTGCTACATAGGTAGACATAGAAAAAATAACTATTATAGATTCCATGAGTGTTTATTAATTACATTGATCTTCATGCTTCTCATTTATGAGACTATTGTGAATATCACCATGAAAAAAACTACATATTTCCATAAGTTTTCATGGAAACTATTTCTTCTTGTTTGTAATTATCTTCAATGAGTGTCAATCTCCCTTATGACCACTTCATGAATTAGACTCACTCAGATTCAAGTATATAAATATACCTATCTTTTCCTTTTCATATAATTAGACTATAATAATTATAGAGATAAATATATATACAAATCTGGCCTTCCATAAAACCCTTTTCACTATAAATAGAGAAATTTTAATAATTTTACTTTTTTGATGTCTTAAAATTGGCATGATTATAATAGAAAAAACTATCCTTAAAATTTTCTCAAATATAAGGAAAACTCATCCAATTATTTCCATTAATTATGAGTGAAGATACCCTAATTAATTCTCAAATATCCCACTTAAAATATTGGAATTTTGAGCATGTGGATTGGTTTAATTGACTTCACCACAACATGGTTATAAACAAAACTAAACAAAACTTGCATCCATGGGTACATCCATAATATATTTCCAAAACCTTTCATAAAACAAGTCATTTAAACCACTTTAGAATCAAACTATAATTTATACACTATGGAATAATAGAGTTATGACCATGATATAATATTTCACATGAAAAAACACCTTAATAAAATGACTAGTTCCATGAGAACTCTTCCCATTTTGTTCCTTAATTATAGATGACCAATTCTCAACACACCATGGGACATTATAATGAGTTTTCCATCACCTAAACAAAGCTTTTACATATGGGAATACCATATTGACCAATAAACCAATAATTATTCTCCCTATTTATCACAAGTACTCCATAAGCTCACTACAATGTCCACCATGATGTGGTCACTATTAATTCTTTATTTCACAACTACCATTACTTCCACTATGGAATAACTATCTTCATTTACCCATTTTTTAATCAGTGGGTCTCTAGGTAACTCATGTATTCATCATTTTTTAATAAACTTCTTCACCCTTATCCATGGATTCCCCAGCAACCGAGTTGAGATTTCCCATTTCATATGGGTAAATCCCTAATATTAAATATTGAGCTCCATGATGTGGTGAAAATATATTCATCATTTTTAAATCACTATGTGTTACATCCCAGACTCGGAGGCCACTCAGAGGTTCCCCAATCCCAATTGGCTACACAACCTCAAGCACATATCCCCGAATGCCACAGGCAGCCAAAAATTAGTGAGAGCCTAAGGTGTGTCTGTGGGGAGACTATTACCTCATTACCATAGTGTATCATATTAGATAAATATAATAATCGATAAATAAAAGAGGTATTATAAATAGATATATGGCACAATAGAAGAAAACATAAGTAATAATAATTTAACAACTGATATAGTAATAGAAATATGACGATACATTTCATGTTCTATATATATGAAAAAATTGATACAAACAAACAAACATACATACTATAAAAAATTAGAAACAAGGAATTTAAAACTATCCAAGAATCCCCAGATCTAGCTCAGTAATATACTACAATGTTCCATCCAAATGCAAGAAATAAATCACATGTCTAAAGCAGTACACTTCCCTTTTTCCACACCTATATACAAGTAGTACGCTCGGGTAATAATGGAACCAAGATAGGGTGTGAGATAAATCTTAGTAGGAAGCCACCAATGGTGTCAATAACATTTAGTTTGTGTAATATAATTTGAAATAGTTTGAAAGAATGCATATATAAATGTAAATAAGTATATTAATGTAAATACCCAAGTACTGATTCATCCCTCAGTTGGTGTCTAAACATGTAACTAGTTCATTAATTAATTAATTTCCTGTTTATATAGAATTCACACGAGGTAATAACTTCAATGACATAAAAATAATAACAAGGGATCCAAGGCGGGAGAATTCATCCTGTAATGTGATTAATAATGTAAGGGATCCAAGTTAAAAGCCAAGGAATACATGACCTCATGGGTCAAGATAACTCATTTAGTAAACAGTATCCTAGCTATAGGGGTAAGTGTATAATACAAATTCATATCCCAAGGAATTCCACAAATAATGTAATTCTAACCGAGTCCAACCAATTGATTCAAGGTAAAACAAGATAAGCAGGGACTAGCCCCAAGGGTGTATCCAAGGCACCTCATGTCAATAAAAGTAATGATTGATTCAAGGAGTGTATCCAAGTCATCCTATAGTAGTAATGGAGAGGTCATATGGTGTAAGACTGGGAATCCACTTATAGAGAAAGATCAGGTTCCAAAGTTGGTATCAACCTCACTAACTGACACCTTTGAATTATAATGTCATCCTCAAGTAGCCAATGCATTCTCTTGGGAATTCAAGGCCATCACGAGTCTGAACACTCCAATAATAATGTGATAGTGTGTATACATGAGGCACCATACACCTGACTCATTTAAATAAAGAGGACATGTAATGGTTAATCCATTTAATAAGTCATTTGGTCCATTCCCTTGCATTTCATACCATTGACAAGGCTACAGGGACGCACAACCACCCATTAGTTATTTATAATTATGATTAATTCATTAGGTTCATTTTTCTACCTTACATTATACATGGAATGGGTGCTACAGACATGTAACCAAACATTAAATTATATTCAATTAGGCAAAATCATATAAGAAGTATACTTTCCAGTTTAACAATTTAAACATTTTTTAATTAATTTTAAAACATACCTTAAAAGGGAGAAGTGGAAACATCAAGGATAACCATAAAAATTAAATAATTCTTTAGACAAACAAGGTTTATCATTTGTAGGTTCAACCTAAGTCACACCCAAACATTGGCGCAAACACAAAAGTTAAAGCACTAAAATCCCAATTACGAAACCACCCTAAATAGGGTGGTCTTTGTTGAGGTCTCAACCTCCAATGATGGATATAACTTTTAATAAGAGTCTTATACCATAGTTATAATTAATATACGCAATACACATTAATTTAACGGATGTATCCTGATAAAATTGGCGTGTGAACATGATAAATTATAAAATTTCAAAACATGAGGGATGAGTTATAGACCACCTACCTCAAACTCGTATGCCTATCCTCATCCAGTATCACCCTCTAGTTTTCCCTGGATTGGAAGAGATCGAAAAAAAAATTCAATCCCCTAAAAATGTGGAATATGATCCTGCATCTAAATTTCATCTCTAAGATGAATACTAAAGACAAGTCACTAAAAATGAATAGAGATATTACTAAAGAAAATCCAACAAGTTGAATGGTGCATCGATTGGGCACCAAACAGATACTCCAGATCGAAAACTATTATAGTCATGAAGAGGGCTCCAAATGAGAGAATAAGGATCTCTTAGTGATAGAATGTGAAAAGTAGGATAAAGGGAATGTTAAAAACATTTAATTAAGTGAATTTTGTTAAATCACAAAAAAATGGGCATCACGCAGTTTGGATGCTTGATAGGCCAAACCATAATCCAATTTTTCACCGTCTTCTGTATGGAGGGTTACGTGGCATATTTAGGCCACATATTTAGAGAAACAATTCACCAATCATGTAAAACACCTCTAAAACATGTCTTTAGTTATTTTTGATGGTTGTGTGTCCCCTGGTTCATGGTTAAGAAAAACTGTGCACCCTATATCACCTCACTATCCTACTTTGTACAGTTAGAACTAATCATATGGATTTCCCCTCATGGTTTCTACTAAACATGCATCCATCCTTTTTCTCACATAAAGCTTGGTTATGGGCTCTGAAAAAGCCTCATACCTCCTCAAGACACCCATGAACTCATTAGGCACCCGTATTAGGTCCAAAATACAGATTTAGAAAAAAAAGTAAAGGATCCATTATTGAGTGAAAATCTAGGTTCTTACAAATCCTCCCCCACTAAAGGAATACATCCATGAGGTCACCTTATAATGGAGGAAAAATAGTATATAAGAATAAATATGGCCACTAGGCACGCACTTCAACCACTCTCTCCAACATCTCATCCTGTAAATGGTTGTCTTTCCATAGCACCCATACTATACAGACAAATCATCCTCGGATAGCCTTCATGCTCTGGATGAAAATGCATATAGGATACTACACAAATAAAGCATCAAAATATAACTCATATTCCTCGAGACCAGAAGTATGATATGGGTCAACATGATAACAGTGAGGCCTTAAAACATTGAAGTTGTCGTGCATGGAATGGTACCTCAGAGTTACTAGCAATAGATAGGCTATTGTCCTGACTCTCTCTAGAATCTCAAACATACCTATATAATGAGGTGATAGCTTCCCTTTCATCTGTATTCGTTTATGCCCAAGCCTGGGTGACACCCTTAGGAAAACTCTATCTCGGACATTGAACTCTAGAGGCCATCAATGATGATCAACAAAAGTTTTTGTCTAGGTTGAGTAGTGGAAATACACTTTATGATCAGCAGGACCTACTCCAATGTCTCTAGAACCACATGAGGACCTAGTAGAGCTGCCTCTCACACCTCTAGCCAGTATAGGGGTAGAAGACACGACCTACCATACATGGCTTCAAAAGGATCCATTTGAATTGTCACATAAAATCTATTATTGTAGGCTAACTCAACTACAAGGATATGATTCTCCCAAGAACCATTTAAATCAAGGATGTATGCTCAGAGCATGTATTCTAAAACCAATATCATCTATTCCAAATATCCATCGGTCTAAGGGTGAATGATTATTCTTAGAAGAAACTGTATAGCCATATCCATCACAACACCTTCTTGAAATGTGATGTAAAATGAGAATCCCAATCTAAAATGAATTATGAGGTACCCAGTCTAGTCATTTTATCTCACATACATACAATCTTTCAAGCTCATTAGCTGATAAAGTCTCCCAGATATGAAGGAAGTGGGCTACTTTCGTTAGTCTATCAATAACAACACATAAAATGTCTCTACCTCTAGATGACCATGAAAACTAACTATAAAGTCCATGGAAACATCTTCCTATTTACATTTAGAGACTAAAATAGATGTAACAATCCAGTAGGTCTCTGGTGATCCACCTTCACCTACTGATAGGTGGAACACCTAGTGATAAATCATACTATCTGACATTTCATCCCTGGCCACCAATACTGGCAGCACATATGTTGATACATCTTGGAGATTCCTGTATGAACATCCCACTGAGAAGCATGGGAATCAAGCATCAGTACTTCTCTCATATCTTTAGGAACCTATAAACATCCAAGAAGCCATAGAAAATCATCTCTATCCATAGACCAATCCTGAGGTGGGTCATCTCCTGTAATACTCTCATGGAGAAACAATCCCCCAGGATCTGAAAACATCCCACTCTTCACCTTCTCAAGGAGGTAGTAGGTAACTGGTTTTGTTGAGAGATAGTAATGATCATTAATATTATGAAACAATTGATGTAGCTCAATGAAAAGGATCACCAATTTCCATTCATCACTAGATTCTCATACGTCATGTTCCTGAGTTTTATGAATCAGTGCATATGCTACTACATTTCCCTTTACAGGCATATAATAAATCTCAAAATCAAAGGACTAAATATATTTGACCCATCCTCAATGTCTAAGATTCAATTCATGTTTTGTACATTTATATTTTAGGATCTTATGGTCTGTATACACCACAAATTTCTCACCTAATAGATAGCGTCTCTAGAAACATTAAGAATGTACAACCAAATATTGCTCAAAGTCATATGTCAGGTAATTTCTCTCATGAGGCCTTAACCACAAAGATATGTATGAAATGAATCTATCCTCCTGCATCATCACTTCTCCTAGTTTGAAACCTGATGCATCACCAAACATGGAATAACCTCTTCTATGATCTAAAAGAATCAAAATAGGTTTTGATACAAGCCTCCCTTTTTCTCCTGAAAGGATTTCTTGCATGCTTATGACCACAAGAACATAATAAAATTATTTATATGACCATTAAAATGTGAATTAATGCGTGATAATTCGTATAAAAATTCCATTAGTAACCAGGAACCCTAGAAAACTTCATATATCCATCACATTCTTTGGATTCTACCAAGAAACAACAACACTCACCTTCTCTAGGTCAATAGAGACTCCTGATTCTAAGATAATATGACCCATGAAGGCAAATTTTTCAATCCAAAAGTTTTATATAAAAAGACTAAAATAAATCTGATTCTCCCTCAGTATACTCAGAATGATATCTAGTTTCTTAGCTTGGTCGCTATGAGTGTGAGAGTAGACCAAGTTTTCATCGACAAATACCATGACAAAAGAATCCTGATAGGGGTGAAAAACCTATTCCCCAAATACATGAAAATAGGAGGCACATTCTTAAGACCGAATGACATAAAAATGTACTCATACATAACATAAAAACTACAGAAATGTGTACAAGTAATGTATGATGCTTAAATTTCACTTAATGATAGCTTGATATTAGGTTGATCTTGGAAAACACCATAGCTCCTTAGATCTGGTCAAAGAGATCATTTATTTCGGGTATTGGATACCAATTCATGACCATAATCTAGTTCAACCATATATAATCCATGCATAAATGAAGGTTCCCATCCAACTTCTTGGAGAAAAGCACTGGTGAACCCCAAGAGGAAGTGTTAGCCCATACAAAATCTTTGCCTTCTAAATCCTTTGACTATATATTGAGCTCTTGAAGCATAGTAGGTTCCATCCTATATGATGTAATGGAATGTATAGATACTCTTGGAATGAGATCAATCATAAAATCCACCTCTTTCTCTAGAGGTAATCCTGAAAAATCATTAAGGATGACATCCCTAAAACGATCTAAAATCAGAGGGAATTCAACCTAAAGTAAACCCTGATCCTCCATGAAGAGATTAGAAATCCATTCCATCACTCCACCTAGCCCATGATACTCTGGTTCAGCTCTACTAGCCTAGAAATCCCACTCAACCTTATGTAGATAACAATTTCCCTCTAGTGATATAAATGATACCTTGCGGTGATAGTAGTCTATAAAATCATGATATGAAACCAACCAATACATCATGATAATGAAATTGAAGATATTCATCTCGAGAAAAAAGTGGTTCCACAAGAAAGGGTAACTTCCAACCTCAAGGGGACAATCCCTACATTGGTGTATTCCCTCTCACCACACTCCCAATGATTCATATAGATTCTTTACACCACCATAAAACTATATTTATAGGTCAATAAATTCCATGATAGATAAAGATTTGAAGGAGTGTGAATAACCTATATCAAATAAAGAAGATACTATAGTGGACGCTACTAGAAGAGTACCTTGTACTGTAGACAGTCAAACAACCTGATCCTTGGGTATCAGCTATAGTACAAGATACTGACTTGATCCATGGCCCTATGTAGTAGTAGGGCTACCTCAATTAAGACTACCCAATTGGCACTACTGATAATTTTAAGTTTGGATGCTATGACCATAACCTCCTCCTTAGCTAGTCTTCCTAATAAAAATCTTACCCTGAACCGATGTGACATAAATTAACCTACCCCTGAAGGTGTAGCTGGTGTTGAGAATCTTCCACTAAAAACTGATGGAAAGGTCTCATATAATATATGTATTTTTCCCATATAAATGCAATACCAACACTCTAGTGGCTATCTATCAAACATTGGATTTAGATTCCCCATTTGTCCACATTGATGACTGATAAGTCTATTTCATGCATACATTTTTGAGTATTTTAATGTATTGAATTGCGTACTTAATTGAATAATCTTTCTAATTTTGGAATGTATTACTTGTTTTATGTTTTGTGGAAGGGAATTATGAATAGTTGGAAAAGGAACAAAAAGAATATAAAATATGAGCAAAATGACACTTCACATCATGAGCGAAGATGTGCGACACCAAATTTTTAAAAATCAAGTGGATTAGGAAAACATAGTAAAAAGATTACACGACGTGTATTGTCATTTCTTGTCATGACTTCTTCAAAATAAATTTACTGCATTGGAAAAGTTGTGATGATGGTACACACTGTGAAATTAATTTACATGTCATGAGTTAGGTGTTCACGTTGTGATAGAAGTCAATTTTTCAAATGATAATCATGTGAGATTTGAAATATGTGGAGAAAAAAGGAGGAATTACAAAACATGTAACCCTAGTACACGTTGTGATGGCTACAATGTGTTAAAAATAAAATTGAAATTTTAATCCACATTAAAGAATTTGGATACGAAAAGACACCTTAATTCACCCTTCCAAGGCACTTTGGGACCATCAAGAGAAAAGGTGACACCAACAGGAAACTGAGTGAAGATCCAGAGCCCCTCTTCATCGCCTTTCTTATTCGGGTACCCATGTCACTCTCTCTCATCATGAGCGAGTAGTCTACTTTGTGTCGGGTGACATTATTATAGGGGGATGTGTTCTTAGGTATTATTTTCTTTTTATTATTCATTTTTTGGATTTTCGGGAACACCGCTTATCAATTCTAGTGTCCTTCTTTTTACAATTGCATGACCATTGATTTGGATTTGAAGAGTATTATCTCATTGTATCAATTAACCATCTTAGTTTGTGTATAACCATTATGAAATCTCAGATAGTTTTTCTTAAATATGGTTTTGGGTCACCAATTTTTATGATTGAACAAAGTAGATGACCATTCCAAAGGTGAAATCAAAGGAGTAGGGTAGGGATACCAAGACCAAGGATCCATACATACCCAATTACAAAACGAATACTAAATAAACCCATATGAATTGAATCCCTAGTACACAAACATGAAATCACTGAACCTAGCATGTCTCCCATATAAAATTTCAACCCAATCTTCACTATTGTTATTTATATTTTCTCAAACAAATTAAACAATTTCTATTTCTATTTCATTGATTAATTTAAAACATACACATTGTCTCTATGGCTTTGATCCCAAATATTACTTATACTTCAATTTAATTGAGTAGTATACTTTGGGTTTTTTTATATTTGTTTTTTCATGGTAATTTAGGGAATTAATGACACCCTATAAGGCTGTCAATGAAACACCATAGAGCTACAATCACATCTACTCTGGATACAACTACAATGATGAGAAAACTTGGGGGATTGATTTCTATGACCAAAATAACTACTAGAATACCTCTTCAATGATCCTCTATTTTAGGTACTATCACCATCCCTTGGTTTTTGATCAGTGATAGGATCTTGATTTACTATTTCAAAGAATGTTGGTAGGCGAAATTCATTAACCTGTGTACAAATGGAATAATGAAGCCCATCCATGAAGCATCTAGCGTGCGAACTCATGTCACCATATATAAGCATTGTGAAGTACTGAAACTTAGTTAAACATTCGGAATAATCCATTAATAGCATAAGGCCCTAATATAGGTTCATAAACTCTCTAGATTGGTTATATCTCATGGTATAAGAAAATAGGTACTCATAGGATACAATATAAAAGTCAACCCATACCATGTCCTAATGGAGACCAGCCTGGGTAATCACATCCCACTAGCGCTTAGCCAAATCACACAACATGTAAGTAGAAATTATGACCCTAAAATATAGAGGCATATCTAGATTATAAATGAAATATAGTGTTTCCCCTCTCCAATAATCAATAGAATATGGACCACAAACCCCCAAAAAGGTAAGATGGTGATGTCGCTAGAACTCATGGGTCAGATCATCCATCGAAGGTACATGTCATGAAGCACTTTTCATGGAATGCATAAGATATAGTATACTATCATGAACCTAAGAGTCAGTTCCTAGATTAGGGACAATAAGAAGTTCCTAAAGTGTCTGTCATGGCTGTAAGACTGGGGGTTTAGGGCCCGCCACGTCTGGAGCATGGATGTCTCCACCATCCTGGAACCCAACATGAGGACAGTGTGGTGGCATCGATATATAAATTTCATGAACATGCTTTAGAACATTCTTTATAAAGAAATATAGAAACACTGGAGGAAGCTACATGAAAGGTAAATAGATTACAATTGATGGCATATACCCTAACTGACCACTTAGAAGGATGGGTATTAGTAAGTGTTCAAGAATAAATTGCAGGGGTTCTAGTAGATGAAGGGTCAACTATACCTTTCCAAATCATTTAAGGGAAACCATTTCACTTTATAAGTGAAATTACACTTTTAAAATTTTCATTTTCTTATTTTCATATTTCAGGGTTCATTTTGAATGTGTGACCATTCCAAGTGAATCAAGGCCCATACACCTCATCAATGAAATCGACACCCATTTAATTTCATTCTAAAGACTTAACTCGGTAAATTACCCATTCCAAGACATGGGGGACCATAAACCTCATGAATTAAAACTATTAATCACTAATACATATAAAAAAATCAGCATAATCGTATATATATAACAAGGATCACTCAGAAATAACAAACATATGAAGTAAATGTAAGCTGTGAAAATCACATATATGAAATGGAAATATGCATGGCATGTGAATTATCGGTGCCTAAAATGATGCATGTAATAATTATACAATATCTCATATCATCTAGCCAAGGATAAAATAAATTCTTTAGTCATAAGAGTCATAATAACAACCAAAAACATCATGTTTTTCTCCCAACGATGAAATGATATCAGTAGTAATAAGCAAAAATAGAGCAACCATTATAATTAGGGAAAATCAGTATTTACCCAAAACATGGGATAACTATGCCCAAGAACAGCTTATAACCAAGTGCCAAGAATTCAAAATCTCATATCTATTATCTCCAAATAGTAAATCAAGAAAGTAATGTCTTTGATACCACTTTGTGACATCTTAGACTTAGTTGGAACTCAGAGGTGCCTCGAGCCCTGTTGGCCACACTTCCTCAAGCGTATCTCCTAGAACGCCAGAGGTTGTCAAATTGTAGTGATGGAATGAGGTGTAGCCATGGGTATACAATTCTCTAATTACCAGAGTGTATAAAAACATATAAATATAATAACATGTAATTAACAGAAGTAGTATAAACAGACAGATTAAACAACAGAAGTAGATAGAAGTAATAATAAATGAACATCTGATATAATACTCAAAAGATGATGATACATGTTGGGTTCTATACATCTGAAAAACATGGATACAAAGTATCAGAAAATTGAGCTATTCAAAATTTAAAAAAAATCAAACACTATCCAATAATCCTAATCTTCAGCTTCGTCATCTAATACTAAGCTCCATACAAATGTAAGAAAGAAATAAAGTGTCCAAATTAGTATGCTTCCCTTTGTCAACACCTATATACATGTAGTAAGATCAAGTACTAATAGAGCCCAGATAAGGTGTGAGATAAATCTTAGTAAGCCACCACCATTGAATTTTATAAAATCTAGTCCATATAACATAAACTAAAACATTGTGAAAGAATGCATATATTAAAGTAAAGTAGTATTGTAACATAAATAATCAAGAAACTGCTTCAGCCCTAAGCTGGTGTCTAAACATGTAACCAACACATTAATTAATTATGTTCCAGTTTATATAGTAGTTACATGAATGAATACAAAAATTAACATGACAATAATAACAAAGTATCCATGGTGTGACAAGGAATCTTGTAATGTGATTAATAATGTAAGGGATCCAAGGTAACAACCAGGGCATCAATGACCTTAGGGGCCAAGACAGTGTAGATAGTAAACTACTTTTTGGATATTGGGGTAAGGGTGTAATCCAAGGGAATCTCCCTATGCATTCCATAATAATGTATTTCTAACCAAGTCCAATGAATACATTCGATGTAAAAATGTAAAAGTAGTGACTAGGCCAAAGGGTGTATCCAAGGAAACTCATGTTCATAGAAGTCTTGTTGAATCCAAGTAATTCTATAGTATTAATGGTGGGATACTATGGTGTCATGTTGGGCATCCAATGATAGAAAAATATTGGGTTCCAGGGTGGGTATCAACCTCAGCAACTGGAATCTCTGAATCAGAATAGCATCTATGAGTGGTCAAGACATTCCTTCATGAATTCAAGGCCACCTCGAGCCCAACCGAAAGTGTAATAATGTCATGTTCCATTTTCAAGAGGTACTATAAACTTTATTTATTTAATTAAATAGGCCATGTAATGGTCTGGCTGTTTAACGAGTCATTGGGTTCATTACCTTTCCATTCAAACAAGTGAAAAGGCTATAGGGAAGTGAAAAAACTATGTAGTTTATTTTAATTATGATCATTTTATTAAGTTAATTCCACTACCTTAAATTATACATGGAAAGGGGTCCTATAGATATGAAACCAAATATTCAATTACCTTTTATTAGGATAAGTCATATATGAAGTATACCTTCCAATTTAAGCTTTTAGTCATTTGTTAATTAATTTGAACACTTACCTTAATAGGGTTAAGTGAAAATATCAAGGATAACAATCAAAATTAAATTTCCATTTATACAAGTAAGGATTACTATTAGTAGGGTCAATCTAAGGCACACACGAATGGTGATAGAAACACACAAGTCAAAGCACTAAAAGACTAATTATGGGAAACTCCCAACATGGAGTGGTCTTTGTTGAGGTCAGAACCACCAATGATGGATAGCATATTTAATATGAATACTTGAACACGGTTCTAAAAACTATAATAAAGATACATTAATTTAACAGATGATGACTGATGAAATTAGGATGCACACATGACAATTTTTTAAACATAGAAATTTGAGGAATGATTTATAGACCATTGACCTCATAATCATAAGACTCTCCTCATCCAGTATCAACCTATATTATGGATTGGATTGGAAGAGATCTAAAGAATGGGTTAAGGCCACGAAAATGGAAAATATGAGCATATATATAAATAGCATCATCAAGAAAACGAATAAAGATGAATTACTAAAAATGAATTGAGATCAGACCATTGTGTATGTAATGAGACGAATGGTGCTTCGATCAAACTCTAGATGGGCGATCATGATCCAAAACATTAATAGTCATGAATAGTTCTCCAAATGATAGATAAAGGATCTCTTATAAATTGAATTATCCAAGGAGGAGAATATAATATTAAAAACAAATCACTAAGGGAATTTTGGTAAAATAACCCAAAAATAGGCATCACACTATTTGGATGCATGGTTGGCCAAGCCATGCACCAACCACGCATCTTATGCTATAGAGAGGAGGAACTTCACATGATTTGGCTACATGGTTATAGAAATCTTTCACCAACCATGAAAAATACCTATAAAATGTGTCCATTTTATTCCATGGTCATGTGGCCCCTAGCGCATGGTTAGGGAAAACTGTGTGCCTTGTATAACCCCACTATCCATCTTTTCATGGATGGAAATAACCATGATTCCTAACCCATTCCATATCTATAAAATATGATACCAACATTTTCCTTCAAACAAATCGGGTTTCGGGCTTCGAAAAAGACCCAGACACCCCCGAGGTACCCTTGAACTCATTAGGAATCCATATTAGTTTCAAAATAAACATTTAGACCAAAATTTAAAGGGTCTATAAATGAGTGAATAATTGGATTCTTACACTGTTGAATGGTTCACTAATCTATGGCATGAACATTCCTCAACTATGAATATTCCATTTTCACATCACAAAAAACACCCCACATAGTGTGGCCAATATACCCTAGGACCCAATTATTGTCCTATGAGTAGAACATTATACATCATATTCTAAAACGCATACCATATTCCTAATAACTTGTTAATATCATTTAAACAACTTTAATAACATTTGGAACATCATCTTCTCCTCCATACTTCCAAAAAATCAATTTTGGATAACTTCTAAAGGTTCTTCCTATAAAGCATAACTTCTAGAATACCTCTATAAATAGAATACCTTCCATTCCTTATGTACTTCCTCATCCAGAATTCCAAACTAGATATATTAAATTGGTAGCTAATAAAACCACCATTTTATTTAAAATAATTCCAACACTTCAACTTCACAATTGGGAATATAAAAATTCTCACCCTTTAGATTTTTTAGCGACACTTCCATGAATTCAAAGCATATTCACATCTTCATGATGCTTTAAACTCCCCATTTTTTGGATAATAATATTTTTTGGATTCACAATGCTCGGTCTCCCCCTTTGAAATAAAATACATAGAATACCACCTTTTATAAGTAAATACCACTTGTTATCATGCTCTGTAATCATCTTGACATCAAACAAAGAAAAATACAAACTTGATTTCACTTAAGAGTTTATTTAGAGACAATAATTTATTACAATTGTTTAGATGTTACTTTCTAATATTTTTAAATAAATAAGTGGTTCCAGTTTTTAATTATTAAATGAGTGACAAACATGGTTTAAAACCACTATATTTATGATAACTTTATACTCTATTTATGATTAGCATAAGGGAATCATAAATAGACCTTCTCCACCTTTTTCAGTATATCCTTTTCAATATATAAAGTGAGTATAAAATATCTACATTTAAATAAACTTCATGTATACTGTAAGTTTCTCCTCACAATCCACCTATTAACCACGTTTTAGCAATAAATACTACTTTTCAAACATAATAATATATTTTTATTTCATTCTGAAGATAATCCTCCAACCATGGATTCAT
Source organism: Viscum album (assembly GCA_963277665.1). Lineage (NCBI taxonomy): Eukaryota > Viridiplantae > Streptophyta > Magnoliopsida > Santalales > Viscaceae > Viscum > Viscum album. The sequence goes on from OY728153.1 coordinate 1,519,439,247, forward strand.
TCTAAAATTCCATCAGTGAGTGGTCTTTCCACATGGAAATGATCCATAAAAAAAGTATTTAATCTTTATGAGATTTGATTCAGTGTAAGAAATAATATATTAAGCTCACAACATCACAATTATCCATATTACTCACTTATTTACTTAAGCTACATGAAGTAACAATTCTTAGTTTGTTCCAAGGAATTATTCCAATGAAATCCACCACACTTTCAAAAAACCATTTGTGAGTAACATAAATTACATAGTGTGTGAGTCATAAAAAAATAATATTTATATATCATCTCTTTTTTAAAACCCCATTAATAATTTTTAAATACAAATTGATACAAATTTATGAAGAAAATATATCCACATTAGCAGCCCTAAGTGTCTTTCCTTGGAATATGGGGATAAAAAATTTATAATTTTATCTCCAAAATCCCCCTAAATTCATCAAATTAATCAATAAATATATATAACGAACCAACTTGGGTAGAACCAACCTATAACACCCCATGTATTTACAAATAAATTTAACATATAATGTAATGCACACAACACTGGGTCTCTGTGAGAGAACACTTTATCATTATAATTATATAAATAAGATAATTTTAACCTAGAGAATAAAAATAATTTTTCCACTTAGGTGAATTTAATTTCAAAAAATGTATATACACAGTTGTGATCAATAAGATATTCAGAGTCCGATAGGATAAACATGGTTTTTCAATGAATAGTTACCTAACCCTTCTGAATATTAATGAATAATAATATGAACCTTATAAATAGTAAACCAGAAAAATAAATAATAACCTAACCCATGAAAGTATAAATAAATTTTAGGCATCTTATAAATTAATGTATGGTATAATTATACCATTGAATAAGTAAGCGGATATTTTAAAAATTAATAATTAAGTGTTAATATATTTTTAAATCATAAATATTTAATTACCATATTATAATTAATAAAAAGATTTAAAGTAAAATTAATTTTCATAAAATATATTCATAAATTAATATTTTGTTGCTTTATTACTTTATGGTAATTTTATGAGACATCAGTTAATTTTTGGAAGTGTTATAGAATCAGTTATAAATTTAAAATCTGTATTTTTTGAGTAAATAATGGTTTTAAATAAAAAATAAATTTATCATATTTAGAAATTTTTTTCATAAAATGGATTCAATTTTTGAATTGTACACATCAAAAAATTGTTATGGGGGATTTTTGGGATTCTGTTAAAGTACATGATTTTTTTAATAGTAAAATACAGTAATTTACGGTATATATACATTATAAGTTAAAAACACTATTACTTGAGTAATCTCTGATGTAAACACCATAATATAGAACATAAATCAATTATCTTAATATAATTGATAATAATTACCAGTCTATTCATATTCTTGATCCAAAATAATAAATAAATGAATAAAATATTAAAAAATCACCCCCTCTCCCCCACAATAAATACAACCCATCACCACTCCTTCTCCTCACACCTTCCAAGATTTTATCATTTTCAATTTTCTACCAAATACACTTTCCAAGACCCTCTCCCATGTTCATGAGATCTTGGTCTTAACGAAAAAGGAAACTTAGATTCATTAAGGAGGTTCTCAAAGAAGTGACTTCTAGAGGTAAATCCTCTTTCCTTTTCTTTTAATATCCTTTTGAATTTCCTTTTTGATTTATTATCCTCTCATAAGATAATATATAAAAATGATTATTATAACTATATTATCATCTATATACTATAATTATATCATGTTAATGGAATATCCTTCATCCAAGTCCCTTATCTCTCGCTTTTATTTTAAAAATGAAATCATCGTCTGTGAGTTGCCGATTTACAACCTTCATGGATGAATGATTTTTTTCTTCAATTTATTCTTCAAGGATTGTAATAAAACCATTTTTATGGTTTAAATAGACTATAATATATTTATTTTAACCTTTATTATGTTCTTTATGTAACATATTTACATAATACTAAAAGATAAAACAAAATGAGTTCATTATGATCAATGAACGCCGTAATAATCTAAATGATTATAACTAAATGTATTATCTAATGATTCATCCTCAAAAAACATAGAAAAAGTTTTATATAACCATTTAAACTTATGGATATTCATAAATTACATATAATTCCAATTTCGGTGAATTTTACCCATTTTACATGAACTCTGTTACTTATAAAGCAGGGAACTGGTCATGAAATCCAAGGAAACGAATGCTCCTTAATGAAAAAATTATATCCTATAAATGATAAAAAAGACAATAAATAAACAAAAAAAAATTATACTGAATATATCACATATATAAAATTTTCTTAAGTAATTAATTAATGAATTTAATTTGATTATCCAAGACACTAAGGTCAAGTTCAGAACACATTCCGAAATATGGTAAAGGTTTTCATCCCAAACCTTCATTTTCATTCCGGTTATGATTTCTTCCTCTATTGACCAATTAAATTATTAATTAATTTTAAATAATTCTTCTAAATTGTTTGTATACATCCCTATATCATTTATCCATATCATTTCTTCTTTCTTTTGTGAGAATTACATGTTTTACAAAGGATCCCTTCTCAATCAATCCCGATATGCAAACCCGATTAAAGGGAACATCTTGATTTTTTACCCATTTTCAAGTACCATCTATAATATATTTTAAGAAAACATTATTTAACTAAAATAACTAATTTTTTATGAAAAAATATTAGTGAATTTCTGGTTTTATACAATGATTTTTTTCCAAAGTACTATTCTTTTCAAAATAAAAAGTGTATTTCTCTCAAGAATTCCTCGATGATTTTATAAGAGTATTTTCAACTATTTCAACACCCTTATTGATTATTATGTTTAATTGGGATTAATATTTTATGATATTATATGAAATATTTTATTTAATAGTTTATGATTAATTAAAATTTGGATGTGTTATCTTGATTCCATTCACCATACTGCTCTGAATAGTTTGTGTGTAAGTTTATTTATTGGGAAAAGTTATTAAATTTCATATATCAATTTTAATATGAATGTATAAGTTGATTATGTTTCAACCCATTCATATGAGGAATGAATTATAATTAGTAAGTGTTGATTGGGGCCCTCTATAGCCCCATGGTGCATCATTAGGTCTTAGGAGACAAACAAGTTTGGGTATAGGCTAACATCTTACCTAATTATATATGGTGTCTTGGCCAAAGCCTTGAGGATATTTTTTGATGCCCCATATTATAAATTCCCTCTTTATGAGATTAGTATTTGATATTACTTGTTATTTTTTGACTAGTATAATATCAATGGGTATGTATCATTTTCATGTGATTATTTATATGGTATTATTTATTCAATTATTATTCCTACCAAATTATGCTAATGTTTTGTTTCTTTAATATCAAGTTTTTTTATATATTTACATAGAATTATGGATTATTTTTAGATTCTGTTGAATTCTTACCCTTAATGAGCATCAGATATTACCCCTTTATTATGTTTATTTTCCCTAGGATGGTAAGATAAATTTTATAAATTACATGAAAGGACTATCTATAAGAATAAGATTGTTTCCAAAGGAGTCCCTATGACATATTTCATTTTGAGTTGTACTGTTAAACTTATGTATGTATCTTGTTCAACAAATATATTAAACAATTTAGTCCTTCGAGATACAACCTCCTTGTAATAATACAAATTTAATAAAGTAAGGAACTGATGTCAGGATAATATGGTTGAGGTTTTTATAGCTGGTATCAATGGAAGTTTAGCAGAAACCTTTGAAACTATATTCAGAAAACATAGAGTGGATAATGTGACCCCAAGATTAATTTTAGGATATTTATAGATGAACATCATAGAATTTTTTTAAGGTGTATATTATGTGGTTATTCCATGAAATGAATCCCAATCTGGATACTACAAGTGGATGTGGTTATTTAACAGATGTACCTAGGGGTAAAAACTCTGACAAGGTGTCTCGAGCCTGACTCAGTGTAACCTGATACATGAAAACGAGCCTTACTATGCGCTTGGTTTGACACTCCTAGGGGGAATTATTAGGATAATTCACAATTTATTTTCAATCAATTAAGAAGGATTTAATTGTAAACTTGTTTTCAAAGAAACAATGTTTATGATTATGAAATTAGCTACACATAAAATTTTCAATTTATGTGATGTATTTCAGTAGAATTAGGATGATACATTATGTTTCATAATGTTATGATCTAATACGGTGTATGAAATTTTTTAGAAATAGATCCTTGAAGAAAGAATGGGAACCACATCAATGAACATAATTCAAAGAGTAAGAATAATCATTTTTTAATGGGTTTAAGCCATACTTTTGAAGGTAACTAGTCGCTCAAACATTATCATCACATGAAGAGATAATATAATGTCCTAACAAGAAGGAGAAAGAGTTTTCTAAGTATTAAGTCTTCAGTAGGAATCAAGAGAAGAAGATGAAAACATGTAAAAAGATATATAAAGGTAAGAAGTGAAATAATTATTTTCCCACAAGTTATAATTGTGGAAGGATACAAATTAATATATATTTAAAAGGAATGGGAATTTTCTACAATTGTGGAGAGAAAGGCCACCATTTTTGTTATTATATGGGTAATATTTTTTTTTTCTAATTTATAATGCTTCAAAAACAATGAGATCAAGCACTACACAAATCAATGTCCCATGCATCAAAGGAATATACCGAAAAAGAATAAAATGGATCATAGTGAAAATTATGTTACTAACACATACGAAGAAGAATGATTTATTTTATTTTGTTTAGAATTTAGATTTATGGATTTTAAATATTTTGATAAATGATTTATAGTTTATAAGAATTATAGAATATATAAGGATTGTGGTGCAGTGCCATTTCATTAAGGATTTGAGGTCATATGATGAATGGGTCCAAAGAAAAGTGACTCAGTAGGAAGTTAAAATTTTGAAAAAATTTGGTTGAGGGAAAGAAAAATCTTAATATGTTCCTGATACTAAGATATCAATTTCAAAATAAAGAGAGTATTGATTTTGATAATGTAAATTGGACAACACTTACTATCTTGGATCTAAATAGTGGACTGTTGATAAAGTGGTCGATGCTATCATTGATAGAGTCTACAAAATATTGTATTTATTTAATATATCCAATTTCCTATGATTTATATAAGGAATAAGGAAGCGTGAATACATTCAATATGGTTATATGGTAATTCATGTGATTACCATACTTTAAGAGAATACTAAGAGATTGTACTCACATGTTTGTATGTGATGATTAAGAGCCACTTCATGTGTTTTAGGATGTTAAATATGAAAATTTAGTGACCTTATTTCTAAAGTGTTGGATCATGATATCTTTAAAAAGTTAACCATTTATAAAATGGTTAAATTTGATCTTTGAATAAGTTTTTATGGATTATTTTACCCTATGATACAACTGGTTCAATGAAATGAAGTAGGAATTGTTAAAAGAAAAACCAAAGGATTAAATTTTATTTATTGAAATGTATCAAGTAATTATACTTCCGCACATTATTATAGAGTGAAAGAATTTATCAACTTTTGGGAAAGGATCCTGAAAAAAAATGTTATCTTAGTACCTTCTTTTTCGATGTTGGTCTTCCACAAAGATATTTTCTAGTATCAACATTTATTTATTTTTCAATGTGAAATTTCAAATTACAAGGATGTAATTTATTGAAGGAGGGGAGGACGTAACCTCCCAAGGATTTAAAAATAAATTTAATATAGAACTTAATGTACCCATCACTGAGTCTCTTTGAATCAAAACTTTTTTATTATAATTTTTTAAATGAGATAGTTGTAACCTAGATGTTAAATATAATTTTTCTGCTTCTCTGAATTGAATTTCAAAAAAAGGTCATTCACGGTTGTGATTAGTAAGATATTTAGAGTTTGATATGATCAACATAATGTTTTTGTTAATAGTAACTTGACCCTTTTGAATAGTAATGAATAGTAATATGCCCTTTATGAATAGTAAAGCCGAAAAATGAATAGTAAAGTCACCCATGAATGTATTAAAAAATTTTCAGAATCTTATAAATGAAAGTAAGGTATAATTATACCATAGTATAAGTAAGAGATTATTTTAAAAATTAATAATTAAGTGTTGGAATTTTTAGAAGTCATAAATATTTAATTAAAATTTTATAACAAAAAAATGATTTTAAAGAAAATTATTTTCATAAAATAAATTACTAAATTAATATTTTATTTCTTATGACTTTAGGATTATTTTATGAGACCTTAGTTAATTTTTGAAAGTGTTATAAAATCAGTTAAAAATTTAAAAACTGTATTTTTTTTGAGTAAATGAAGGTTTTAATTAAAAATTAAATATCTAATATTTATAAAATTATATTCATACAATTGAGTCTATTTTCTAATTCCAAACATAAAAAAATGGTTAGGGTGAATTTTTTAGATTTATTTAAAATACATGAATTTTTGGTGAATAGTAAAATACATTAATTTACAGTATAAATACATTATAAGTTAAACACAATATTCCTTGAGTCATATTTGATGTGAGATCCATAATATCAAACTTACCTCCATTATTTTAATATATTTTATGATAATTCTCATATTATTCATACTATTGAGAAAAAAAATAAACAAAGGAATAAAATATTCAAAAATCACCCCTCTCCTCCACTATAAATATAACCCCTCACCACCCTTATCCTCACACCTTCCAAGATTTTATACTTGTCAAATTTCTACCCAATATTCTTTCCAAGTCCCTCCAACATGTCTATGATCTCTGTTTCTAAACAAAAGATCAAAACAAGGTTCCTTAAGGAGGTTCTCAAATAGAAGAATTATAGAAGTGAGTCCTCTTTCCATTTCTTTTAATTTCCATTCAATTTCCTTTTTCATTTTTTATCCTTTACTCACCACCTCTATCCAAATGAGAATGATATATCCAGTATCATATATATAATGGAATTATGTCTTGTTAATTTAATATACTTCATCAAACCCCCTTATCTCTCACTTTTATATTAAAAATGTAATAATCTTCTGTGAGATGCTGATTTACAATATTAATAGACGATGGATTTTCATTCTTAAATTTCTACTTCACATTTTGAAATGAATCCATTTTATGGTTAAAATAAACTATAATATATTTATTAAAACCTTTCTTATGTTTTTAGGTATCATATTTAAAAAATACTAAATAATAAAACAAAATGTGTTCGTTATGATAAATAACCGCTGTAATATTCTAAACGATTATCACTAAATGTCTTATATAATTATTCATCCTCACACCATATAAATACATGATTTATATAACCATTTAAACATATTTATGCTCATAAATAAAAAATAATTCCAATTCTAGAGAATTATACCCATTTTACAGGAACCCTATTAATTATAAATAAGAGAACCAATCATGAAAACCAAGGAAACGAATGCTCCTGAATGATAAAAAATTTATCATATAACTCATCAAAAAGATCCTAAATAAACTTAATAAAATTATAAAAAATAAATTACTAGCATAAAAGGTAATTAATTAATTAATTATTGGATTTAATATTATTATCCAGGACATTAAGGTCAAGTGCAGAACACATTCAAACATAAGGTACACGTTTTCTTCCCGAACCTTCATTTTCATTCGGGTTATGATTTTATCCTCTATACACCAATGTTATTCTTCAATATTTTTGTATAATTATTCAAAATTATGTGTATACATTCCAATATCATGTATCCAGATCATTTTTCCTTTTGTTTATGAGAATTACATGTTTAACAAAGGTTCCCTCCCCATTCATTCCCGATACGCAATTCCGATTAAAGGGAATGTCCCAATTTCTTACCCATTTTATAGTTCCATTTAAAATATGTTTTAAAAAAACATTATTTGTATGAAATCATTAAATTTTTCATGAAAAAATTTATTAGTTAATTTCTGGTTTTATAAAATAATTTTGAGAAAACAAATATTCTTTAAAAAATAAAAAGAGTATTTCTCTCCAAAATTCCTCGATGATTTTTAAGAGTGTTTTCATCTATTTCAACACCCTTACTGATTCTTATATATAATTGGTATTAATATTTTATTCTATAATATAACATATTTTATTTATTGGTTTATGATTAGTATGAATGTGTATTTTCTATCTTGATTCCATTCACTATATTACTCAGAATGGTTAGTGATTATGTTTACTGATTGGGGAATGTTATTTCCATTTCATAAGTTAGTTTCAATGTGAATTTATATGTTTATTATGTTTCAACCTTTCATAAAAGGTATGCATTGGACTATATATGTGTCAGATGGGGCCCGATATAGCCCCTTGGTGCATTCATTAGTCTCATGTAACAAACTTGATTAGGTGTGGGCTAACACCATACCTGATTACGTATTGTGTCTTGGTCAAATCCATGATGGTATGTTTATGATGTTTCTCATTATGAAATCCCTCATTATGAGATTAGTTTTTGATATTCAATGTGATTATTTGAATATTTTAATATCCATGGGTAAGTATCATTTATATTTGATTATTAATATGGTAATATTTATTCAAATTTTTTTCGTTTTATATTATTCTCAAGTTTTTTATTTAATATCCAGTGTTTCTAGTTATTCACATTGAATTATGGATTATTTTTGGATTCTGGTAAATTCTTAACCACAATGATAATTGGAACTCACCTCTTTTTCTATGTTTTTTTCCCTTGGATGAAAAGATAAATTTAAGGAATTATATTCAAATATAATCTAGAAGAATAAGATAGTTTCCAAAGGTGGATCAATGACATATTTCATTTCAAGTTGTATTGTTAAACTTATATATGTATCTTATTTTTGAAGCTAATAAACTATTCAGTCCATCAGGATATTAACTCTTTATAATTATACCAATGTAATAATGTAAGGCACCATATCTAAGCTACTGGGGTCAAGGTCGTTACATAACCAATCACCCAATATTTCATTTTACATGGACCAAATCTTGTTCCTGATCTCCATGGGATGACAAAACACACCAAGAATTACCCTCAATATATTGGTAATAGTTTCTTCCATAGTGAAATAACATGACCCATCCATGAAATGGGATGGCTACACCAATATCATCAATGTTAAAGAACATAAAAAAGTATCTAGTGCAACACAATATAAAAAGTTAAGATACCATAAAACATAAAAACCTCATATACAAGCATGAAATAACAAAGAATATATACATGGTATCTCAAATCAAAATCCCAAAACCAAAAATATTTAGTACATAACTAAGAAATTCCTATACATATGTCCTAATGGATAAAAAATCACATAATGAATCCATGTGATCCAAACCCTGTGAGACCATGTCTCCTCCACAAAATGATGGACAATGGTAGTCAAGAAGTTCCACCCAGGTAAATGGTTCATTTATCCATGTTCTGAAAACAAAAATTACATATGACCAAAGGAATATGTAGGGTGTGAGGTAAAAAGCCCAGTAATATACCATTGTGAATCTACTTAATTATTTTAACCATTAACAACAATATAATTGTTTTAAAACACTTCTCAAAATGAAATCATTTTGAAAACCTTTAATTTTCGATAAAACCTTGAAAGCACATTGGTTTATATTTCAAACATACCGATATTCTGAAACAAAACCCAAACATGGATCCAATAGAGAAAAAAGGACACAAGGAACAAAATTATAAATGTATCTAACAAGGAATAATAAATCGTGGGCCTAAAATTCACATCACATAACCATATAAATGAAAAATGGGCATAACAGATCTCATCACATCAAAAATGGAACTAGTAAAATGCATCAAGAATATAAACCAATCATTAAAAAGTTATGTACACCTAGTTTTCAAACCTCAATGATATAAAGTGAGTGATTATGAAAAAATTATGCTAGATGGCTAAGAAAAGTGAACCTCTTAAGGTCTTCCTCAGGTCTAACTACAAGGGATCACATGGTCTCATGAAAAGAAAATGGAATATCTCACAGTATTCCAACACAAAGGCTCTCACGACCCCTTTGAAAAAATAGAATCTCTCACATTAATACTCCTCGAAGGCTCTCATGATCCCTTATACAACCTATCACCCATAACTCGGTTAAACAATGTGATAATATATGCCAAGATAATCACTAACAAGTGACACATAATAAAAATCATCTTCATAAACTATTTTCTGAAGAAAACATTCCCATTTTAATAAAACACCTTCCCATAAGTTAAATAAATTTATAAAACCGTTTTATAAATTCTTTTAAAACCTTAAATCCAATTTGAGACATTTAATCAAACACATTGTGTTAACACATTCCACCCCCATTTGGAAAACCTTATTTAAACACCAAAATTTCCAAACCAGTCCATGAATAACATAAAACATATAATATTAATAAAAAATAAAAATTTCAATGGAAGTTAGAACAAACCAAACCAAAGTAGATTATAAATTTATATGTAAGCTAAGGAAAACACCCTTAAATAGATACACCTACCTCAAAAATGGTTCCAAACACATCACCTCCAATGAAAACCACCAAAAATTGGAATATCAAGGATTAACACACCCAAAACATAATAAATCTAACCATTTCCTCCATTAAAAATCCCAGATTCATCCAACACCACTTCTAGGGTTACACATCTCCATAAAAATAGATGAAAAATATTTAATAAGGGGGAAATAAGAAGAATAAAATAAGATTTAGTCTTTACTAAATACAACTAAACAAAAGTATGAGAGTAATCCACCACCAAAAGAGAGGTAAATATATACCACCAAGGATAATGTGATGCACATGATGAGGAATGAAAATGAGGGTAAAAACCTTTAAAATTAACATGGTAAAAAAATGGTAATTAAATAAATTTTATGTGACCTGGATATGCCACATGGTTTGGATAACTTTGCACCTAATGTGTGGGGATACTATTTTTCCAAAAATCCAGGCCACATAGTTACTCTTGGTTGTCACATAGTTTGAAAAACCATGCTCAAATCATGAAAAAACTACACTGTCACCCACTACAAAACCCTCACATGATTATCTACACGGTTAGATAAACTTTCTGCTAACCATGGACCATGGTCTTTCTTCCCCAAAACTCTCATATTAAATCCCCAACACCCAGTAACTCTAAGAATGAACCAAAAGGTAAATAATAATCACAATTAAATGTACCAGTGACCCTATGGGTGTCAAAAAAATCCCACCAGGCCACTTTCTTTAGTAGAAAGTCCTGATACATTCTTAGAAGAAAATAGGTAAGGCTACTACTCCCTCACCAAAGCTTCCCACTCCTATGTCTCATTGATATCTTCTCATATCTTCCACAACATAAATAAAAATGAGATCAAATTTTCATGCAGCACTTGTTATAACAATCCATGATAGAAATTGGATGCTCTACTAGAGAGGTATCAAGCGCATTCCCCAAATATTCCCACACTAACACAAGAGATTATTACAGATAGTATCTCTTCAAATGGGAGAAAAAAAGATGTCATGGATCAAGGTTATCCATAGTGGAAACTCTAATGAATAGGAACCTTACCATGATGCTCCATCATATGAAATGACCTGATATAACATGATGATATATTTACCTACCTTCCAAAGTTATTATGTCCCAATAAAACTGATACCCATAGAAATGCTTGACCGCTAACTTGAAACTCCAACAAGTGATAATAACAATTGGTATATGACTTCTAGAGACTTTAAGATGACTCAAACCGCTTAAAAATCATCCAATAATTCTTTATAATCTCTTGGATGATACTCATTCCATCCAAGGAACCCTCACCCACATCATCCCACCATAATAGAGATTAATGCAACCTTCCATACAACACCTCAAATGGAGCCATCCTAATTGAGTTTTGATAACTATTTTTATTAGAAAAATAATTCTAAAATAATTTAATTTCCCATGAACCTCAAAAATCAATCACACATACTCACAACATATCCCTGAGTTTCTGGATGGTCCATATAGATTAAAAATCTGTGTGAGGGAGGTATACGATGCTCAAATTCAGATCTATTCCAAAATCCTCACATAGTCCCTTGCAGAATTGGGAAGTGAAATAAGAATCCCCATATGAAAATATCACTGAGTGTACTCCATGAATCCAAAAAACCACTCAAACAAAAATACATCATAATTCCACAACATTCATTATCTCGCTGATGGGAAGAAAATGGGATGATTTCATCATAAGATAAAAAATGACTCTTATATAATCAATCCCACATGGAGTATGAGGTTGTCTGATCATGAAATCCATATAGATCTCATCCAAATTCTGCATTGGAATGGGAAGTACCTATAATAACCCAATTGGTCTCTAATGATTATCTTTGATCCTATGGTAAAACCAACACCTAGAAACCATCATCGGCACTGTGTGTCTCATCATTGGCTAAAAATTCCATCCTCTCAAGGTATAAAACATCATTTTTTCCCTTGGGTGAATAAACCTAAGAGAATTATGTTCCTCATGCATAAACTCTTGCCTCATGATCAATGAAATAACTATCCTATAATGGCCCCATCATTTTGCACATAGTATTACATGATTTTAAGTATAATTACACATAAAATTACATGACAAAGATTATAAATTCTAGTGTCTTGGAAGATTAGGTACATAATTAAACATCATGAAACCAAAATAAAAAATACTTTTTGTAATATTCATAACGATATAATAACTCAATTTAAGCCCTTATATTTTCATAAGATAACCTGTGGAATACATGAACAAAAGTGATGATCCAAGAAACCTAGTAAGGGAATAAGCATAGGACTAAAACACATCACATGAGTTAGATGGAACATCATGATGACATAATGGAATGTAACATGAATAAAAATAAGCAATAATAACATGGGAACATATAAACATGACATAATAGTAATTTGGAAACAACATATAACATGGCATAAATATTAGTCAAGGATAGCTACCAAGACATGGTGGACAAAGTCCCATAATGTAATCATGGTCACTCCATGTCCTGATATGATGTGTCATAAGATAAAAAAATACCCAATGCATTGGAGACCTATTTGGGTCCACCCATCATAAAATTTTCATGAATATGTATACCACATTAGTAATCATACATTAATAATCAAACATAAACATAAGGGTTACACATGGAAAGAATTAGTATCATAACCATGTCAAAAGGCATAACAAAAGGGGATATCATAATGGTGTCCATGAATAAATGGATTTAAATCATACATATACATTAATAAGAGAAAATAGGCATATATCATGATTAGTGATGTCATATTGTAGTGAAAACATGTAAAAAAGTGTTTAAGAAACATTAAAACAATGTTTTTAGTGTTGTTTAAGGAAAATATTAAACAACATTTAAAGAAGAAAAAAATTATATTTTTGAAAAATAGAGTTGAACGAAGAATTTTTTTCATGGTAAAATGAATTATTTTATTAAAAATAATGGTATCTTAAAATAGATTATAGAGTGCACATGAAAATGGGTAAGTAATCGGGAAGTTCCCTTTAATCCTCTTTGCTTATCGGGAAGAATTTAGAAGGGAATATTTTTAAAATGTGTATTTCCTAATAAAATAAGGATGATCTGATATAGATTCTTGTTTTTTGAAAATATAAAAATAATTTATACGAATTAAATAAAAAATAATAATTTCATAATGTTAAATAGATAGAATGAGTAACCTAAAGGAAAAATTGGAGGTTCTGGTAGAATCTCTTACCTTAAATCAGAGGGTGTTATACACTTGATCTTAATGTCCTGAATAATCAAATTAAAACAATGAATTATTTATTTAAATACCATTTATATATATTATTGATATATTATAATTTAATTAACTTCCTTTTTTTCCCTTTTGATGAGTGATAAGATACAATTTCATTGTTTGGGAGCATTCATTTCCTTAATTTTCATAATCGGTTACTTGTATATAGATATGGAATATCATGTAAATTTAGAATGATTTTACCGAATTGATGTTATATTTTAGTATTTAATTTAATTAATATTAAATTTTTTTATAATTAATTTGGTTATTTAGTGTGAGGATGAATCACTAGATCAGATGTTAGGGATAATCATTTTGATTATTTTGGCGTTTTTTGATCATCCCAAACTAGTTTTGTTTTATTAGTTCATATAATGTATATATAATGGTTAAAAAAATATTAATTAGGTTGTAATATATATATTATTATCATTTTTAACCATAGGAATGGTTTTATGACCATCCTTGAAGTTAGTAATAGAAATTGATAACTCGTTGTCCTTGAATGCAATAAATTAGGACATTGCGGGAAATGTTTTCATTTTCAGAACAAAAAGGGGTGCAGAAAAAAATGATGATAGATCATTCAATTAGAATATTAAAAATATATTATATTTAAGGTAATGGAGTTATCATACCATTTTTAAGAGGGTATGTTAGGATAATAGAAAAAAATAAAAGAACATGAAAGGGAATTAAATGAAACGAATAAGGATTCTACCTCTTGAATCCTTCTTCTTGAGAACTTCCTTAGTGGGAATGGTTTTGGTCTATTTTTGAGTCCAAATACTTTTGGATGTGGCGTATGGGATTGTGAAGTGATTTTAGAATAATTTATACAAGGATCAAAGCTTTATTGGTGTGCAGAGAAGAGGTGGGGAAGGGTGGAATTTATAGGGGAGGAGAGGGGTGTTTTCTCAATATTTTATTCATTAGTTTATTATATTTCTTCAAGATTATGAATAGTTTGATAATTATCACCAAATATATTTAAATAATGAAGGATAGTAAAATATTTTGGGCTTAAATAATACATAAATTATCTATGACTCCATAATTCATGTATTTATCTTTTATCATAAATTATCGTATTTTACTATTCACAAAAATTCAAGTATTTTAGTAAAATTCAAAAAAATTACCCTAACCATTTTTCATCATGTAGATTTAAAAAATGAACTCTATTTTAGGAAAATAATATTTCAAATATGAGAAATTTAATTTTTAATTAAAATATTCATTAACTTGAAAAATACCAAATTTAAAATTATAACTTGTTTTATAACACTTTGAAAATTTAATTAAGGTCCCATAAAATTATCTTATAATATTATGAAAAGAAAATAATAATTATTGAATCTATTTTATTAAAAAAATATTTTAAATCATTAAAATATTTATAAAATTGAAAATAAACATCTAGGTTTTATAAAAATATCAACACTTAATTAATAATTTATAAGACATCTCTTTTTTTTATACTATGATATAGTTATATCATATTACCATTTATAAGATTCCTAGATTTTACTTATACTTTCATGGGTGAGTTTACTATTATATTGTTTGGTTTACTATTCCTGTGGGTCATATTACTATTCCAAAGATCAAATTACTATTCTATTGGTATAGGTTTCTTAAATTCTAGAAATACCACTTATTCCATTCATTCTTCAGTTATAATGTTTGTATTGTGTTCTCTAATTGATTTAATGTGATTTATATGAAATAATTACAAGAAGGGAATTTCCATTGATAGAATTATGGGTTGTTACATTCTTCCCTGATTATGAAATTCTACCCTTTAAATTTGATTTTACATATTATAATGAAAAAAGTAAGATTACTTATCCTTCATTGCCTCAATTGGGTCCCATGTTTCCTCTTCATACATTTGTTTCCTTCATAGTACTTTGACTAGGAGAGTAGTACTTTTGTGTAGAAAATTATATCTATTCTCTATGATATTCACTAGCTTCTCTTGGTATGATAGATAATTTTCCAACTATACCACCTCTGAATTCATTACATGTGTAGGATATGATATGTACTTACTCAAGAGGAATATGTGTAATACATCATGTACTTTAGACATGGTAGGTGGAAGTTCTAGTCGATAGGCCACAACTTTGACATGATCCAGAATCTAAAAGGGGATGATTTACCCAGGACTTATCTTCCCTTTCTTCCCAAATATCATGAACCTATTCCACAGAGATATGTTGAGGAATAACACGTCTCCATCTATAATGTCCAGGCTCCATCAACAATTTTTTGTATAGATCCTCTATCAACATTTGGCTTCCATGATAATATTCTAAGTGGTTTTCAAATTTTTTACCATTTCTTTGACTATTTTAGGCCCTAATAGATTACTTTCCCCAATATCAACCCAACAAGCTAGTATTCTCCATATTTTCCCATAAAGGGATTTATATTGATCCATTTGGATGCTTGAGTGGAAGTTATTATTGTAATACAACTTGATGAGATGTAGATGTTGGTCCCATCATACCTTGATGTACATAGAACACACTCTCAACATTTATTCCAATGTATGATTTGTCCAATCAGATTGACAATCAGTTTAAGAATGAAAGGACGTATTGAAGTTCAACTCAGTGTTTAGAGATTGTTGGAGACTTTTCCAAAACGTGCAGGTGAATATTAGATCTTGATTAGATAGAATCGATAGTTCTACTCCATGCAGCCTTACCACTTCTCTAATGTATATCTATGTAAGTTAATCCAATGATATGTCCTCTCAAATTGAGATAAAGTGTGCTTTATTTTTTAGATAATACACAAAAACCCATATAGCATTGTTTTATCTATATACCATTGGAAGTCCAGTGACAAAGTCTGTGGTGTTTTTTCCCATTTCTATATTGGTTTGGGTAATGGTTTCATCATACATTTAGACTTTTTCCTTTATACCTTCACTTATTGAAACACTATGCACTTTTATGTATATTCAATAACGTCCTTGTTCATATTGTCCCACCAATAGTGCTCTCAGAGATCTCAATACATCTTTATGATCCATCGGTGAATAGAGAAGGATGAGATATGTGTTTCATTTAGAATATCGTTATTTATATCTAGATTTTATGGTACACATAGTCCTTACATAAATCTCAAAAATCCTTCCACATCTATTTTGAACTTTTAGGACTTCCATTTTCTCATGGATTCCACCTTCTTCTGAATTTCTACACCATTTCTTTGAGCATCCATTATTTTATCCATAAAGGATGGTTGATCAATCATTTGAGAAAGGATTAATTATGATCCCTCCATAATGATTCCCATTTCCGTACTTTAAAAATCTATCAATATTGGATCCTTCTAAACTCCCATTATTGATAATTTTGTAGGATCCTTTCTAAATAGAGCATCTGCTACCTTATTTTCTTTACCAAGATGGTAATGGATTGAGAAGTCATAATCCTTGATTAGATATAACCATCATCACTCAAGAATATTAAGCTACTTTTATGTGAATATATATTTGATACTCTTATGATCAGTATATATTTCACACCTCTCCCCATAGAGATAATACCTCTAGTTTTTAAATGAAAACATCACAAATGCCAACTCCAGATTATGTATGAGATAGTTTTTCTTATGATGTTCAAATATCTTGAGGCGTCAGCTATCACCTTTTCATTTTTCATTAGTACACATCCTAAAATCATCATTGAAGTATAATTGTACACCACAATGAGTTCCCCACTTGTTGGTAGTATGATCACTACTGCATCGATAAGCCTATTTTTCAACTATTTAAAGGAGTCTTTACATTCACTATTCCAGAAAAACTTTCCCCCCTTGCAAGTAATCTTGGTTAGTGGGTTTTAAAATCATTAAATTCTCTTCAAAAATCACTGGTAATACCCAGATAGGCCAAGGAAACTATGGATCCCCATTACATATGTTGTCCTAGGACACAATTAAATTTCCTTTGTCTTGGAAGGGTCCACATATACCCCCTTTTCAGTGATTACATGCCCCAAAAATGATACTTCCTCTATCCAGAACTAATATTTAATATATTTTACATATAGTTTGTCCCTTCAGAATGTTTTTTGCATAGTATTCAAATTCTCATCATGTTCCTCCTTATTCTTGAAGTATATTAGAATATCATCTGTAAATACAACAATAAATTTTTCAATGTAATCTCTAAAGAATTTATTCATTATGTCCATGAAAATTGTTGGAGAATTTGTGAGCCCGAAGAAAATCACTATGAACTCATATTGTCCACACCCCATTTGAAATGAAATCTTAGGAATATATTACACCCTTACCTTTAATTTCTAATATCCTGATCGAAGGTACACCTTATAGAAATAACTGGCCCCATGTTACTAATCAAAGAACTCATGTATCCATGGAATGGGATACATGTTACTTATCATGAATTTTTTATCTCATGATAATCAATGCGATGGTGCATTGATATATCCTTCCTCTTAACAAAGAGTAATGACACACCCCTTGGTGAATCACTCAGGTGTAATTAACCATTGAACAGATTATCCTATAACTACAACTTTAGTTCTTCCAACTCAATGGTGGCCATTCTATAAGTTGTATTTGATATAGGTAGAGATCTATAAATAAGTTCAATTGAGAACCTAAACTCTTGATTATAAGGGATACAATGAAATTCTTAAAGGAATACGTTAGTGTAATCCCTCACGATAGGCATGTATTCAAGCATGATTCTATCATTTGTCTCAAAAATTTGTGCTAGATATGTTTTCTCATATGGGAATAAATCAACCATTGAGATGACAATTCTAAAGGAGATTCAACATCATATTTTCACTTATACAAAATTGGATGATGTTTTGGGATGTGAAGAGTGATCTCCCTTTCCAAAAATCTGATGATGAATTTCTATAAATATAGCCAATATATGCCCAATATAGCATCAAACTCTACCAAAGAGAGTATGAAAAGATTTTCATGGAGTTTCAATCCAAAAAAATTAATCGGGGAGGAGTTATAAACTTTGGATGCAATAATTTCCTCATCTACTATTTTCATAGATAAATAACCATCCAAATTTTGAGGTGGTGATTAAATAGTTCTACCAAACATACAAGATATGAACTAATTAAAATAACCAAAATCAAATAGTATGTTCACCATTATTGAATGAATAAGCATCATACTTGTCACCATATCAAAATCAGGATCCACCTTGGTAATAGTGATTTTATATGCCCTTCCTTGATACCTTGTAGGTTCTTCTTTTAGATTGCCTCCAAAAAACCTTGGATTAGGGAAATAACTAACATAATTCCCATGTTCCTTACAGTTGAAACAATAAACTATAGGCTCAGTGTTGATCTAAACCTTCCTTTATTCTTCTTCATTAGTGGTATTCTTCATATCCATTCAGTAGTTATTATCCATATTCCCTTATCTTCCATATTTTAAGCATCCATTAGTTCCCTTTTAGAAGTATCATGGATGATTCTTCCCGCACTTTGGATATGTGTGAGGTTGTATCTTCTTTCAATCATGGGATTTATTTATCAATCGACCCATATTGAACTCCATTTCACATTTTCCATTAGGACCATGAGACTATTGAGTGTCTCTGATCTCCATTTCAACCTTAAGGGAACAAAAAACAATATCCTTATAACTATTGAAGTCTCTAAACACCAATGATTTTCATAGACTCAAATTTATTTTGATAAAGAATAGATCCACCTTGATTTCAATGTTCTTGAAAAGGCTGGACGTATATCTTGTAAACCTTGTGATGTTTGCCTCATACACCCCGATAGAATATCTTTTCTTCTACTTCAGTTTGAGGATATCACTTTCCATATTGAGCTAGAGGGTTTGGGGAAAATATTTATAGAAAAACTTTTTCTTTAATTCATCCCAATAAATGGAATCAATTTCATATTTGGACTTTGTGTTCTTGATCTATGTCCACCACTGACCAGCTTCCCCCTAAAAATTATTGACCGCCAGCATAAATTTCTCTTCTTCTGATCACAAGAGGAAAAAAATATCTTTACAATGGAGTTAATCCACTTTTTCATGAGGAGGAAATTAGATGATCCACTAAACCTGGGAGGACTTTTCCGCATGATGGATTATATGCCAAATTTATATTTCTTTGGAGGAGAGGATAAAATGATCCACTAAACAGGGGAGGAATTTTCTACATGATAGATTTGATGCCAAATTTATAATTCTTTGGAGAAGGAGGTAATTCCACATGATTCAAGTTCTTATTCAAAACCTGATCCAATTGAGAAAGCATTGTCATAATATTTTGGGCACCTTCTCCCTCCATATTTGGAATAACATTTGGGAAATAATCACATTCCATATCACATTGATTATTGGAACGGGTTCTTCTATTTATATCCATTAACTAAGAAAATTAAATTACAATTAGGGGGATTGAATAATTAGATAATAAGAATATAAAATAAAACATTTACCATAGAAGGATAAACTTGTAAATGAAAATTATATCCCAATATTTGATACCATAAGTTTCAATCTAGGTTATCCATGGTGATAGAATTATCCATAGGGTTCATACTAAAGTTCTCTATTCCTAATATTCAAAAGTAACTAGAACATACTTTGATACTAACTGTAATGGACCTAGCCTTTTACCCATATTATTACATGACTTTAAGCACGATTTAACATCAAATTGCAAGGCAAGGATCATAAATTCTAGTGTTCAGGATGATTAGGTACATAATTAAACATGATAGAACCAAAATAAAAAAAATACTTTATTTAATCTTAACAATGAGATCCTAAATCCATTTAGTCCATTATATCTACAGAGTATATCCTGTAGAATACATGATCCAGAGGGATGATATAAAAATCCCAGTAATGGAATAATTATAAGAGTTAAACATATCAAATGGGTGAGAAGGAAAAAGATGATGACATAAAGGCATGGAACATGAATAAAAATAAGTAATAATAACATGGGAACATATAACCATGAAATCATAGGAATGTGTCAAAAATATAAAACATGACATAAACACGAGTCAAAGCTAGCTGCCAAGACAAGGTCAAAAAACATCCATAATGGACTCATGTTCACTCCATATCCTGATATGACATCTCATGATAATAAATATTACCGAATTCATTAGAGAAATATCTGGATTCACCCATAATAACATGTTCATGAATATGTGTTACACATGAAGAATCAATCATAAGGAATGAAACATAAACATAAGGGTTTCCCATGGATATAATTGTGTATCATAACCACGTCAAATGGCATAACAAAAGGGAATATCATAATGGTGTCCATGATCGAATAGATTAAAATCATATATAGACAATAATAAAGAGAAATTGTCATATATACTGATAAGTTATGTCAAACTAGAGTAAAAACATATAAAATTAGTGTTTAAGAAACATCAGAAATAAAACATTTTAGTGCGGTTTAATGAAAATATTAAAAAAAAATTAAAGAAAAAAAGAATAATATTTTATATAAAACTAGAATTGAACCAATATTATTTTTCAATATAAAATGAGATATTTTAGAAAAAACAACGGTGTCTTAAATTATATTATTATGTTCACTTGAAAATGGGTAAGAAATCGAAAAGTTTCATTTAATCGGGCTTGCTTATCGGGAAGAATAAAGAAGGGAACATTTTCAAAACATGTACTTCCCAGTCAAAGAAGGATGATCTGATCGAGATACATGTTTTTGGATCATATAAACATAATTTATCTGAATTATATGAAAATATATAATAATTAGATTGTGGTAATGAGAGATAATGATTAACCTAAAGGAAAAATGGAGGTTCGGGTAGAATCCATTACCTTATTCCTAAAAGTGTTATCAACTTGATCTTAATGTCTTGGACAATAAAATTAATTAATTAAATAATTAAGAACCTTTATTACATATATTTTATTTATTATAATTTTATTATGTTCATTTATGTCCCTTTTTATGAGTTATAAGATACAATTTCATCTTTCGGGAGCGTTCGTTTCCTTGGTTTTCCTGATCAGTTACTTGTATACATTTATGGACAATCATCTATAATGATAATGGTTTTCCATAATTCAAGGTATATGTAATTAATTAATATATTTATGATTAAATGTTTATACAAGTCATTTGGTTATTTAGGTTGAGTATGATTCATTAGATAAACTGTTAGTGATAATCATTTATACTATTTTGGCATTTTTTGACCATCTCGAACTAGTTTTTTTATTAATTAAAATATTATATATATATATAATGGTTCAAGAACATTATAGTGGATTTAATATATATATTATTATCTATTTTATCCATAAAAATGTTTTTATAACCATCCTTGATGGAATAAATGGAAATTGAAAATTTTTATCCTTGAATGTGATAAATTAATACATCACCAATGATGTTTTCATATTTAGATCAAAAATGGGATGGGAAAAAATGAAGTTGTATTATTCCATTAGAATAATATAATTAAAGTGTATTTAAGGTACTAGATTTATCATACCATTTGTATGAGTTATTTTACTATTCTATTGGCTAATTTACTATTCATAATTGTTATATTACTATTCCAAAGGTCATGTTACTATTCCATTGGTACTGGTTCCTTAACTTTTAGAATACCTATTATTACATTCCTTATTCATTCATAAAGTTCTTATTGTGTTCTCTATGAGATGTTATGTGATTTATATGACATAACTATAAGAATGGAATTTCCATTAATAGAATTATGGGTTGTTACATGGCCATTTCCTAAAGGGGAGAGAACCATCAGGACAGCAAGACCAGTCCCCCAAGGTGTCCCCACCAATTAAAACACTACTAATCTACTAGAACTCATGATCATATACCTACTCACTCCTAACATAATTAATTAGAGATGGAGTGAAATGAACATTCTCAAAAAAACAACCTCCATATATCCTCTATCATATTTAGACTCATATCATCAAACAAAATTAGCAAACACCACGTATCTTCTAATTCATGAATGAAATGTACTAGAAGCTTCTTACTCAATAATTCAATGACCACATTCCTATTCTTAGGTGTATACATAATATACAACTCAAAATTATGAAGATATTAAACTATATAACTCTATCTCAAGTTCCAATCTATCTAGGTGAAAATATACTTTAGGATCTTATGATTGGAGTACACTATAAAAATTTATCCAAAGAGGTAATGATTCAAATTATTTAGCGAATTCATTATAATTTCTAACTACAGGTCATGGGTGGGATAATTCCATTCATATGGGTGTAGGTTCCTTGATCCGTAGGCCAAAACATGGTCATCCTACATTATAACAAACCCTAATCCCATACTCGAATCATTATAACACATAGGAAAATCCTTCCCCATCTCGAGAAGAATTACAAATGGTGTAAATTCAAAATGGGTCTGAAACTACTCAAAATAACAGTAACATACTAGTTCTAGTTCACTCATACATAAATTAATGAGATTCTACACATGGAATCATGCACACATTACGATTCATTTGAGGGTGTATACTACTAGTGAGGGTCTATGATGGTATAGTGGGGAGACTATACCCTCATGATCAGATTGTTGGAAAGTGGTGTACACTAATAGAAAGTAGTGGAAAATATATCATAAATGAACTGTTAGGGAATAATTTATCTAGATATAATAAACAATTATAAGTAGATTCAATATCATATATAAAATTATGTCATGTAAGGATGATATACAAAATGAGAATACATGGAAACAAAGAAGAAGACATATACAAAAATCTTTACAAAAGAAAAAAGACCAAAAGATATCTTTAATAGAATCATGAGTATAAGATTTATCCTCTTCTATCATACTAAATCCTAGTACAGAAAAACCAAACTTGTAAAGATGGATGCTTTCATTTCCGCTACCTTCATCCATGAATTTTGTTTGGGTACCAATTGGTAGGTCGATCATGGTGTGAGAAAACCCAGTAGGCCACCTACAATGATTTCTAGAACTATATAGTCTGTTCATACAAAATGAATAGTGTAGGGAAATAATAAATTTATTATAATAAATTAAATAAATCACATCATTCCAGGTTCCCCACTGGATACCCAACTGAAACTACCTACTTTGGTCTAAGCTGAAATATCAATAAACAAATAACACACTATATTTATGTATATAAATATATACAGGTATGTATATATATATAATTCATATACATATTAATATATATATATATATCTGTGTGTGTGTGTATATATATATATATATGTAAATACTATCAACGACCTGAGGTGAATACCCATGGAATCTAGGAAAAATCATAAGAGGTTACATAATTCTCATGGAAGATGGGCTTAAGAAGGATGTATAACTAGGCCAAAATATGTGAAAATCATAGAACAAATTCATGTAATTTTATTTCCTTGATATTTAAATCAATTTATTTATTTAATTATTATACAAATACCACCCAAGAAATTCTATATAAGGAACCCATGTATCAATTGATTTATACAATAAATACCCATAATTGTAGGAGTCTGTCCAAGTTGTTTCATAAAAGAAACTTGACATCACTCATGACATGGTTTAAAGGAATAACCTTATTAAATAATCCATGGTATGAGAAAAAAGGTATCTAGGTATTGGTTGTGATATAGAATAGTATAATTTTCCTCTGATCCTATCCAAGGTAATACACTTAGGGAACTAGGTAGCACTCATTGGGTAATATAAAGGAAACTACCTAGTGATCCCATCCATGGCGTTCTATGTATGTACCCTTGTATCACTCCTAGTGTGTTATAATTCAATTATAAACTTCAAATTATTGTGATTGATGATCCCGTCCAAGGTGTTCTAGATAATAACCCTCATATCACCATCGACATGACATGAATGATGGTTATGGATAGTTTTTGACCCATATCATTAAAAAAACCACTTCAATAAATATAGAAAATTTATCTCACAAGGATTACACAAGCTATAAAAAATAAGGACAAAGTTCCAACATACATGGGATACCATTTTCATTTGGTTTAACAGAAATTATATTTCATCATAATGAATAAATAAACACAGCTTAATTGGAAGTTCAATTTAATTTCAATGTGTAATTCTTAAGGCCTTTCAAAGAAACACACACAAATAGATGGATTTCATTTAGGTAGACATCATATGATGATAAAATATAGGTTTATAGGAATACCCTAAGAAAGGTAATATCATTTAATTTAACTAATTCTACATTTAGTAGGTGTCACAAGAAAAGTAAAATGTGTATCACAACAATGCATAATATATAAATAAAACAATTAGGGAAAAATAACTAGACCACCTACCTTATACGGGTAACACTCTCCTCATCAATTTTTGGAATTTAACTTAGGATAGATTAGGAGTAATCGAATAAATAGAAAAATTACTTTAAAATATAGCATATTAGATAACATTTATTTTCATTCCATGGAGTGAGATAAATTGAGTAATGATGAAATGGGATTAAAAATCTTACCATTAGCTATCCAATGTGACCCAATAAAGAATGAATCAGATACCATATAAGTTAGGGGGATCAAATAATAGTAGAAATATATGGGAGAGATTCCAACAGAGGATTTAAAGTTGTCATGATTTGAGGAATGAAAAGGTTGATTAAAACCTTAAATAAGGTAGGATAAAAATGGGGATTTCACCCATTTTTAAAAGGGTTTGTGGTTTGGTTATACACCTTGGATGATCTTTTTTCCAACAGTACGCATCAATTACCTAAGTGGAAATATGTAATCGGGATAGAAACATAGTTTGGGAAAATTTTACATAGCATGTTCATGCCTCTATAGACCCTCTTCATCATACCCACATATCTTACCCAAGCCATATGGACTTAGTAGAGTGGTTAAAAAAAACTATGCACTTGGTCTGTTTCCACCAAAACTCATATCTCCGGCCTCCAAACGAGCCCTAGACTCTCCCAAAATCACTCTTAATATCTTAGACACATCTATAATGATAAGAATATAGTTTTAATTCAAAAATCAACAGAACCATACCTCATTTAAAAATCTGGGATCTTACAATCTCTCCTTCTTAAAACAATTCTTCCATGAGTTTCCCTTATGAGGGTGGTAAAGCATCGATAGGGAATAGTTCTATAAAATGAGAATTAATTCTAGCCTCTCACTCACATATATCATTTTGTACACGAACCTGCTTCCATAACTCCTATACTAGAGGAACTGACCTACCTTATAGATCCTTCATTCTCTGGTCAATGATATGAATAAGGTGCTCCTAAAAAAAATCAACTTCTAACTCAAACTCATCAGTCTAAAGAACATGATATTGGTTATAATTATAATGGAAAAGAATAGATATATGGACGAATAATTTCATGGGATGATTCCTTTTAGGTAAGGAAAACCGATATGATACTGAACTGAATCCATACAATATCTTAAAAGGCATAATATAATGATGTGATAACTTTACCTATCTCTAAAACCATATATAACTTAACCTAGGATAAACATAAAATAATTATAGATATCCCACCTCAAACTCCAGAGGTCGGTGGTGACTATCAATATAAGACTTCATCTAGACTGGTCTATACCCATATGATTTTTGATAATTTGAACTAGCTATGAATTTGATTAAATGAGATGAGGTCCTAGTAGCACTACCCCTTACCAGTACAGGAGTGAATGACATAACATACCATACTGGAAAATATAATTATCCATCTATATAGTTGTCAAAAATATTTTATTATAAGAAAATTTGGCACAAGGTAGGTGTTTCTCCCAAAAACCTCTAAAATTGAGGATAAATGCTTGAAGAGTGTCCTCTAACACCTGTATTGTACACTCAACATTACCATTGGTTCAAGGGTCGTAGGTTGTACTCAATAATACTTTTGATCCCAAAGACTTATATAACCCCTGCTAGAATCATGATGTGAATCAAAAATATTTTTTTGATATGATGGTGTGGGGAACACCATGGAGGCTTATAACCTCTCAGGCATAAATCCTCCCAATCTCAACCACTAAAAGGTCTATCTAATAGGTAAAAAGTTAGTTACATTGGACAAAATATCGATGATTACCAATACCCCATCACTTTATAGAGGGTATCTTTACAATATAGTCACAAAATCATAGTGTTATCATCCCATTTCCACTGAGGAATGGGAAATGAATGTAGAAGCCCCACTGGTCACTATTGTTTTACATTCATCTACTGACAGGTTGAACATCAAGTAATGAAACCAGAGATTTCTCTTTTCATCCTTGGCCACTAGTACTGGTGGCATAAGTAACGATACATATTATTGAGACCTAGATGTACTATCTAAATAGAAGAATGAGGTCACATCAATTACACCTTCATTTTATTAAGAACACAAACATATCCACAAATGAAAAATATCTCATCCCAATCAATGAGATAAAATGGTCATGGGTCCTCTCCTGAAGCACCCTCCATTTGGACCATTCCCTCAAGAATCAAAAGTTACCTCATTTTCACTCTATCTAAAAGGGTAGGTTTCCTTTCTAAAACTATAATAATAGACTAATCTTGATGCTACAATACCTCTAAGTGTATCTCAAAAATTAGGGTCATCAACTACCACTCACTACTAGACTCTTGAACTCCTTTTATTTGAGTACATAAACTTATATAATAAACAATTAAATTTCCTTTTCCATGTGTATAAGAATGTTTAAAATAAAAGGACTACAAGTATTCAACCCATTTTTGTTCTCTATGATTTAATTCATGCTATGTAAATATGTATTTGAGGCTTTTGTGATATTCATACATAAAAAACCTCTCTCTTAGTGGATAGTGCCTTCAGTAACATAAGGCATGAACCATAGCTCCAACTCGAGTTTGTGCGTCAGAAAATTTTACTCATGAGGACTCAATTGATGATACATGTACGCCATGACTTTCTCATCTGAAATTAGGACATCTCTTAGATCCGTACCAAATGAATCATAATAAATTGTATAACTTATTCCCAGAAATAGAATAATCATGATCAGTGCTAATGTCAACATTCCATTAAACTATTTATAGGTTTTTTCATTGAATTACAAACATAATGAATTAATTCCCTTTTTTAAATCCAATAAGAGGTATTTATAGGTATGAAAATCCCAAAATAAAATGCATGTATTATCCATACATCTCAAATTGTCACACCCGATTTTTAGGTCTTTGTTTTGATATGGTTCGTTAGAAATCTTGATAATTTTCTTGGGTATTTGGTGAGATGAATGTTGAGATTTTAAGTTTTATCTATGTCTAGTCACCCTATTTTGGGTTCCCCCTTGCTAGTTTGGGTGTTTTTGGAGAAAGGGTGGTTACTTCATGATTTGGGCCAAACCATGAGCCCATCTCCAGATTTAAAAACAAATTTTGTTTTTTAATAACTCCTTTGTTATTCAACATTTTTCAGTCATTCCACTTCATAATTTTACCTAGCCTCACCCCAGTATCAATTTTTACTCTTTAGAGCTCATTTTCATCGCATAGTAGGGAGAAATTTCTCAGGGTTCCTCAAATCATTCATATTTTAGAAGGTAAATCGTTTCATCCATAAATCATTCATTTCTTACTCTTTTCCCACAAAATTTATTTCCCCTAGTTCTTTAATATCTAAGGATATCCTCCACTGTGTTTCAATACAATCCCTCTCTTCTATGAGTGTGGATATAATGAATGACGACGAGTTTTCTAGTTTCCAAGATGAAATTCCTTCTCATTTGTCCTCCCTCTTCCTCCTATTTCCATTATATCATGGTTATTTTTTATCCCCTAGTCATTCACGACCTAGGGTTATGTTTTGGAATGATCTTTTATTGGATTTATATTCATTTAGTGATGTTCTTCATAGTTTTAGTGTTTATAAACCCACAACGGATGATTTCAGTTGCGCGTTTCAATTCCGCCAAGGATTTGAGGTAGTATTCCCATTGCACATGGCCTTTTTATTTAATATACATCTATTTCATAATGTTTTTATCTTTCTCATAATCTGAAAATTGTAATTTATTCTTTGGATAACTTGTTTGATGTGCTACGTAGTGGTTAAAACCTGGTTTTTGGTAAAGTGGTGTAGTTTTGTTAAAATGGTGCACACTGCGTGTTTGTTCAAATGATTTATTAGAATACACACTTGTTTTGTGGTTTTTTGAACATGGGTTAGTAGCTTTAATAAATTTATGGCATTAAATTGATGTTTTATTCCTTTTCGAGTGCTTTAAATGAACACTTTTGTTAAAAAAATACATGGCATGTGTTCGGTAAGTTTCCCAATTGGATTTTTTGTGTTGAGTATGGTTTAAAATTATTGGTTTGGCTTCATATTAATATTGGAATGGGAAACAAAATTTTATTGGGTTACTTATGTGTATTCCAAGAATTTTTTGGTTTTTAGAAAGATGGTTTATTGGTTTTAAGGTATTTTTACATGTGTTGCTAATGGAAGGCCCGTTCGGCACTTTTATAAAAAGGGTTGTGTAATGGAAAATAAATATGAATATTTTAAAGGTGGATACCAATGTTTTGAATCATAAAATTTTGTTTTCTTACATCATTACTAAATGTGGTATTTTTGGATTTAAAAAATGTGAGTTTGGTAAATATGTTTAATGGATTATTTGGCCTTCCCTAAAAATAAAGAATGGGTGTTTTACATGTATATTCCATGTTGCGTCAATTGGGATTGTTTTATGGTCCATTAAATTATTTTATTAATTATTTTCATGGCTGAAAAATATGGTTGGGTATGGGTTTTTTGTGCATTTATCTTTAAAATAGTGTTTTTGAATGAGTTTTATGTCCAAATCCTCATTACACTCCTTGATGTTGCTTTATGAAAATTTTTAGTGGTTTATTGATCTGTGAAAGAAATGTGAATCATTTTTGTGGGTTATTTTTGTGTTTATGGTTTGGGAATTTAATTTTCATATGGAAAGTGTATTTGATAATATTGGTAACTTGATTTAGCACTAAATGGAATCCTGAGTATCTAGGTGGGCGGACGTGTACTAGTACGCTAGTGATCTTGTGGGGTTTGGCCCCTGTTTCATATAGCAAGTTTAATGATGAAAACACTAACTAAACTATGATGATGATGTTTTTGGAGTACCACTAGGTTATGGGTATTTTCCCTACTAGTGGATCATGTTCTCAAGAACGGATATTTATAATTTTTACCATAACCGAGATACGAGGTACCTATGGCTCACAACTAACTAGCACCTAGGGGTTTTCCCGTGACTTGTTCTCATTGGCTATTTTGTACTCACCATCAACATATGATGTGCTTAGTTGATAAATTCAGAAGTCTGTGTGATTTATTTAAAATCTTTCATTCATTAAAGAAGCCCTCTTGAAAACTATTTTCATTTGGAAGTTGCACCTCTTTGAAAATTTTTACTAGAATTCTTGTTTATAAAACATGCAAGTTATATCTAGTAAAATTTTAATAACATGGGACCTCACTTAGAAAAAAACCCTTTACATCTTGTATTTAAAACATGAAGCTTATGTTTCTTTTATTTTAAAGGAACTGCATTACGAATAGAATATTGGGCAAACATACATACTTTTAATACTCACGCTTATTGTCTTCTTCTGTTTTTATCCCTTGTGAAGGTTTCGACTTGAGTTATATCACCATGGGAGAAGTGTGATCATTGTGTTGTAGAGTGATCAGTGGGGTCACCTGGAGTTAGTTGGTTATCAGTTTTGGTTAGTTGAGTTGTTTTAAGTTTCACTTTAATTTTCTTGTACAAATAATTTTCAGTTAAATTTTTATGTGAATTTATTTTTGATCATCCATTTCATTCTGTTGTTTGTTTAGTTGTTTATATTTGGGAGAAATCATTACCTTGTGTACTCTTTTTATGACCATGGTGCTTCTTTACATCTCGGGAGGATCGGGAATGCCTCTCGGGACTTGTCGCGGGCTGGCCTGGGGGACCGGTTCAGGGTCGACTCCGGTCGGTTCAGGAAAAAATGGTATCAAAGGAGGTTGGCTCTTAGTGGACCTTGATTTTTAGAGTTACCTTTTTATTTGTGAGATGTCTAGGTAGACGGAGTTGGATTTTTTGGACTTGAGGGGTAAGTTTAGGAAGAGTGTCGTAGACTCTTACTCATTCTGATCCTCCGGTCTCCACAGGAAATCTAGTTTTATTAGTTTCCTTTGTTCTTATTATTTTTTTTTTCTATTGGGATATGACAATTGGAGTATAACTAATTAAATCCATGAGCTTTATAGTCCTGGGATACCATGTGGAGCCAGGTCATGGTTCTAATAAGTCTCTTTGTGTTGGTGTTGTGGTTGACATATGGCTTCCAAACATATGGTCAAGTCACCCACTGACAGTAGTTCCCTTTTGAGGGTCTCTTGGACCTTTCTTGAATTCTGAATTTTTATTTTGAAGATCCTTCTGTGAGAATTGTGGAAATGGGTTTTAAAGTAAGGATTGGACTTTGAGTGGAAAAAATGGGTTTTCAAAAATTAAATATAATAATGCTTTTGTAAGGTTGTGTTTTTTTGGAAACAAATTATGGGGAGGAAGTGGGAATGATTTAACGGGGCTGGATTTTCCCTAATCTAAACTTGTGGTTTGTGGAAATAAAATTCTTTGAAAGTGTGAATAATTTTATGGTGATTCTAAATATGTGTTTTAAATGGGGTGTTTTTGGGATGTTTAAATGTTTTTAAATATGATAAATGTATTTTTGAAATTGGTTTTGAGCTATTGGTGTTTTCCTAGAAAGGGTATTGGTCTCAATGGCCATTAAATTATAAAAATATACCTTGCTGAATTTTAAAAAATGAGAAGGGGTTATTTGGAGTAGGTTTGTTGTTTTGAAGGTTGTTAAAAATGAGAAGGGGTAGGTTTTAAAAAAAAATGGTTCTTGATGAATTGTGGTTTTTTTTTGTGAAATCTTAAAAGGGTTTTTTACATGGTGTTTGGTGTTACATTGGAAGGTATATCATTTTTGGAATGATGTTGTTTTTTTAGACTTTGGTGTTTTCATGGGTGCTCACATGCATGGTTTTATTGATATCTAAAAGTATGGACTATATGGTATGGTGGTTGGGTGCCTAGGGTGGCATGGAAATGTGCATTTGAGTGAGACATGGTGAAACACCATTAGTGAATGTGAAAACCCACCAAGTTAGTTTGTTTTTAAAATGTGTTTTGAGCTAAAAAATTGTGGCATTTGTTTATAATCTGTTTGTTATGTGGCTAGTTTTTTATATTTCATAAAAGATTTGTTTATTCAGTATTCTTCCTTGTGATATATAAGTCATACTATTATTTTTCCCTGAGAATAGATCTTGTTGCTATCTCGGTTTTTGAGTAATGTTCAGTGGGTTTCTAAAGATGTATTGGATGTTGTGATGTGGCCATGGATAGTTCTCTGTTGGAAATATTTTATGTTGATCAACCTAAGTATTCAATTAAAATATTTAATCCACCTCTTCGGATGATTCCATGGCCCATTTTATGGAATATAGAGCTTTTGGGATTGATTTACATTGATTATATGTCGTGATAATTCTTTTGGACATAGTAGTTTTGTTCAGTGACGTTGATGTGTTTTGTCGTATTCCTTGTCCATTATTATCCTTGTTTAGAGTGAGAGAGAACATTGCTATGTATATTTGAGTTACTTTTTATATGAATCTTTTTTGTAGAGAAAGTGAGTGTTGTGGTGTGTTTTGATCCTTATCACCTAACTGTGGTGCAACAGATGCTTCAAGCATCAGGGCTCCAACCATCGGCCTCGGAGTGATGCTTTTCACACCATTAGGAAGTCGCTAGAGGTGTGGCGAGATCCAATAGGATCTTGCCTCCATCGTTGTTGTAATATAGTTTCTATGTCTATATTGTGATTCCTCATTAATTTTAATTTCCTCTTGTTGCAATGAGCGTGGTGGACTTACCCCTCACGTAGGGTCTATGGTTATGCCTTCTCAGATGTGAGATTCCGATCAATATCCCTGTGTGGACCACCAATGTGAATCATGTGTGATATTCATATTATCTATACATAGATGGAGGGTTTTGGGTGGTTTCTATATTTCTTTTTTGGTTTTAGTGGCCTAATGATTGGGTCCCCATCCCTCCCTTCCCCGATTGGAGGGGGTTTTGATCCATGCCGAATGTGTTGGCCCAGTTCTTGTACCCTCTGTTCAAGAGTGGGTGTTTTAAATGTTAATATTATAACCCTATTAACATGGGTTGGTAGGTTTTCATGGGTGTTTTTTGGTGGACTTGTGTAAGTGATTTTCAATTCTAATTAATGTTGAATTATGGTATGTTCGTTTCAAGTTGAGTTATAATGGTGGGAGACCCACCACGGGTCTTGTAGATTTTTCCTCCCAAGAACTTGACTAGTGCTAGTTGTTTATTAATGGTAGGGAGTCCATTCTATACTCCCCTATAATCTTTGTTTTTTCATGAGTGCTCTTTTTTTGGGTGATTGTTTGGTTCATTGGGAAAAGTCCCACCAATCGGGTTCTTGGTTTGGTTGTCGAGGTAGTGACTCAGTCTTTCGGTTGATTCTCAGGAAGTACTTGAGAGTTGGTGTTATGGTTGAGGTAAGAGGATTAAGTTACATTAATGGTGGATGGTGTGTCATTGTATTCAGAGGCTGGACCTTATTGATAAGGAATCCATAGGTTTTGATCAATCAGTGGGAATGTGTTGTGGCTTTCTGGGGGAATAAAACATTAATGGTGGGAGAATTGTCACACCTTGTGTTTCATGTATTTGTTTTGATCTGGTTCTTTGGAAATACTGATAATTTTATTTGGTCTTGGGTGATATTAATGTTGAGTTTTGAAGTTTCATCTATTTCTAATCACCTTACTTTGGGTGCCCCATTTCTTGTTTGGGAGTTTTTAAAAAAAGGGTGGTTACTTCATGATTTGGGCCAAACCATGAGCCCATTTCTAGATTTAAAAGAAAATTTTGTTTTTTTAATAACTCCTTTGTTATTCCAAATTTTGTACCCATTACACTTATTACGTTTCGTGCCCTGATATATTCAAACCACCATATACTTTTTTACCCCTTAATAATTCATAAAAATGGTGAGTTGGGGTTACTTATTTAGGTATTGGGCCAGCCCGTGGGCCCATTTCCAATTTTAAAAAAATATATTGTTTCTTTTATATCTTATTCATTGTTTAATAATTTTCAGTGAATCAACCTCCCACTCGAATTCAAAATCTCTCACCTCACCACCATTATTGAATTTTCCTCTTTGGAGCTCATTTTCATCACATATTAGGGAGAACGTTCTAAGGGTTCTACAAATCATCCAGATTTGAGATGGTAAACCATTTCATCCATAAATCATTAATTTATTATTATCCCCCCCCATTTTGTTTCCCCTGGTTGTTCTACCATTTTGCAAGCCATCTAGAGGGGTGTGAATCACCTATCATGGTCTCTCACCCTCCCAATGGATTAACTGCCTCACCTCGCTCAACAATCTCAACTTCATTGCTACACACACCTTCCGTGAAGCAAAAAAGATTTCCGACAGTCTCTCCAACACGGGAGTCTCTCGTGAGATCACATGGAGGAATGATCTCCCTCCGGATTTGATTCCTTTTTTTATTGGATATTCTATAAAATTTCCCTCATTTCGACTCATGTAATTTGTATTCTCCTTTTGTTTGAATAAATTACAGGGTTCTGGTCATAAACCATAACTCATCCCCCCCCCCAAAAAAAACCTAGGGTTGTGTTTTTAAATGATTTTTGATGGATTTTATATTCATTTGTGGATGTTATTCATAGTTTTTGGGTTTATAAACTCGTGACCGGTGATTTCAGTTGTGTGTTTCCATTCTACCAAGTATTTAAGGTAGTTTTCTCATTGAACTTGACCTTTTTATTTAAAATCCATCTACTTCATTATATTTTAATCTTTTTAATTATCTGAAAATTGTAATTTATGCTTTGGATAAATTGTTTGGCGTGCCATGTAGCCGTTAAAACCTTGTTTTTGGAAAAGTGGTGTAGTTTTGATAAAATGGTGCACACTGCGTGTTTGTCCAAATGATTTATTATCTTTTTCACCTGGTTTGTAGTATTTTGAACATGGGTATGTAGATTGAATAGATTTATGGAATTCCATTTTCGTTTTATTCCTTTTCTAGTGCTTAAAATGAATTATTGTGTTAAAAAAATACATGCCATGTGTTTGGTATATTTTCCAGTTGGATTTTATGTGTTGATTGTGGTTTAAAACAATTAGTTTGTCTTTATAATAATATTGGAAGTGTTAAATGAAATTTTATTGGGTTTCTTATGTGTATTCCAAGTATATTTTGGTTTTTATAAAGGTGGTGTATTGGTTTAAAGGTAATTTGACATCTATTGCTAATGGAAGGTCTGTTTGGCACTTTTAAAAAAGGGTGGTGTAATGGAAATTTTTTTTGAATATTTTCTAGGTAGGTACAAATTTGTTGAATCATAAAATGGTGTATTCTCACTTCCTTATTAAATTTTTTATTTGTGTCATTGAAAAATGTTGGTTTGGTAAAAATGTTTAAAGGCTCGTTCGGCCTTTCCTAAAAAATGAAGAATGAGTGTTTTACTTGTATATACCATGTTGTGTCAATTGGGTATGTTTTATGGTCCATAAAATGATTTAATTAAATTTTTCTAGGGATTAAAAATATGTTTGGGTATGTTTTTGTTGGGCATTTATCCTTAAAATAGTGTTTTTGAATGAGTTTTATGTGTAAAGACTCAATACACTCTTTGAAATGGTTTTATGAAAAATTTTAGTGGTTTATTGATCTGTGGAAGAAATGTGGGGCATGTTTGTGGGTTTTTGTGTGTGTTTATGGTTTGGAAATTGAATATTCATGTGGAATTTGTATTTGATAATATATGTAACTTTATTGAGAAGTAAAGCGAATCCCAAGTATCTAGGTGGGCAGGCATGAACAAGTATGCTTGTGATCCTGTGGGGTTTGACCCCTATTTTACATAGCAGGTTTGACAATGACAACATTAACTAAAATATGATGATGAATTTGTTAGAGGACAACTATGTTATGGGTATTCTCCCTACCAGTGGCTCATTTTCATGAGAATAGATATTTTTTATGGTTACCTTCACTGAGATATGAGGTACCTAGAGATCACCACTAACTAGTACCTAGGGGTGTTCCCATGACTTGTGCTCATTGGATATTCTATACTCACCATTAGCTTATAGTGTTTTTGGTTGGTAAATTAATTATCATGTGTGATTTATTTAAAATTGTACGTTCTTTAATGAATCCCTCTTGAGAAATATTTTCATTTTGATGTTTCACCTCTTTGAAATTTATTTCTAGAATTCTTGTTTATAAAACATGCATGTTTTTATGGTAATTTTTTATAGAATGAGGCCTCATTTGGAAAACACACCTGTATATCTTGTATTTAAAAATTTAAATTGTTGTTTCTTTTAATTTATTGTAAGTGCATTGGGAATAGAATATCGGGCTAACCTATAGAGTTTTAATACCCACGCCTATAGTCTTCTTTTGTTTTTAGCCCTTGTATAGGATTTAGCTTAATTTTGATGGCCTTGGGAGATGCATGATCATTTTGTTGGAGAGTGACCATCGGGGTCACATGGAGTTAGTTGGTTATCAGGTTTGGCCATTTGAGTTATTGGTTTTGTTGTACTATCGGTTTCTTGAAAAAAAAATGTTTAGTTCAATTATTATTTAAATGTATTTTGGACTGTCCATTTCTTTCCTCTGTTTGTTTGATTCTTTATATTTGGGACAAATAATTCCCTTGTGTACTATATTGATTCTCTCGGTGCTTGTCTCCTTCCCGAGAGGATTGAGAATGCCTATCAGGACCTGTCGTGGGCTGGCCTGGGGGACTGGTTCAGGGTCGACTCGGGCTGGTTCATGACACTAATAAAGTCTATATGTTAAATAATATATTGGGATTCTATCAGGAAACTATAGTTCTCAGCATATCTAGATCAATAGATACTTATTCCTCTAAGATGATGTGACTCAGGAAGTGAACCTTATTAATCTAAATGTAGCATTTGGTGATATTATCATATTTTTGTTGCTCTTAATTATATTCAATATGATATCAATATGTTTTAAATGGATGTGTCGAGTACAAGAATGCAAATTTATTTCATCCAAGAAGACTTCCCTGAAATAATCTAGATAAGGGTGGATAATCCAATTCATTATAGCTATGAAGACTATGAGTGCACTCTTGATATTGGGAGATATTACCAAACACTTGTATAATCCATATATACCATGGAATTATATACATGGTTTGTATAATGGTCTAACATGTACCTGGTGATTTCCCAACCTCAAATCAATCTTTGATAAACATGTACTCCTTCGAGATAGTCAATGAGGTCGTCTATACAAGGTAAAGGATATCATTTCTTCACTATAAACTGATTGAACCTCCAGTAATCCACACAGAGCCTAAGGTTTCCATCCACCTTATTTGTGAAAAGGATAGGTTAACCCAATGGTAAAGTAATGGTTCATATATAACCCTTAGCATCCACGTACTCTAGCTTCTTCTTGAGTTCCTGAAGCTTAGTATGTTCAATCCTATAAGAAGGAATATATCTAGCTCAATAGTAAACTCTACCTATCTCTCAGGTGGTAGTCTAAATAAATCATTAGGGATGACATCTCTAAAACTATCCCCTACAGTATGGAAAACTATAACCCATATTCCCTGATCACTCATAAAAATACTATAAATCTAGGCTATCACTAGGCCCATCCCTTAATTCTATGGTCCATCTCAACTGTACTGGACATATCATTCTCCCTTATGAATATAGGTACCTCCCTCAAGTGATGTGAAAGAAACAGTACAGTGATATCAATCAACATGAGCATGATGTGTTACTAACAAGTCCATCATGAGTATGATTTTGAATCCAATCATCTTGATGAAAAGTGGGTTCCATGTAGTAAGATAACCACTTATCTCAAAAGGAAATTCCATGAATCGACATACACTCTAATATTAGATCCTCAATGGTGTGTCTGTATTTTTTGTAACATATAAGCAATCTACCTATTTTCTCATGATTTCCATAATTCCCATAGATATAAAATATTTTCAAGAATCAGTGTAAAATAAAGTATCCACTAAAGTAGACTCTACTAGAATAGTAAATCAAATGGGATAAGTCCTAATGATCTGCTCCTACGGTACACGTCACACTTAATATAACTATCCTGATCTATGACCCTAAGGTATTTACTGATTTACCTAAGCAGGCCAGCTCTACTAGCAATGCATCTCATATTACTGGATTTCATATACACTTCTACCTTTTTGGCCAGATTGGTCGATAGTAGTCCATATCCCTCCCAAACATGGAGCTACTGATACTTCAAATGAATGTGGAGTCAGTGAGGATCTTTCTCACCATGAACGATATTTAATTTTCTACGAAAACAGTAAAGATGACTCATTTTACCCCAATCTCAACACTCAATTGTATCCTTGTTAAAATTGGGCTTCTTATAGCTCATTCTACAACACTGGTGACACACCACATAACTGTTGGTGTATGTTGTTTGACTACCACTACCTCTATGAGGAGGCCTAAGAAGATGATTCGTACCACTAGATGAACCACTTCTCTATCTTGGTAATGAACCATCCTACCATAAACCATCCAATTTCCATAGGTTCCTCTTGGCTATGAGGGCTTGGATCACTATTTCTGAAATGGAATCGAAATAAAAAATATTCCCTAATGATCAGATAGGATTAAAAATCCTATTTTTTCAAAAGGTCTTGTTTTTTTAAACACATTACCAGAAATATTTGGTGCAAAGAACTAAATATTATTGATATGAGATGAATACTCCATCACTGAAATAACACCCTATTATAGGTTCATAAAATCCCAAGTGTAGCCAACTCTTAACTTATATGGAAATAATTAATAATAGAAGCCCATTTAGAAGTCCCTATATATCATATCCTGATGCAGATCTAACTGGGTAATCATATCCAAACAAAAATTTATATACTCACAATGAATATAATTCACAAGAATTACCCTTTTATATAGAGGCTTATCTAAATGATCTAAGATGGATAACATGGCTTCTAGCCATGAATCAGTAGCATGAGGACCACCTTTCCCCAATAAGGTAGGTGGGTGATGCTATTGGAATTGTAACGAAAGCTTTGTCATTATAGATACAGGTTATGGGGATCCCTATATAGTCTTTACTAGTCACATGAAACCCTCATTGAACTGACCATAAATACCCATATTATTAATATAAGAAGGTGATGTAGGAGGCACCACAAGTGGTAATACATATGGATTAGGTCCCAATACCTATAGAGCATGGTCATCACCACCTTCCTAAAATATTTCCATAAGATTTCATGGTAAAATATATATACAATTCCAAATTCACACCTCAGTGTAGAAATTGATAACATAATAGATCTCAAGATACAAGAAAAGGACTGTAGAATATCCTTACTACATAAGATTCAACTCATTTGACTATTCCTAAAACCACATCTAGGTGACTTAGAATATTATAAATGATCATAATAGAAACTCTATACTTCCCAATACTAAGTTCATCTCAGGGTTAAGGTATCACTTCACATGGGAAAGGTCCCTGTATATGGAGTATCGATTATAAGGTATAGAGTAAAACCCCCTTTAAGATGTAATTGACATCCCCATTTAATGGTAACCATTTTATTTAAGAAATTAAATCCATTTATGTTTTTAGTTATTTATATGTATATTTTTATCAAGGTCCAATTAGATGAGTCACCATTCCAATGTTATAAAGGCATAATCCTTATAAGTTGTAATTGGCACATCATGTAGCTACAACATTTCCCTTACATTTGGTATCAGGATAAAACATGTTGTATAAAATTATTTGATTATATGAATCACCTTTCCTAGTTTGTAGATTTAAATTATTCATAAATTACGATTATATTTAATTTAATCAAAATCAACTAATGTTTCCTCCCACGTGACATATTTTCCATGGAACAAACATGGCTTGATTGGTCAATTAAGGTGACACCATCGACCTATACAGGAAACCACTATTTAGGTTGATGTAGATGCTCTAATTAATCCAATTATTATATCCCTACAAGAAACCATAACATATTCCTGGATATTATAGAAAAGACACCAATAATATTATACATGAAAGACACCCAATAATATGAATATGTCATGAAATATACTTGACATTTTAATCGTCAGATGACTACTATGATGCGTGATTAGTAACCCCTTTCCTTACTAGACGAAGGGGAAAATAAATCCACTATAGTAATGAAAATAACAAAACTAAAAATCATATGTGTCACTAAATAGTGAAACCAATAAAACTTTAATAGAAAAAAACCTAAATATCAATTCCCTTCCTAGGTAATTTGGTTTTTCCTTGTACATAGGTTAACTACTTTTAGGAACAGGCTCATTAACATATTTTGACACATTAATTGTCTATTTTATAGTAACCCAAATAGTAATATAAATTTTAAAAAATGATCAAATACCTCTTTGAAAAATCCTAGGTTTGGTCCACTCAAAATTAACCAAACTAGGCTGTCCATATGGCCTCAAGTGTTCCACACTGTATACTAAAGGTTCTTAACTAACAGCGAAGGTCTATGATGGTATAGTAGGAAGAATATAACCTCATGATCAGATTATAGTTAAATGGTTCAAATTGATAGTAAGAAGTGTAAATAGTATAATAAATGAAATGTAAGGGCATAATTTATCCAGATATAATAAACATGAAGAATCATAATCAATATCATATAAAAAATAATTTCATGTATATATGTTATACAAAATGGGAATACATGTAATTAGATAAACATACATATATAACATGTTATAAAAAATCACAAAAAATCAAAATCTATCACCTATATAATCACGAGAAAAATATTGGTCCTCTCCACCTATAATGCATACTAGTACCGAAAATAAGACATCAAATGTTGGACACTTCCCTTTTTCCCTACCAGCATCCACGAAGTTTACTTCAATATTAATTGATGGACCAAATAGGGGTTGAGGTAAATTCAGTAGGCCACCAACAATGTTGTCTAGAACTATCTAGTGTATTCATATAAAATGATAATTATGATGGTAATAATCAATGTATAATATTAAATAAAAAATCACATTGGTCAAGGTTCCTCATGGGACACCTGACCGATACTACATGCTTTGTCTTAAGATGGAATATCTTTGAACATATGACACAATATATTTATGTATGTAAATATAAATATGTGGTTGTATATATACCTCATATATGTATGACCATATATCTGTGTGTGTGGGTGTATATATACATAAATACTAGCCCAAACCCGAGGTGAATACCCAAGGAGTCCATGAATAATCATAAGAGGTTCCGTAATTCTCATTACATATGTTCTTAGGAAGAGGTATAACTAGGATGACATATATGTAAATCATAGATTGAATCTAATAAAGTTCTTTGAAAAGAAT
Organism: Viscum album; assembly: GCA_963277665.1. Lineage (NCBI taxonomy): Eukaryota > Viridiplantae > Streptophyta > Magnoliopsida > Santalales > Viscaceae > Viscum > Viscum album. The sequence continues at coordinate 1,519,480,729 of OY728153.1, forward strand.
TTTTTTTCAATTAATTTAATTAATTTGAATCCTAATTCCATCCAAGGCATTATGTATATGAAACCATGTTATCGCTCTAGGTATACTATACAAACCCATCACCACAGGTGTCTTTCCAAGGCATTTCATAAAAGAGCACAAGTGTCATTGAGGGCTTGGTATAAAGGTATAACCCTATATTCCCTTCCACGATATACCATAAAGGGTGTAGGTATCACTTATGGAATAGGGTGGTAGAATTTCATTCCAATCCCATCCAAGGAAATCCAATTAGGGAACTAGGTATCACTCATTGGGTAATATAAAGGCATCAACCCAGTGACCTTGTCCAAGGCATTCTATGTAAGAACCCATGTAACAATATCACTGTGTTATAATTCATTTATGATCTTTTAATTATTATTCTCAATGATCCCATCCAATGTATTCATAATCAAAACCATTTTATCACTCTCAACATGGAATACGAGATGTATATGGATAGCATTTAATCTATATCATTAAAAATTTCGCTTAAAAAATTTGGATAAGTTATCGCATAAGGGTAACTCAAGCTATACAAAAGAAATTTCAACATCCTACAAAAATTATCTACCATTCCCCCTTTGGTTTAAATCAAATTAAATTTCATTTATAGGGGATAACTCAAAACTTCTCAATTAGTGGATTAATTTAATTTCATAGTGTATGACTTATGACCTTTAAAAGCAACAAACACTAAGGGGTGACTTGAATCAAGGTAGAAATCATCCAATGATAAATTTTGGTTACTATGAATCCTTTAAAAATTGATATATCATTTCATTTAGTTAATTTAACATAAATTAGGCATCACATGTAATGTGTGGTGTGTGGAACAACAACACATAAAATAAACATCAAAACAATAGGAAAAAAGAACTAGACCATAAACCTTTTATGTGGAGTACTCTCCTCATCTATTATTGTCCTTTTAAATTGGGATATATTTTTTGGAATGGAAAAAATAGACAAATTCCATGAAAATATGGTATATTATCTTGCACTGATTTAATACTTCATATGTCAAGATAAACAGAGGAAGGGTGGAAGAATATTAAATATCTTACCATTAGCTATGTAATGAAATTGATGGTGAAAGAATCTGACACCGTATGAGGGATGGGGATCAAAAAAAGGTTAAAATACATGGTATAGATTCCAATGGAGGAGTTGAGGTGATGCATGCTTTGGGTGAAGAAAAGTAGGGTTAAAACATTAAATAAGTCATGGGAGAATGGTAATTTCATCCATTTTTTAAGGGGGAACGGTTTGGATGCATGGTTTGGCCAAAATGTTCTCTAATATTGTACACCCACTGCCTAAGTGAAACTAATTGTCCATTCTTGGTTCATGTTTTAGGAAAACTTATCACTGCCCACATACCCCTCCAAATACACTCTATAGTACCCCATACAGATTACCCAAACAAAGATGCCTTAGGTGCACGATTTAAACAAACAGTGTGCCTAGTCTATTAACCCCAAAACTTGGAGCTCCGAGCTCTAAATGAGCCCCGTATGCTCTTGAAATCTCCCTTAATATCTTATTACATGCCATAAGGATAAAAATTTCAAATTTTAAAATTAAAGGACTCATACCTCATAAAATAATATGGGATCTTACAAGAATTATGAGACTTATTATCCCACTAAAATATCACCCCTTTCCTAGTCAAATCCATAAGGGGAAATCTACCTCAGGAAGTATCAAACAAAAAATCTATAATACCCAGCCAATCCTAGAGATATAAAGATCTAAAACAAATTCTTAGGCTACTCCCAAGACATGGTTGTTTGAACATTTTCTGGATCCACTAAAACTTCTGCCTTTGAAATCATGTGGTCCAAAAAATTCACTTATTGAGTCAAAAAATGTAACTCTTATAACATAGTATATAGAAAGCGATCCATCAAAACACCCAAAACAACACCAAAATGTTCAACATTCTCCTACTTTATCTTATAATACACTAATATGTCATCTATAAATGCAACCATGAAGGAGTTTGAAAAGTTATGGATGATCCTGTTCATTAAATCCATAAAAATGGAAAGAGAATTTTTATGACCAAATGGAATGTCCAAAATCTAAAAATTATTATAATTACTTCAAAAAGTAGTATTTAGAACATCCTATCCCTAGAACCTCAATTAGAGGTACACTGATTGCATTTCGATCACGAAAAACCAACAAGCCCCTCTGAGCTGATCAGAGAGATTACTAATTTTGGGGAACATGCATTTATTTGTTATGGTCACCATGTTAATGTCATGATAGACTATGAAAACTTAGAGGATTCCATCAACCTTATTTGAAAATAGCACTAGAGAATCCCACAATGATGCACTGGGAGATATAAGTACCTATCCCTCATGATCCTATAGCTGGACTTTCATCTGTTTCAGCTTGATCAGATCCATCATGTAAGATGGTAGGGAAATCAGCCTCTTCCTAAGTTAAAGATCGGTATAAAACATAAAATCTCAATACGTTGGAAACCCTTATAAATCTATATAAAAACGTATGGGTACAAGTGTATTACCATTAAAATATTTTGACCACACTCTTCTCATTAACATCAAAAAAAAATTGGACAACTAGCATGATATCAACCCAAAATTTGATGCAACTAGCCCAAAATTCCATGATCACATATCCCAATCATCCTAGAAGATGTGAGTGCTCTGGATAGGAGTAAGGAACTAGACCATTCAGTGATAATAGTTGACTATCTGCATGAATCTGATCAACCAATCCATGTTGATAATAAGATGAAAAACATATTTTCCAAAACAATGAAGTCCCATATTAATTCCTCACCAGCAACCAAAATACAACACTCAGGGAACCTAAATCCTTTATCATTATTCCCCACCAATGAGGTTATAATGTACATCAAATATAGAATCAACTCATATCTCATACCCAAAGAATCAATAATTTTAAAAATAAAATAAAAAATGAGGTGCACTAGTGTCAAAAAAACCAATTACATAAAAGAAAATATAATTTCCATACCTCTAAATGTGGTCATCCAAGAATCTTAGCCCTATGGAATATCTACTATTACATGAAGATTCCCTATATTATATCCTCAATGAGTCTTATTTCTTTTTTGAGAATATCCCTTACAACGAGGGAATATCCTCTACCTTGAAGTAATATGACATCACCTAAGATCCCTTCAACGATATGGATCCCACACTGCCCCCATGAAGATAATAGACAGAAGCATTGTATATGGACCAGACATCCATCCTGGTGGCACAACCTAAGGGACTCTATGAAATTAGGAATGGTGTGTCTATCCTTCCTTAAATGATAATAAACAATGAGATTATACTTGGAAGAATCCATAGGAGTTGAAACTGACAAATGTTGGACACTCTTTCCACTACCCCACTGAGACTCATCCTTATTCCACTTCTAACATGACTAATAACTCTAGCATCCACCCACAAAAATACCAACAATGAGACCAGTATTTATAAAAAAAATCAACCTATTCCATAGATACATTTTCAACCACCTATGAAAAAGTTGTTAGAAATAGAATAATAGGCATAGAACATATCTCTAACCTCAAGACTATCTTGAAACTAGAATTATTGAGGTATTATTTCCTGAGGAGATCCTTATTTAGGTGCACTAAATTAGTAAAATAGGTAACATGCTCCATCTATAAATGGTATCCTTGGTCTAACTTCTAGAACTCAATGCCCTTTTCTTCCCTCAAGGTCTCTATGTATAACTTCCAATTAAAATCCACCTTGAATGTGGACTATTTATGAACCACATGCCTCCCCAAAAGCACCATTGACCCCCACCACTTCCTACCCGTCCCTTACAGAATATACATGGAGTTTCCCACTTTTGAGGTTTTAAGGGTGTTCAAAAACTCGATGACGCACTCGATATGATCAAACCAACCCTCATTATTATTCGGTCCCCTATCACTATGGTAAACTAGTGTGTTTTGAATCATAAAATCCTAATCACAGTCCATAATCCATGACTTCTCATAGCCATCTACTTGACCCAATAATTAAATCATATGAATCACTGAATCCACCAATGCCAGTTCAAGGGGAGGGTTTTACTTTTAAGTATTCTCCACAACACCCTATATACACTTATATAAGCTTCTTATGAAATTCATTGTCTACAGGACATAAAAAAGAATCTTCATCAATCATAATTCATCCTTAGACTATATAAAAAGAACCAAATGAAACCTCTATCATGGGTATCAACAAGTAACACTAGAATCATAAGAAACTCTGAATGATAAAGGTTGAAAAACATAAAAAATATTACCAATTTTACACTATGAATGGTTTGGATAAATGGTTAGAAAACCCATGTGCCAACTATGTGGGTGCTGGTGGAGTTGGTAAGAAATGTCACATGATCTATGAATGGTTTCTACTAAACTTACTCATTAACCATGACCCACATCCAAACCTCCATATTTTACCTCCAAAACTCCAATAACCCCTAGGCTCATGCTGGGACTCAACACCAATTGGGAAATTACTCAAAATATCATAAAAAACCCATAATAATTCTCAAATAATACCCAAAATCCCAGACCACCCATGGAAACTCAATGTTTGACACAAAAAAGATCTTTCTTGGCACTCCCCTATTCCCACCTCTTGATTCCCAACAGTTCTAGTGAATTCTACCACTGAATACCAAATTAATATTTTCTCTAATACTATTTTTAATGGACCAACCAAGGTTGAACCTACCTATTAACTAATCTATCCCATCACATGGCCCAAATCACATTCATAATCTCAATGGGCCAGCGACAAGCACCGAGCATAAATAATAATAACTTAGGAACGATTTCAACCATGGTAAACTAGTTTGTCCCATACATGAAATAGTACAACAACACCAATATCCTCAGAATAAATGATCATAAAAAAAGAATATATAGAAACACAACATATGAAGATAAAATATCATAAACCTTAACAAGACTCATATATATGCATTCCATAACAGAGAATATATACAAGACATATCAAGTTAAAATCAAAAAACTAAAATGAATGGGTATATTGGGTAAAAAGGCCTATACATATGTCCCAACAGATAAAAAATTTCAAAATGACTCCATAAGATCCAATCCTAGAAAGACAACATCTCCTCCAAAAAATGATGGATGTCGGTAATCAAGAAGAGAAAATCAGGTATAAGGTTCCCTTACCTATACCTATTTCCTACAAAAAAATCTAAATAGGTATAAAGGCATATATAGGGTGTGAGAGAAAAATCATATTAAGATTCTCCCATGAATGTATTTAATGTTTTACCCAGGAAAACCAATAAACTAGTTTGAAAAAACTTTTCAGAACTAAATCACTTCAAAAAAATTCAAATTTCAATAAACCTTAGAAATCCCTTTTGTTTTTCATTAAAAAAGATAATTTTCAAAAAAAAAACCAAAACACTCAAATAGATAAACAAGTGTACAATGCATAATATACTAATTTTATCCAACAAGGAATAAAAAATAATGGGCATAACATCAACATCACATAACCTTATAAATGAAAAATAGGCATAACATATATCATCACATCAAACATCGAACTAATAAAATGAATAAATCATATAAACCGATTTGGTATGAGTGATTCAATACTTGGGATCTATACTCAAGGGTGTAATGTGATTGAGTTAAAATAAAGTATGTTATCTAGTCAAGAACAGTGGAATCTCTCATGGTATTCATAGTACCCAACTCCAAGAGCTCTCATAGTATCTCAAAAACCAAATAAAATATGTCACAATCTTCCTACCCAAATGATCTCGTGGTCCCTTAGAATCCAAAATGGAATCTCTCAAATTCATGCTCCCTAAAGGATCTCATTGTCACTATAAATACTCTAATTGAAACTTGGGTTAACCTATGTGTTACTGTATGAAAACATAACCTCAAGTAAGTTTAAAACAATCAAAATCCGCTTTAGAAATCATTTCCAGAATCTAACATTCCCATTATAATAAAACACCTTCTTATAAGGTTAATCGATTTCTAAAATTATTTTATAAATCCATTTAAATCCATAAAACCTATATTCACCATTTAATTAAACACTTTGCATGCACACATACACCCCCCATTTGGAGAACATTATTTAAACACCCAAATTATGAAAATAATCCACGAATCACATCAAACATGGAATAAACATCAAACATAAATCATTTAAAGGGAAATTCAAACAACCCAAACCAATAAATATTATAAATTTAATGTTAATCCATGGAAAAACCCCTTTTAATGAGACACCTACCTTAGAAATGATTCAAAGATCATCACCTTTAATGAAAACCACTCAGAATCGGATGATCAAGGCCTCACACACCCAAGACACATGAAAAAAAACCATTCCACTAGTACATAACCTATATTCTTCCAACACCCAATCTAGGGTTACAAATCTCTATGAAAATTTCATAAAAAATTGAAGAAGGGGGAAAGGAGAAGAAACCAATAATATTTGGACTCACCTCCACCCAAAACACTGAAATCCAAGAGGAGTCCACCACCAAAAAAGAGGAAAAGGTCTACCACAAATTATAAGGGGATTCTCATATGGGGATGGAAAATAAGGATCAAAATCATTAAAAATGATAGGGTAAAATTAAAATTTACAAAAATTTGGGTGACCTGGATAGGCCACACAATTTTTCACCATATTAGGAAAACCATTTTGGGACCATGTGGGGATACTGTATCCCCAAAAATCCTAGATGCACAATTACTATTGGGAAACACATGTTTTGAAAAACTATACTAAAACTATGAAAAACACCACTAATACCCTCTATACCCTCTCACATAGTTATCTTCATAGTCTGAAAAATGTTGCGCTAAATATGCACCCAATTATAACTTCCCAAAAGTTTCATTTTTGACCCCCAACACCTAAGAACTCTAATAAATATTCAAAAGGTAAATAAAAATAAATTATATACCATTGACATGGAGGTCTTCATAATATATGACTTATATTCAACACAAAATACATCCATCAACAAAAACATTTGATATAATCAAAGAAAAAAAAACTTGAAATGTTTTTTTTACATTTATTCTATCAAGGATTTCCTCTCAAATATTCAAAGTCTGTTATCAATTTATAATATGTGTTCTTATCACTAACACTTCAATTAGACCTTGATAATACTTGGGTTATAAATATTCTATTTATTGTCTGATTCTTGTTGAACCGTTGTACATGAAATTCAATATTCATTAATATAATACTTAGATGTAATTTGATATTCAATTATAAATTCAAATCATGAAACAATAACACTTACATCTCTTGATAAAACTTCCAAAATAACTACATCTCTACCAACACAAATTTTTTTTACAATAATTAACAACATTTAAATACCTTTTGAGAGGGGACCATTACACTTTCCCTAAGATGATGAATATGGTGAGTCACTATAGACAACTATTTTTACTTTATATATCAATTTTGAATCTATATTCATATATAAATTTACTTTGATAGAGTCAAATTTATATTTAGAATATTTGGTCTTGTTCTATTATTTATAGCTCCAAAGAGATTCCTTTTCTCCTTGGGGTTTCCTTGCATCATGAATCTTTTGAAAAATATGAGTGTGAACGTTTCATCTAAAAACTATCTCTACAAAATATTTATCCATTAATGTAATATTATGTTTCAAAAAATATTCCATTCCTTAGTAAACTTATTTTATATGAGATTTAATAGTTTCAGTATTATGTGATCTACTTTCTCTCTTCAAAATCTAATTATTATCTTTGTAAGTAATTTTTTGTTAAACAATGAATTTGGAAATCCTTTTAAAGATACCATCAGCTAGGAGATCTTTCTAAACCCTTGAATGAAATATATTTCAAAATATAATAGAATAGTCATTAAATATAACCTTTTTTTCTCTTTATATTCAAGCTAAAATTATCCAAATATTTCCACTAGGTACACAGTTAGCATGGTAAGAATTATCCGAATGATATTCAGTCAATTATGTTTTGTGATTAGTAACTCAATTTTTCAAAATATTCCATTAATTTCATATAATTTAAATTATTTAAATTCTTAAAAACAAAATTTGGAAATATGATCATGCCTTACATTGTCAAAGTAAATGTATAAATACCTTCTACAAGAACTCATATATTTATCCTTACTTCTTATAGATACTTTCTTGAATATGTTTCCAATCCCCCCATTGTTTTCCCTTTTCATGGGAGTTACCATAGCTGTATTCTTCTCATACATTGGAGGGGTTCCATCATGGCCACAGATAAATTTTACATTCGAACACAATATTTTTGACATAGAAATTCTTTGGGGATTCTCCACCAATATGGAATAATTTATCTTTATCTCCCTATCACCTATCAAAGTATAGTCAAATAACAAGTTAAAAACATCATTTAACATAGGATTAACCTTGGAATTTAATAGTTCCCCACTATTCATGATCGATATTAACTCCTTAAATAGTAACTAGATCTTCTTTATTCTTATCTCTAGATAAAAAATTTATATTCCTTGAGAATTTTACAATTAATAATATCATCCTCCATTTTATAGGAAATATTTTACATTATAAAACAATGAACATTTATCTTGGTTTTCATTTGAGAAATGGATTCCTTATAGATTACATTCTATTACTTTATCCTTTATGTTTCCTCAACTAATTCTGGAAGTTTAATAGTATTTTATTCATTGTTATCCTTCAGGTTGTGAAATTATTTTTATTCAAGGAATTTTTCCTTGGAACCATTTTTGAAATTATATATTCTTTAAATAATCTCCTACAATTATTTATCCTGGGAGTCATTATTTTCACTTAAATCAGTATCCACTTAATCTAGTCTCTTGTCAAGGCCTTTTAACTCATCAAGTTTAATTTCCATCACTTTTACATGGATATCTAGATACTAATTCTCCTCTTTCAACTTGATGTTTTCTTCTAAAAACATATAATCTATATATTTTGATATATGGATAATATCCATGTTTGGACTAATTGATATCTCAACGTTATTATTGAATTAACCATGGGATTTTAGGTTTCTCAATCTAATCATACAATATCATTGAAATCATTATTATATTCATAGTCAAAACCATTCGTACCTTGAATTTGAACCCTATAAGAATCCCCCATTAGAATCATAATTATTTCAAAAACTATTCCATTATATTAAATCCCTTTGGAGTTTTTATTCTTATTAAAATTCATTCTTTATCTATCGAAACTATAGAATGTAAGGGTATAATATACTTCAACTCAAAAAACCAGTGAGATTAATTAAAAATGAAATAAATATATTAAAAAACCTATGCACAAATACCACTTATTATTCTCATAATGGAATTTGGTGAGAGATAACATAGGAGGTGAATCAGGATATGGAATTCTTACTACTTAAACTATTTTTCCACAAATATGCACTACCTTAAATGATCTTGAAGACATTACTTGTAGGGTTTCCCCTCAGTTATTTTTTATGATATTATGATTTCTACCATTCTTGTATTTATCCTTTATTCAGTTTAATCAATTATGCTTAACCCACATATAAAAATCATGTCATATTGATTGGAAACAACCAAGAACACATTATACTATGGTTTTTACTTGGTTTACCTACACAAGTATAATCTAAAAAGCAATAAATCCACAATGTATTGATTCATGAGAATCCACTAAACACTTTTTTAGAGGTGGTTTTAGGAAATATTTCAGGTTAATCCCCTTAAAATGTTTAGGGACAAATCAATACTTCCCAATGATAACTTCCCTCAATTCCTCTCTTTCATTTACTAACCTAGAAAGTGATTATCACTTAGACATGAAGACTAACATAGAAATACCTCACTATTTCAGATGCAATGACTGTAGATTAGAGCCATTTTTCTTTAAACTCATCCTTCGTAGGTTTATTGTGAATATAACCATGAAGAAACCATTAATTTCTATAAGTTACCATGGAAACTCCTTTTTTCAAAGGAAATATATTTAATGAGTTCCAATATCCCCTATCTTTACTTACATAAATCATTTCACTCATACTTTGTAACACCCTAACTCCAGTAACATGAAGTCGATGGTTATTTTATTACTACAGTACGTAATACATATAACAAAATACACAGGAACTAATAGTTCCATAGTGATAGGAAACTATTTCTATAAATGAACATTATATTAAATTGAAAACATAAGATACACTAACCAGATACATGAAAATTTATTATTTCCCCTTGAAAATCCATATATCACATGTAGTTTTATTTATGATTTCTTGAGAAAATTGGAATAAATATAAAGGGGTGATATGAAATTATCAATAAGGATAAGAATTCTATAACACCCCATTTTTATGATATATTTATCTTTAACTAATTTTAATTTTTCCGATATCTTATTTTACACGTAACACTAAGTTTAAAATAACAATAATATATTATTGAATTATTATTAAGTGACAATTATCATCGTGTCATGGGACTCGAGAGTGTGAATATAACCAACTATATGATGAAAAAAATATTTTTTACAAATATATAAGATTAATTTATTAGTTATAAATTGTTTTGAAATTAAAATAAAATCATTTGAAGGTAAAATGAGTTAGTTTTCAGAAAAATAATTGTATTTGTGCAACATGTGTTTTTATCTAAATAAATTAAATAAATCACCATTAATTATTGTGATTAATAAAATTTATGTAATATATTTTTAGTCATATATTTTACCATTCATCAAATATTTTTTATATCTCATGGAATGAAGGTATAATAATTTTTATACGTAAAAAATAATTTTTCTAAAAAACGGTTTTCGTTGCATTTTGCACACTTATTTTAAAAGAAATTTCTAAAATTTATAGAAATTAAATCCAATTAAATAGATTAAATATTTTTAATCATAATAATTTATATAATTTAATATGTTCAAAATAATTTTTTATTATAATAAATAGTAAAAATAATAAAATTTTATTACCACTATTACGGTTAAAAAGGGTTTACCTGGGGGTAAACTAAGAGATAAGGGTAAAGACTCAACATAAAATTGTCTAAATATTTTTTTAAAGATATTTAAACATTATTTTATAATAAATTATAATTTTTTGAAATTTTGGCACACTTTAACAGGAAAGTGATTTACATTATTTATATTTTTTAAGTAATACCATGTATGTCCCTCCCCTCACTTATAAAAGTGAACATATTCTACTCCATTATTAAAAAACATTGAGTACTATAGCTAATAAAATACCTACCCAAAAACCATCATATATTACTTATCAAAATTATTCATCTCTTAGTCTTACCCTAATATCATCATAATAAGGATTAAGTTATAAGACAACCATGGTCTTTCAAAGAGGATATAATCACTTTGGTCAATTCTTTAAAAGTTTTTATCTTCTTGTTCTTCCAATAAATATGTTTTATCAATATAGGTGTGATTAATTAAGTATCATAAATATACATAGATGTTATTATTCTGATTTAAAACACATTTTCCAATTTCTTTCTATCAAATGGGAAATTAAAGTATTGCTCATGTGTACAAGAGGATTGCCGCCGCCACATAGATAAATGGTTAATTTTGCATAACCATATTTAAGGATTGGTTATTATTATGGAATAAATGTTTATATATGATATATATGAGTTAATTAGGCTTCTAAAATTACAATATTTTATCTTACTTATTATATTTTCATCTATTATAAAATGATAACATCTCTCGTGTGTACCTATGGACTACCACCTCTACAAAGCGATGTGAATAATTTTTCATTTATGATTTAAGTTGATGGAAAGAATCATACATTTAATTAATACATATTATCTTAATGATATAATAATGATTTATAATGTTAAATTATTATTACCTTTCTTTTGTTCAATCTATTAAAATTTGGAAAAATCACTCATGCATACGTACGGACTACCGTCTCCATGTAGTGATGCAATTAATTTTTTTATCACCACATTATAAAAATAATTGTAAAAGTGTTTATGTGGAATAAATAAGATAATTATTTCATGATTAATATTTTGGAGATAATGAAACCATGACCAAGGTGTAAGTATCAGAACCATCGAGCCCAAACATGTAAGAAAAATGGACCAGTTTTCACCCAAATATCCATTTTAATGAAGAAATATTTAATACAAGGATAAATGGAAGATGTAAAATAATTATTCATATTAAGATATATTAAAATATGGTTCTATAATATATTTATAATTAATAAATATTTATTATAAAGTTTAATGTGTATGAATCTCGATGGGACGTGAGGTTAGAGTTTTTGTTACAATCTCATTTCTTTTTTGGTATTTTGTATGCTAAATTTATATTGAGGTAAATTATATAGATATTATCCTTTAAAACCCATATATTTTATCTCCCTAGGTTTATTACAATAATTTTTATGTATTAGTACCATATTCCTCCCTATGATACTTAAAATGTATGATAAAATATTTTTTATGAAAAGTCAACCATGTTTCCTCTTTGTTCAATGAACTTTTTCTTCCATGTTCATGTTATTAAAAATTGTTTTATAGATGATTTTAGTTATAATTATTTTTTTAAATGTTAAATTTAATTACATTTTACTTCATTTACAACGTCTTAAAATAATTTTTTTAAAGAAACATTTTTTAAACAAGTGGTTTTTTACTTTTTTCAAAAGTGTGAAAAGAATGATCTATTTTAACATACATGGTATAAATAGATTTTATCAACATCATGATTGTTATTTCATGGAATATTACATTATAAGATTCTTTTTTTATTTTAAAAAATCATTTTCTTAATATATTTATTTGGAATGTTTAGTTAAAATTTTATCAAACGAAAATGATATTTTTCTCATGTTTTCAAAGAAAGGATCAAATGTTCTTTGAAAGGAGCTTTTCATCTTTGTAAAAAAAAATTAAGGATTATTAAGCTTCCTTGGGGCTATTATGTTATGATTCCACCCATTTTTATCAATAAAAGTTTATTATTATGTTTTGAGGATGATTTCATGAAACCCATTTCTTTCCCATGAGTAAATTAATCTATGATGAGGTAATGAGTTCTCATATGATTCCATCCACTTTATTTCTATGTATAGCTTATGATTATATAAGAATGAGATGCTTTCGAATCCCATTTATTTTCCATGGGTTATGATATGTTGATTTGATGATTGTTTTATGATCTTTTGGCACAAATATTTTTTTTTCATTATGTGATGGGTGGTAACATAAATATATATCCATCAAATTAATTAGGTAAAGATGGATATCTCATGAGATAATAAATAATAGAATGGGGATTAATCCCATTTCAGAAAGAAACTCTATTCAATATGATAGTCTTGGGAGTGGACATTGACTAAGGAAATGATATAATATGAAGTGAACTCAATCTATTATGATTGTTTTGGCAGTGAGTCTTGACCAAGAAAAATATATTCTATGCATATGTGTGTTCCACAAGATTATGTATTATCCCTATAATATGTTCTCAAGGTTCTTGATTGATTATTGATGGGTTTTAAATATTATCAATTAATCCTTATAAACTAAATAATGTAATTCCATGATTCATGATTAATTATTTTTGAATGATTATTTATGGATTTCTTAAGTTATGATAATGTTCACACACCCTTATGCTTATGTTAAATTATAATAATTGATTGATATATCTTATGATTACCCTTAAAAAGTATATGAACTCACCCTTTCTTATTTTTCCTTCTTCCCCAGGTTATGAAGAAAGGTATTAATTAATAAATTCATAATAAGGGTACAATGAGATTAGAATATTGTGGGATATGTAGAAGATATTTTATGAAATAACTTGATTATGTATCTAGTTTCTAAATACACTGACCCTTTATTATCCTTGGGAATGTATTATTATTTTATGTATTGAATATTCATCTAAAATTATTTAATATTTATGTTTTTTTTTCTGAGGATGGATCAATTGGTATCAAAGAAGGGTTTAGTAATTTTTGGAGATTATAATTAGAGAAATTTATAGAAATCCCTGAGGATAAGTTTAAGTATAGGATAACATATTAAACCTTTAATAAACTAGATATTGTGTTGTTTTATTACAAAATACATCCATGTATTGATACTAAAAAGTGCATGTGGTTGTAGAACAGAAGCACCTAGGGGAAAAAATTGAAATGGGAAGATTGGGTATTAACTTAATCTTCCTCGTGCATAATGAGTGGGATTAAACCATTACACCTGGATAGAAACTCTCAGGGTATATTCTTGGGTTAATTCACATTTTATTTATAATTCATTATGTGGAATTCAAATAGATGATGACCATGAATGGCCTAGGTTAAAACTAAGGTTTCATTGATTGAAAAGAATGTTTCGTGATTTAGATATCAATTGATTGATTTCTCATGAGTATGTGATTACTCCCTATGATTTTGTTTCTCACATTATTACTTTTTTTATTGTAGTTAATGGATGAAACCACGAGGAATCATTTTAATGATAAATGTGTTAGGAAATGAAACAAATATATGAAACAATCCATATACACAAATTATTGCATGTTTTTAAAATAAATATCAATTAAATAAAATCAACAAATAAATATTACTAGTGTATTTTGAAGACTAGTTTCATAAAACACAAACATGAAACTGAAATAAACGTTCTATATTTTAATCACATAATGAGCTCTTAAATCCATTTGAGATCCTAAAATTGTATAGGATAACATGGGGAATACATAGTGAAAAGGGGTGAACTAAAAAACCTAGTATGTTAATAAGCATGGTAATGGATCATAACATATCTTTCCAAAGGCCTTACATGATAACATAAAATACAATGTTTGTAAATAATCATATGAATTCATAACATAAGGAACATGGAATCATAATAT
The DNA here is from genome assembly GCA_963277665.1 of Viscum album. Taxonomy (NCBI): domain Eukaryota; kingdom Viridiplantae; phylum Streptophyta; class Magnoliopsida; order Santalales; family Viscaceae; genus Viscum; species Viscum album. The sequence continues at coordinate 1,519,495,732 of OY728153.1, forward strand.
CCTGGAAACATGGGAATGTGGTAGAAACATAAAGCATGTTATAATCATATGTTAAGGATAAACAATATGTCAATATGGCATGGTATAAATTTTCCCACCATGAATTAAGATTACTCCCTAATCCCATACAGAACGTCTCTTGATAAAAAATATTACCCAATGTATTAAAGTGATATCTGGTCACAATAACACCCATATGTTTTTATGAAATATTTTATCTAAATATTTTTAATTTGTCAATATCTTGACTTTAATGCAATCATGAGTTTAAAATAACCATGATATGATCATAGTATAAAATGATCATTTTAACCTAGCTATTAGGTTTTTGGGAATAAATATGACTAACTTATGAAAATGTATGGTGAAGTCATTCACTGCCAATTATTTATAAAAAAATATAGATAAATTATATATTTTCATTTTTTTATAGGTTGAATTACTATTATTAAATGAAATTAATGAAATATATATGTCATATAAATTATAAAATATTTTTTGAATTCATACAATAGATATTTTTGTCATAGGGTATGAACAAAACCTATTTCATTTATCAAAACCTATATTTTTAAAAAGGGTAATCTTCTACCTTTTTATATAAACCAATTATAAATTAAGATATTGACACATTAATAATTTTTATATGAAAACAAAAAAAATTTATTTGGAAGAGGAATATAAAAATTTACTTTGGATGGGTTTTTAATATTTTTCTGATAACTTTCAATTTTTGATCAATAGTAAAAATACACTAAATTTTAATTAAAAACAAATTTATTCATCAAAATTATTTGTATAGATGAATTATAATATCTAATGGTTTTAAATAAAAAATATAATATATTTTTATCATTCAATACAATGTATGTCATTAGCATTAATTTTACATAGAATTCAGATGTAAAAACATTTCAATCTTTTGCAATGTTTTACCTTTTAAAAACCCATTATATATTTCTGATAATGAAACTAATTTTAAATTAATTACTAAAACTTCTGTGTTTTAAATTTTTAAAAATTAATTCCATAGTTGGAATCAGTAGGTCCAGATTATTAAAATATATTTATATTATTTTTGGGAATCCTTAGTAGTAATTTCATAAAGTTTTATTAATATGGTAAAAGGGTAAATCTGGTAATTAAGGGTAATTATATTATTATAAAATTACCTTAACAATTTTTTTAATATCATTGGATGATATTTTTTCAACCAAAATTATCCTTGTGTCAAAATGGTGTCCTTTGGAAGCTACTTGGATTAGATTAGGACATTTTATTTATTTATTTTAATGAAAATCTTAAATATGTCTTACTAAATTTTTTATAAATATATCATTTTTATATAAGGTTATACATAAAGTAAATTATATTAAAAATACCCTTTTAAATTTTAAAATGTTTTTATTTATAATGGTAATTTATTTGTAATTTTTGAAAAAAAATAATTACCTTAATAGCTTTTACATTGATGATGTAAAAATTAATTATTTGATGAGTAATCAATAAATAATTTTTTTTAAATTATAATAACCATAAAAGGACCCAAACACTTGAAAATATATTAGTTTTTGATTATATATCAACAACTACCATCCAAGGGTTGAGTTATTTATAATTTGGATCCTTATAGAAGAGATCATGACACTTATATTAGGTTATTTAAAGTGATTTCAAAGTTTTCACATTCATAATTTAATAAGTATAACATGTTAAATGTCATATTTTCGTGAAGATAAATTTGAATAAAAATATTCATAAAAAATATAGTAGATTTATATTCATTATAGTATTTTATTTTTTATTTTTATTCAACAAATATGTATATTAAATAAGTACACAAAATTGATGTAGTAAGTATTCTGTTAATAGAGATAACAAATAAATGCTATTAAAAATATTAAAAAAATATAATTTGGGCTAATTAATATGTATAATAAAATTAATAGATTATTTTTATTTCTTAGTAATATAATAAAATATTCGAATCAAAGATAACTTGTTATCTTAATATTTTTAAAAATCAATGAATCGAGTCTTGCCGAAATAGACACTATTAATTATTTATCAAAACAAGGTTTTATTAAATTATTTAATAAAATTAAATCTTTTTTAAAAATATATAATAATTATTAAATGGATAAAATGTTCTAAATTATTTTTTATGGTCTAATTTACATTAAATAAGTAAATATTTCACCCTTTTATATTGAATTATTTATTACCCTGATTAAAAAGTAAAAAAGAATAACTGAGTACTAATTAAAATGATAATGTTTAAATTGACATAAATAATTTTAAAAATATTATTTTTTGATGATATTACAACCTTATATAATCTCATATTCTAATTTGAGTCTTTTTTGAGGTTTTTATGGGGTTTTATTTTATTATAAATTAATATTTTTGGAGATCCCAAAAGTGCCCCTCGCCTCAATTATAAAAGGAAAACTCCTTCCTCACTTCTTCGCTTCACTTTTAACCTTAAATCTCATCCATCCCCTGACCTTTTCCATTCTAAAATTCTCTAGTAAAAATATTTATTTTTTTTCTTCAAATACCAAATCTAGTGATCTAAGAGGAGATTTAGAGGAATCACATCGATGAATATGCAATCTCCTCAACTATTCCTTTCAAATTTCTTTCTTCTTATACTTCCTCTTCATGAGTTATTTCATTATAAAGTAATAAATCAATTATCAATAATTTACTGATATGTTATTTTAATCATGAAAAAACCATACTCCACCTTCTATCCATCCTATGAAAAACAAAATCACCACGCCTGTGTACGTAAGGCTTACCGTCTCCACGGTGTGGTGCAATCTATTTTTCACCACCACCTTAATTGGAGGGGTATAGTGATGGAAATAATAAATATATATGATTACTATAACATGATATTAATTCTGAATTATTATACACCATCTAATTCAATACCATTCAACAAATATAGGAATTATATCATCACACTTGCGTACGTACGACCTAGAGTCTCCATGATGAGATGCGATTAATTCTACATGATCTTAATTAAAGCATAATTATATAAATGTAAATAATGGATAAATATAGTATATATTATTTTAATATCATTTTTAATTATTTAACTATGATCTATGAATAATAATTGGATCTTATTCTACAAAACACGCATAAGCACATAAAGTAGTAAATACCCGAAAAACAAGTAATAATGAAATGTTGTTAGAAAATAGATGATAATATGATCATATATGATATGATAAAAATAAATATGATTCTGAAATAAGTAAATGAAAATATTTAAATCTTTATACAAGAGGTTCAAATTCACACAATAGAAATTGGAACTGAATTAAGGGATAATTTCACAATCTCATTATTATTCGAGATTGTTTATACGTAAGTATTTGTTGAGGTATGTTTATCATTCACATACATGTTTCCTAAATATGTAACATTATTTCTATTCTTATACAATTTTTATAGATAATTTTACCCATTAGTGAATTTTTATTAAATAGTGTGAAATGAATCTTTTATCGTTATTCGATACGAGGTACTTTTTGACTTTTATGTCAAAAGTATGAAAATAATGTTTTTTAACTTATACGACATGAATGGATTTTTATACCTTCATAATGCCTTATTTACATGTATCTTCATCTATATGATTTCAAATTTATTTTCAAATAAATTTTATTCTTTTATAACTGTGTGGAATTTTGAGAAAATAAAATGTTTTTGAAGAAGAAAGAATATTTTCCTCAAGAATTAATTTCAAAAGTTATATAAAAATTAATTTCCCTCTAAGATAGAATTATTTTATAGGGTTATTTTTCAAGTATAATACACTAATTTTTATTATGAAATTATTGTGGTTATGATGTAATTATATTTATTAAATCCATTTGTTTTACATGGATAATGTTATGGTGTAATGATGTTTACAGAATCCCATTTTATTCCTTGGGTTATGATGACTGATTTATGTTATTGTGGAACATTTAAGAATAATTTAATTATGAGATGGGTGGGACCTATATCTCCCTAAAATTAATTGGGTAAATATTTTATTCTCATGATATAGATATGGTTGAAATGGGAAATGATCTTAGTTTAATAATACTAAGCTAGAATGGGGAGTTAAATTGGTTCAGTAATGGACTTTTTCCATTGTGATGGTCTTGGAAACGAGCCTTAGATAATATGAAATAATTTTCTTTGCTAATGTGTATTCAAAAAAAACTTCATGTCTTATTTATGACTTTTGGGATTATGTTCATTGAATCTTATTAACTTTCATTATTTATCCCATGGCATGATATCATGATCTTTCATATTTAGGATAATATTTTAGAATGTTATGTTATTTTGACTTATTATTATTACATGATTGATATCTCCATTGTTTACACCTACTGAGCATCTATGTTCACCATTTCATATATTTTTCCCTAGGTCATGAAGAAGGGTATTAAGTAAGATATGTCAAAAAGAGGTTTAGTTATAAAAAATAAGTGGAAGATAATGAAGATGCCCTTTGAACTTGTTGTTTATGTTTTCCAGTTTCTAAAGACATTATAACTATATGGTTCTATTATGGATTGGTTATATTTTTTAATGAATATTTTTCAATAATGAAGTAATATAAATGTATTAAAGTATGTTTCATTATAGTTAGTATCAGAAGAAATGTATAATTAATCTTTTAAAACTAGGATGATAAAACCTTAGTAAGAACAAAAAGGATATGTCAACGTATAGGTTACAAACCTAGTGTTTTGTAAATGTAAATGAATAACCAAGGATAAAACATAAAGTGTGCTAAATTGAAATTGTGTTCATGATTATCTAGTTTTTTTATTGTTATTAGTGTTTCTCACACTATGCTTCTTGCTTTTAGTCAATGGCTAGAACCTGAAGGAACCGCGTTAATGATGAATGCGATGGGAAATGAAATGATTTTCCTACCGAGAAACAAAATTTTATGGGGTTTTGAATGAAAAATATTGTAGCTATACTCACACAACTTTTTCAAGTTATGAATTATATAGGAATTCAAAATGATCAAAGGAGGGAACACAATTCTGTTGATACTTTCATAAGGAAGTATCCACCTTCTTTCAGCGGGACTTCTAATCGATTGGTAGCAGAAAAATGTATCAGTACCATTGAAATTATATTTTTAGTTCTCCAAAATTTAGAACATGAAAAAGCCATCTTAGAATTATATCATTTGGAAGGTTAATATGATCAATGGTGTAATGTTATGAAGAACATGAGTCAAAGATATTAAATTTAATCAATGGAATTAGATGATTTCAAGAACTTATTTTTTAGTAATTACATTCCATGTATTATTTGAAAAAATATTGAGAAGGATTTCCTTGAACTTAATAAAAAGAACAACAAATCCATTGGTACCTATGAAGAAAACTTTTCAACACATTCAAGGTACACTTCTGGAATTATTACTCAATCAAAGAGTAAAATTGATCAATTATTTAGTGGCTTAAAACCAAGTCTCCAAAGGGAATTAGACATAAGGTACTTCAATAGATATGAAGAAATCATTTTATGTTCTCTCAAGGTTGAGATGAAGATTTCAGTAACCCATCAGTCTTATGGGTTCGATAAGAAGATAAAAATGGAATTCAAGGGAAAATCTAAAGACCACACTAAAAAAAAGATGAGTTTTAACTTATGCTCAAAGTGTGGAAAGAAAAATTGAGGAATTGTTTTAAAGAGACTAGTAAATTTTTTATGTTTTTAAAATATGGTCATTATTTAGTTGAATGCCAAAGTGATGGGAACAATAGGTCTAATGATGTGAATAGAGAAAAGGTTGAACAGAATTTACCTCATACACTTCAATGTTACAAGTGAAATGAAATGTGGCATAATGTCAATCAATTCCCAAATTCAAGGGTTATTTATGATGATTGATGTTAGAAAACTATCAAGGCCAATGACAAAGGCAACTCTTGTGCGATCACTATCGGTGATGTGGGGTACGATAATAGACTGGTGAAAGGTACAATTACCATCCAAAATAACTTAGAAAATGTTTTATTTAATTTTGGATCCACCCACTATTTTATTTATGAATAATTTCCTAAGGGAATTGTCGTATTTCTTCAAAAATTAGATGTTGAGTTAGTTGTGACAACTTCTACTTGCACAATAGTCGCATCGAATGTTTTTAATTCTTCTTCGGATGAATTTTATAAGAAAGTGCATCCTTAAAACCTTGTGATCCTTCCTATAGTGTAATTTAATGTGATTCATAGCATGGATTGACTTTTTCTATATAGATCTCATATAAAATTTTAAGGATTGAAAGTCACATTTCATATTCCAGATCAATCTATGATCATTTATCGATGCAAGGATAAGTATGATCTTTCAGTGAATATTTATTCCATTTTATGGGTCTTGATCCCTATAAAAGAAGTTTATATATCTTAAATGGTTGGGAATAATCTAACAATTAAGAATACACCCATTGTAAAAATGTTTGATGATGTCTTTCTGGAAGAATTTCTAGGTCTCCCATTGAATTGGGAGGTTGTGTTTTTAATAGAACTCATCTTGGGTGTTATGCCTATTTCAATTAAACCTTATCGAATGGACCTAATTGAGTTTTAGGGATTGAAGAAGCAACTCCAATATAATTTTGACAAGGGATTCATATGACCTAGTTCATCAACTTGGGGTGCACTTGTTCTGTTTGTTAAAATTAAAGATGGATCAATGAGACTATGCATTGATTATTGAGAACTTAACAAGATCATTATCAAGAAAAAATATAATCTTACCTGAATTTATGACATATTCAACCAACTATGATAAGATCAATACTTTACCAAGATTTATCTTTATTTAGTATATCATTAATTAAGGGTCAATAAGAAGGATATACCAAAAATTACCATATCTACATGGTCTGAAAACTATGAATTTATAGTGATTCCTTTAGGTCTTACTAATTACCCCACAATCTTCATGGGTCTAATGAATAGTGTCTTTAGAGACTGTCTTGATCATTTTGTGGTAGTCTTTATATATGATATTCTTTTATAATCTTAGTGTAATAAAAAAATATGAAGGTCACTTGAGAATGGTACTAAAGATCCTAAGAAAGAAGAATATTATTGAAAAATTTACCAAGTGTGAATTTATTCTTTATAAAGTTTCATTTTTGGGTCACATAATCTAAAAAGAGAGGATATATGTGGATCCAACAACAGCAGAAGTTATTGAAAGTTAGATGATTCCAACAATGGTAACTAAGATGAGATGTTTTATTGTTTTGGCTGGATGTTATTGACGTTTTGTGAAAAAAATCATCATTATATAATCCACTCACCATGTTTACTTATAAATGAGCTAAGTGTGTGTGGATGGAGGAATGTGAAGTGAATTTCAAATATATCAAAATAAGGTTAGCATATTCACATGTTCTCACACAAATATGTAGTGTAGAAGTGTTTGTGATCTTCAGTGATGCATCCAAAAAGGGGATGGGATGTTTTCTCTTAAAAAATGATATGGTGATAACTTATGACTCACGACAATTGAAATTATATGAGAAAAATTACCCAACTCATGAATTTGAGTTAATTGTTGTAATTTTTTCACTTAAGATATAGAGGAATTCTCATTATGGTTAATGGTGTGATATATATACTGATCATAAAATATTAAATTATATTTTCACAAAAAGTAATTTGAATATTTTTCAAAGAATATAGTTGGAGTTGATTGAATATTACGACTGTTCAATACATTACCACCCTGAAAAAAAAGGTGGCATATGCTTTGAGTCGAAAGTACCATGCTAGCCTATGCATGTTGAGGATCACAAAATATCCAATATTTTTGGATTTCCAAAAAATGGATCTTGAAATTTTAAATGAAGGGGAGAATTATTATCTTTCTCAAATTAATGTTAAACCATATATACAAGTGAAGATTAAGTAGGTGAAGAAGGAAGATATAGAGATACAAAAGAAGGTGAGAAATGTTATGGAATTCAACCTTGGTTGTGGTGGAATAATAAGGTTCATGAATTGGGGTTATATTCCACCCATACCAGAATTAAAGAATGATCTATTGGAAGAGTCTCATAGTTCTTCATTCTCTATTCACCCTAGAATGACAAAGATATATATGGACCTAAAAGATTATTTTGGGTGGGATGGCATGAAAATAAATTTTGTTGATTATATCTCTCGTTTCTTGGTTTTTAAGTAATTTAAGAAAAAAATATAGAAGTCTAAAGGGGTGATACAACCATTACCCATACCATAACGAAAATGCGAAAACATCACTATGGACTTTGTCATCAGACTTACCTTAACATCTAAAGTTCATAATGCTATATTGTTTGTATTTGATCACCTTATTAAGTCAACAGACTTCATTACCTATAGAGATGATTTATCTCTTGATTATCTTGCCAGGATATATGTAAAGGAAGTGGTAAGATTGAATGGTGTAAATTTTTTCATTATATTGGATTAGGATCCAAGTTTAACCTCAAAGTTATGGTGAATTCCTCAGTATGATATGGATATAGAGATATGTTTCATCACTGGTTGTCATCCTCAGATAGATGTCCATTCTGGGAGGACAATTCAAACTCTAAAAGACATGTTGAGAGCTTTCTCTTTGGATTTCAATGGTTTTTTGGATCAACACCTACCTTTGGTTGAATTTTATTATAATTTACCATTCACTCTAGTATTCATATGGATCCTTATGAAGAATTATATAGAACTATATGTAGATATCCAACTTACAGGGATAAAGTTGGAGAGTGAAAACTATTAGGACCTAATCTTGTTGATGAAATGAATAAAAGGTCAGATCTATTCAACAACACATAATAGAATCTCATAGTCAACAAAAATGTTACGTTGAAAACTAAAGAAAAGACCTAGAGTTTGATGTGGGTGACAAGGTGTTTCTATAAATATCTCCCTAGAATTGAGTAATTATATGTTGAAATAAGGGCAAGATGATCCCCAAGTATATAGGTCCTTTTGAAATTCTTGATCATGTTGGGAAGGTAGCTTACTGATTGGTGTTTCCACCGAATATCTATCAAGTTCATGATATGTTCCTTGTATATATCTAGAGAAAGTACATACCTGATCCTTCATATGTACAAAACTCCTAATTCATACCACTAGAGAATGATCTTCCTTATGAAGAACAACCGATAAAGATTCTGGATCACAGAGAAACAATTCTATGAAACAAGACCACTCACTTGGATAATGTTTTTTGGTGGAACCACCAATTTGAGGAAGTTGTGTGGGAACATGGGGATATGACGAGGGAGATATATCCTCATCTATTTATATCTATGTGACTGATTTTGAGGGAAAAATTCTGTTTGAGGGGGGTAGAATGTGACAGATAGATGTTTTTATGAAATATTTTCCCTAAATAATTTTAATTCTACAATAGATTTCATTTCACACAATCAAGAGTTTAAATTAACTGTTGGATTACCTTAGTATAAAATGACCATTTTAACCTAGTTTTTGGGTTAGTGGGAAAAAATAAAACTAAATGATGAAAATTTATGGTAAAGTCATTCGCTATAATTATTTATGAAAAATATAAATCAATTATATATTTTCATTTTTTGTTTTGGGTGAATTACTATTAATAAATGAAATAAATGAAATATATATGTTATATACTTAATAAATTATTTTTGAAATTCATCCAGAAGATATTTAGGTCACAGGGTATGAATAAACCCTATTTGATGTATAGAAACCTATATTTTTAAGAAGGGAAATTTTCTGCCTTTTAATGGAAATGCCCTTTCAAATTAAGATTTTGATGCATTAATAATTTTTATATGAAAAAGAACATGTTCTTTGGAAGTGGTATATAAATATTTACATTGGAATTTTTTTAAATTTATCTCATAACTTTCAAATTTTTATGAATAGTAAAAATACACTAAATTTTCACAACTGGAAAGAGGGTCTATCCCAATGGTGCTGTACCCACAGTTTTATAAAATGTGGTTATAGCCTAATTCGGGTTTGTCTACACCAATGATTTTGAGTAAACTATGGGTATAGGCTATCAATACCAATAGTTCAATGACGGACATCCCCACTCATCCTCCTCTAGTTGGTGTGCATCCCATTTCTTATTCCTCCTCTAGTCTAGAGTCTCCTCCCAGGTCGCGCATCCCCCTAGGATGATCTTTCCCATACTTGACAAGCATCCCCTCTAGGTCGTGGAGTTAATCTATCACAAAAAGAGTGAGAGGTAAGTTATTGTTTTTTTTGTGTTTTTATAGATATTCTATTTATTTCACTAATTGTGTTTGGTCTAGGGATAATAAATCTTGAGTCAGAGGATTTTATAAAGGGTTCAGATATGTCTTTTTGGTAATAAGTGAACATTTAATTGCCTAATATTTTCTAGAGGTTATAATTATGGTATTCATATAAAATGAAAAATAGAATGAAGAAAAGGGATTTGGGAAGATTCTATCTATTTTTAATATTGGCAGTTGGAATTTAAGTAGTATAAATAAGATATTTGATGGTTTATAACACATTGGAATGTGTCATTTATTTTGTGTGGGTTCTGGTCTAATTAGAATTTATTTTTATCCTTTATTATTATTCCTTTATTATTGCATTGGTTTCCTCTTCCCCTTTGAACACTAATTCATTGTTCCATCTAGGGATTAGGCTTATGATGGTTCTAATATTTGGTTTTGGTCTATTTTATTTTATAGAATAAATCTTCTTACTAATGCATATGGTTTCTACAGAATATGAAAGATTTTAGCATATTTTCTTCTTCTTCCAAGTAGTCTCTTCTATGAAATTTATTCATTTTAGAAATCAATATTTTATAGAAAATTTTTAAACAGATTTTATTGAAAAGTTTAATATATGTGATATCCATGTGATGTTATTTGGACATATATAAAAAATTTAATCTATCATAATGGTTTTTTATTTTAAATTATATTTTTGAAAGATTAGTTTTGAATATTTTTATATGATAATTATTTATAAAAAAACCTATGAGGCTATCTGAGATGGTTTTGATGGCGTGAGTTGGATTTTGATCCAATTTGTGTGTTGAGAGGTAAAATAATTATTTAAAGATAGAATTTTATTTATAATGTGGTGTTGACCATGAAATGATATTAAAAGGGATTATTTGACTATTTATAATGTTTATTTTAAAATGGTTTGTTGTTATGAACCTCGTAAAAATTTCCTTTATGAATCTTAAACATGTTTTGGGTGGAAATAGAGTTCCATTAGACATTTTTTGGATTTCAAATAAAAATACCCATGTTTTAAAGGGGGTATTGGAAATGGAAGTGTTGTTTTTTGTTTCATTTGACATCTAAAGGATGTTAAAAGAACTATTTTTAAGAAATGGAAAATGATTATAATTTTAATCCATGTTTTATTGTTTTATATCAATTTTCTCTTTATAATGATTTTCATTTAATTCTTCTGATAGCCTCTTTATTTCCCCTTGATTCATGTTCACCCTTATAAGGGTTTTTACCACTATCTTGTTATTGTTTATCCCCTTATACGGGAATTTTATTATTTATTCCATTGATGAATGATGTGTTAGTTGATATTCATTATAAGGGTGATGAATGTGAGGTAATGTTATTACTTAGGAATGTTTTATTGATCTTTTCTTGTGTGTTCAATCACCTCTCTTTGTTATTAGTCATGGATACAAGGGTACTATTTCATATATCTATTCTTTTGTTAACTAGTTGGTTTACAAGTAACTATTGTCCCTATAATCAAGCTAGGTGCTTGGGTTAGGAGGGGATGTAATTTATATAAGGATTTTGTGGGCTAGTTTGATGGATTATGAATTGGACTTAAAATATGTCTGATGTTGGTCCGCATAAAATCTATAATAAAAAAAGATGAATCTCACATTTTATTCCTAAGGTAGAGCCCACAATACACCCATTCATCATTAGAGGTTTAATATAGGGAATTCTCATAACTTTCCTAATTGTATATTTCCCCTAATAATATTTTTACAGAACCTTTATCTTGTATTCGTAAGTTTCTTACCTTATGAATTGTGGTTCTTATTTGTGTGTATAGAAGACCCATCATATTTGGGGTCATTTTCTTTTTTATAGATTTAAAAGATGCTTCAAAACTCATTTTAATTTTAAAGAATCATATATGGGTTTTAAAAAATTTAAAAGGGGAATTCACATTTGAAATGTCTTAGGCTGATATAACATTTTTTAAGTTTGTCTTTTTATTTGAAGAAAACAAATAGAATGTTTTAAAAGAAGATTATATGCTTTGTATTGGTCTTCAGTTGACTATGTTTTAATTAATACTTCCTAGTTATATTTGAAGTGCATGTTCTAGGAAATTTCCATTTGAGTGCTGTTTTATATCAATATTCTTTAAGAATAATTATATTCCTTTAATTTATTTTTGAAATAATCATTCATGAAGAATAAAATTATTTAACCAAAAACATGAGATAAGATACAAATTATATGAATGAACCATATAATTTATGTGATTAGAATTTCATGTACTCTTTAATAATAAAAAATTTGAGATGTTAAAATTTATAAACATTAAAGAGTATCTAATTTAGTTTTTTGTTACACATACTGAGCTATAATGTAATTATCTCTTGTCAGAAATCATGAATAGGTGAGCACATACTACTCAGTTCATCTTGGTGGATTGAAAAGTATAATCTTATCTATTCTAGAGAAGATTGTATGGAAAAACCAATTGGAATTATATTGTAGAATCTATGATTGGTGAATCTTACCAATAATAGTAAATAGTTTTCTAGTTATGAGACTAAATCATGTAATAATATTGTGTCCCTATTTTATTAATTTTCACTACATCTTGGTAAGGATAAAATTTAATTTTTTTTGATTAGATCCTAACATTTCTACAGTGGTCAATGTCAATGTATTGAAAAAGTTATAAATATATCAACTTATTCACCCCCCCCCCCTTTTAGTGGTGAAACACCTCTATTACATCCTAAAATAAAACCAAGTCACCCCAATACCATACTATACATGGTTAGAGTTTAGTAGATGGATTTTGATTCTTATAAATAAATTATATTTTCTAATTTTATGAGGTACTATATATCACTTCATAACATGACACTTGGTTCACATCTTAGTTATTGATGTGATTATTGGAGGAATTCATAACCCTGTAATTCATCATTAATAAATAACTCCATTAGATTAACTAGTACAAAAATTAATACTTTTAAGTTTCAAAGAATCTAAAAAGGGATTGTATGTTAGATTCAATCTAGATATGGGATGATAACATTATGATGGTATTTTTCAACTATAATGACTCATACCACTCAGTCATTCATTTTCCCATTATGGGTTACCTTGTTGATCATCCCTTTATAGGATAGATGTAAGAATTTTATCTCTGACACTGAAAGGTATGAAATTGATGATAAAAAATAAGGCACCTGCAATACAAATGTGAATTAGATTTAACTATTGTGTTTTTAGGTTATAATAGGTTTATTTTTTATAGTACATATCTATTTTTTAATTATGGTTTACATTGTTGATTGGAATATATTTTTTTCCTTGCTATAGAATGAATAGAAGATGGATGTATCATACTCGTCGTATTTCAACTAAGTTTCAAAATAATATGGACAATTCTTTAGATTGTTCATTTTACAATGCTTCAGATGGAGGTTTTATACAGTTTTCATGTTATAAATGTGTTTGAAGACTATGGTTAAGCCGGGAAGAATTTGTCTATCATATTATGAAATTTGTATTTCAAACAAACTATATTGTTTGGTATCACTACGGAGAGATGATACAATGATCCACTATTCATGAATGAAATGAAAGAAGTAATATGGATAATTTGATATTTTATCGGTTTCTATTTTTGTATCATCTTTAGAGAGATGGTATTATAGTGAAATAAGACATTGATATCAGTACACATGAGGAAAATACTGAATATTATGATGTTGAGAGAGTGAAAAATTTATATGATGATGCCAGAATTCCAGTATATCAAGAATGTACTAAAATGAAAAAGTTGAAATTTTTAATGCACTTATATCATGGGAAAAAATGGATGGAATTTATAATCCATCCATTGATTATATTCCTACATTTTTAAAGTACTTTCTTCATGATGTCATAGATATTACCTCAAATCATTAAAAGGCATGGAAGTTAATCAAGAAGCATGGATTTGCTTCTAAATAATTCAATGTTTTTTCAAAATATTGCAGTTTTTTATTGGAGGAAACAACTGAAAGTAATGACTGTGAATAATGTGGTACATCTCAATGGAAGACAAATGTAGATGGTACACCATCTCATTTTCTACATAAATTCAAGTGGAAATTTCCATTGATTCCCAGACTTCAAAATCTATTCATGTCTATATAAATATAAGCCAATATGTGATGGAATGATGATAAGAGAATTAAAGGTAATGATGAGTTGGTTCATCCCATAGATGGATTATCATGGTGGAAATATGATGTACAACATCCTGATTTTGCATTTGAGATTCTTAATGTCTGGTTGGGTCTATCCTGTGAAGGGTTCAAATTGTTTGGTCTGATGCTTACATCTCACAACTTGTGGCCAGTTTTTATTCATGTTTATAATCTTCCTTCGTGAATGTCTATGAATTTTATTTTCACTTTTTTGAGTATACTGATATCTGGACCTTGTGATCCTGGTAACGATATAGATGTCTAAATGTACCCTTTAATAAGACATTTGAAATAACATTGGGATTTGGGTGTGTATACATTCAATGCTTCTTCAAAGTATACTTTTTAGATGTGTGCTTCCCTTCTTTAGACCATAAATGATTTACCTACTTAGGCTATGATTTATAGGTGGAGCACGAATTGAAAACTATCATTTCCCATTTTAATGAGGAATACATGATCAAGTAGGCTTAAATATCGACATAATTTTAGTTTCATGGAAAATCAATGATTCTTGCCAATGGATCATCAATACAGGATGAATCCTTGAAGGTTTTATAATACTGTTGACATTGAACAACCACCTCAACATATGTCAGGAAGGGACGTGCTTAAATAATTAAAAGATTTTAGTTTTTTATTAGGGAAAGGTCAGTTGAAATCTAAAATGTGGAAGAATGATGACACTACTGCCAATTACAATTGAAAAAAGAGATATATATTTTTGAGTTGTCATATTGGTATACTAATTTGTTATGACATTGTTTATATGTAATGCATATTGAAAAAAATGAATGTGAAATGTTTCTTTCAATTATTATAAATATTAAAGGGGAAGACAAAATATGACTTATGATCTCATCAGGGCTTGTTGGATTGGGGTATTCGGCCAAAACTACATCCTGTGTGTATCGGTGGAAAAAAAGGAATGTTCCTTGTGCTTCTTAGGTGATGAAACTATTAGGGAAAGATCAATTTCTTGAAGTATTGTAGAATATCATGCTTCTTGATGGATATTCTAGAAACATATCAAAACGAGTCAACAGAGGAGATGTGAAACTAAAATCCCCAAAAACTCATGATTATCGTATCCTTTTTTATGAATTGAATCAAATAGAAATTCAGAATTTTTTATCCAATAATATAATGGTGATATAGATTTGGTTGTTCAGTTTTTTTAGATACCTATGTGCTAAATGGTTATCCAAGTAATTCTTGATAAAAATGCAGTGGGAGATACCATTAATTTTATGTGAGATGGAAAAAAAGTTCCTCTATCTTTTTTCACTTAAATGTTTCATTTAACAGTTCATGTTCCAACTAAAACACTTATTGGGGTAGAAGTTTCTTTTTAGTGGATTTATCATACTGAAAGAAATATGTGCACAATGAAATCATATGTTAAAAATAAGAATTATCCTAAAGGTTCAATTTTGAGGGGTTATCTTGATTAGGAATGTAAGGATTTTTGTTCAATATATTTGTCTGATGTGACCATAATACATAATAAAACAATGATAAATTAAGATGAAAAATGTAAGGAAATTTATCCCACATTTCAATCTATTTCCAAAACATGAGGAATTTTTGGTTCTTATACATTGGCTACATTGAGGCTTGAAGAGCAGGAGATGACACATCCCAAAATCTTGTTTAACTGTGGTTTGTTTGATGACTATATCAAATAAGTAATTTGAATATTTATATGTTATCTCATATTATGAAATTTCACATATACCTTATACTTTTATTATCATTTTATATAGGGAACATAAACAAATTATAAGTAGAGTTCAATGCTAATTTTATTTAAGAAGGAGAGAGGCTTTACATGGCCTAGAGTTTCTTATTTTTTTTTGAAATCAAAGGTATTACCATTAGTTTAATTATCTTAAAATATAGATATACATTTAATTTTATTATTCATATATATTTTAGGTGTTGAGTTTACATGTTGAATCTATTTCTCAAAAATTAAGATATTTGGGTAATGGTTCTAATTCTTTGGTTCATGGATGAAAATATTTAATAATAAATGGGTATAGATTGGTTACAGTTGATTGAGTGGTGAAAATGAGAAAACATCATGATGGAATTATGTTAACAGCTACAATAGATTGATAGGAAAATGTGTTAGATAGTCATCCTTGATATGAAGATGTGTATTACTATATACTTGTGGAGAAAATATTGTTATTGGATTACAACTCTCAAGGTAGAGTCACTGTGACGAAATGTAAATGGTTTGATTCAATGAGATGACATGACACATTTATTGATGACTACCGATTCAGAGTTATTGACATGAGTGGATTCTTATGTATCGATGAACCATACATTTTTGAATCAATGGCTAAACAAGTGTTTTATGTAAAAGATCATTTGAGACCGGATTATGGTATCATTAATGACATAATCCCAAGACATTTTTTCATGATTATTGTGATGAAATCTCCACCATTGATGCCCTCATTGGTGTTTCCCAAAATATTTCTTTTGATGAATAGAATTGTCCCATTATGAGAGTTGATGTTGAACCTAAAGTAGTGGTTGGTAATATATAGAAGAAACCATATATTTCAAGTGTTAATTCAGTTTATATTGGCATGAGTTTCTCAGGTTAGTATTACTGTAATTATGTTAATTATGTTTTAGTTTGAAATTATATGTATGTTTTTTTTATTTTCTATTGTTTTTTCATTAAATAAGATATATTTAAATTTATAAATCTTGCTTTAAATCTAGTTTTTAAAAAATGTAAAACATGGTAATGTAATTTTCAAAACCATGTTAGTCATTTCCCTATAATCATTTGTACAATTAGTAATTAAAATAAGTCAAATTGGTTTCTCTCATGAATTTCTAATAGATGTGAGTTGTATGCCTTATTTGTAAAAACAATTTCTAAAAAAATTATATTTCATTCTAATGCAGATTATACAGAATACTATAGAAGGTCGAAGGAAGTGACTATTTGATCTTGATCGACTGGGGCGTGAACGTGTGTTGCCTCCATTACTTCCGTTAGTGAGTATAATAATAGTAATGTTTTTCTTCTACATTATATATAATTTCATATTAATATTCTTTTACAATTTTTTTGGGGACATTCAGTTCCACTAGATCTAACTCCTCATCCTACTATCATTGGTCTGAGTGGGGATACTTCTAGTCCTAGACGGAGCACCCATCATACTTGTTCCCACACTGACCCACCGGTGGACAACCCTTCCATCATACCTTTACATCCATCACTTGAGTCTTTGGGGGAGTTCTTATACATGCTTCCATCATCATCACTACTACCCTCTTATTCACATGTCATGTCCTTTCCACCTACAAGGTTGATCCCATTGATTCCTACATCATCTCATTTTGCCTCTTCTTCCCATACCATGACTACACCACCTCCATAAGATTTTTCCACTTTTACTATACCTGTATCTGATGATGTATCCCCCATCCTACTACCCATTTTCTTCCATGTCTACACCGCCTCCAATTCCTACCATCCAACCAAAATTTGATGACAATGTTCCTTCACCTTCCACTCTAGTTCATGATGGCCACCCAGAGTATGCACTGGAATAAACACATCCTTTAGAGACTGGTGAGCCAGGACAACCCATAGTTCAATTTGAGTTTAGTGAGTAGCATGTATAATGTTTTTATTATAATTGTTTTAAATTATGTCACATTATTTTTTTGTTTTTTACTATGACTTAACACTTCGTTTACCCTAACATTTACTTATTTAGTGCCATATTCTCTTAGGTGACATTGGCACACTCAGATTAAAGAATCTTTGAATCATTAGAGAAAGCTAATAGTAGATTACAATCGAAAAAATCGGATGGTAGGTCTGAATGCAAGGCATTGTAGAAGTTTAATGTCCACATTGGCCAAGTATCACAATATCATTCTAGTGGAATGGGCTTAATGGATAAATATCTATAAAGATATCAAGGACAAATTATGGGAGAAAATAATGGTATGAAAATTTAAATTAAATAACAGGTTCATTTCAGAGTCAGTTTAACATTCTGGATGAAGAAGCTGCTAAGACTAGAAGGATAATGGATGTTGGGGAGTTATAGTCCACATACAATAATGAGTTGTATGTTGGTTGGAAGAGAAGGTTTGGGACAGACTTAGAGTGTGTAACCAGATTCCCCAATTGTCCAAAAAAGTCAATATGAAAAAATTATTACACATTAGAAGACTGCTCAGTTTAAGGTAATCTCAATAATTAATGGTTTTTGTATAATATTTAATTATTATTACTTGTATTGGAATTTTTTCAGGATGGTTTAGAGAAAAACACAATGAACCAAGATTTAATGACATATCTATATACATTGGGGTTCACTACAATGCTTGAGCATGAAGAACACCATGTACTTTAATCGGGTGTTGTGATGTTATACAAGATGTTTTACTGAAAATATTATTGAATAGAAATAGGCCATATATGTTCATTTACCATATGTGGTTGTAATATAGAGGTGTGCATTTATCATTTTCAACAAGCTATATTGGGAATTTAAGGTCATGTACCCCATGCCAGATTATTTTCCTCCAATAGAATGAAAAAGTATGGGAGTACAGTAAATTCACAAACACAAGATAATATTTTAATGTTTTTTATTTATATTTTAAATATTTGTACGAAATTCATAATTTTATATGTTTATAAATTCAATAGTCATCCTTGGAGTTCATTGATGGTAAAGAAGATGACAACCTCGCGCCACATGATCATTTAAGTCAGTTATTATGTGAGGAGCACCTGAGGAGAGTATAATGTCGACCAAGGAAAAACAAACTCTCCTCTAGGTATTGGTCATCATCGGGATCCTCTCAAGACTCTTAGACCTATGAGCTGAAAATTTCTCATGCTGAAGTAGATGAGGCAAATAAAATATCTTTTGAGGAGCATAAAAGAAGTAAGCTGATGACCAAGAATTTCATGAAAGATATGGAGGTTTTCAGTAAATTTGTTCCATCAGAGGATACTGCTAATTTTGAATCATATATGGTATCAATGAAATTTTTAAATAATGAGCCGTGTGATGACAATGATGGATGTACTGGCGATGAAGGTGGTGGAAATAGGGTTTTTGGGGGTGAGGATGTTGTTGATGCTATTTCTGGTGATGAGGCTGGTGATGATGTTGATACTGATGATAATGATGGTCATGGGCATGGGGATGGGTATGTAGGTGACGGGGGGGGGGATATTATTCCCCTCCATTTTTTACTTCGTAGATACAATTATTCATGTATTTTAATAACTTGATGTTGCGAAGGTTGTTGGATTTGGATTAATTCTTGATGTGATTTTTTTGTTCTCCTTATGTTTTGTTTGATTTTTCATTTTTATATTGAAACTTCTTATTCCAATGGAATGGAACTCCAAAATTCATATGAATTTTCTCAATTATTATATTTTCTGTATTGTATGTACATGTCAATTATAATTTTAAACCTTTATCATGGATTTTATCTCTATTGTTTTTATGAAGCTCTCTAAATTCGATAAATGAAACTGGAATATGATTAGATCTGTTCCCATAGAGGTGTTAAAGTTATTGGGCGATGAAATTTTTCAAGGAAAGTAGTGAAATTCCTTATAAGAGAAGCTTTAGTTCTGTATACTAGTTGATGGTTGAGGCGGTAGAATGGTAAGAAAAATAATGTCCAATTGGCCAACTGGTGTGATCCACCAGCTTTATTGGGTATCCTTACTATAGTGGGCCTCCTACAAAAGACCCACTAGCTATGAAGTATGATTTCTACTTATCCTAATACAATAATATATCGAATCCTTAGGATATTTATAGAGTAGGGACATGAATTGACTATGGCACTGTAAGTATTCTATGGTGAACCAATAAGTTCCCCTAAACAAAATATACTGGTTATTTTATCTTGAATTTTTAGCTATAATTAATTTTTTTTGATTCTAAATAAAAAGTTATGATATATAAAAAT
Source organism: Viscum album (assembly GCA_963277665.1). Classification (NCBI taxonomy): domain Eukaryota; kingdom Viridiplantae; phylum Streptophyta; class Magnoliopsida; order Santalales; family Viscaceae; genus Viscum; species Viscum album. Next base: position 1,519,516,246 of record OY728153.1, read on the forward strand.
GAATGAATTTGAAACATGCATAAATCTTGTATGGAAATTTACATGAAAGTACAATAACAAATAATATTCCCCAAAAAAGGACATGCATATTTTTGGTTTGGGTAACATCTTCCTCCTTATGTGAGGGTGGAAAATTATAAAGTATAGGTAGTGTGTCCTTTGTTATAATAGTGTGATACATGGGATTTAGACTAAGGGGATGAATTATTAGTTTAGTTGTCAGGAAATTTGACAAGTAATTTCATGGGTGGTGTAATGTGAGTTTAAAGAAGTCATAGAAATTTGATTTTCTCTTTCTATAGTGATAGGAGAATGGGTATTAATGTATCCATTATATTATATAGAATGGTGTAATGTGATTTTAACAATGTCATGTTCATATTAGTGGAGTTATTAGATATGACATGTATAGAAAGTGAGGTTTTCTTGTAAAATATGAGTATATTTGGAAAGGGATCATGAAGCCTTTGATTATGGATCGACCTTGTGAGTCTAGGTGAACTATGGATATAGGGATTTTTTTATTAAAGTGAAACTTTTTTGTAGAATGTCTTGAGATTGAAATTTTAATGGGGTGTGTGATAGGAGTTGATGAGCATGTATTGTAAATATATTTTTAGTCGTATCAAATGGTAGGTTCTTGTAAGAGGCATTCTATAAATATGATTATGAAATGAACATATAATGAGTGGTCTTGTAATGGAAGAAATGTATAATAACTAATCTCTTGTGAAATAGATAATGACACATATTTTTTACGTATTTTCATAAATAAAACCCTCTTAATAAAAAGGAAGTTATGGATCTAAAAACTCTTCACTGAGGGTTCATAAGAGAACAATTAATGGTAACCATATTTGGTATGAAATACTATTGTGAACTTAACTCATACATATAAGACTATAGGATTCTTTGTACTAATGCATTAATATTCAATTTTTTACTCATTTAATTTTTTCTCTTATAAGTATAAGTCTCTTGGACAACTAGGAAGTCGGAAAAGATAGTACTTTGTAGAGGCGGGTCATTGAACAAGAAGGGGAAGAGTATAATGATGTCTTAGACCTTATAATATGGGGAATCTATTAATTTTTGTGAGAATTTAATACTTGGGTATGAATTATATAGTGATTGGAATTTATATATCAGGTAGAAAATAAAATATATCACTATATTAAAAATACTTTTGAATATTCATGGTGGAAATGGTGGTTTGGAAAGGTGACTAAATTAATGGTTCTAGTTTCTCATGTCAATGTTTTGTGATATATTTTCATAAAGACTAATATTTGTGGTCTAATATAGTTTTGTATTGAAGTACCATGATTTCACAGTGTTTTTTAGATAGGTTATTGGTTTGGAATTGTTATTTCAAAAACAAAAATGTTTCGGAATGTCCTTTCAGAACCTCAACTTGTGAAGAATGATTATTTTTTGTGAAAATAGTAGAAACTTGATTTCAATTTATATGCAATGAATTTATTTTAAACATCATATTCTAAATCATCTTGATCAAACACAATAATACATCCAAAAAAATGTGCATAAAATGGAATCAACTCACACCACTCTAAATAATAAGGATTTACATGGTATGGGATTAGTCCTACTACATGAGAGGAATCACTGTAACTTTTTTTATGAACATTGAACAAGAGGGAACTTATTGAGTTAAAACTACCAAAACTAGAACACTACCCAATAGAAATAGAAGGTAAATAGTACATGTGTAACCCACATGTTCCCAACTGAGCCACACCAATCTATTTATATTTGAGTTATTTGAGTAGTTATAGTTCCACCGCTATATGATCTTTTCACTCAATTGGACACACCAATAATGAATCAATAGATATTCAGTTCCTAGAAATGGTTTGATCCTACAAAAAATATGGGTTTATTCTTTTGGAAACCATGCTTCAACACTTCTAGAATTCTATATTTTGAGAATCCAGGGGGTTTATTCCATTTCATATTTCTTTAGGAACTTCATCTAAATTCCACTTGGTTTTTTATTTCTATATTTAGAAATATATCCTTTAAAAATTCATCAATGCTTTACCAATATTGTTATTCAAAACATAGCCCAATAATCACTCACATAAAAATAGTTTTTAGGGGGGAAGGTTTTAGGTAGGGAGGCGAACTGGGTGTAGGTTGGGGGGAGGGGTTGGGTGTAGTTAGGATGGGGGGAAATAGGTTTGGTGGGTGGTAAAGGTTGTGATGGAAGGGGGTACAGGTTAGGAGGTTGGTGTAGTTTGGAAGGGGGTGTTGGGTGTGGGGGGTGTTGGGTGCCATTGGGGGGGGTGCAGGATGGGAGGGAGGGAGGGTGGGTGCAGGGAGAGAGGTGGAAATAATTATAGCAACCCATCCTTTTCTTAAATTACTATTAAATACTTTTAGAGTCAAACTACATAATAATATGACACATAGAGGATCCAAAGGTTTAGTTTCTTAGGAAAACTATGACTATACATTACAACCTCAAGCATGAACATTTATTTAATTTATTCTTCTCTAGCCTCTTATTGGCACTTGACCCCTCCTTATTACATGTAGTCACCTGAGGATTTACATAAAAAGGGGTGATATAAAATCCCAGTAAGAGGATAGATACGAACAATATAGCATGGGGTGCGCATAATCATAACATAGGAAAAATCAAAAACATGATAGGAATCAATATTAAAAGACTTGAAATGTGGCAATTCATAAAAAATGAAACATCATGTCTTAGTGGTTAAATACCACACATACTTTTGAACAAAGATAGAATCTTGTTCACATATCATTTCACTTAAAATCATGAGATTCGTAACTTCAACTAATGCATTTGATCACTGTATAATTCTGGGTGCACCCGTTATATCATGACATTCATTTGGCACTATATAATTCTTGGTGCACCTGTCACATCATAACATTCTCATTAACAAGCATGCCACATAGAAAATACATAAAAAGTGAACATAAATAACTCATGGAAAGGAATGAATTTCATCACATAAGAAAAAATTCATAAACTTTGGATTCCCAAAAGAAAGAGGGAATACGATACTTGATACAAGAACCATCAACCTTGAGTGAGAAGTAAAATGTGTGATTTTGAAAGAAGAGTTCTTTTGGAAAACATTAATTTGACAGAAACTCCAGTGGTAAGAATTTATATCCCAAAAAGGTAAGATAATGGAGAAAAAAATATTTTTAAAGAGTGACCATACCAAAAATGGAGTGAAAGAGGGAGAACCCAAAGAATGAATGTTGGGTTCGAGAATTTCCTTTTACCTTGTATCTAGATGATTTCTTCACTTTAATGTCCTATATAACCACATTAGATTCATTAATTAAAAATAAAATAACCTTGAATAAATTAATGTGGTTCAATATGGTTTCATTATGTTATTTTATAGGATTTTGGATGAGTTATAGAGTTCAAAAAACATTGTTCGGGAATGTTAGTTTTTATGGTTTTCTTGAGTGATTCACTTGTATTCATAAATGAAAGTCCATATAGAACATGAATAAACATACAGAAATGATATTTCATGTTATTAATAGTATTAAAAAAGTTGAAATAATCTTATAATGAATTATATTATATACCATGTGGAATAATCACTAGAAAAGAATTAAATGATGACTGTTTGGGTTAATTTGGGCAGTTTTTCGAACACAACAAACTTGTTTGGATTAACCACTTTGTAATATGTACATAAGTGGGTTTGAAAACATTAAATAGGATATAATACATATAAAATATTATGGTTCAACCATAAAAATTTTTTCATTGCCAAATATTAAGGTATAAATAGAAAAAGAAAACATGTTGTTCTTGAAGGTGATAGATTAACACCTGACGAACAAAGTTTGCTTTTATAAAATAAAAGGACGAGGAGAAGGGGGTTAGATGTTATAATATACCTATTAGTATCATAACATTCCTGTAAATTTATGATACTATAGTTACCATACCATGTGGATGAAGATATCTGGGAAGAGAATAAGAAAAGAACTTCAAATTAAAAGGAAACTAAATAAAGAGGGAGAGAAATTACCTCTTGAGTCCTTCTCTTGAGATCCTCCTTAACAGACCTAGGATTGATCTTTTTATGAGAACATAATCTCTTGGACATAGGGAAGGGGCTAGGGAGGATTCTTGGGAAGAGTTTAGACAAGGCTTGAAGGTTGAGAGGTGTGAGAAAATGAGGGTGTGAAGGGTGGTATTTACAGTGGAGGGGATAGGGTTTTCCTTAATATTTAATTCATTAGTTTATTAATTTCCCCAAAGATAAGAAATAGTGAGTCTTACATGACCAAGAATAGTAATTTTATCATGTGAACCTGAAACAATTGGTCTTACATCAGCATAACATCATGCATGACTCCATAATTTTCTTATTTTGTAAATTATGGTATTTTATTATTCATAAAAAATTCTTGTATTTCAGAAAAATCCCAAAAATTCACCCCAACCATTTTTCAAAGTTTAGAATCAATAAATGAAGTCCATTTTTCAAAAGTATTTTTCTAAATATTATTATTTTAATATTTAATTCAACACAAAATTTATTAAAAAAATCTGTTTTAAAACATTCATTTACTTATTCTAAAATATAGGTACATCAGACTTTAAATTGAATATTATCCTTATACTATCACAGTTGATTTTACTATTCATTATGTTATATCACTATTCATAAGGGTATGTTACTATTCATAAGGGTAGGTTACTATTTTCCAAAAATTATGTTTTTCTTATCGAACTCCAAATAACTTACTGATCACAACCGTGTATGTTAGATTTTAAAAATTCAAAACAAATAAGTGACAAACTTTTTATTAAAGGTCACATAGCACTTAGTAGTTCATTAAGTCATTATTTCATGTTATTATATGAAATATTTATAGGATATTATTTTCCATTAAAAACTTTGGGTCGTTACATTCTTCACCCTTATGAAATTTCACCGTCAAAATTTCCCTTTACACAAACAGTTGAGGGTCCTTCTCCTTCATCGCCTCCTTCGGTTCCCAAGTATCTTCTTCAAACATATGGTTCCTCCATAACCCTTTAACATGATGGGTCTTCTTGTTTCATAGAACCTTATCTCTCTAGTCCAGAATCATTATTGGCTTCTCCTCATAAGAGAGATCATCTTCAAGTTGTACCACCTCTGAGTTCAGCACATGTGTGGCGTCTGGTATGAACTTTCTCAGGAGTGATACGTGAAACCCATCATGAATTTGAGCCATATTCGGTGGATGTGAAAGCTGATAGGCCATGACTCATATGCGGTCAAATATCTCAAAGGGGCCAATGTACCTTGGGATTAACTTCTCTTTCTTTCCAAATCGCATGAATCTCTTCCATGGTGATTTTTGAAGGAATAATTTATCTCCAACATCTAATTCCAAGTAACTTTGACGGTTGTTAGCATATCTATTTTTCCAACTGTGAGGAACTTTGATGTGTTTCTGGATGACTTGAACCTTCTCTGTCATCTCTTGCACAAGATCAGGTCCAAGTAGTATTATTTCTCAAACTTCATTCCAATAGGATGGAGTTCTACCTCACTTTCCACATAGAGCTTTATACAGATCAATCTGAATACTCAAGTGGAAGCTATTATTGTATGAGAACTGAACCAATGGGAGATAATGATCCCATCCACCTTTGAATTCTAGAGAGATAAATCTTATCATATCTTTATGAATCTGAATAGTCCTTTTAGATTGGCCATCGGTTTGGGGGTGATAGGCCATGCAGAAATATAATTCAGTACTAAAAGCATGTTGAAGACTCCTATAGAATTTAGATGTGAACCTTGGATCATGATTAGAGACAATCGAGAGTGGTACTCCATGAAGTATCACCCCTTCCTCCGCATATACCTTTTCAAGTTGTTCAAGTGAGAGGTCTTCCTGAATAGCGATAAAATGGGTAGTCTTGGTGAGTTTCTCAACCACAATCCATATCGCATTATTTCCCCTAAACGTCTTCGGGATACCCGTGATAAAGTCTATAGTTACATTATCCAATTTTCATATGGGTATAGGCAATGGCTGCATAATCCCTTTGGACTTTTCTCTCTCTCCTTTAATGTACTAACATACCAAGAAACTTGATATCTATTCTGCAGTCTCCTTCTTCAGGATTCCCCACTAGAAGTGTTCTTGGAGATCATAGTACATCATGGTACTCCCGGGATGTATAGAGAATGTTGAGTTACGTGCATTGTCCAATAGCCCCTTCTTTATCTCGGGTGATGAATACACACAAATCCATGTTCCAAACCAAATCACACCATCACCATCAATATGGAACTCTTGCAGCTTACCTTCCATTACTGTATTAGCTCTATTTTGTATATCCGCATCATCCCTTTTTTTCTTACTTAATATTCTCTTGGATGGATGGTTGAACAATCATTTGGGCAAGGTATAATGTATCCCCTGCCCTTATTATTTCTAAATTCGTCCATTGCATATCCAAGAAGATGGGGTATTTTTCAATTATTAACAAGGATAGAGTAGTATGTTCTTTTCTTCTTAGAGCATCAGCTACCTTGTTCACCTTTACAGGATGATAGTGAATAGAGAAATCGTAATCCTTTATTAGCTCTAACCATCTACTTTGATGCATGTTGATCTCCTTTTGTTTGAATATATACTTTAGGCTCTTGTGGTCGGTGTATATTTTATACTTCTCGCCATAAATGTTGTTCCTCCAAATTTTTAGGGAAAAAATCATGGCTTACAAATCTAGATCATGTTTTGGGTAGTTATTCTCATAGATCTTTAACTGTCGTGAGGTGTAGGCTATCACATTTTCATTTTGCATGAGTATGCAACCCAAGACTTTATTTGAAGCATCACTGTATATCAAAAAAATTTCTCCACTTTTCGGTAGTGTGAGAATAGGTGAATTGATAATCCTTCTCTTTATCTCCTTGAATCTTCCCTCATATTTTTCATCCAAACATACTTTACCCCTTTATTTGTTAACTTAGTTAGAGGGCTTGACAATCGTGAAAAACTTTCTCCCAAACTGTCAGTAGTACCCAACTAATCCAAGAAACCTACAGATTTCTATGACACTAGAAGGCCTGGGTCATTCCTCAATTTACTTTTTTTGAAGGGTCCAAAAAATTTTCCCAACTTGTGATCACATGTCCCAAGAATGTGACTTTCTTCATCCAAAAGACACACTTTCTAAATATGGCATAAAAATTCCCATTTTTCAATGTCTCCAACACAAGTCTTATATGTTCTTCGTGTTCCACCTTAATCTGGGAGTAGATGAGAATATCATCAATAAAAACTACCATAAATTTTTTGAGGTAATGTCTAAAGACACTATTCATCAATTCCATGAAGAATTCATGGGAATTAGTAAGTATGAAGGGAATCACCAGAAACTCATAGTGCCCATACCTGGTATGAAAGGCAGTCTTCTGAATATCTTCTTTATTCTCCTTAGCTGATGATATCCATAATGAATATCCACCTTTGAGATGTATTGAGATCCTCTTAATTGATCAAACAAGTCATAAATACTTGGAATAGGACACTTTTTCTTTATGGTGATGTTGTTTAGTTCTCAATAATCGATACATAGCCACATTGTTCCATCCTTCTTCTTCACAAATAGCACTAGCGCACCCCAAGGTGATGCACTTGGGTGCACAAACCCTTTGTCGAGATTCTCTTACAGTTGCTTCTTTAACTTCTGTAGTTAAATAGGAGCCATCATATAGGGACACTTTGAGATATGAGTAGCTCCGAGTATGAGTTTTATTTAGAAATATACCTCATGATCCGTGGGAATTTCAGGTAACTCTTTGAGAAATACATTACTGTATTCACTCATGATGGGAATTCCTGTAAGGTTGGTACTATCCTTTGACTCAAATATTTGGGTGAGGTGTGATTCTTCATAGGTAATCAACATTTACACCATTGAAGGTTTTTTTTCAAAGGAGATTCATGATCTTCCTTGAATTTTTAGAGTATAGTGGGATGGTTCAGAATATGAAAAGATATTTCCTTTTCCTGACAATTGATATGTGCTTTATATAATGAGATCCAATCAATTCCCATTATAGCATCAAATTCCACCAAGGGATGTGTTATGAGATTCTCTGGAAGAATATCCCCACATACGCCAACAGGAGAAGAGTCAAACAATTGGGTTGAAATGATTTCACCACTTGGTGTTTTTACAGATATATCTACTTCAAGGTTTCAGGGCTTTGATTCTATAGTTCTATCAAACTTGTAAGATATAAAGTAATGCGTAGAACCAGAATCAAATAAGACGTTTCCATTCTTGGTTGAATATAAAGTGTACCTTATATGAATTCATTATCTTTTCCAATTCCACAGTAGTTATTGCATGATCCTTCCCTTCTTCCTTTGGCCTTGGTGGCTAATGACATTGATTAACCTTGATAAATCGAGGTTTAGTGCACTGCCTTGCATAGTTCCCTAGCTCCCTACAGTTGTATCATTGAACCATGGGTGGTTCTCTCCTGTATTCCACCACATTTTCTTTAATTTTCATGTCTTTTAGAGACTCTTGAGAATGGTGTTCTTCTTTCCCACACTTAAAGCACTTCCCCATCCGTTTGAGGGTGTTCCCATGGTGAAACTTCCAACATTTTTGGCATGTGGGTCTTTGATATTTTTCCCACCATTGTCATTAGATCCACTGGCTTGAAACTCTATCTTTTGTTTCTTATCACTATAGCCATGAGACCATTATCCAAACTCCATCTGCACTTTGAGAGAATATCTAAACACTTCCTTAGAACTTTTAAAGTCTCGAATTCCAAGAGCCTTTCAAAGGTGTGGTTTTAATTCACTAAAGAATCGATCAATTTTGCTATCATTTTTGATAACAAAACCCAATGTATACCTTGCAAGCCTTGTGAAATTCTCTTTGTAGGCTGTGATAGATTGTCCTTATTTTTTCTTGATCTCTATAAATTCTCTCTTCGTCTTTGTGCGAAGATTTCATGGGAAATACTTATAAAGAAACATGACCTTAAAGTCTTCCCATTCCATCTCTTCAATTTTATCCCTTGGCATGGTGTTATTAATCAAAGCCCACCACTGATCGGCATATCCATCTAGACGATAAAGGCTAGTGTCACATTATCCATCTTAGAACAGTGGAGTACATAAAAGATCTTCTCCATAGATTTTACCCACTATTAGGCAACTATTGGATCAGAAGATCCACTAAACATCAGTGGTTGTTTCCGCATAAAACATTAGATATCAAGTTTCTCCCTCTTCGCTGAAGGAGGAAGTTTTCCATTATTATGGTTATTGTTCATAACCTGAGATAGTTGGGTATGAATCAACAAGAAGTTTTGAAATCCACCTCTATAATCATTGGGGATGTAATTTGGGAAATCGTTTCATTGGCCCTCGCATGATTTGTTGGCTTGGTTTCTCCTGGTTCCCACTATTTTCTAAAATAGAAAAGGTTAGAAAAAAATAGAAGTCAACAAGTCATCAATAAATAACTTATTCATTTGCACAATTTATAGTAAAATCATAACATATGTATCCCTATGTAAAGATTCTTGTGTGCATATTTGTACTTAGTCTCATGCTAGAAGTTTTCCCTAGGGTTCACTAATCCTAATTTCAATATTAACTAAAGATATATTTTGATACCAACTATAGAAACCCATAATTTTCATAAATTACTCTTACATAATTTTAGAGATAAACAACATAATAGTATTACCCATATAGGATCCAATGGTTTAGTGTCTTGGGAAAACTAAGACTATACATTACAACATCAAGTATATAAATTTATTTATTTTCATCTTCTCTAGCTTCTTATTGGCACTTGATCCCTATTTAGTACATGTAGTCACCTGATGATATACATCCAAAGGGGTGAGCTAAAATCTCAGTAAAAGGATAGATAAGAAAAATATAACATGTTGTGAGCATAATCATAACATAGGAAAAAATCATGAACATGAGAGGAATCATTATTAAAAGACTTGAAATGTGGTAATGTATAAAAAATGAAACATAATGTCTTAACGGTTAACTACCAAACGTACTTGTGAACAAATATAGCATCTTTTTCACACATAATTTCACTTAAAATCATTACATTCATCACTTTACCAAATGCATTGGAGCGTTGTATAATTTCGGGCACACCCATCACATCATAACATTCATTTTTCACTATATAATTCCAGGTGCACCCGTCACATCATAAAATCCCCCTTATCATGCATGCCACATATAAAATACATATAAAATGGACATAAATAACCTATGGAAAGTAATGGGTTTCATCACATAAGAAATCATTCATAAAATTTGGATTCCCAAAATAAATATGGAATAACATACTTGATACAAGAACCATCAACAATGAGTGAGAAGTAAGATGTGTGATTTTGAAAGAAGAGTTATTTTGGAAACATTTGTTTGACATAAACTCTAGTGGTAAGAATTTATATCCTTGAAAAGGTAATAAAATGATGAAAAAATTATTTTTAAGGAGAGACCATACCAAAAATGGAGTGAAATATGGAGAACCCAAAGAAAGAATGTTGGGTTCGAGAATTTCCCCTTACTCTGTATCTGAATGCTTTCTTCGCTTTAATGTCTTATATAACCAAATTAGATTAATTAATTGAAAATTAAAGAAACTTGTATACATTAATGTGGTTTATTGTGGTTTTATTAAGTTATATTATGGGATTTTGGATGAGTTATAGAGTTTAAAAACTATTTTTCAGAAATGTTTGTTTTTATGGTTTTCTTGAGTGGTTCACCTGTATTCATAAATGAAAGTTCATGTAGAAAATGGATAAAAATACAGAATTAATATTTCATTTTATTAATTATATTCCAAAATTTTAAAAGATATTATAATGAATTATACTATATACCATGTGGATGAATCATTAGACAAGAATTAAATGATGATTTTTGTGTTAATTTGGGCGGTTTTTCAACCACAACGAACTTGTTTTGATTAATAATTTAGTAATATGTACATAAGTGGGTTCTATAAATTTAAATAGGACATAATACATATAAAATATTCTGGTTCAACCATAAAAATTATTTCATGACCATATATGAATGTATAAATGGAAAAATAAAACATGTCATTCTTGAAGGTGATGGATTAACACCCCACGAACGATGTTTTCTTCTATAAAATAAAATTTAGAGGAGAAGTGAGTTGGATGGTATAATATCCCATTAGTATCATAACATTATAGTATATTTATGATACGGGAGTTACCATACCATGTGTATGAATATAGGTGGGGTTAGAATAACAAAAAAACTTTAAATTGAAATGAAATTAAAGGAAAGAGGGAGAGAAATTACCTCTTGAGTCCTCCTCCTGAGATCCTCCTCAAAGGACCTAGGATTAGTCTTTTGATGAGACCAGAAGCTATTGGACATGGGGGATGGTCTAGGGAGGAGTCTTGGGCAGAGTTTATACAAGGCATGAAGCTTGATTGGTGTGAGGAAATGAGGGTGTGAAGGGTGGTATTTTTAGTGGAGGGGAGATGGTTTTCCTTAATATTTAATTCATTAGTTTATTAATTTCCTCTAAGTCAAGAAATAATGAGTCTTCCATGATAAATAATAGTAATTTTATCATTTAAACTCGATAAAATTGGGCTTTCATCACCAGAACATCATGGATGACTCTATAATTAGTTTATTTAGCTTATTTTGTAAATTATGATATTTCACTATTCCTAAAAAATTCAAGTATTTCAGAAATATCCTAAAAATTAACCCCACCCATTTTTTGACATGTAGAATCCAAAAATGAAGTCCATTTTTCAAAAATAATTTTAAAAATATTATTATAATAATATTTAATTAAACTCATAAGATATTAAAAAACCAGTTTTAGAACATTCATTTACTTATTCTAAAATATAGGTACTGGTTCACGCCCAAATTTACCCAAGAGAAGAAGGGTAGAACGGTCCTTGTAGTTTAGCTTGGGTTGTCGATTCCACAGAGACCTAAGAAGATACCTAAGATACACAACCTAAGGGATGGATTTTTGGCTATGAAGTGGCCAACTTGGATTGATTTTGGATGGGTTTTAAATATATATAAAAGATTTAAGTGGATTCAATTTAAAAGAATGAGTTGATCCTAGGTTATCACTCGGGGTGGATTGGACGTATTTTCTTTTTAATGATTTCAATTTCTTAAATTTGAGATGGGTTCATTTAAGGAGATAAAACAACATCATCACTTACTGGTTTAATGCCTACACCCTCTAATACTAATCACCTATACACTTGAAGGATCAAAGTTTTGAGCACTTCAAGGTAAAGGATCGTATTAGTACTTGAAGTGTGTGGCCTTAAATTCAACAAGGACGATGGAGTTTAAAAATCATCAAATAAAAATCTCAATTAAAGAAGTGATTATACATTAATTAGGTGATAAATAACATCCAATCCAGCCCCTTGATACTCCCTTGGATCAACCCATAAGTGGGTTAGCCCTCCATTGATCCCATGGTTTCAATGGAAGCGGAAAGTAGACTCATAAGGGAGGAATGAAGAAGTAAAGAAAACAACAAAAATAAAATGATCACTCCACCGTTGTGTGAATAATTTCACAAGGGTTGGTGTGAATAAATTCACACATTGATCCAACGGTATCAAAGTGATATTAAGAACAACAGAATAAGAGTAGAAGAAGAACTTTTATTAAGAAACTAAAGTGAATTGAACAACTTACATGTGAAAGACAAAATTGAGGCAACAAAAATGCAGCATAACATTACAATTAAACAAAGCATACAAGATCTTCAACTCCTTCACCAACACTTCCTTAAATAGGAATTTTGGGAGCCTTGGGTCGAGCCTTCAACAGTACAAGTCATCCCACTTGAGTATGGTAGGCCTAGGGTGGTGGAAAGTTTGTGGAATTTGGAATTTTCCACATTTGACCCGAGGTGGCAGCCAGATTTCATCCACCGAACAGACGCGTTTGTATGACCTTCTCGATGGCCGAATCAGGGTGGGCCATAGAAGCATAAAATGGAGATCCGGAAGTCTTCTAACCTCCTGTACAATTTGGGCCCATTTGGAGTTGCTGATTCAGAGATATGATCAAATTGGTGGAATGTTTTTCGGGGCCGCAGAATCTGGCCCAGAATTTTATCTCTAACTTGGGCCGCCTAAAGGACCAACATGGAGGCCGAATTAGCATTAACTCTTGAAGAGTGATTTGTTCCTGTACATGTCTTCTATAATCCCACGAAATTTGGGATTAATGGGGCCTGTACTTTGGGCCCCACAGCCTAATCAGTGGGCTGATGTCCAATCTGCCTTCTCCAGAATTGCTTCCTTTCATTTCCAAATATCTCCATCATCCTCCATGAATTCTCCACTGATCCCTGAATCAAACATGTTCAGTTTTAAGTGTAGATCAATTTACAAAAATATAAAATTAAAATATGTATAATTCAATTCCTTAAAATCAGATAAATCATTGGGTACTTTAAATGATGTTAAAAAATGTACCATATAATAGTGCATTTTAAGAAGGTATTACAATCATACTGTGAAATGATGTTCAAAGTGTAAAATGAACTAAAATGGTGTTTATGAATAACAAAGAACATGAAAATTATGTATATTAACAATGAATATTAGCCTCATTTAGTGGCTAATCACACCCCCCAACTTGAGTTTTGCTAGTCCCGAGCAAAATATATCTCATCAAAAATGAAATTCAAATTCCCTTTTCTAAAAACATTTTAATACACAATGATCACCAAAAAACCTTATACCAAACAATCATGAAACCCATCAAAATATTTTAATACAAGATATTTTCATAAGCAGATCCCAATCCCAAGCCCATTCCTTTGATCAAATCCATCATCATACTTCATCCAACTCAATTAGGTGTAATGATGTGTTGTGAATCACAATAGATATGGGGGTTCATTTTCATTCAAGGGGGAAATCATGGAAGCGCTAGGTGGAATCACATTTAATCCTAATATGAGTATTCTTCATCCCTCTTTTTTTTTGATTTTTTTTTGCAATATTTCTATAGTAATTGAGATTGCAATTAATCAAATTAACCCATGTAGCAAGACTTTGCCGATGACTCCCAGACTCAAAGGCCTTAGGGCACCAAGTGAAGCCCACATACTCGGGCATCGTCTCGAGTTAACTTAATCAAAAACAAAGTCATATTACCATAAATAGAGATAGATTGAAAAACTCAGGGCTAGACAACTCTGGAGTCACGATCCCCAAGTGCCGAAAGCCTCACATTTTATCAATCCATTGCTCTACCCGCAAATTTTTATTTTTATTTTTTTATTTTTTATTTTTTAATAATAATTTTTTTTTTTAATTTTTTTTTGAATACTCATATTATTCATAAAAATAAAACCATCCTATGCTATTTATTATGGGACCCCAAAAATTCAAATTAGTACCCCATAGTCTAGAGGACGTGCATTGTGACATTTTTTTATTTGGATGAAAATATAAACGATGAAATATCACATTGGACAGCCACACTTTCCAAAATCTATGCTCATTAAATTATACAAGGATTAAAATCAGAATCAGGTCATGCTAAATTATTTGATATTCAGTTTCAAAGTGTGCAATGTGTATTACCATGTTCAAAGTTAAAGGAATTTTTCCTTTCATTTAATTTTTTTTTCAAATCATTCATTTTTTTGTTTACACAAAAGAATTTTTTATTTTATCTCTCCCCCCAACTTAAAACAACACTGTCCCCAGTGTTTGAAGAAATAAAAAAAATTAGAAGGAGTAGAGGCAGATAATGGAAGTTAAGAAAAAGAAATTGAAAATGGGGGTTAAGGAATGAAGTCACCTGGTGGTTGAAGTTTGAAGTTCTTGCTGCTCCCTTTTAGTCCTTTGATATCAATGTCGCTTGCAAAGTTCCCTAGTGGAAAAAGGAAAAACAAAAAAAAACAAAACAAACAAAAAAAACAATATATATATATTATATATAATAAAGGAAGTAAAATATAAGTATATATATAAAAATTATAGAATAAGGAAGCACAAGCAGCCGTAGGCCAGTGGTAAGTGCGCGCCCCTGTCTCCCTTCGGTCCCGGGTTCGAGTCCCCGCGGCTTCGCCGGTTGTGACGGGGTTTGCCCCACGGCCTATGGCGTGGAATTTTTTTTTGTAGTATTATATATTTTTTTAACCCATTGAATAATAAAAACAAAATAAACTGATGATACATTGTCTTCTTTTTAAATTTCTGGGTAAGGTATTACTCAAGGATCACACCACGTGACACTGATGAATATGGTGCTCCTCTTTCGTACCCATCCATATTCATAATAGAAGAACAGGTCAAAAGTCTATTTTTTTTATTTTTAAATATAAAAATGATTAAGTAATCTTATTTGAAAAATAAAGATGATTCAGAAATATTAGAAACATAAAAACCACGGGTTTCCTCCCGTGCAGCGCTTTGTTTAACGTCGTTAGCTCGACTTAAACCCCTTATTGATTAATTGTTGTTTTTTTTCATCAAAGGTAGGTTCACTCAGGTCTTCATCAACTTCATGTTTTTGGAATGGTTCTATGAATGGTTTGACTCTATGACCATTAACTTTAAATATTTGACCATTGGTGGGATCTTGAATCTCTACTGCCCCATGGGGGAATACATGATGCACTATGAAAGGTCCTGACCATCGAGACCTTAACCTTCCCGGATGTAAATGAAGTTTTGAACTATACAAGAGCACAAGTGTTCCCGGTTCAAAATGTTTGACCTTGATATTCCTAGATTGGTAGGCTTGAACTCTTTCTTTATTGATCCTTGAATTTTCATAAGCCTCCATCCTTAGTTCCTCCAGTTCATTGAGATCTAATTTCCTTTTTGTTCCGGCCAATGAGAGGTCATAATCCATTTTTTTAATTGCCCAAAAGGCCTTATGTTCAATCTCCACTGGCAAATGGCATGCTTTTCCATAAACCAACCTATATGGGGACATTCCTAAAATGGTTTTATATGCAGTTCTATAGGCCCAAAGAGCATCTAAGAGATTCTCAGACCAATCTTTCCTAGAGGGGTTGACAGTTTTTTCAAGAATTTGCTTAATTTCACGATTGGCTAACTCAGCTTGACCATTGGTCTGTGGGTGGTAAGCAGTGGACACTTTGTGAGAAATTCCATATTTTTCCATGAGTGATGAGAATGGGCGATTGCAAAAATGAGTTCCACGATCACTTATGATAGCCCTTGGAATTCCAAATCTAGAGAATATGTTTTCTTTTAGGAATCTAATCACAGTTTGATGATCATTGGATTTTGTGGGAATGGCCTCAACCCATTTTGAGACATAATCAACAGCTAAGAGTATGTAGAGGTATCCCCGAGAGTTTGGGAAGGGACCCATGAAATCAATTCCCCAACAGTCAAAGATTTCAACCACTAAGATGGGAGTGAGTGGCATTTGATTCCTTTTTGTGATGGACCCTACTTGTTGACACCTAGGACAGCTTTGACAATATGTGTAGGAGTCCCTTGAAAGGGTGGGCCAGAAAAGACCACATTGAAGAATCTTAGCAGATGTTTTCTTAGAGGAAAAGTGACCTCCACATGCCTCACTGTGACAGAATTTAAGGATGGACTCTTGTTCAGATTCTGGAACACACCTCCTAATGACTTGGTCAGGGCAGAACTTATAGAGGTAAGGATCATCAAACACATAGTGTCTAACATCAGAAAAAAATTTCCTTCGAGCTTGAGTCCCTAAGAATTTGGGAATGACTCCTGTCACTAAGAAATTTGCTATGTCAGCATACCAAGGGCAGTCACTCACAGAGTATAGGTGTTCATCAGGAAACGAATCAGACACAGAGAGCTGATTTGAGTTGTCTTTGAATTCCATCCTAGAGAGGTGATCAGATACAACATTTTCAACTCCCTTTTTATCCTTGATTGTGAGGTCAAATTCTTGTAAGAGAAGGACTCACCTAATCAGTCTAGCCTTAGCATCTTGTTTTTGGAAGAGGTATTTTAGTGCAGAATGGTCAGTGAACACAGTGATGGGTGATCCTAAGAGGTAGGACCTAAACTTCTCTAAGGCAAACACAATAGCAAGTAACTCCTTTTCAGTGGTGGTGTAGTTGATTTGGGCATCATTTAAGGATTTGCTTGCATAAGCAATGACATAAGGAGTTTTATCACAACGTTGTCCTAACACAGCTCCAACAGCAAAGTCACTGGCATCACACATAAGTTCAAAAGGAAGGTTCCAATTTGGAGATTTCATAATGGGAGGAGAGGTGAGAGAGGATTTGAGGGTTGAGAATGAACCCTCACAGCTTTCTGTCCAAACAAATGGAGCATCCTTTACTAAGAGAGCACAAAGGGGACGAGATATTGAACTAAAGTCCTTGATGAATCTTCTATAGAAACCAGCATGTCCTAAGAAAGACCTCACTTCCTTGACAGTTTTGGGTGATGGAAGGTGACGAATGATGTCAACCTTTTCTTTATCAACTTCAATCCCCCTACTCGAGACCAGATGGCCTAGAACAAGTCCCTCTTTAACCATGAAATGGCATTTTTCCCAGTTTAGGACCAGATTTTTTTCTTCACATCTTGACAAGACTCTCTCCACATTCTGCAGACATCCCTCAAAATTATCCCCAAACACAGAGAAGTCATCCATGAAGACCTCAAGAAAATCACCTACCATGTCTAAGAAGATTCCCATCATGCACCGCTAGAAGGTTCCAGGGGCATTTCATAACCCGAAGGGCATGCGTTTGAAGGCAAAGGTACCGAAAGGGCATGTGAATGTAGTCTTCCCTTGATCCTCTAGGGAGACCTCAATTTGATTGTACCCTGAGTACCCATCTAAGAAACAGTAGAAGGCATGACCTGCCACTCTCTCAAGGACTTGGTCAATGAATGGTAAGGGGAAATGGTCCTTCTTGGTGAATGAGTTTAGTTTCCTATAGTCAATGCAGACCCTCCATCCACTACTCACCCTTGTTGGAAAAATCTCCCCATCCTCATTGGTTATCACTGTGATTCCAGCATTTTTTGGAACCACTTGGATTGGGCTCACCCATTCACTCTCAGCTATGGGATATATGATACCAGCTTTCAACAATTTCAGAAGTTCCTTCCTTACTACCTCCATGATATTAGGATTGAGTCACCGTTGAGGTTGACGACATGGCTTTGAATCAGATTCCAGAACAATCCTATGAGTCCCGATAAGTGGGCTAATCCCAGGAATATCAGAAAGGGTCCAACCAATGGCTTTCTTATGCTTCCTAAGGACATCTAGAAGCATCCTCTCATGATTGGCTTCAAGAGAAGAAGAAATGACAATAGGATGTGTTTGATTTTCCCCTAGGAAGTCATAATTTAGTGCAGCAGGAAGTTCCTTCAATTCAAGATCAGGTTGGTTCAAAATTTCAGCAGAAGATTGGGACATTGGATCAAGATCAATTTCTTTTTTAGAGGTTCAGATAGGATTGATTCCTCACATGTAGAGGTTTCAGCTACTAGATTGGCTTGATCAAATTTAGGGAAGGAATTTAGAGGGGTCTCTATGAAATTTGTTTCTTGAAAGGTTTCACTGATTGTTGGACCTAAGACTTCATCATAAGAGCAATTTGAAAATGATTCAAGCCAAGGAGATAAACTTCCTTCATATGAACAAAGGAAATCAATCTCATTCTGACTTAAACATTCATCAAATATTCCTTGATGTTCCATGGATTCATTATCAATGCTTCCTATCATGTTTACTTCATGAATATCCTCGTCATCCCCTATTTGTGAGCTTTCATTATAGATGTTCAGGTCTAGACTCATGTTCCCAAAGGTGATGGTCATGTTCCCATTTCGGACTCGAATAACAAAGTTGATTGTTGCAAGGAAAGGACGACCAAGGATGATTGGGGTTTGTTCCTTATTTCCTAAGTTTGGATGGTTGTTAAGGACAATGAAATCAGCAGGGTAGATGAAGTTTTCAACCTTTACTAGAACATCCTTTAAAATCCCCTTTGGAACCCAAATGCTACGATCAGCAAGTTGAAGTGTGACAGATGTGGGTTGGAGTTCTTCTAGGCCTAACTGGCAGTACACAGCATATGGGATGAGATTGACACTAGCACCTAGGTCACACAAGGCTTTGACAACATTGCTTTCTCCTAGTTCAACATTGATGTAAGGGCAACCTGGGTCTTTCAACTTAGGAGGAATGGTCCCTTGAATGGTGGTACTCACATTAGCAGCCAAAAGGACTTGGTTTTTATGTGAATTTTTTTTAAAAGTGCACAAGTCCTTAAGGTACTTTGAGTAGGAAGGTATGGTTTGGATTGCATCGAGAAGAGGAATGTTCAACTTGACTTGTGACAAGATTTCCCTCAATGTTTCACTCAGTTCAGGCTTGGATTTCCCCCTCATGCGTTGAGGAAATGGTGCAGGTTGTGGGGTTGTTTGTTGAAGAGTTGTTTCTTTCACATTGTTATTAGTTTCCCCAGTTTGATCTTGTGGTTTATTTAAATTTTCATCCAAGTTTGAATCTTCAGGTGGGTTCTGAATTAGTTGTTCAGGTTTCTCAATTGATTTCCCACTTCTTAAAACAGTCACAGCCTTTAGTTGTTCATGAGTTGTTTGAGCACAACTTGAATCTCCCCTTGAAGTTGAGGATGGCACCGCCTGAGTAGCAATGGGTGCCTTTCCTGTTTTGATGGTTTGAAGTTCTTGTTTTAGGGAAGAGACTTCTGAGTTCATCCTCTCCATTTGTTTGCACAGTTGTTCTAGTAGGCTTTGTGGAACAGTTTGGGTTGGTGCTTGAGTAGGTTGGTTTATCCCAGGGGGATATTTTGGAGGTGGGATGGTTTGTTGAAAATGGACTGGTGGTTGTTGGTATTGGATAGGTTGGGTTTGAAACAGATTATGGGTTTGGTAGTTCTGTTGAGGGTAAGGATTTTGCCCTTGTGGTTGGCTATGTTGTTGGTTATCCTTCCATCGGAAGCCTGGGTGGTCATTGTACCTTGGATTGAAGGTGTTTTGGTATTGGGGCTTTTGAAAGTTTAGGGCATTGACTTCCGCTGGGGGTCCTCCTAGAAGAACATCCTTGATGGATGGAATGGTTGGGCAGTTGTCTGTTTTATGGTCATGTTTGTCACAAATTGTGCAAACAAGGTCTACATTTTGGATTTCATGGACTTTCCTAAGGTCTATCTCTTCAACCTTCCTAGAGAGTGCTGCGAGTTTAGCCCTAAGGCTTTCCTCTTCTCTAAGTGTATGAATCCCAGTGGTTCTTGGTGGCTTTTCAGAATAAGGTGAAGTTCCCCAAGTTTGGTTTTGTTCAGCCAGACTTTCCAGATACTCGTAAGCATCATTTTGGGCCTTGTTTTTAAATGTTCCATTACACATCATGTCAATGAACTGTTTGTTCCCCGGACCCAACCCTTCATAGAAAATTCTCACTTGTTCAGGTATGGAAAACCCATGGTGTTGAACCATGTTTAGGGTGTCTTTGAACCTCTCCCATGTTTCATAAAATGACTCTCCCTCTTTTTCAAAAAAGTTTTGGATGCTCTTTTTAAGTGCAATTGTTTTGTGATGAGGGAAGTATTTTTTGTAGAATTCTCTTTGAAGTTGGTCCCAAGAGTGGATTGATGCAGGTCTCAAGTTGTTTAGCCAATTTTTAGCTCGATCCTTTAGTGAAAAAGGAAATAGCCTCATCTTGGGGGATTCTAGTTGATGTGGGGGACACATGGTTTCAACAATGTCATTGAACTCTTTGACATGAAGGTATGGCATTTCTGACTCCATCCCATGAAAGGTTGGAAGGTGGTTTAGGACATGGGGTTTGAATATGTAGTTGGTGTCTCCTATGGAATTTTGTCTAATGCATGAGGGGGCATTGGTCCAAGCTGGAGTGAGGTAGTCGTTCATGGTTGGATCAACTACATTCCCTATGTTTGGAGCTTCTTGGTTTTGGTTTCCCATTTGATTCCCCCCAGGGTTTACAATTTGATTTTGTGGATGACCCTCCATTGGACTTGTTTCAAGTTCTGACTTTGGGGTTTCAAGTATATTTGAATCTGATTTAAACAATCCCCTAGGTGCACTTGACTCCCCTATCCTAGGACTTTCCACCCTAACTAGTCTGTTTGAGAAATCGCGGGTGTAGGCGGACATGCGCCAAAAAAAAAGCGAGAAAGGGACAAGATAAGAGATCTTGGGTGAGAGTAGAAGAATTGAGGTGAGGAAAGAAGGTTTTTTTTTTGATCTAAGGTACTTACTTGGTTCCCGGCAACGGCGCCAAAATTTGGTTCACGCCCAAATTTACCCAAGAGAAGAAGGGTAGAACGGTCCTTGTAGTGTAGCTTGGGTTGTCGATTCCACAGAGACCTAAGAAGATACCTAAGATACACAACCTAAGGGATGGATTTTTGGCTATGAAGTGGCCAACTTGGATTGATTTTGGATGGGTTTTAAAGATATATAAAAGATTTAAGTGGATTCAATTTAAAAGAATGAGTTGATCCTATGTTATCACTCGGGGTGGATTGGACGTATTTTCTTTTTAATGATTTCAATTTCTTAAATTTGAGATGAGTTCATTTAAGGAGATAAAACAACATCATCACTTACTGGTTTAATGCCTACACCCTCTAATACTAATCACCTATACACTTGAAGGATCAAAGTTTTGAGCACTTCAAGGTAAATGATCGTATTAGTACTTGAAGTGTGTGGCCTTAAATTCAACAAGGACGATGGAGTTTAAAAATCATCAAATAAAAATCCCAATTAAAGAAGTGATTATACATTAATTAGGTGATAAATAACATCCAATCCAGCCCCTTGATACTCCCTTGGATTAACCCATAAGTGGGTTAGCCCTCCATTGATCCCATGGTTTCAATGGAAGCGGAAAGTAGACTCATAAGGGAGGAATGGAGAAGTAAAGAAAACAACAAAAATAAAATGATCACTCCACCGTTGTGTGAATAATTTCACAAGGGTTGGTGTGAATAAATTCACACCTTGATCCAACGGTATCAAAGTGATATTAAGAACAACAGAATAAGAGTAGAAGAAGAACTTTTATTAAGAAACTAAAGTGAATTGAACAACTTACATGTGAAAGACAAAATTGAGGCAACAAAAATGCAGCATAACATTACAATTAAACAAAGCATCCAAGATCTTCAACTCCTTCACCACCACTTACATAAATAGGCATTTTGGGAGCCTTGGGTCGAGCCTTCAACAGTACAAGTCATCCCACTTGAGTATGGTAGGCCTAGGGTGGTGGAAAGTTTGTGGAATTTGGAATTTTCCACATTTGACCCGAGGTGGCAGCCATATTTCATCCACCGAACAGACGCGTTTTTATGACCTTCTATATGGCCGAATCATGGTGGTCCATAGAAGAATAAAATGTAGCTCCGGATGTCTTCTAACCTTATGTAAATGTTGGGCCCATTTGGAGTTTCGGATTCAGTGATATGATCAAATTGGTGGAATGTTTTTCTGGGCCGCAGAATCTGGCCCAGAATGTTATCTCTAACTTGGGCCGCCTAAATGACCAACATGGAGGCCGAATTAGCATTAACTCCTGAAGAGTGATTTGTTCCTGTACATTTGTTCTATCATCCCAAGAAAGTTGGGATTAATTGGGCCTGTAATTTGGGCCCCACAGTCTAATCAGTGGGCTGATGTCCAATCTGCCTTCTCCAGAATTGCTTCCTTTCATTTCCAAATATCTCCATCATCCTCCATGAATTCTCCACTGATCCCTGAATCAAACATGTTCATATTTAAGTGTAGAACAATTTACAAAAATATCAAATTAAAATATGTATAATTAAATTTCTTAAAATCAGATGAATCATTGGGTACTTTAAATGATGTTCAAAAATGTACCACATAATAGTGCATTTTAAGAAGGTATTACAATCATAATGTGAAATGATGTTCAAAGTGTAAAATGCACTAAAATGGTGTTTATGAATAACAAAGAACATGAAAATTATGTATATTAACAATGAATATTAGCCTCATTTAGTGGCTAATCAGGTACATCATACTTTCACCTGAATATTATATTTATACTATCATAGGTAAGGTAACTATTCATTAGGGAATATCACTATTCATAAGGGTATGTTACTATCCATATGTGTAGGTTACTATTCACCAAAAATTATATTTTCTTATCGAACTCCAAATAACTTACTCGTCATAACTGTGTATGTTAGATTTTAGAAATTCAAAACACAGAACTGATAAACTTATTCTTAAAGGTCACATAGCACTTAGAAGTTCATTAAGTTTCGCTTTCATGTGATTATATGAAATATTTATAAGAGATTGATTTCCATTAAAAACTTTGGGTTGTTACAAACATGTCGGGAGGGGGGCTACAGGTTGGGAGATAGGGGTGTAGGTAGATAGGGGGTTCATGTTGGGAGGGTGCAGGTTTGGAGGATGGATGGGTGCATGTACGGAAGTAGGGGGATGAGTGCAGGTATAGAGGCGGGGGAAGGTTTAGAGGGGGATGTTGGTTAGGATGGAGGGCTGTAGGTATGGAGGGGGTGTAGGTTGGGAGGGTGTAGGTTTGGAGGGGGGCTAGGTGCATGTTGGGAGGGAGGGATGGGTATAGGTTGGGAAGGAGGGGGGAACAGGTTTGGAGGGGGGGGGGGGTTGCAGGTAGGGAGGGGTGCAGTTTGGGAGGGTGTAAGTTTGGATGGGGGGTTATAAAAGGAACTTTTTATTTTGTGCTGAAGGTGTTGTATGACTATGAAGGAAATATCAATAAGGATTTTTTCCTAATATGCAAGGCAAACCACATAATCAAACAATCACAACTTCGGTAGTTTCCTTAAAACAAGTTTTCATATTACCGATATCCTTCTCTTCGGGTTTGTTAATGTTTACCTACAATAGAGTGTAAAAATTTGTTTTTTATTTCTAAAAATGCAGGCCATAACTTCAAAGTACTAATCCAATCAAGAACAGGTTATGAGTAATTTCTCATAGTTTGTATAGGTGTGATTTATTTATGGATTTGCACTTGGATTTATTTTATCATTTATATTTAGTTATTATTTTTATATGGCATAGGTGGATTATAGTGATTATGATTGTTTTGTAGTGATAATTAAAGAATTTATAATGTTAAGGAATACAATATGTCATGGGAGTTATCATTCATGGAACCAAACAACTCTTTCTTGATGAAGGAATATTTAAAAACCTTATCTATACATTGGGGAAATATTCCAAGCTTCATATCTGGTACCTGCATATTACATATCAGTCACTTAAAATGTATACCTTTTAATTGGTATCCAAATCATAAATCATACTCATATACCCAGATTCATTTACATCTATTATATACATATTTTGTTTTCCTTATAAGGAATATATTTTATGCATTCTATTTTTTCATTATGAAATATGATCTTTATTTGGCCAATTTTGACTCTACATTATTTAATATTCATTCTATTTATTTATTGTGCATTATGAATCTCTTATGGAATTATGGGAATTAATAATTAATCAATATGCAACATGTAGAAATATTCATTATTTTGGATTATGCACGGTTTGAGTCTTATGCTAAAAAATTTCAATAATGAATAATTCTTAACTCTTTTGATAGCATAAACAGAACACACAATTTCTTGGTATTTAAAAAATTATATTTTTCACTCAATTCAGATTTTAATCATGAATTACACCTTTTCATGGTATTCATTTCATGTTCTTCCAAATCATGTGCTGTTAATAATAGTTTATCCATCATTGCAGTAACACCTTCCCTTTTGACACGAACCACACCAATTATTAATAAAAAATCAGTTATTTTCTTCAAATTTTCTAGGTATATAACATGCATTAATTTATATATTCATCTCACTATATAATAATTACTGATAAATTATTATAAAACAGAAATAGTTTTCTTAGGAACCTTCTATGAAAATTTTATTACATAAACATTGCAAGTATGCCTTCATTTCACAATTTCACTAAAATTATAAAATTTATAATAAGTTTTGATAAAATATCTAAATAACATTATATATTTAAATAACTCATTCAATGAAAGAAAACCATGATTTCATCACACATCAACTATATTAACTAAAAATACCACAAAAAAATGAAATTCGATTCCATTCAATTATATAAGAAATATTAATTTCAGAAGGATATTATAACCATTGTTTATTAAATCTTACACTATTCATTTAATATTTGTCTACAAATTATTTCATTTGACTTCAATTACACATTAACTAAATATAATGTCTCGTTAGGATATATCATCAATGCCTTCAGTTCTTTTTCAAAGTCACATCTTTTTCTTTCACCCACATATATAACATCGAGAAAATATATAATATAAAACGGTAACATCCATGAGTTTTTAGATTATGAAAGTATCAATATCATTCATTTAATTATGATATAGTAAGTTTTTTGTTTATTTATTATATTAGGATCTATTTTCTTCTATTGGAGTAGTGTCACATCATGTTTATATTCATTCCATTCATAATTTCGTTTCTTTTGTAATTTTTTTTCATTTTATGGTTGTGGAAATGAAGGCATTTAGATGACAGTCCTTGAAGACAAATATTGAAGTGAAGTATTCACCAGGGCATGAGTTTGACAAAGGATGATTTTTCATGGATCAACTTATAGATGTGATGTGCTCCTTTGGAAAGGTTGTAGTGTCTATGGATTTATAGTTAAGGGTGAACTTGCTACTTTAATAATTTTTTGTTTTTATATTCACCCTGCTTATTTTATTGATTCGTTTATCCATTTTCATGTGAGCTAAGTTAAATGTTTAAATGCATTGCATGTCAGTAGGTTGTTATTGTTGATAGCTCATAGCCTATATATCCACAAGGAGGTGTTTCTATGAGAGCTTTTAAGGCGTGGTTGTGTTACTAGTTGCGCCTCAAAATTCACTTTATTCAAGATTTCTAGTTTGTGAATTAATATATATTTTGATTCATTTTGACTAAATTTTGACCATTCTCAATGCTTATATTTTATAAATTTAAGTGATTCCCTAGATAAGTTAAGGTTCTTAAGAATGACTGAACCTATGCTTCTTGGAGATGGTGGTGAGCTAGAGATTCGAATTAAACTAGATTTATATAATGGAACTGACACCATAATGTATGTTAACATGTAATTTATTAAGATGATTTTTTAAATGGATAGTAGGATAATGCTGATAATTTTCTATATGATCATAGGGATAGTGGTATTAGAATAAAAAGGTAGGATATCATCGACTTCCTTGGGATTATAGCCTAGAATGGAACCTCAAATTTTTTAAAGGCTCTTAAGGTACAATTTTTTTTGAAAAACGTTATATTTATTGTTTCTCTGTGTGACTATCCTTTGATAAATTGTATCTTACTACCTTAAGAATTTCAATTTCATCATTGATACATTATTGATTCTAAACACTTCTATTTTAATTGGTTGTTTCTTAGGTATTGAGAGATGATAAATAGGGTCTCATCCCTCCCCTCCAGAATCCTACTCAAATAAGGAGAAATTTCCCCTTCGTCTGGGGTGTCTAGAGCCACAAGACTACCTACCAAAGATCTACCCTTAGTACACTAAGGAGAATTTATCAGTTCCTTGTTCCCTTTTTTCATTTTCAAAAATGAATAGTCTGGATCATTTAAATAGAGATATGATAATTAATGAGAATAATTTCAATGGATCTTCATCATATGATTTCAGAGTTAAAGGAATCATCCCACTCATTATTGATAAATTAGTTCATTTCCCCTTTGATGTTACCATTGTTTAGAATCTCATCCACATGCCTAGTGGTTAGGATATTTTCATTCATAGTATGCACTTGAATCTCCAAATTAGTTATATATAGGCTAATCTCTACTAAATTAATGTCAATATTGATTCTTGTTGGATATTTCACATTCCCGATTTATGGAATGCATACACCACCTTGATATGAAACCCATAGATCATTTCTTTTATTGATTACTAGTCATATTCTTCGAATGATAAATATCTCAAGATATACATAGCTTGGGGTGGAATTATACCATTCCATATTAATCTTATTTTCTTTCCTATATCCTTGTGACCAGGAAGTATCTTGTCACCTCCATCTTGATCACCTTGTTATTAGATTATAATGCATCATCTCCTCAATAATTTGTTATTGGGGAGATCAAGTGAATTGACAACCCAGATAAATAGTGGATTTCACCTTGGACTAACCTTTTAATTTCTTTCTTAATTCACTCCTCCCTTATCAGTGACATATGATACATTGAACCTAGTTACATTTGAGGATAACATTGAATGAAAATAATATTAATTCCTTATTTTTTAATACAGAAACATCAACTATGCACAAACATCTGGGAATGTAAAATTTATCTTGACATTGGTTTCCTCCCAAATCATCATTAACCAGAGTTTCCATTCAACCATAGGATGTCAATTCATACTAGAATCCACAAATGGTGTTAGAAAATTGGTAGGGTGAATATACCACACAACATATGTCCCAATCGATCTATATTAATGAGAAACAATAATGATTGAACATTATATATAATACCAATTAGTATCCCCCTTGATGATAATCTATGAGTATGCCTATTTAGACTTCATAGTATGTAAATAAATAGAATAATGAGTATCTCCCTAGAATTTTAATGATTATTAGCCTATCAATTAGTAGAACATGAATTCCAGATAAGGCCTAGATATAGGGTATAAATATACACATCAGAATATAAAGTGCATTATGAAATTTATACAACTTGAAGTGAGATTTTGAACAGATATATGACACCTAAAATGATCTATTGTTATAAAATAAGGGCTTCCCAGATAGATGTAAAATATACATCTATATATCTTTTCCAGTATTTTAACTACCAAACATATGGACCTTGGGTTCTTGTCTACCAACCTCGCCAATATTATGAATGCACTTGGTCAAAATTATATACATGGTCATTATGTTTTCAGGTGTTTCATAATATTGGAAATGTATAGATTGTGGTTTTAACCAATTTTTATTATGGTTTTCTTGGTTTTTATAGGTGAAGGATGGAAGGAGCAAGGTGGGAAGCTACTAAGGTTTCTTGGAAAACCATATATACCCATGGTTCAATGAACCGTTGATATATTTGTTATCGGTAAAACCATTTATACCCATAGTTCAATGAATTGTGGGTATGTTTGATTTGAAGAAAACAATCTATACCCAAATTTCACTGAACCATGTGTATATATTTTTTGCTAAGAAAATGTATACCCATGGTTTTGTAAACTGTGGGTATAGATATATACCGATAATTTTGTAGAAATTGAGGGAATAGAGCAATACTGATGCCTTAGTGTCCCATATTTCATGAAATCGTGGGTATAACCTATACCCAAGGTTTCATGGGCTATACCCATGGTTTCAAACTCTAGGTATAGTTTATATTTCCAATAGTGACTAATTAAAACCAACTTTTTTCATCGAAATAATTTATTTTGTTAAATTATAAAATTTAAATGATTAAAAAAATTAATATAATATATTTTTATAATTAAATATAAGATATGTCATTAGAATTAATTTCACATTAAATTCAGAAGTAAAAACATTTCAATATTTTTCAATGTTTTAACTATTAAAAACATATTCTCTCTTTCCTATAATGGGATGAATTTTAAATTAACTATTGAAAAGTATATTTTTCAAATTTTGAAAAAAGGATTCCATATTTTCAATAAGTATTTCCAAATTATTTAAATAGATTTATATTATTTTTGGGTATCATGAATGGTAATTTTGGTAATTTTTATTAATATAATAAAAGGATAAATTAGATGATTAAGGGTGGGAATACTATTATAAAATTACAGTAAAACTTGTATTAATATAATTTTATGTGTGTGTTTCGACCTAAATCATACTTTGGTGGAAATGGTGTCCATTAGAATCCACTAATATGAGATTAGAACTTTTAATTTATTTTATTTAACGAGAAAATAATATATGTCTTAATCAAATTTTAATAACTATATCATTTTTTATATAAGGTTATACAAAAGATAAATTCTATTAAAAATACTCATATGAAATATAAAATGTTTTTATTTATCTTGTTAATTTATTTGTAATTTTTAAGAAATAGATAATTTCCTTAAAGGATTATACTTTGATGATGTAAAAATTAATTAATTGATGATAAATCAATAAAATAATTTTTATTAAAATTATAATGACTATAAAAAGATAAAAATCATGACCAAATCATATTTTTAGAGTATATCTCTACTATAACCATCAAAGGGTCTAGGTATTGGCCATTTTAAGTGTCATAGAAGTGATTATGACACTTATATTATTTTATTTAAAATGATGTTAAAGTTGTCACATTCATAATTTAACATGTGTAACAATTTAAATGTTTGATTTTCATGAAGATAAATTTGACTAAAAATATTTTTCTAAAATATATTATAATTATATTCACCAATTTTCTTTATTTTTAATTTTTATTTAACAAATAATTAAATTAAATAATTATAAAAAAATTGATTTTGTTAGTATTTTTTTAATAGAGATAACAAATAAATGTAATTAAAATTCATAAAATAAATATAATTTGGGATAATTAATATGTCTAATGAATTTTATATATTACCTTTACCTCTTGGGAATATAATAAAGTAGTTGGTTCTTTGTTAACATTTTATCTTAATATTATTAAATATCAATGAATTGAATCTCGTCAAAATTGACACTATTGATTGTTTATCAAAAATATGTTTGATTAAATTATTTAAAAATCATAATTTTTTTAAAGAAATATAGAATAATTATTATATGGTATAATGTTTTCTAATTTAATTATTTATGGCCTAATTTACATCAAATAAGTAAATATTTCACCCTTTTAATATTGAATTATTTGTTACCCTAGTTAAAAACTATTATTAATAACTAAGTGTTAATTAAAATGATAAGGTTTAAATTGACATAAATACTTGTAAAAAATTTATTTTTTGATGATACTGAAACCATATATAATCTCATCTTATAATATTTTTCATTTTGGGGGTTTTTTGGGGTTTTATTTTATTATAAATTAATATTTTTGTAGATCCCAAAAGTGCCCCTCACCTCAATTATAAAAGGGAATCGCATACCTCACTTCTTCACTTCACTTTGATCCTTTAATGTCGGTCATACCATACTATTTTCTCTTATAAACATAACTAGTTATATTTTATAGGTTTTTTCCTTCATAAAAAACCAACTCTAGTGTTGTAAGTGGAGATTTAGAGGAGGCACGTCGAAGGAGAGGTAATCTCCTCAACCAATTCTTTCAAACTTCTTTATTAATCTACTTCCACTTCATGAGTTGTTTAATTATAATGTAAAAACTCCATTATCAATTGTATATTGATATTTTTTTATAATTATTAAATCATAATATTACACCTTCTATCCATCCTATAAAAAAAATCACCACGCTTGCGTATATACGAATTACTGTCTCCACGTCATGGTGTTATTTTTTTTCACCGCCACAGTGATTGTATTAGTATAATGAATAAATAATAACTATATATAATTATTATAACATTATATTAACTCTAAAATATTATACACCATTAAATTCAATACCATTCAACAAATATTGTAATGATATCATCGCTCTTGCATGCGTATGGCCTACCGTTTCCATGATGCGATGGGATTCATTCTACATGATCTTCATTAAAACATGATTCTATAAATGTATAGAATGAATAAATGGGTATATATTATGTTAATATAATTTTTTAATGATAAAAGTATTACCTATGAAGTATAAATAGAACTTATTCTATAAAATATGAATAATAAAATGATGTAGTTAAAATCCAAATAACAAGTAATAAAGAAATGTTGTTAACAAACAGATGATAATAGGGTCATATATTATATCATAAAAATTAATATGATTCTGAAATAAGTCCATGAAATTATTCAATTCATTATACAAGAGGTTCAGATACATACAAAGGAAATCGTACCAAATGTATGAGATAATTATAGAATCTCATTATTTTCCGAGATTGTTTATACATGAGTATTTACTGGGGTATATTTATCATCTGCGCCCATCTTTCATAAATATGTAATATTATTTCCATTATTATAAAATTTTATTAAAATAAATTTTACACATCCGTGAATTTTTATTGAATGTTATGAAAGGAATGTTCTGTCATTATTCGATACGATGTATTTTTTTGACTATTTTGTCAAATGTATGAGGACAATGTTTTTTTAACTTATATAGCAAGAAATTTTTTTTAACGTATTCATAACACCTTATTTACATGAATATTACTCTACAAAATTTCATGTTTATTTTCAAAAAAATTCATTTATTTTAAAATATCATGACATTTTGAGAAAGGAAAAAATTGAACAAGAAAGGATATTTTCCTCAAGAATTAATTTCAAGTGTTATATCAAAATTAATTTCCATCTAAGATGGTATTATTTTACAGGGATATGTTTCAAGTATAAAATAATTATTGTTCCTATTATTTTATTTTGTTTATGATGGAATTTTATTTATGAAATGCATTTGTTTTACATGTATTATGTTATGGTGGAATGATGTTTAAATAAACCCATTTCATTCCATGGGATATGGTGAAAGATTTATGTTATTATGGCACAAATAAGAATTATTTCATTATGATATGGGTTGTAAATATATCTCCCTCCAATGAATTGGGTAATGATTAATATTTCATGAGATAGAAATTTTTGGAATAGGAAATGATCTTGGTTTAGTAATACAAAGCTAGAATGAGGAGTGAATTCAGTTCATTAATGGAATTTTTCTACTTTAATGTTCTTAGAAATCATCCTTGAATAATAGGAAATGATTTTATATTCTTATGTGTATGTCAGAAAACATCATGTCTTATGTTATGAATTTTTAGATTATGTTTATTGATTCTTATGACCATTCATAATTTATCCCATGGCATGATATCACGATCTTTCAAATGTTGAATATGATTTTTGAATGTAATATTCTTATGTAGTATGATTATGATATGATTTAAATCTCCCTTGTTTACTCTTACTGATCATATGAGCTCACCCTTTCATATGTTTCTTTTCCCCAGGTCATGAAGAAGGATATTAAGTAAGATATGTAAAAAATGGGTCTAGTTATGGAAAAATAAGTGGTAGAAAATGAAGATGTCTTATGAACCAGTTGTTTTTGTATCCA
Organism: Viscum album; assembly: GCA_963277665.1. Lineage (NCBI taxonomy): Eukaryota > Viridiplantae > Streptophyta > Magnoliopsida > Santalales > Viscaceae > Viscum > Viscum album. The sequence goes on from OY728153.1 coordinate 1,519,548,620, forward strand.
TTTTTCTAAAGACACTTTACCTATATGTTCCTATCATATATTTTTTAAATTTTGTAATGAATAGTTTTCATATTTGAAATATTATCAATTTATGTAATGTATGGGTCATTATAGGCACACCCATCATAAAATGTAAATTCTTATGTGTGCCATTAAAGGGAAGCAATATTAAGGCATAAAAAATGAATTTGAGAAATAATCTTATGGGATGTATTAACTCATAAAAGGAGGGATAATAATCATTGTATATTCCATTGGTCATGTTACTATTCCAATTGTCAAATTTTTAATGGTCATATGGGTTCTCTACTTCCAATATATACCTCATATTTCATTCATTCTATATTAACTTCAATTTTATCTCAAGGTTATATATTTTTATTTTCAAGATGAATATTCTATTACCAATATTTTTCTTCATTAAAAAAATTTTGTTCATGAGTGTAGTTATTCTAGTGGATCATGTATATCTAAATTTTCCTATTTTTATTATATTCATTTCTAATTTTTACCCCATTGTAATTTTTTCAATTATTATGGAATTATTAATCATCTGACCATAATGATAAAATTTCTATAATAAAATTTAGATCAATTTATCATGTGGGGAGTGTACATTGTATAATATTATATTACACAATTATATATTAATAAGGTAAATTTAATTAATAAGATTTTGGTTTGTAACATTCTACCCTCTTATGAAATTTCACCCTTGAAAATTCATTTTACATAATATGTTGAAAAAAGTGATGGCACTTATAAATAATGTGTTTCTCTGGTTCCCAATTCACCACCTCATAAATATGGGGTTTCCATAGTACTTTCACTAAGAAAGTTTTCTTACTACATAGAAATTTATCTATACGATTCGATATCATTACCAGCTACTCCTCATAAGGTAGATCATTTTCCAATTGTACCACCTCGAAATTCAGTAAATGTGATTAATCTTGTATACACTTCCTCATGAGGGATATATGGAACACGTCATGTACTTGAGAAAGGGATGGTGGGGGTTCTAGTAAATATGTAACATCTCTGATGTAATTTAGAGTCTCAAAGGGGATGATATACCTAGGAATTAGCTTACCTTTATTCCCAAATATCATGAATCGATTCCATAGAGATACATGAAGGAATAATTTATCTATAAACTCAAACTCTAGGTATTAGCCATGGTTTTCAGCATAGATCTTTTGTTAACTCTAAGGAGCCCTAATGTGATGCTGAATGGTCTTGAACTTTTCTAATATTTATTCAACTATTTTACATTTTAGTAGCTTGCATTCACCTACATTATCCCAGAACATAGGTGTTATACAACTCTTCCTAGAAAGGGATATATATGGATCCATCTAGATTCTTTATTTAAACCCAATATTATATGTGAACTAGAATAGAGAAATATATTGATACCATCCCCCTTTTATGTCCATAACCCATTCCATAAACATTTCCTCAAGTCTCTAGATAGTCTACTCATAATGGACATCATTTTAGTGTTTATAATCCATACAAAAGTTCAAATCAATGTTAAGATCATGTTTGATACTTTTTTAGAACATGGAGGTAAATCTAAAATCTGGGTTAGATATAATATATAGAGGTTTTCCAATTATACTAAACATTTCAATGATTTATGGCCTTGCATGTTGATTAAGTGATTGGTCCTCTTAAATTTTATTGAAGTGATTAGTCTTCATAATACAATCCACTATAACCCATATAGAATTATTTACTATAGATTTCTTCGAAATACTAGTGAAAAAGTCAATGTTTATTTTTCTCATTTCAATGAAGGTATGGGTAATGGTTTCATCATCCCCATGTAGTTTTTTTGGCCTTCACTTTATAACATTACAAAATTTTTGATGTATATTCCCTGACCCCCTTCTTCATATTATCCCACTAATAGTTCTCTCATAGATCTTGATACATTTTCATGATCCCTGGGTTGATAGAGGAGTTCGAGCTATGTGTACAATTCAACAAATCCTTGTTTATCATTTATTTAGATGGTAAATATTTTCATGAAACAAATATTACAAACTATTCTTACTCAAGTTTGAATTCTATGGGTTTATATTTTATTATAGATTGAACATTCTTCTATATTTCCACATCATCTCTTTAATAATCTTTTATCTTATTTGGAAGGGAAGGTTGAGAAATTATTTGAGAAAGGATTGATGATATTCCTTAGTTTAAAATTTCAATGTCCATCATTTTTAAGTCCAATAATATTATATCATACTCAATTATCATCAGTGATATGGTTTCTAGATCATTTATACTTAAATATTAAACCACTTTATTTACCTTCCCAATATGGTATTAGATTGATAATTCATATTCCTTGATCATCTATAAAATTATTCACTCTAACATATTAATCCAATTCTATGTGAATATATATTTGTGAATATTATGATCTGTATATATATCACACTTCTCCATTTAGAGATACTTCAACCAGATTTTCCATGTGAAGATTACTGTAGGCAACTATAGATAAAGTGTTGTATAGTTTTGTTCTTGAATTTTCAAATACCTTGAGTCATAGTCTATCACATTATCATTCTGCATCAGTATATAGAAAAATCCATTCAATGAAGTAATTTTTTAAACCATGAAAAGTTCCCCACTTGATGGTTCTGTAAGTACTATATCAATGATAAGTCTCATTATAAAATCCTTAAATCTCACTACACATTCATTAGTCTAGAAACACTATACTCCATTCTGAGTTAGCTTGGTTCTCAAGCTTTACAATCATGAGAATATTTTAAAAAATCATCGAAAATACCCATCTAGTCCAAGGAAACTATGGATATCTGTTATAGATGCTGGTCAGGGTCACTCCTAAATTAAATTTATCTTAGAATGGTCCACACACACACACACACACACACACACACACACACACACACATATATATATATATATATATCCATTTTTTGGTGATAAAATTCCCCAATAATGATATTTCATTCATCCATAACTCATATTTATTACCTTCTCCTTTAACAAGGTCTTCAACATAGTATTCAAATGCTCATCATGCACCTCCTTACTTTTGGAATATATTGAAATATAATCTATAAATACTACAAAAAATTTATCAAGGTAATATCTAAAGACTCTATTTATTAATTCCATAAATATTTATGAAAGATTACTGAGTCCTAAGGGAATCTCTTGGAACTCATAGATTCCATAAATTATTCGAAATAGATTTTTGGAAATATCTATATTCTTCACCTTTAATTGATGATATCCTAACTAAATGTCCACCCTAGAGAAATATTGGTCCTTATATAGTTAATTGATCAAGTAATTTATACATGTTAAGGGATAATTTTTCTTTTTCATGATATTTTTGGGTTCATAATAATCAATATGAAGGTGTACTGACCCATCTGTATTCATGATGAAGAGGATAGGTGCACCACATGGTGTATCAATCGATCATATAAAACCCTTTTATAGATTTTATTGTTAGTAATTATTTAGTTCTTCTAACTCAATATTGGATATTATATAAGGAGTCTGGGATATAGGCAGATATCCATGTATAAATTCAATTTATAACTCAATCTCTCGAGTAGGAGGAAGGCCAAAAAACTCTTTGGAGAATACATCAGTATAATCCATCAGAATTTCCATGTATTCGAGCATGATTCACTATATTATTTTAATAATTTAACTATAATTCTTTATCATTAGTCAATAATATCCAAACATGATATTAATATTCCAAATTAGTTTCATCCTCATTCTTATACTTGTATAGATTCATAGGACGGCTCATGATGTGAAGACTAGTCTCTCTCTCCTAACAGTTCATGTTGGATTTATATAAAGACAACCAATACATTCCAAAAATATAATCAAACACTAATAAAGTAGAAAAATATTTTTTGGTTGGTTTATTGTACAAACATTGACCGAAAATGAGTTATATGCTTATGATACAATAATTTCTCTATTTTCTATTCTCAAAGATATCTCAACCACCATGTTTTGAGGTTATGTTTGAATAATTATACTAAACATGAAACATATGAAATAATTTTTATAACTATAATCATAAACGTAATTTTTAGCTCATAAAAGGATAATGAACACAGCATTCAGTATTTAATTTATGTTCTAGAAAATTATGATATTCAAAACAAACTTAGAGATGAGAATACATAAAAAAAATAATGTAAAAAGGGAAACTATAAATATAGAAGAAATAACTTATAAGTGATAATTATAACCTAAATTTTGAGTATCTCAGTTTAAATCTTGGTTATACTTGGAAATGTTTCCTATTATTTTTTCTAACCTAGAAATCCATTTAATTTCAATATTATGATTCAAAAAGATATTATGAATTTTTCAAAGCATATACACTGAAAGTGTCAAAACAGGTGTCAAATAAGGCCTCTTTTTTCTACACTAGGTAATGATCTACTTAACACCCAATGATCCCATTTCAGGGTTATTATTCCTTCTTAAAAAATTTCTCAAGCCACATACACTTATATTATACAAAATGGATATAATTTCTTTGAAACCACTCACTCTATACTTCACCAAGATTTCAAGATATTTTTCAATAAAAATACTTATACCTATGGTTATCACTATATTATTCTAGTCACAGTCCCCTAAAATTAATAGACATTTCATTTCTACCAACTATAGAAACCCAATCCCTTAACACGTATTATTACATGATTTTTTAACATAAATATCCATTAAATAAAAAATAGACAGATATGCATATTTTCTTTGGAAGACTACTTAGATAATGAATTAACGTGAAACTAAAATTAAAATTCATTATTTTAATTCCCATAATGATTTTCTAAATTCCTTTTAAATCTTAAAACAACATTTGTTAACCTGGGAAATACATAGACAAAAGTTATGATCTAAAATTCCTCTTAAAGGAATAAACATGGTAATAATGTATATCACTTGATTTTAAAGGCATAACATGATAACATAAAAGAAAAGTCTCATGAGTAGTATTATGGAGGAAAAATATAACGAAAATTTAATCATACAATCATGGAAACACTCAAATGTGTTAGAAATATAAAACATTACATAAGCATAAGTTATGGAAAACCATCATGAAAACATCACATGGTGGACATAGTCCCATCAAAAATTAGGTTTAATCAATAATCCCATGAATAACCTCTCAAGAGAAAAAATATTACCCAATGAATTAGAGTACTATCTGAGTGATCCTTTCATAACATGTACAAGATTATCTATTCCTCAAAAGAGAATCCATTATACGGGATAAACATGGGGCATTTATGAAATGAAATTAAGGAAATTATTACTCTATAAAAGGTGGGGATAATAAGATAGTTATACATGTAAGAGGTTTATATTTAAAATTATGAAGCATTTCATAACATAAAATAGAGAGAGAAACTGAGTTAGAGAGATATACATAACCCTAAGAAAAAGATTGGTTCAGAGAGTTACCTTACATTTTGTTCCAACATAATTATTAACTCTCACTAAATGTCATAGATAATCAAATTAAATTTATAAATTACTTATTTAATAATATTTTACATCTATATTTTATTTATTATGATTTTATTATTTTATTTTACAACCATTTAAATGGGATATAAAGATTAAATACATTTTTTGTAGGAGTTAGTATCAATATTCCATGGTCAGATTTGTTGAGTATAATTATAGGATTTCTTTTCAAATGGGAATAAAACTCTAGAAGTGAAACAAAATGGTATTCATGTAATTTTATAATTTTAAATGGTCCCAAACACCCATTAGTGTTATGAAATTATGCAAATTCATTTAGTAAAAATTTAATGTTAAACGGTTAGTCCAACTAATTTTTTTTACTGACCATGCAAACTTGACTCATTTTATTTAATTAAATGATTATTAAAACATAAATGAACTTCAAATAAGTTATAATGTAATTTTTTGTAATCATATTTTAACATAATATTGTTTCTATAACCACCTTTGAAGGCGGTGGAAAAAAATTATATTGTTCATGGAGGCAGTGAACCATCCATATGTTAAACAGAGTTTTCATTTTATAAAAAAAAGAAGAGTGGATAGAGGATTAATATTCAATTAAAATAATAAAATTAGAGTGTATTTATAATACATGAGTCATTATTCCATGTTTGATAAAGGATTTTAGGAGAATGTAGAAGAATAAATGAATTTAAAAGAGGAAAATTGGGAATATTAGCTCTTAAGTGTCGTATCCTCAAAAAAACTTCTTCAAGCACATGGATGTGGTAATATGATAGGTCTAATAGAACTAGTATGTAGAGGTGGGGATTGAGAAGGTAATTGGGGAAAAAATTTCCAATATCCAATACTTAAAATATATGTGTATAAGGGGTTGTGAGGGGTATAATGGCCCTAGCCCATTTACACATATTATTAAATGATTTTAAATATAAAATTTACCCAAGGATCACAAATTCTAGTATATTTAGAAGACTAGGTACATTAAATTGAAAACATGGTACCAAAATGAATATTTTATTTAAACTCCATAATGACCTTCTAACTTCCTTTGATCTCTTAGATTTTCATAGAATAACTTGTGGAAAACATGAACAAAGGGGTGAGCTAAAAAAGTTCAATAAGGGAATGGTACATGAAAAAAGCATAACACATGGGTTTGAAGGCATAAAATGATGGAATAAAATGGATGAATATGCATGATGAAGATTAAAATATGTATTCATGGTATCATAGGATATGTGGAAACAACATACAATGTGAAATAATTATGAGTCAAGGCTTATTTCACCTGGAAGATCATGAGTCAAGGCTAACCACCAAGACCATTGAAAATCGGGCAGGAGCCAAGGTTAACCACTAAGACCATTTCACATAGAGCACAAGTCAAGGTTAATTACTAAGACCATTACAGATGAAATATCATGACAATAAAAAATACCCAATTAATTGGATACATATCTAAGAACACCCATTATATCATGTACATGAATATTTTTTCCACACGAAGAATCCAATATAAATAGAAGGGTTATCCATGGAAAGAGAGTGGTATCATAATCATGTAAAAAGGAATAACAAAAGGGAGTATCACAATGGTGTCTATGAAATAATGTAGTTTAATCAAAAATTGACATTAATAAGGTTAAAAAGGCATATATCATGATAATTTATGTCAAACAGGTGTGGAACATGTAACAAGAGTGTTTAAGAAACTTTAGAAATAAAACATTTTAGTCTGGCTTAAAGATAATTTTATAGAGAATTTAAAGAGGAAAAGGAATAATCATTTATATAAAACCAGAATTGAATTGAGTTTTTTTATTCATTATAAAATGATTTATTTTATAAAAATAATGGTGGATTAAAATAAACGACGTAATGCACTTGAAAATGTGTAATAAATCGGGAAGTTCCCTTTAATCAGGCTTGCTTATCAAGAAGATTTGAGAAGGGATCCTTTTTAAAACATGTATTTCTCCATTAATGAAGGACTATGTAATCTAGATACATGATCTTGAAATATATAAATATAATTTAAAATAATTAAAAAAATTAAGAATTATATTTGAGTAAATAGAGAGAAAGGGTAACTCGAAGGAAAAAATGGAGGTTCGGGTATAATCCCTTACCTTATGTCCAAAAGAGTTACACAATTGTACATAATGTATAGGATATCTAATTAAATCTATAAATTAATTAGTTAAAAACCTTTTTTACAAATATTTTATTTATTATAATTTTATTAATCTCATTTAGGGTCTTTTGGATGGGTTAAAAGATACAATTATATCGTTTGGGAGTGTTCGTTTCCTTAGTTTTCATGACTGGTTTACAAGTATGCATGAATGGAAAATCCAGAAAAATTAGAATGGTTTTATAGAAATGATGTTATATTTTATTAATGAATATAAAAATATTAAATGTCTATATAATTAATTTGGTAATTTTTGGGGATGATTAATCATTAGATAAGACATTAGTGATAATCGTTTAGATTATTTTAGCAGTTTTTCGATCATCAAAAAATAGTTTTGTTTTATTAATTAACATCATGTATATATAATGTATACATTCCACTAAATAGTTTGTAATAAATATATTATATTTTTTTTAACCGTAAAATTGGTTTTATTAACATCATTGAATGTGGTAAAAGGAAATGAAAATACATTGTCCACGATATCGGTAAATTGACACGTCATGGGAAATATATTCATTTATAGAATAAAATAGAGAGAAGAAGGATTTTGATGATGGATATTACATTAAAATTATATAATTATAGTATACAAATGATAAAAGGGTTTTTGTTCAACTTAAAAAAGGTGAGGTTGGGATAAGATAATAAGAGAAAAGAACTTGAATAGAAATTAATTAAAATGGGATGAGGGTTTTACCTATTGAAATTCTTCTCCTTGAGAACCTCCTTAGGGAAAAGATTTTGTTCTCTAGTTGAGACCAAAGGATAATTTATGTGGGGTTGGGGTGTTTTGGGAGTGTATTGAGTATAAATAGGAAATTCATTAAGGCTTAAGAGGTGTGCAATGAAGAGGTGGTATTTATGTTGGAGGAGATGAGTGTTTTTATTATTATTTTCATTATTTTATTATTTTGATCAAGACAATAAGTAGTGTTGATTATTGTGACTACATAATATAACTAGTTCATGTGAGTTGAAACTTATACCGTAAATTAACATATTTCACTAATCACCAAAAATTCAATTATTTTAGAAAAATACCGAAAATTTACCATAACTATTTCATACATGTAGAATTAAAAAATGATCTGCATTTTATGATAGTAGTTTTCTAAATATGAGAAATTTAGTGTTTAATTAAAATCATAATTTACTCAAAAAATACAAATTTGAAAATTATTAATGATTTTTTTAACACTTTGAAAAAATAATTAAGGTCTCATAAAATTATCATAGAATCATAGGGACAAAATTAATTAATCAATTTTATAAAAATAATTTTTTTTATATCATTATAATAATGATAAATTTATAAATAAATAATGATGTTTCACAAAAAAATAATCACTTAATTTAACATTTTTAAAACATTTATTTACTTATACTAAGATATAATTATATCATATTTTCATTTATAGGATGGTTATATTTTATATATACTTTCATTGGTGAGGTTATATTCTATTGGTAAGATTACTATTCCTACAGGTCACATTACAATTTGAAAGGTCAAGTTACTATTCCATCGGTATAGGTTCCTTAATTTCTAAAAATGCCACTTATTTTATTCATTATTCATTTATAGTGTTAGTATTGTGTTTTTTATGTAGTTTTATATTATTTATACTATGTAAAAAACTTATAATAAGGAAATTTAAAATTGATAAAACTTTGGGTCATTTCATTCTTCCCCCTTATGATATTTCACCCTTGAAATTTTATTTTACATACTACGGGAAAAAATGTGAGGGTACTTATCCTTCATCACATCTTCTAGTTAAATGTTTCCTCTTCATACTTATGGTTCCACTATATTACTTTTACTAGATTAGTATTCTTTCTGCATATAACTTTATATCTATGTTCCAAGATCTTCACTTGTTGCTCCCCATAAGAGAGATAATTTTCTAACTGTACCACCTCTAAATTCAATACATTTTAGGGATCTTGTATGTACTTCCTAAATTGGGATACATGGAATATGTCACGTACTTGAGACATGGTTGGTGGAAGTGTTAGTCAACATACCACAACTTTTACATGATAATGATTAATGAAGGGGCCTATGTACCTGTGACTTAGCTTTAATTTATTCGAAAATATTATGATCTTTTTCTATAGAGATATGCATTAGATTACCTTGTCTCTAACTTTACAAAATAGGTCTCATCATCTATTGTATATATTGATATTTTGTCTACTTTGGGGGGACTATGTGTTCTTTTGAATGGTTTTTACCTTTTCCGCCATTTATTAGACCTTTTAATGTTCTAATAGATAACGTTCACCGACTACATCCCAAAATTCAGGTGTTATATATAATTTCCTATAAAAGGATTCATATGGATCCATTTGGATGCTTGAGTGGAAACTGTTATTGTAAGAGAACTCAACCAGAGGTAGATTGTGGTCCCATCCTCCCTTGAAGTCTATAGAACATGCTCTCAATATTTATTCAAGTGTCTGAATCATCTTCTCAGATTGGACATCATTTTGAGGATGATAATCCATACTGAAGTTCAACTCAATGTTTAGATCATGTTAGATAATTTTCTAGAACTAGTAGGTGAATCTAGAATCTCGATCGGATACAATCGATAATGGAACTCTATGTAGACTTACCACTTCTCTAAAGTATATACTTGAATGTTGATCCAATCATAAGTCTTATAAAATTTTGATAATGTGAGATTTATTTGTAAGACGATCCTCCACAACCCATATAGTATTGTTTCCTAAATATATCTTTAGATTTCCAGTGATGAAGTCCATGGTGATATTTTCCCACTTCCATGTTAGTATGGGTAATGATTGCATCATCAAATTAGAATTTTACTTTCAATATTTACTTGCTGACATACCATGCATTTTGATGTATATCTAGTGATTTCATTCGTCATATTTTCTCACAAATAGTTTTCTCATAGATCTCAATACATATTGGTGGTCTCTGGGTGAATAAAGAAGGTTGAGATATGTGCATAATTGAAAATCTCTTTCTTTTTCCAAGAATTGGATAGTACACATTGTTGGGACCCAAATCATACAACTCTATCCTCATTGATCTTGAACTCTGGGTATTTTCTATTTTTGACAGCTTCCACCCTTTTTCATATTTCAAAATCATTTCCTTGAGCTTCCATTATTTTCTTCAGGAGGTATGGTTGAGCAATAATTTGAGAATGGATTGATGATTTTTCTTCCTCAAAGATTCCCATGTACATCATTTCTAGGTCTAAGAATATTGGATCCTTATCAATTCTCATCATTTATAATGATGCAAGATCTTTTATACTTAGTGAATCTTCTGCCTTATTTGATTTACCAGGATGGCTGTTGATTGATAATTCATAATATTTGATGAGATCTATCCATCTTCGTTGGTTAATATTAATCTCCTTATGTCTAAATATATATTTTTGTATCTTATGATATGTATATATCTCACACTTCTCCCCATATATATAATTTTACCATATTTTAAATGAAAATATCATAGCTTCCAACTCCAGATAATATGTAGGATAGTTTTTCTCATGAATTTAATACATCCTTGAGTCTTGAGCTCCCAATTTATCATTTTTACTTCAATATATAACATAATACATTCATTGATGCACTGTTTTACAACATAATTAATTCCCCACTTTTTGGGAGTGTGAGTATTGGCACACCGAGAAGCCTCTTATTTAACTCTTGGAATCAGTCTTCACATTTACTGGTCCATACAAACATTTATCTCTTCTGATTTAGTTTGTTTAGTGGGTTTGAAATTTATGATATGTTCTTAAAAAATCCTCGACAATACAAAGATATACCAAGGAAACTATGAATATCCATTATAGATGTTGGCTTTGTCTACTCTTCTATTACCTTTATATTGGAAGGGTCTATAGATATTCCTTTATCGGTGATAACATTCCCCAAGAATGATACTTTATCCATCCATAACTCACATTTAATGTAATTTTCATATAGTTTCTCCCTTCACAAAGTCTTCACCACAGTATTAAATTTTTCCTCATATTCCTCATTATGATTAAAGTATATCAAAATATCATTGATAAAGAATACCACAAATTTTTTGAGGTAATCTATAAAGACTCTATTCATTATGTCCATGAAAATTTATAGAGAATTAGTGAGTCCAAAGGGTGTCACTATGAAATCATATTGTACAAACTTTGTTCGAAAGGTAGACTTGGGAGTATCTTCCTTTCTCACCTTCAATTGGTGATATATGTGCCGATGGTATACCTTAGATAAATACTTGGCCCCACATAGTTGATAGAACAATTCATCTAGCCATGTAAGGGGATACATGTTATTTATCGTGTTTTTTTGAGCTCATGATAATCGATGTTGAGGTGCATTGATGCATTCTTCTTCTTGACAAAGAGGATTGCTTCACCCCACAGTGAAGCACTCAGGCATAAAAAACCCTAGTAAATATTCTATCATTTGTCTCAATCATTTTAGCTAGATACACTTGCTCATAAGGTAGTAATATCCACACTTGAGATGATGTTTCTAAAATAGATTAATCATCTTCCTTAAACATGTACAGAATTGGAGGATTCATAGGGATAGGAAGAGTGATCTCCCTTTCCATACAATTGATGTTTTCTTTGTGTAAATATAGAAAATCCATCACAATATAGAATCAAACTCCACACAATTAAGTAAGATTATTTTTTAACTGATGTTTAGTCCACAAATATTTACAGGGGAGAAGTTATAAACTTTGGATGCAATAATTTCCACATTTGTTATTCTCATGGATAACTGAACCTCCATATTATGAGGTGGTGTTTGAATGGTTATACTAAACATGAAATATATGAATGAATGTGTAGAACCAGAATCAAATAGTATGTTCACTATTATAGAATGAATAATCAACATAACTATAACCACATCATTGTCAGGCTCCACCTTTGTAGTAATTATAGCATATTCCCTTCATTTATATTTTGTAGGTTGTTGATTTCCTCCAACCACCCTTGTCCTAGAGAAATGGTTCACATAATTACCATGTTCCTTCATGTTGAAACACTAAAATATAGACCAAGTGTTGATCTAAACCTTATTTTATTTTTATATATTTATGAGATTCTTCATATCCCATCAGTAGTTAATAGATATATTCCCATATCTTATACATCTGAATCATATTTTGGTTCCATTTAAATAGTTCCTACGATGACTCTTCCATAATTTAGACATGTGGGATGTTGGATTTTCTTTCCACCATGGGATTTATCAACTGATCCTCCCATATTGAACTCCATTTTCTTCATTTTATCACGAGTCACATGAGACCACTAAGAGTCTCCAATATCTGTTTAATCCTTGAGGGTATAATGAAAAATATATTCATAGTTGTCAAAGTCACGAATTGACAAAGCTTTTTATATATTTTCATTTAGCCCACTAAAGAAGTGATCCACCTTACTTTCAGTGTTCATGATAAAGACAGAGTTGTAATGTGCATGCCTTGTAAAGTTTTCCTCATACACCATGATTGAATCTTCTTCCTTTTTCTTCAATCCATGGAACTCCCTTTCTATCTAAGAAGAAGAGTTTAGGGAAAGTATTTTTTGAAAAATATTTTGCTTGAAATCTTCGCATTCTATGGAATCAATTCCCTCATTGGATTTTATGTTCTTGATCAGTTTTCACCACAGACCATCTTCCCCATAAAAATTATTGAACATCAGTACAAGTTTATATTATTTTGAGTACTCAATGACATAGAATATATTTTCAATGGAGTTAATCCATTGTTCCATGATGAGGGGAATAAGATATCCACTAATCCTGGGAGGCCTCTTTCAAATAAAGTATTTGACAGAAACATTATTTTTCATTGGAGAAAGAGGGTGTTCCATATGATTAAAGTTATAATTTATATCTTGATCCAGTTGATTATGTACTATAATGATGTTTTGAGCAACCATTCCCATCAAATTTGGCATTTCATTAGGGTAGTTTTCACATTGCTTATCACAATGACTGTTTGCACGTGTTATCCTATATCCATCCATTGACTAAAAAAGGAAAGTATAATTAAGTAGATTTAATACTTATCGAAAAAGAATATAAAAATGAAACATTGAGCATAAAAGGATAAACTTATATAAGAAAATTATATCATGTGTTGTGATTCCATAAGAAAATTATAATCGTCTTAGAAATTTTACATATATTTCTACATGATTTTAACCATAAAATATATCCAAGGACTGTAAAGTGTAGTGTCTTTGACAGATTGAGTACATAAAACAAAAAACATGGGAAAAAACACCTTTTATTTAAACTCCATAATGAGATCCTAAATTCCTTTTAGATCTTACATCTTCATTGGATAACCAGGGGAATAAAATAAAAAAAATAATGAGCTAAAAACCCAAATATGGTAATAAGCATATTAATAACCCATAACACATGGGTTAGAGGGAATAAAATAATTGCACAAAAATGCATGAATATACATAAATAAGCATAACATATGTAATTATGGTATCATAAGAGATGTGGAAACAACATAAAACATGAAGTAATCTTGATTAAAGGTTCATTTCACTTGGAGGAGTAGGATTTAAGGCTAACCAAATTTTTTTTTTCACATGAAACATGAGTCAAGGCTAACCACCAAGACTGTTGCACATGGTGCATGATTCAAGGTTAACCACTAAGACTCTTTCACATGAAATCTCGTGAGACTAAACATTAAACAGTGCATTATATAACTATTTGGTTTCACCCATCATAAATTGTTCACTAATATGTGTGCCAGTTGAAGAATCAATCATAAACATTAGGTTAACCAATGGAAAGAGATGGGTATCATAATTTTTTCAAAAGGCATAACAAAAGGGAATATCATAATTGTGTCCATGAAAGAATTGATTTTAATCATACATGGAAATTAATATGGGGAAGTAATAAAATATTATGATAAGTGATGAAAAATAGCATGAAAACATGTAAATGTTTTTTAATAAACATTACAAATTAAATAATTTAGTGTGGTTTCAAGACAATATTAAAGAGAATTTAAATGGTAAAAAGAATAATATTCTATATAAAACCAAAATTTAACCAACAAATTTTTTCATGATAAAATTAGTGATTTTAGAAAAATAATTGTGGATTAAAATATATTATATAGTTCACTTGAAATGGGTAAGAAATTTGGAAGTTCCTTTTAATCGGGATTGCTTATCAGAAAGACTTGAGAAAGTAACCTTTTTAAAACATGTATTTACTCATCAAAGAAGGTTGATCTGACATGGATACATGGTACTTGAATATATAAATAGAATTTATAATAATTTCATAGAAAATAATGATGAATTTCATTTGAGTGAAGAAAGATAAAGCGTAACCTGAAGGAAAAATGGAGGTTCGAGTAGAATCCCTTACCTTATGTCCGAAATTATTCTACACTTGTACTTGATTTCTTGTATAGTAAAAGTAATTAATTCATAAAATTTTTTAAATTTATCTTATTTATAAAAAAATATGTTTATTTATGGCTTTTTAGATGAATTATAAGATACAATTTTATCATTAAGGAGTATTTGTTTCCTTGGTTTTCATGATAGGTTTACTTGTATACACGTATGGAAAATCATGTAGAATGAAAATGGTTTTAAAGAATATAATTTATATGTTATAAATAAACATAAATATAATTAAATATTTATATTATTCATTTGGTATGATTTTGTGAGGATTAATCATAAGATAAGATGTTAGTGATTATCGTTTATATTTTTTTGGTGGGTTTTCAATTATCACAAACCAGTTCTATTTTATTAATTAACATTAGGTATATATAATAGTTCTAGTAAATATCATAGGATGTAATACATATAATATAATTTGTTTAACTATGATTTGTTTTATTACCATCATTGAAGTCGGTAATGGAAAATGAAAATGTATCGTCCACGATGTCGGTAAATGAACACATCATGGGAAATGTTTTCATTTATAAAACAAAAGAGATAGAGGATGGAGTTTGATGATGTAAATTACATTAACATGATATAATTAAATTGTATAAATTATAATGGAGGTATCAATCCAGTTGGACAAGGTGAGGTTAGGATAAGACAAGAAAATAAAATAACATGAATAGAAATTAAACAGAACGAAAGAGGGTTTTACCTCTTGTACTTCTTCTCCTTAAGAACCTCCCTAGGGAAAAGGGTTTCGTATTTTGTTGAGACCAAAGGATCCTGGATGTGGAGGGAGAGGTTTGGGAGATTATAGTACTGAAATTGGATAATATTCCAGGCGTAATAGGTGTGTGGTGAAGAGGTGGTGTGGGGTGGTATTTATAGTGGAGGATATGGGTGTTTTTTATTATTCTATTCATTATTTTATTTTATTTTCAAGAAAAGAAATAGTGTTTATTATTGTGAATAAATATAGTAACTAGTGCATTGAAGTTCAAACTAATAGTTCTTAAATCATCCATACATCATCAATGACTCAATATTTCATGTATTTAGCTTATACTGTATGTTACCATATTTCACTATTCGCGAAAAAATCAACTATTTTAGAAACATACTAGAAATAAATCCTAAATATTTTTGGACTTTTATAATTTAAAAATAAAATCCTTTTTATGAAAATAATTTTCTAAAATTTATAAAGTTAATTTTTTTAACACCATCATTTACTCAAAAAATACATATTTTAAAATTATAATTGATTTTATAACACTTTGAAAATTTTATTATAGTCTCATAAAATTATCCTATAATCATAAGAAGATAAAACACTAATTCATGATTACATTATATGAAAATAAATTTTCTTTTCAATCATTATAATAATGATAAAATTGTAAATAAATAATTATTTTTCACAAAAATATGAATACTTAAATTAACATTTTTAAAACTTTTATTTACTTATACTATGATATAATTATATCATATTTTCATTTATAATATGGATAATTCATGTATATAATATCCTTGGTATGTTTAAATTTATATTGTTATGATTACTATTCCTAAGGGTCACATTACTATTCTAAAGGTTATGTTACTACTTTATCAGTATAGGTTCCTTACTTTCTGAAAATGGCACTTAATTCATTCATTCTTCATTTTTAATGTTTTCATTATACTCTCTATTGGGTTTTATGTGATTTTTACTATATTAAATAATTATAATAAGGTTATTTCCATTCATAAAATTATGGATCGTTACAAGGGGTGGTATTTATAAGGGGAGAAGAGGGGTGTTTTTGAACATTATAATAATTAGATTATAATTTTGGCTCAAGGATATCAGTAGTTTTTGTTTCTTATACCTATATAGAGTAAATAGTACATATGAATTTAAAATAATTTATTATTATATCATATATGACTCAAAAATTCACATATTTAGCTTAAAATGATAAATTCCACATTTTACCATATATCACTATTCACAAAAAACCAACTATTTAGAAAAACACCAAAAATTCACCCTAAAATTATTTTGAAAATTAGAGTAAAAAAGGATGCTAATTAATGAAAATTATGTTCTAAATAATATATTCATAATTTTTCAATAAATTCCACATTTATGGGAAATACAATAATAGGTGGGTTGTCGTGTGGGTTTTTTCTGAAATTTTGAAGATGTGTTATTATATTTATTTGTAGTGCTTTAAAATTGGTGGTTAGAAATTATGAGGATCCCACTCACCCATAAAGTGGTTTTTGGAAAATTTAATCAAAAACTATTTGTGTGTGTGAGATTTGTAATGGGAATATGGGTTCCCTACATCCTATATATACCTCATATTTTATTCATTATTCATTCACATCTATTTTCTCTCAAGATTATATATTTTTATTTTCAAGATTAATATTTTATTACTAGTATTAGGATTTCTTTAAATATTTTTGTTTGAAAGTTGGGTTAATCTGATGGATCAAGCATATCAAAATTTTCATATTTTAGTTATCTTATTTTTTTAATTTCTTCCCACTGTAATATTTTAAATTCTTATTATCACAACACGAACGACTGGGGCCCACAAGGATAGAAGAAGGCTAAGTGTGATAGCCCAAAAAAACCTCCAATAATCTAGGGTATGGAGATAAATTCTAAGAAGAAATTATAGAAATGGGAGTCTATTTAATAATCGACCTGTATGAATGCACCCAACCATATCTAGGAAAATTTGTGGAGGAATGATAAGACATAGACATAGAGAGTATTACCTTGGATGAAATAAAACCTTGGGAATGAATAAATATAATATTGTATAAACCATATTTAATATGGATAAATACACTCCTAGCCAAAAAATGATGTCTTTACCTAACAAAAACTGAAATAAAAAAAACTAATGAGTGCCCGACTCCTAATCTCCAAGTGCGACCACCATCTGTGGTCAATACAAACAAGTATCCCTATGCCCCACCAAGATCACCGATCTTCCTATCATCTAAAAAATACACGACGCAAGTGGGAAAACCCTATGTAGTTGTGAGTATATACATAACCAGTAAGGTTCCCCAAAAACCACAAAGGGAGAAATAAGAATATACTACAAAAGTAAGCTCAACTAAAATAAAGAGGGAAATGAAACCCAAGATGTATATACTCATAAAACCCATAAAATATAGAAATGTGATCTCTATATCTATATACCAACCATGGACGATGAGTCTACTGGTAGCTCCAAAGGTCCTTCTTCGATGCTTATCTTCTCATGTGTTCGTACATTGAAGTTGTGTGGAGGACCCACACCTCGCCACTATGTGGAACAATCAAGGTGGAAAATCTCTAATCGAGGACATATTACCTTGTATGATAATGGGTACCACACACTAGATATAGGACTCATACCTAGATGCTAAAGGGGGTATGACTTAGTATATAGAGGTCCCACTCCCTAGTGTGTTAGGAGACTCAACTCAGTAGATAGACAACATGCAACCAAGTGCAACCGAGGGGGTTCCACTTTTAGTAAATAGAGGACCCATGCCCTAGTTTATTATGGATTGAAACTTGGCTTATATAGGACCTTCATTCTAGTATATCAAGGAGTACCACTCATTAGTTATTGGAATTTTTGGGACCCATACCTTGATGCGACATGGGGGTTTCCAAACCCATCATCTCTATAACGATCCCGCCTGATCGCCGCTATTGGTCAAGCATCGACTAATGAAGTGTCACTCTCGCAACACCTCAATCCATATATATAAATTAACTATAAAGGATACATTTCATTCTACGTGTAAAACTTTTTAGGATAGGTTACTCACATGAAACAATTATATTCCAAAAGAAAAAGATAAAGAAAACCCAGCCTAAAGGCCTTTGATATTTTTATTTATTTTTGGATAATACCCATTTTATCTAGGTTGACTAGGAACTGTTACATAACCCATAGGCCTAGACGTACAAGGCCCAGTACATGACCATAAGGCCCAAAGGCATAAGGAAAAATACATTATCCTGAAGGCCCAAAGACCTAACTACACTAAAACCAACCCTCCCAAACTATTCATCAATAAAGGTTCCTAGCCCCCAGCTCACATGGTTGATCCACAAGAATTTCCACTTGTAGAGCTGCACTATGCCAGGTACCGATGGATATTTCCATTCCCTCTTGTTATTCTAATCTGGTGAGCTCTGATCAAGTGGCTACTACTTTCTATGATTCATGTTCTGAGAATCTCTTCGGTGCAGTCTTCCTGGATAGGTTCATGGTTTATAGACCATTATCCCATGGCCCAGAGGCCCTATGGACCAAAATCCATTGTCTAGCTAATGTCATTGTGGGCTATATTCCCAAATTAGTTTCCTGATGGTTCAAATTAGATGAATAGTTATAACTGCTATAGTACTGCACACTACCAAAAATATTGTTACAAAAACCGAAAAAATATCCCTCCACCAAGATTTGATCCTATGTTTCAGGAAAGAATACAATTTTTCTTGACCACTCAGCTACCACCACAACTATAGAAGAAAGATATAAACGAGGTGAAAGTTCATGAGAAATGTACAGGATGCTCATCAGGGGTCACACGATAAGAGAACTCACCTAGACACATGGTCATGTCCTCACCTTCCCATGGCTTGGATGGACATGTAGTACTGAATGCCATATAGTGGCATTACACAACATATTTCAGTCACCCAAGGCCTACCTATGTGATCCATGCCGAGCCCATGTACATCTGGTCATGCTCGTGTACATATTTCCATGCTCGTGTACTTAGGGTCATGCCGATGTACCTAGTTGTTCCTATGTTCTAGGCCACTCCCATGCCCATGTACTCCCAGGGTACATTTAGAGCCACCAACATGGGATCGTACAACATGTATGGGGTCATACTTGATGTGTGATCTTTATCTTCCCCAAAAACCCAAGATGCAACAAGTAGGGGACTACATAGTGTGTGTTCTTGGACTATGGATGTGTAGTTGGGTTTTTTTGTAGAATCCCAGGGAAGTATTCGTGTGTCTCATCACACCAACCCTGCCATTTCCACCACAAATCATGATGGGGGTGTCAGATCTGCGGATGAATGAACCCGATCCATTGTCAGTGGAAAAATTCCAGCCACCCAAACCCTACATGGCTCACCCATCACATCACACCGCTCCGACCACTGTTCTGAATCCCAAATACACAGTGGAATCACCCATAATCCACAAAAAATCCCAATCCATCTTTAAATCCCCACCTCCTTTGTCTTTTACACAACCACCATGAATTCAAGGGTTTGATCAAACTCAAACCTAGCCTGAAAATGTTGAATTATGGCCACATGGGACAACAACAATGAATGCAAAGCACGATGAGTAAAATGCACATAATCAAAGGTGATCAAAATCATTGGATGATGTTATCCAATTTAATGATCATAAATTGTGGGATAAAGTGTGATATCATGGAACATAAAAAATAAACAGACATAAATAATTTAATTTTCATTCAGTTTGTACGATGAAAGGATAATAATGGATAAAAAAGAAATCAAATAATCAAATACATTATTATTCAATCGAATATAGCAGAAATACATAAATGGAATGATTTTCATCAATTATGGATCGATCAATGGTGAAAAATTCATTATCTATCGATGAGGAAGGTCTATTGGGTTCTCTTCCTTTCTCTCAAACCACCTCGATCAAATCTTTATCGTTTTCATATATCGATCCACCAATGAAGAATGATAAATTCCATGTCTCTAATATCTTAGGGTTGTGCAACTAACTCTAGTGATTTTCCATAGAAACATATTTATAGTGGGGGGGGGGGGGGGTTTAGGATAGTTTATTTAAATAAGATAAATTATTTATTTTATTAAACACACCCTTCAAAGGTCACCTCACATATAATGTCTGATCATATCCATCCATAGGTTGCGCCTAGGGTAAACTTCATGTTCTAGAATCAAATGTGGTCTCATATTTCCCATTTCAAATTCTAAACAATAGAAAACCCATTTAAACTTAAATGACATGCGTGCATGCAATAAAATATTTTAATATATTTTAATATATTATTCCAGGGTACTTAGAGATCAAAACACAATGCTGATTCTGATGATAAATCTAGATATATATAAAGAAATTCTGAATGTACTAAATCTAAAAAACTATAGTCATTACATTCTTCGCTACTTTAGATGATTTCACCCTAAAAAGCATAATATACACAAAAAGTGGAGGTAATGAGCCTGCATCTGAATCTCGTGCTCCCATGAACTCCCTTGCACACTCCCATGCTGTCAAAGAACACTAACCAAAGGAATGGTAATCCCATATAATAGCCTCTCCTACCAATACTTTTTTTTGATTTGGTACTTCATGAAGGTGGATCCATCCGCGATGTCCAGATCACCCTGTTCAATAACATGAATTGGTTCATGAACATATTTCCCCATATATGAAACATGGAATAATTCTTGCACTCAATCCAAATACATAGTTAGGTTTTAGTGGTAACCAAATTTCCTCACATCTATAGGATCT
Organism: Viscum album; assembly: GCA_963277665.1. Lineage (NCBI taxonomy): Eukaryota > Viridiplantae > Streptophyta > Magnoliopsida > Santalales > Viscaceae > Viscum > Viscum album. The sequence continues at coordinate 1,519,570,380 of OY728153.1, forward strand.
CAAATATCTTGATGAACCACATTGATCACTTTTATCCCTAGCCAAACCTCCAAAATCCTCATCATGAAGAGAATTTTAGAAAAACATGTTATTCATAATATATCTCCAAAGTCATAAGAAATCAATATATATATGATTTCTATCAGCTTTGGGTTGTACTCATGCACTCATAGATCACCTTAACTTTCTCCATCATCGCCTACACTATATTTGGACCAATAAGAATTCCTCACCAATATTTATCCTGCATAATGGTGGCCAAAAGTTCTCCCGTATAGGGCCTCAGTAGTTTACATGCCTATAGTAGAGGTATAGCTATTATTATAAGTAAATTATACCAATGAAAAGTGACCCTCTCATCTGCAACAGAAGTACAACACATAGACCCAAAACATATCCACCAACACCTAGATAGACTGCTTGTTCTAGCCATCTTTATGAGGGTGAAATGTGGTACTCATCTTCAACTGGGTCCTAAATTCCTCCTATAGGCATCTCCATAACCATCAAATAAATGATCATAATGGTGGAAGATGATCATTTTGGGTACCCAAGAAGTTAGAAATTCTACCTCACATACAACTACACCAGAATCTCTACCAAACACTGCTTTTTGATGGAAAAGAAGTGTACAAACTTGGTGAGTTGATCAACAATCGCTTAGATAACATTGTGGAATCACACTATATGCTGAAGTCCCATTATAAATTCTAGGGATATTTCATCCCATTCCCACTCTTGTATCTCAATAGGTCATATAAAACCTTTTAAAACCTAGTGTTAATCCTTCAGCTACTAACATGTGAGACACCGATAGATGAACTTGGAAACAATATAAATAATGTTAGACCACCAAAACTACTATTGATGTCCCGTGTACGTCTTTTCCACAAAAATATGTACAAACAAGGGGAAGTGTAAAACTCCATCATCACTTACTCTCACAACATGACTAGAACCACTACCTATCTCTAGAAAAGGACAGCATACTCCACTTCTTGAAAAAAATTATATGCTACATATCTTGAGGGTATCTGGTCACATAAAACCTCATAGTTTATGTATCCTAATTGAGCCTCTCTCACACACTAAATAATTAAAGGTGTCACTGTTATTTACTGAGGAAATGTTTCACCCCTCTCATCTACTAGGGTCATCTGCAAAAAAATACAAAAACTGAGATGCCTCCCCCACCAGTCGAGAATAATATTTCTTTCTAAGGGAACCTGACACCACATTTCCCTCCCTATTAGTATAAACTATCATGAATCATATTTCTATAAAAACAATTAATAGTTCCTCTATCTCATGTTATGATTGATATGTGAGAAAATATACCAGAGACTTTGGTGGTCGGAGTACACAAAAAAGTGATTTCCTAGAAGATAGTGCCTCAACACCTTTAGAGTAAAGACTAATACTACCGACTATAGTCTATGAGTCATGTATTTCTTCTCAGGGGGTCTCAACTACCTATACTGATTTGTGATCAATAACTACCTCATCATCAACATTAATCCAAGACCAGCTATAGAGGCATCGCAAATCACTATGTACTCCACGCCCTCCTCTAATTGTCTCAACATAGGATCTCCGGTCAATAAAATCCTCAACTACTCAAATTCAATATGAAACTACTCATTATAGGTAAGAAAATTGCATTTCCAGGTCAAGAAATTCAATGGTGTTGAAATACTAGATAATTCTTCTATGATTCTCCTGTAGTACTCTTCCATGTCAAGAAAACTTTGGACCTCTATCACACTCTTGGGTGGATCCCAAGAATGCTCCACATCAATATTCCCTAGGTCCATATCTAAAAAATTCTTGGAGATGACATTCCCTAAATAACGAATCTTGTGGATTTAAAACTATAACTTTAATAGCTCACCATAAATATAGTGCTCCCTATGTAATTATAGAATCATCCTTAGATTATCTATATGCTCATCCTCTAGTGTAGAGTATATGAGTATGTTGTCAAAGAAGACAACAAAAAATCTATCCAAGAATGGCTAGAATATCCAATTTTTAAAAATCATAAAAATAGAAGGGAATTATTTACACTGAAATTCATCACTATGAACTTAGAGTGTCTATAGAAACATCGAAATGTGATTTTCATAATATCATCCTCCTGAACACTCATTTGTTGGTAGTCAGGCCTGTGATAAATCTTTGAGAACCAACACACACTTCTCAATGGGTCAAAGAGTTAACAAATACTTGGTCAAGGGTAATTATTCATTATCATCGCATAGTTCAGGTGACAATAGTTAACATAATTCCTCATGTTCACATATAAATTTTTCAAGAATCAATATTGGAGGTTCCATAGGGGACACACTGGGTCTCATGAAACCCTTCTCTCGAAGGTCCTCCAACTACTCCCTCATATCCCATTACTCGTTAAGGTCCATAAAATATTATATCGAAGATATAAGAGTAGTCACGGGGTGAAATTCAATGTTTAAATTCATCTACTACCATAGAGATAGTTCCTAAATATCCTCATGGAATATTTTCACATAGTCCTATAATTATGAATGAATCCAGATACATGAATATCCTTATACGCCATGGGATAAACATTCCAACTAATTGGTAATGGGTTGTATCTTCCTTCTTGTAGGACCCACGTGATTAGCCATGAGATCTCTCTCACCTTCAAAATTGAATCTCATCCCATCTATTTTAAGTCGTCTTAATTGTCTGTGATGACAGTTAATCTAGGCCTAGGCCATGGAAAATTAGTACATACCAAATATGACATCCTAAGGTTTCATCATGATGACCAAGAGGTCCCACAAGAAAATATCTCCACTAAGCACCAACCCAAAATATTGATAGAAATGATATATCAAATAATCAATCATTATATGAACCTATATCCATAAATAATGGGATAAAGTCTTAACTAGAAGCTACAATTCTCATACAAGGGATAATGTAATTGGTGAATGATTCCTTCTTGTGTCAACCAGTATTAGTTCAATATTTTAAAACAAATATATCCTACCTCGAATCATTATGTGCATGGCCTAGACATAGCCCTCCAAAGCATGAAACTTCCCAAAAAACTAACTACCAAATCCCTAATCCTGGAGTGGGAAAATTTATGGTGGTGGTGGAATTAGATCATAGCATCACCATCCACCATCATCTCCACATACTACTCTGCCAGCACCACCTCCCTATGGGCTACCTTGGACAGGCCTGGGAGATCCTTGTCAATGGAACTACATCTAATGTGGTGGTCCATCCACTAAATATCATCCCAAATAAAAATTTCATATCATGAAATCACGTGCCATGTAACCTCTCATCACAAGCATAGAACCTCCCATGTCATGGATGACCAGTTCCTCTCTGGAAACCCTATGGAATAGATCAATGTGCCTGAGTTTTTCTATAGGATGGTAACTTATTCCAATTGTCATCCCTCCTCTTAGAATCTCTTCGTAACCAGAGCCTGCTCCAATACTCTTTAATATTGAGTACTGAATAGGGATACCACATTGGCATGAATGTATCTACGGAGACCATTATTTAACTTAATTTCCTGGTATAATCTATCTTATAACATGTAAATGGAGTAACATATGAGGCCATTGTACCTACCACTGTAAATCTTAAGAAGCTTCTAAATCCACATCGAGTGTAAGCAACAAGGGTATTAATCATCATAAAACAACTTTTGGAAATATGAAAATGATAACATCGTCTCATCATAGGTTTACACCATTAGACTTAACTAGTTCCCTATTTCCCATGGAAAATACTAGATACCAACACATCCATTGGATCAGTAGGGGGTTGAACCAACCTGAAGACTCATATCACTAAATCCATCTAATCCTCTACTACATGAGGATCTATCTCACCGTGGAACCTCAATAGTCTTTGATGATGGAACTAACATATCATGTTGAGCATGCACACATCATCAATCTGAACAACTGTTACTATATTCTACTTGAAATGCGAGGTAAATATTTCCTACCCTCCTATAGGAAACACCTCATGAGATGTCCCCTGATACGAGTCATCATCACACACCAGATCATCATCATGATCGTAAATTAGTAACACAGTTGGTTGTATTTGTTGAATAATCTTGACAGTGATCAAGTCATACAACAGTTAGATGAGCATATATATGGGGAGCTAACTCACTAAGGTAAATCAATGGAAAAAATCATATATGATTCATGTACCAATGGTTTCCAAAAATTGATGTCTCAATATTCCAAGTCGATAAGAATGTAATCCGAATTCTAGTGAATGGAAGCATCAACCAACACAACAACACTGGATTCATTGGCTTACAATTCATGCTTGAGACACTCTAACACCATTTCCCAATGTTCGCATCCAATACTTTCCATGGGCCACACTCCAACTTTGAATAGATGATGAACTATTCTGATACAACTCTTTCACAACCTTACTTGACCCAATAGAGCCCACTTGTCCCACATAAGGCCAAGTGTGAAAACTCCATGCTCACCTCCAATAGGTTATGTTCTGGAGACAAACATCCAGAAGACATAACTAAAAGTGGGAATGTTTTCCTAATATACTTGTATGCAAGCACCCAACCCATGTAACGACCCGAAATTTTTAAAAATATTTGTTTCTTAAATTTGTGTGTTTTTTAAGTTTATACTCCACAAAACTATATCCTTTAATTAATGAAGTGATACTATTGGGTTTAGACTGTTATATGACTGTTTGTCGATATGACCATTGGATACTAAACTCTTAACATTATAATTATTATTTATAAATACAAGTGATCTCGTTTAATTAATACAGAAAGAACACTCGATGGCCTCATCCAGTAGACTCGGGCCATACAAAGCCCATATGTCGGAGATTGAGAAGGAGGTAGCATCATTAGGATTTTCTCTAGACCAAGCCCAAGCCGAACTTCAACATGTGAAGCTTGAACAGAATCGCCTAAGGGAGAAGTTCAAGCTGATAGAAATCATCAATCGGGCAATATTTTCCTAGCCACCCCAAGATTCTATCACCATAGCACACCTTACACTTATGCACTATGTAGGTGTTATAAGGTGATATGAAATGAATCCTTAGTTACTTTCAGTAATATTTTTTGTATAAATAAAATTTTTTCTTCTTATTATGGTCAAATTTGTGAATTTCAAATGTCTGGATAAATATTGGATGAATTTATAAAAGTTCTATATTATTGATGAATTTTTGAAAAAGGGTGTATTTTAAAATATTTTTGTATTCTTTAAATAATTAATAATGTGAATTGATTTTCAAAAAATGGTCTTCAATAGTTGTGTTCAATAGGAAATTTCGAGTCTAACAAGATCAACATAATTTTTAGTGAATAGTAAAGAATGAACAGTAACATCCACGTATAAATAGTAATGAATAGTAAATTGACCAAAAAAATAGAAACTTCACTCCTCAATGTATAAATGCCTTTTAAACATCTTAAAAGTGAAAAAACGATAACAGTATATGTTTTGGTATTTTTGTATGTCATTAATATTTTATTTAAAATTTTATAATTAATTTAAAATTTTAAAATGGAAATATATTTTCATAAAATATAATCATAAATTTTTACTTTATTGTATTATGGTTATATGATAATTTTATGAGACCTTGATAACTTTATTTGTGTGTAAAAAATGAGTTATAGTTTTAAAGTTCTATTTTTTGAATAAATAATGATTTAATTTAAAAATTAAGTTAAAAAAAATTTAAAATTGTTTTCATAAAATGGAGTTCATTTTTGAATTCATAGCATCAATAATAGGTTAGAATGACTTTTTGGGATTTTTCTGAAACAATTTATTTTTTTAGTGAATAACAAAAATACAGTTTGGAATTTCGGGTGTTTAATGACATCATTGATGATGTAATCATGATGTAAATAATCTGGTAGACTTTTTAATATTAATATATGTTATGAGGTGTCCCATGTTTCCAATATCATGGGAAAATACCATGGTAAAGCACATGGTTTTGCAAATACCATTGATGAGGTGTCCCTTGGAAATTAATAATTTATTCTCTCACTTTTCCTATAATTACCAAGCCATTCCCTCATTATTTTCCTTCCTAAATCCTCCTCAACAAAGATCTGGTCTTTCTATCTGTCAATTAGTCCACCTAAGGTTACCTCAGGCCTCCAAATGTCCCGACCTTCATGCTTTCGAAGTTACACTTCAAGGTAAGGGAACCTTCCACCCTCCTCTTTTAAGTCATGACTTCCATTATGTTATGTATTATAGTTCCATTTTATTATGTGGAGGGCTTGTTATTATATATCTTTACTACTTTCCATTTCATGTACAAATGAATCAATACCCTTTTCTCTCACATCCATTGAATATTGAAGTTTTTAAGTGACGTTGTTAGGCTGCCAAATTTTTTGTAAAAGAAATCACATATTCTCTTTCATTTCAAGTTTCCTTTTCATGTTGTATGTCATTAAAATATCCATACCATGTTTTTATATCCATTTTATTATATATTTATAGTGTATTATGAGTTATTTATGAGTGGGTTACCCTTGTAACCTCTCTTTTTAATTTTTTATAAAAGGATGTTATGTAGTCGTTAGGCTGCAGAATTTTCATCTAAAAATTCCTCTCTCTTTCTCTCAAGAATTTCTCTTGTTTTATTTATGTGAATAACCAGACCTATTTTTTTCTATGGGTGTTCATAAATATAAAAAAATGATATATTTTATTCAGGAGTATACATAAATATAAACCTCACTCTCTTTTAATGGGTTATAAATGATATAATGATCTTTTTTAGAACTTTTAAAACGTCACAATTTTGAAATGAAACCCATTTCTTTTGTTCACTATGGGTTATTTAGGAAATGATTGATTATTATCTATTTGGCTCACATAAAAATAAATACATATTAAGGGTGCACCCTGATAGCACATTAATGAATTGGGTAATGAATTTAATCTCTAGAGATGACAAGTTTCACGATACCTTGGTGAATAACCTTGTTAAACTTTTACGACACCTTGGGGATGAACCTTTCTGATGTGATCATGAATTTCTAAATTAAATGATGTAGCCACATATTAATGTTATGGTTCAAGATATTTTTATTATGAAATTCCTCTACATCCATTTCTCATGTCTTTATGTTTTATCAAGTTCTTATTAATTTCACAATTAAACCGATTCCCTTGTTTTCCATACTGAGCCTTCTGCTCACCCTTTCCTTTGATGTATGTCTCCAAGTTTTGAGATGTAGTAATTGTACCATGGATGAACCTATGATGAAGCCTTTTATGTGTATTAGAAGGATTTTTTATGTTGTTTTCATGTATTATGTTCCGGATTTCCAAGACACTGGACTTTAAAGATCCTCTCTATGTAAAATGTAATGAAAAGTTATGTAATAAAAAGGCGGGACTCCATAGTTGGTGTCAAAGGATAGTTAAGTTATTTATTGAAATTAGGCTATGAAAACTTTAGAAAAAATAATATAGAAAAGTTTGAATATATGAAAACTTCATGGTATTTTGGTGAGTATTGAGTAAGTGGTTTATCAATAAAATACATCCCTATCTAGATACGAGCAAGTAGAGGCGGCTCTGGTACAAAGGTCCCTTGGAGTGAAAACTCTGACAATGAGTTTTAGGATTGACCTGGGGTATCCTAGTACATGACAACAGGCCTTTCTGCACTCATGGATGGGACACTCCGGGGGGATTTATTTGGATAATCATATGCTTTTTCTGAATCACTATTAAGGATTTATAGAGAAATGTAATTGTTTAAAGATTTTTTAAGACATAAAATCCTTTATAGTTAAATGATTATTAAATTAAATAATATTATATCTAATGATTTTTTATTTTATAAAATAGAGGGAAATAGGAGGAACCATGCAAATGGTGACCATATTGGACCATGCGCTGACGGTCCTCCAATGGAAGTCGGAATGGAAACTTTCATGTGAATGATGAACCAACTGACTCGAATTATCGAAAATAACTTGAATCAAGCTAAGAGAATGATCTCACCACAAAGGGAACAACTTTATGTTGAATCATTTATGCGTCAACAACCACCAACCTTCAGTGGATCTACCGACCCATTGATTGATGAACAGTGGATTGGCTCTATAGATAAGATCTTTTCTATGCTCCACTATTCAGAGAAAGAGAAGGTCACCCTATCTATCTATCTCTTAGAGGGAGAAGCTGATCAGTGGTGAGAACTGATTAAAAACATGAGTCAAAGAGCGGAGGTTGAATCTATAGAGTGGGAAGAGTTTAGAGGGATCTTCTTCATCAAGTATTTTCCTCAATCGATGAGAACAAGAATGGAGAAAGAGTTTCTCGAGCTGATGCAGAAGGAGAATGAATCTTTGGGAAGATACGAGATGAACTTCACAAGGCATTCACATTATACCTCTTGCTTTTTCATGGATCTAAATGGTAAGGTTGATAGAATTTTTGGTGGACTTAGATCTCACCAGCAGAAGATTCTAGCCAACTGAGATTATGATAGCTATAAGGAGATCATGCGAAGTGCGATGAAAGTCCAACTGGAGTTTGGTGAGACGCAATAGTCTCATAAATCCAATGAAAAGAAAAGATCGATGGAGACTAGATTAGGAAGGAGCTTTGATCAGGTAAGAATTAGAAAGCATGTACAACATCCTAGGTGTAATAAATTTGGGAAGAAGCATTCAGGGAACTGCCTACTCGAGAGCGGGAAATGCTACAAGTGTGGAAGAGAAGGCCATATTGCAAGGAATTGTCATAGTGAGGTGAAACCTCAACTTCCAAACACTAACGGAAAGGGGAAAATGGTGCATTCCCTACCTGATGTCAAGTTCGTTAAGTGTGGACATCTTGGGCACCTTGCCAATCACTGTCCAAATCCGAGGACAGTGGAGGGGAATCGCCATTAGCCTCAGCAACAACCAAAAGAACAAGGCTATACATTTTCAATAACTATGACTATAGTTGAAGCACCAAATGATGTGGTGGTAGGTACTCTTTTTGTTCTCTCCAATCTGGCAAGTACTTTATTTGATACTGGTTCTAAACATTCTCTTATTTCCTCCATTTTTTCAAAGAATTTTGAATCAACCCTCGATTTTCTAAAAGTATAATTATCAATAAAAACCCCTGGTGGGATTATCCAAGAATCGTCAGTGTTTAAAAACTCTAGTATTTACTTTAGTGAGCACAATATTATCACAAATCTAGTAGTCATTACCATGATGGAATTCGACATTATACTAGGGATGGACTTACTCTCAAAGTATAGTTCTATGATCAAATGCAAGAGCAATGAAATATCAGTAGTCTTGAATGGAGAACCTATATTTATCTTCCATGGAGAGAGATATCAACCTGATATTTGTCTAGAATAACCTCTTATATCCTTCTTTATGGGGTTGATCGGTGAAGAAGAAAAAGGAAATGAGAGTTTGAGGATAGAAAATGTCCCCATCATCCCGAAATACGTTGAAGTATTTCAGAAGAAGTTACCCAGACCTCCCCCAGAAAGAGAGGTAGAGTTATCCATTGAACTTGTACTTGGGTCTCATCCTATATCTAAGACCCCCTATGGGATGGAAAATGTTGATCTAGAAGAATTAAAGAAATAACTCCATGATCTTTTAGAGAAGGGGTTTATCCGACCGAGTGTGTCTCTTGGAGAGCACCTGTTCTCTTTGTGAAGAAGAGGGATGGATCGATGAAACTATGCATTGATTAAAGAGACTGAATGGGATCACAAAAAAGAAAAAAATACCATCCTCCAAGAATTGATGGCTTATTTGACCAACTTTGTGGGGATCAATTCTTCTCTAAGATTGATCTTCGACCTAGTTATTATCAATTGAGGGTGAAGAAAGAAGATATTCCAAAAACTGATTTACAATCAAGATATGGGCATTATACGTTTGTTGTTATGAATTTTGGACTGACTAATGCACCTGCTATTTTTATGGATTTGATGAGTACAGTCTTTAAGGACTACCTTGATAAATTTGTGGTAGTTTTTATTGATTATATTGTGATATATTCCAAAAGTCGTGATGAGAAAGAAGATCATATAAGGGTTATTTTCAAAACTCTATGGAAGGAGAGGCTTTTTGGGAAGTTCAGAAAATGTGAATTCAGGTTACAAAAAGTTTATTTCTTTGGACACATTGTTACCAATGAAGAAATCATAGTTGACCCTACAAAGACAAAATTTATAGAGTAATGGCCTCGGCATACAATAATAACTAATATTCGTAGTTTCCTTGGACTAGCAGGATATTATAGGAGGTTTTTGAAAAACATTTCATGACATTCTAATCCATTAACTAAGTCAAATCGAAAAGGGGTCATGTTTATCTAGAAAAAGGAGTGTGATGAATGTTTCCAAGAGTCGAAGAAGAGATTGGTTACTGCACCTGGGATAACTCTTCCTTCAAGTGGAGAAGGATTCATTATTTTTAGAGATGCATCTATGAAAGGGATTGGGTGTGTCCTTATGAAAAATGACAAGGTTATTTCTTATGCATCTCTATATTAGAAGACTCATGATAAAACTATCCTACTCCTGATCTGGAGTTGGCTGCAGTTGTTTTTGTTCTGAAGATATGGAGGCACTATCTTTATGGGGAAAAATGTGATATATACACAGAGCATCAAAGTTTGAAGTATACTTTCACACAAAAGGAATTAAACATGAGACAAAGAAGATGGTTGGAACATCTCAAAGACTTTTATTGTTTATTTCATTATCATCTCAGAAGAGAAAACAAAGTCACTGATTCATTAAGCAAGAAAGACCCGGTTGTTCTTTCCATGATGAGGATTCAAAGAGATCCTCTTATCAATGACCTATTAAAACTGGACATGGGAATTAATAGGGAAGTGACATCATCAACCCTAACCTAAATTATTTATCAACCATCATTACTAGAGAAGATCAAGAAAACTCAGAAATAAGATCCTTTGTTATAGAAGAAGTTTGAGGTTGTGAAGGATGGAAAGTTTTCTAAGTTATATATTGATCAAGAAGGTGTTCTAAAATTTCATACAATACTATGTGTTCCATCTATCCCAGAAATAATGAAGGATCTGATGGATGAAGTTCATAGCTCTACTTTCTCTATACATCCTAGAAGCACAAAAATGTATAGGGACCATCATGATTATTATTGGAGGGATAATATGAAAAGGGATACTGCTGACCACACATAAAGGCTCTTGGTATGTCAGTAAGTGAAGGTGAAGAGACAACATCCTAAAGGGGTGTTGCAACCACTACCCATACTAGAATGGAAGTGGTACAATATCACTATGGACTTCGTCACTGGTCTCCTGAGAACTTCCAAATGAAATAATGTGATATGGGTTATTGTGGACCATCTCACCAAGACTTCCCATTTTATCTCCATTCAATAAGATTCCTCTCTTGATAAACTTTCCATAATTTACATGAATGAAGTGGAAAGGATGCATGGAGTTCCAGTTTATATCATATCTGATCAGGACCCAAGGTTCACATCAAAATTCTGGAGAAGTCTTCCACATACTCTGAGAAATAAATTGAATTTTAGTACGACCTATCATCCTCAAACTTATGAACAATATTAAAGGTCAATTCAAACACTCGAAAATATGCTGAGAACATGCTCAATGGAATTTAAAGGCCAATGGGATCAACATCTCCCTTTAGTAGAGTTCTCTTACAACAACAGCTTCCACTCAAGCATTCAAATGGAACCCTATGAAGATATATATAGTAAAAAATGTATAACTCATACTTATTGGCATTAAGATGGTGAGAGAAAGCTTCTTGGTCTTAATATTGTGAGATGGATGCCTGAAAAAGTCCACTCCATCACACAACACATTAAGGCTGCTCAGAGTTGGCAAAAGAGCTATGCCGACAACAGTCGAAGGGACATGGAGTTTAATTTTGGTGACAAAGTTTTTCTTCAAATTTCTCCTTGTAAGAGAGTCATGATGTTTGGGAAAAAGTGAAGCTCAGCCCTTGGTACATTGGCCCCTATGAAATCCTTGATCACGTAGGAGAAGTGGCGTATCAACTTGCACTTCCTCCAAATCTAGCACAAGTTCATGATGTCTTCTATTTATCCCTATTGAGGAAGTACATACCTGACCCTTCACATGTAATAAATCTAGAGGTGGTGAAACTGGAACATGACCTCTCTTATGAGGAACAATCGGTGGATATCTTGGATCGTAGAGACAAGGTTTTTTGCAACAAGACTACCCACCTTGTTAAGGTGTTATGGAGGAAACAAAAATGTGAAGAAGCCACGTGGGGACCAGAGGAGTCTATGAGGAAGAAGTAACCATACCTTTTCTCTTCTGAGGGTATGAGATAAAATTTTACGGATGAAATTTTTTAAGGGGTGAATAATGTAATGACCTGAACTTTTTAATAATATTTGTTTCCAAAATTTCTGTGTTATTTCAATTTTATACTCCACAAACTATATATTTTAATTAATGAAGTGATAACATTGGGTTTTGACTGTTATATGACCATTGGTAAATATGACCATTGGAAACTAAAATCTTAACATTATAATTATTGTTTATAAATACAAGTGATCTTGGTTAATTAATACAGAAAGAAGAGTCGATGGACTCATCTAGTAGACTCGGGCCATACAAATCCCATCTTTCGGGGCTTGGGAAGGAGGTAACATCACTGGGATTTTCACTGGATCAAGCCCAAGCTGAACTTCAACATGTGAAGCTTGAATGGAATCGCCTAAGGGAGAAGTTCAAGATGAATGAAATCATCACTGGAGCAATGTTGTCTTAGACACCCCAAGATTCTATCACCATAGCACACCTTACACTGAGGTCCTATGCAGGTTTTATAAGGGTCTATGTAATGAAGCCTTAGTTACTTTCTTTAATCCTTTTGTATAAATAAAATTTTTACTTATTATTATGATAAAATTTGTGAATTTCAAAATGTCCAGATAAATATAGGAAGAATTTATAGAAGTTCCATATTATTTAGGAATTTTGGGAAAGGGGGTTATATTAAAATATGATTGTATTCTTTAAATAATAAATAATGTGAATTTATTTTTAAAAAATGGTCTTCTATAGTTGTGCTCAGTAGGAAATTTAGAGTCTAATAAGATCAACATAATTTTTAGTGAATAGTAAAGAATGAAAAGTAACATACCCTTATAAGCAGTAATGAACATTTATGAATAGTAAAATGACCAAAAAAACAATTCACCAATGAATGTATAAATACATTTTTGACATCTTAAAAGTGAAAAAATGATCATAATATTTTTTTTGGTATTTTTGTATGTCATAAATATTTTATTTAAAATTTTATAATTAATTTAATAATTTAAAATGGAAATTTATTTTCATTAAATTTAATCATAAATTATTACTTTTTTGTATTATGGTTATATGATAATTTTATGGGACCTTGATTACTTTCTTAAGGTGTTACAAAATGAGTTATAATTTTAAAGATTTATTTTTGGAATAAATAATGATTTTATATAAAAATTAAATTAAAAATACCTAAAAAAATATTTTCATAAAATGGAGTTCATTTTTGAATTCATAGGATCGATATTAGGTTAGGGTGATTTTTTGGGATTTTTCTGAAACAGTTGATTTTTCGGTGAATAGTAAAAATACAGTTTTGAGTTTCAGGTGTTTAATAACATCATTGATGATGTAATCATGATGTACATAATCTGGTAGACTTGTGAATAGTAATATATGTTATGAGGTGTCCCAAGTGGCCATTACCATGGGTAAATACCATGGTAATGTTCATGTTTTTGCAAATACCACCGATGAGCTGTCCCTTAGAAATAAATAACTTATTCCATCACCTTTCCCATAAATACCAAGCCATTCCTTCCTTATTTTCATTCAAAAATCCTTGTCAATGAATCTATGGTCTTTATACCTCCAAAATATTCCTCCCAAGGCTTCCTCAATCCTCCCAAGGTCCTGAACTTCAAGATTTAGATGTTAATCTTCAAGGTAAGGGAACCTTTCACCCTCCTTATTTAAGTCATGACTTCTTTTATGTTATGTCTTATAGTTCCATTTTATTATGTGGGGGATTGTTATTATATATCTTTAATACTTTAAATTTCATGTCCAAAGTATGATATACCCTTTCTTATCTCATCAATTGATTTTATGAATTTTTAAGTGACATCGTTACGCTGCCGAATTTTTGGTAAAAGAAATCACATCTTCTCTTTCCTTTCAAGATTCCTTTTCGTGTTGTGTGTCATTCAAATATACATGAAATGTTATTATCTCTATGTTATTATGTATTTATACTGTATTATGATTTATTTATGAGTGGGTTACCCCTTTCCCCTCTCTTTTTAATGTTTTCTAAATGGATGTTATGTAGCCGTTATGCTGCATAATTTTCATCTCAAAATTACTCTCTTTCTCTCATGAAATTATCTTGTTTTATTTATGTGAATACCCAGAACTATTTATTTTCTATGGGTTTTAGTAAATACAAAAAATGATATATTTTATTCTGGAATTTACATACATATAACCCTCACCCCCTTTCCATGGGTTATAAATGACATAATGATCTTTTTTAGATCTTTTAAAACATCACAATTTTGAAATGAAAACCATTTATTTAGTTCTCTACGGGTTATTTAAGAAATGTTTGATTATGATATATGTCAATCACATTAAAATAAATACATATTAAGGGTGCACCCTGATATCAATCCAATTCATTGGGTAAATAATTTAATCTCTAGAGATGACAAGTTTCACGATACCTTGGTGAATAACCTTCGTAAAGTTTTATGATGCCTTGGGGATGAACCTTGGTGATATGTTCTTGAATGTATACATTAAATTTTGTAGCCAAATATTCATATTATGGTTCAAGTTATTTTAATTATGAAATTTCTCTACTTCCATTGCTCATGTGTTTATGTTTTTATCAAGTTCTTATTGATTTCACAAGTAAATTGATTCCCTTGTTTTCCTTACTAGGCCATATTCTCACCCTTTCCATTGATGTATGTCTATAGGTTATGAGATGTAGTAATTGTACATAGGATTAACCTATGATTAATCCTTACAAGTTTATTATAAGGATGTTTTATGTTGTTTTCATCTATTATGTTCCTGATTTCAAAGACACTAGACTTTAAAGATCCTCTATATGTAAAATGTAATGAAAAGTTATGTAATAAAAAGGCAGGATGCCACAACCCATATTGATGAAAAAGTTCTCAAGAATAATAAAAGATTTAAACATATAGATTATAACCATGCATGAAATAAACTAAAGATAATACATTAGAATACGACAATATAGACTAAAGAGAAAAGGGAAAAAATACATTCCCAATTAGAAATAATGCCCCAAGCAGAAAAACAAAATTGGAATAAAGGGAAACTAAATATTTCCTAACTCCTGATCTCTAAGTCCAACCACCATACCCAATCTATGAACCCATGTATCACTATTCTCTATCAATTTCACCATATATATACTTGTAATTTTCATAAAACATTAATCATGTGGCGAAATACCATTTAGGTTTGAGTATATATATACCCATTAGGATGACCGGAAAACCAAAAAGGGAGAAATAGAGAGATATTAAAAAATTCAGATCAACCCAAAGAAAGAGGGAAATGAAACCTATGATATATGTGATCACAAAGAAACCCATATGAGGTAGACATGGGATGTCCATATTTATAACCCATCCAATGAAAATGAGTCTGAATACATTTCCAATGGTACATCTCTGATGCCCAATATCATTCATTTCTATACATGGATGTTTTGTAATAGACTCACACCTTCCCACTGTGCTACACAATCTAGGAGTACAATCCCCAATATAGTACCCATACCCTAGTATGATAGTAGGTACCATTCCATAGATAGAGTACCCATTCCCTAGTGTGTATGGGAGTACCAATTAGTAGATATAGGACTCACAACCTGGTGCATCAGGGGGGTATCACTTAGTAGATAGATAACTTGTACCTTGGTGTTTTAGTGGGTGGGCATTCCACTCAGTAGATAGAGGACTCATGCCATAGTGAATCGAGTGTTCCTATCAAAAGATATAGGACTCATTCCATAGTGAATCAGGGGGAACCACATAGTATATTTAGGAACATGAGGGACCTCCACCCTAATGAAATAGGGAGTTTCCAACCCCATTATATTTGTGATGATCACATAAATCACCATTATCAGTCAAGCATGTATTAAGAAATATTCATGCCTGAAAACCCTTACATCATGTACTCAAATTCAATTAAAAGAATACCATCACATTCTAAGTGTAAAATTTCAATGTATTTGTTACTCGCGGGACAAAATCTGATTCCTAAAGAAGAATATATGCAAGTTGGATGTCCCTGGGAATAGAAAATGATGTGTACCGGGGGTCACCCAACATGTGAGCTATCCTAGAAACCTGGTCATGCCCCCAAATTAACATGTAATGCCTTAAAATTTAGTTCTATATGGAATGTACTGGTACTACAAGATGTGTCTTAGCCACCCAAGCCAACCTGTGTTCTCTTTTTCCATTCATGTATACAACTGGTCAGGCTTGGGTACATCTGGCCATGCCATATACTTTTGGTTTTTCCAAGGTACCTTGCCATGCTCATGACCAAATACTCCATAAGTACATGTTTATCTACCAACATATGGACACATAACATGTACTAGGTCATATACATTTCTCGTCTTTATCTTCCTTGAAATACCTAACCGCTCCATACATGGGACTACAAGGCATGTGTTACTGAACTACACACCATGTAGTCGAGTTCTTTGAAGAAACATAAGGATATTTTCATTCATATCTCCATGACGCCGCTATAATTTAAACCAAAAATTATATTGGGGGTCTCATATTTGAAGCTGGACACACCCAATTCATCATTGATGTCTAGATTATGGCCACTCAAACTATGAATAGAACAATCATCGCATCACACCACTCATTCCACCGCTCCAAATCCCATATCCAGGGTAACATCATGCACAACCAAGAAATCATCTAAATCCATTCGACAATAACCTTATCATTCATCATTCAGACAACCACCAGGAATATGGGGGATCAATAACAATTGAACCCACATCGAAAATGTCAAACCATGACCCCATGGGCCAATGATAAAGAGAGTGAAGAACGGTGGGGAGAAATTCACATAAACAAAGTCGATGGGAATCATAGGAATATGCAACCATGAATGACGATCATAAAGTGTGAGATCAAGGTTTATATCATAAATATCAGAAATATTTTTGGTCAGAGTGAGTATCTCAATAGGGGGATTAATTGAGTATGTAAAAAAACTGTTAAAATGGATTTAAATAAAATCCCCCAATTTAAATAAAATAGCCCAGTTTATCAAAATATATGATTGATATATGTTTTAATCGTTAAAATATTACTAAAAATACTGAATAATACTCAGTTAAAATAATCATTAAAAACTATTTTATATTTTAAAATCAATTTACTAAATGAAAATCTTATTTTATCACTAATTAAGATAATCTATCAAAGTAGTGGTTTTGTTTTCCAATTTAAAAGTGATAAAGTTTTGAATAAAAGAAATAAATTTAAAAGAAACACATTATAGAATTTAAATATAATAGGTTTGGTCTCTAGTTGAGACATACTCCTCTCCACTTGGAAATCACATGTTTCCAAGAAGTTTATATAAAACCAAATTTTATCTACACCTTTCATCAGGCGTTACAGTAGTGTGATAACTATCCAGGACACATAAGGATCTCTTCCATAGTTTTCATGGGAGTAAAAATAAATAGGTCATAATCATTCCTCTAACACAACATGTTAGAAAGGAAGAGTAAAGATAACATTGAGAATATATCTTAGTATCTTCTAGTTTAGAGTAGGAGATAGTGTGTGTATTATAAAATATAAAGTAACCCAAAATTTTCATTATGTAAATATAAATAACCATATTGAAAAAATAAAATATGTAAAGGGATAGTGTTTCTCGGTCAACTATTCTCTACAGCTCGTGACCCCTTGAATATGATTTGAACTGAGGCATGAGTTGTGTTTTAGAAGTTACATCAAAATAGGGGGTTCTAAACTCTTTGTTCCTGACTATAGGAAGGAAATGGATGTAATTTATGCTTCACCTTACTCAATCAATCATATTAATCTAATATTTCTTCAATTTCTTGCAATAGGTCCTAGAACTTCTGTAGGAGAATAGATTTTTTTTGTTTGGTGTTTGTACTCAGGTATCCAATTCGTTGCACCACATTAGAGATTATATATAAAATTTTATAAATGACATCAAATAGAATTATTCAGATCCTACCTACGTCCTATTACTATATATATGACACATATTTTAATTCATTATCTATAATAGTTAATTGACAATCACTAAATAACATTCTGAATTAAATTCGATAAACTATCCATAGAAATATTTAATTAAAAAAGATAATTAAAATAAATAGTAGAAGTGATTATTTTGAACTGTGACAATAGTGATGACTCAGAGTCAGGCAGTGAGACATTGGAATGATGTGTCAAGCTAGTAGTGACTCTTCTAAGCAGTAGGTGTTTTAAATTTTTTACCAACTATCCATTCTGATGGTGAATCCTCTGATGGTAGGTAATCTCTATACATTTCCAAATTCCTCATTATGTTAAATGTTATATATAGTGGTATGAGATTCCAATATGTAGACAAATTCCAGTGAAGGTGGTGAGACATTGATTTTAAGTGTCTCATAGTTTGTCAAATTTCCATCTCATTACTGTCACAATGTTGATATTGAGTCTTTTCGATACTTTTGGAAAATATCATCATAGAAATGAAGCTATTTTGGAAGCATCTCAAGGAGATGGTGATACATTTTTTTTGTCACTCAACCTTGATGGTGAGTCATTATTTGTTGGTGATTCATACTTAAGGCAAATTTCAGCATTCTTTCTCACAATATAAAATGCTAACATAAAACATGAAACTCCTTAGTTATCATAATAAACGTGATTTGATGATCATTAAAACTAGGAAACCAATAATCTCCACCTTTTTTATGATAAAAATCATGGAATTTAATATACACAGAATCAAAGGTAAATTAGGAAATTTTACACATATGGTATCAAAGAAAATGATAGGACACATAGTATCAAAGGAATTTGTTTACACATATATATAAGATATCAATGGAAAATAAAGACGTAACATAATATCAAATAAAGGTAGAAAAAATTTAAGGAAGAAAATAAATATAAATCATAAATAAATTCCATTTAGTTTTTACCCTTTTGGGATTATCAAAAATTGAATAGTAAAATAAGAAAAGTTATAAAATACTAAGAAAATAGGAAATTCAAGAGAAACTGAATAAGAAGAACAAACGAAGTTCCATTAAAACTCTTCTAATGTTTATCCACAATAAGTTACACATAAACTAAATTCCCATCAAAGACCCAATTTCTAATAATAAAGAGTTTTTGGGATAGGGTGAAGTGTCCAAAGGTGTATTTCCGTTGTCCTTGTTTAAGGAAGAAGGATCAGTAGTAGACACTGTGGAAACAGTTGTAGGAGTAGCATGATATAATTAAAGGTGGACAAGTTTCTTAGATTATGATCATCCTGAGGTGTTGTACATCTTGTCTGGGAGTGGGTGAAAACCACTAGAAGTATGTTAGAAGATGTTCTTGAGGGTATCTAGTAAGTCATGGGCTTATGTGCTCTGGATCTGTAACAGGAGGGGTCATATGTGTTGTAATAGGAATTGATTCTTGAGAAACAACCGCAGTTCGATGCACATGTAGAAATGGTTTCATAAGATTTATGAAATCCATGATTATTTGAAAACCTTACTCCATATCTCCAAATAAGTCTGTATTCTCCTACATAAAAAGGTGAAGCACAAGAGTCATCACTCTTAACTAGTCGACCTATTCCTTGAAAGCATGAGTGTTGGATTTGGTTCCCAAGAACCAACTTATGTGTACTTTATGATGAATTTTATTTTTAGTTGTTAATATTAATAAACTAATTACCTCATTGTGATTGTTATTCGGCATAACATATTATGTGATAATGTGCTAAGAGTATCTGTCGCGCTAAAAGTTCATATCGGTTCCCTGCTAGGATGAGAACCCAGAAGTGCTTCGACATTATTATTAATATATGTTCTATATCTATATGATATCACTTGGGGTACACAAGTGATTTAGATTATCAGGGGTGGAGAATCATAGTACATTGAGGCACATTCTCATAGTTCATGCCCTTCGTAATATCTAGTGTAGGATATTATGAGAACAAGACCAAATAGAAGGAAATCCACATTTATGTGTGTCATTGGATGTTCCAATCTACGAATGCTTTTATTGATCATTGGAATTTTATATTATTATAAATGGGTATTATGAGTCATGTAATTTTATGTATTGATGAAAATCATGATCAAATATGTTTGTGGAGATTTAAGAAATGTTAGGTGCATCACAAGTAATATTTCATTAATAAATAATGTGAGAAAGGATTCTTCCCTTATGTTTATTAATAGAAGTTGATATTTCATGCCCTTTTATAAAAATGATATAGCCAAAATAAATCTGTGGCCATGGTTTTATTTAGGAAATTATGTTTTCTAGGAATTAAAATAAATATCCATTGAACATATATGTTAATGGGACCAGAATGCAACCTGTTTGATTAGCGATATCATGTTAAAGGGATTATATTACACAATATGAGTCTGTATGAGGTATTATTTCATTATAGTATTAAATTATTTCTCTATCAGTGCCTTAGAGTGTTTCTAGACTCTAACCTTGGAATTTAGGCTGCTTCACTTGATGCCACTAATAAAAAGGCCTAGATGGTCACACACTATGTGTTTCTATAATTCCAATTAAATAATATCACATTATTTATTATTTAAAAAATTGAATAAATATTATTCCTATACATGGTTTAATAATTATTATTTTTTAGTTTATCACATATATTTTGTCACCAGTTAATCAATTGAATATAATTTGAGTGAAATATTTACTAAATATTTATTTGATATTTAGTGAATATAATATATATTTATTTATTGGAAAATAATGTAGTGATACTTATTTATTAAATAAATAGTCATTATTCAAGGCCGGATAAATATAATAGAGGAATGGAAGACCATGTTTAGTAGTCTGGTGAGAAATAATAAATAATAAATATTATTTTATTAAAAAAATATTTAATTTAATTTGTATGTTAAGCGCATGTTGAGAAATAATAATAATATTATTATTATTTTACATGGGTTTCTGCGGGGATTAAATAGATAATAAATAATATATGTTAAATTATTTTATTGTAACTCTTGTAATATATAAACCTAATTATATTATTTTCATAGTGATTCAATTCAACTTTTTTGGTTGTGCACAATGGATTTGGATAATCCCCTCAAACCCTAGGGAGCCCCCTTCTCCAAGAACAATCCAAAGAATGTAGATAAATCTTCCTCCATCTCCCACTATCATGTAAAGAGAGATAATGTAAAATGCTTTCAAAACAATTCTTGAGGTGACCAATGTTAGACAATGAAAGTGATAGGATATTCCATGCTAGCACCTGGATATTCCTTTGGTGAAGTTCAAATATTTTTTGGAACACATGTGAATCACCGCGAGATGGAATCTACCCTTGATTCCTATAACACAACGACAGTACGATGCAAATCTTTTTCCAGATCTGTGAACGATGAAATAATTCCAACAAGTTAATTCTTTAATTAATCAAATTGATTATAAAGAATATGTGATGATCTTATCTCTGTATCTGAAATTTTATCCCTTGTCTATATTGATTGATTTGATACTATTGATCATAACGTTCAACATTGTGTGAAATCTCGGACTGATCATCGATCATGGAAAAAATAAATGTTAAGCATGACCCATCACATGATTTCGCTATGAAAAATCCTT
This sequence comes from Viscum album, assembly GCA_963277665.1. Taxonomy (NCBI): domain Eukaryota; kingdom Viridiplantae; phylum Streptophyta; class Magnoliopsida; order Santalales; family Viscaceae; genus Viscum; species Viscum album. Next base: position 1,519,592,416 of record OY728153.1, read on the forward strand.
CAAGTGGTATCCAAGTGAGGTCACATAATTATTTATAATTGTTTAAAGATCATTAAAGATTTACAGATTTATCATTTAGTTTTCAATTCAAATTTAATCATAATTTTTATCCGAATGTTGAGATCATCTTATTCCTCCTTAATTTCTCATAGATCTAATCCAAATTATTAATTTTATGAATGAAATAAAATTGAAAATATCATCTAGTGGTGTCTAGGATTCTTGACGAATAAAACAAGATTATATGCCAGGTGACCGATGTTACATGTTGTGCACTAAGGTTCAATGCATCAAGAATTAGTTCAAAATGAATTCAAAATGTGTGCATTGATTACAAGAGGTGCATTTATTTCTAACACCGCATGTTGACTGGGATATCATGGCACACAATCAACTATAGTACACACTGTTTTCCCACGTACATGGTGTGTATTCCCTTTGAGTCACAGATGGGCCGTGTATTACCATACACGACCAGACTTATTGGTAACCATGTAACTAGGAGACCACGTGTCCTGTAGCCACTTATACACACCGTGTAATCCAATTTTCCAAGGCATTATTTACATGTAGAGTCCCAAGGCGTGTTCATTAGATAGATGGTGAGAGATGTACATGTTGTGTATCTCCATGTACATGCCATGTACTTATACCAAATTAAACAAATTTTAAACTTATTTATTATACAATGTAAACCTTATCAACATGTGATTGTGTGTTTTCATTATGTTTATAGGACACTCCATGTGATATGTTTTAATATAAATATATATATATATGTATATATATGTTTAATTAATATCTTCATAATGTTCAGATCTGTATATCATGTATGAGTCATGTTGTATTTTTTACTCTGTGTGCGTTGAAGCATAACACGCGGACAAAAAATAATGTAATTTGTGTAATCATTGAGTTGATAGTACATATCAGGAATGTAAGTGATATGTTTTGTATTCTGTATGACACAATATTAAATAGTATACTAGTATAATAAATGTTTGGTAGATCCAAATGGGTATTCACCGTGTTTCCTCCAAGGTACATTTATGTACATAGTTAATTATAAACAAACTTATTTAATTCATTTAAAATTACAATTGATGATAATATCAATGAAATTTGTATGATAATTAATATAAAAGAATTTATTAATTAAAGAAGATAATTAATTGATTAAGGTGAGATTTATCTTAAATAAGAACGATTAATAATTGAATTATTTTTTTATTAAATGCGTAATTTTATGTATGTATGTGTATGATCATGAGTATAGACCATACCTATGTATATAATTTATTTCATTTAATTTATTATTAAATTAAATTGTTGGCATATGTGCCTTCACTTCTCATATTCTGTAAGTGTATGTTTACCCATGGTTTCTTTTATGTAAACCCCTTATTTCCCTCACCTGCATGCGAGTAAAATTATAAGTAATGGATAGAGATATCAATCTAGTGGAGGTGGTTCAAGTTTGGGGTCGAGGAGAAACCAATACAAGAGAGATACATAGGAGGAAAAGTGGAAAGATGTAACAGGAAAATTAATTGGTTCAAGGTGTTTTATCCTAGGTTAATAGTTATTTTATAAACCACTAGATAAAATAATCCGTAGTAAAAGATCATGATCAAAATACTTTATTTTTTCATTTCTATGAAGTTTCATGGTTATTTCCTTCTAAATTTTTTGTCACGGTCGCATTAATTAATGAGATTAACGAGCATGAAATATAGAATAAAAAATTGGATTATGTGTAAATATTATCTAAGACATGGTTAATCACTTAAGTAAATCCACTTAATATAAAAAAGAATATAATGAAGATAATAATTGTAAATTTATGCATAAAAGTATAAAATCCCTCAATTATATATATTAATTTAGTATAGCCTTCCCCTAATTTAGTTTAAATAAAACCACATTTCAAAGTGCTTGACTGACCAAAGTTGGGGTTCTTTTAATTATCACGGAATTCTAACTTAAATCATTGTGTTGAATTAATTTAGTTCACATCAAGGGTTAACTACCAAATTAGGATATGGTATAATTTAGGGGAAATGGTGGAATAAATCCAATTTAAGGATTTCAGGATTGGGGAGTCCAATCAACAGATCAAGTAACTTTGAGTTAATGAAATTGGAATTTGGAATGCCTACCTAAAATAATTTTAGTTTCTCGAACAACTAAGGTTGGGGTAATAAAAATGTAAATATGGATCCTTGCCACTAGAATGCTCAATAAACAAGATATTCTAAATCTAATGGTAAGGGATATTGAGTTTCGATAAAATAGTGGGAGATTAATATATAAAATATTTATTTAGTTGTCTAAATGTATCATATAAAATACTAACATCTCTTCTCATCTTATTTTTATAAAAAATAATAAAATGATATGAGATATATCATTGTGATCCATAATTAAAAAGGATACACTTCTCATCAGAAAATTGTTTTGATAGTGGAAAAGGTACCTACATGTTATCCTTCATGATGAAAGGAAATTGTATGTTCTAGAATAACATATTCCTAATACAACTGGTAATTAGGAAAGTGATGAAGAGTTATCCCTTTATGAGAAACTTTTGAACGATTCCACAGATATTCAGTGTTTCAAGATATCATCCATGTCCAAGGATATTTTTAAGAAACATGATGATATGGATGCATATAGCATGATGTATCACCTTTGAGAAATATATCAAGAGAAGGTGAGACAAGAGAGTTATAAGATCTCCAATGTTTTGTCTACACCTAATCTTGGAGAGCATGTGCCATCTGGGCCTCATGTAGTTAAGATTATAGGCTACATTGAATGCTTAGACATCTTAGTGAGTAAATTTTCAAATGAGTTGTGTATAGATTTCATACATTATTCACTCCCAAAGACATTCTATAGTTTTATTGTTAATTAAAATATGTGAAATAACTAGAAGAGTCTTTCATAATGTCTTACTTTGATTTTACAAGTGTATAAGGAAATGAGTGTTGATAAAACCGTGGTCCTTTTGGAGAATAAAAAAAGGAAGAATAAGGAAAAGGGGCCTAAGAATCATAAAAACTCTAAATCCCATGAGCACTATCCTTCCAAGAAGAGGAATATCTAGAGGTAGGGAATGGAAAATGAGGTGGTATGTTTTGAAAGTGGAAATACAAGACATTGGAAAAGGAACTGAACCCCGACTCAAGGGGAAGCTAAAGGGACATTCATTATCGAATTTAATCCATCAATATCTACACATTGGGTATTAGATAGAGCCTTTTGTGCTCACATCCATATCTCAATGCATGAAACAAGTAGATAATGAAATATTTCTAGAGGAGAGGTGGATCTGCAAGCTACCAATGGTGCAAGGCTAGATTCCATAGCCACTATTAACTACCACCTTTCATTTTCAAAATGAATGATTATTGTTTTAAAATATTGTTATTATGTACCAACAGTTACTGAGAACATAACTTGTGTAACATGCCTAGATGAAGATGGTTTTATATTCATGTTTGGAAATAAGGGTTCATTGTTTTACAAAGATAACAAATGTTATGGTATGACACATTTAAAAAAAATTATTTATTTATTAAATTATGAAAATAAAGTATTGTAAATTGACAATGAATCATTTTCACATGACTCTTATAACACCTAGCCATGGAATCACCATGTTGGTTATGTATGCAAGATTCATTTGACAAATATCTGTCAAGATGGTTACTTATAATTTTCTGAGCTAAAACCACTTGAAATATTTTATTCTTGTTTACAAGGAAAAATTACCAAACCACCATTCAGTGGATATGATGAAAGGTTCATAGAGATTATAGTATTGGTACACATGGATGTGTGTGGAAATTTTCCAATAAAACCAAGAGGTGGATATGTTGGATCGAAATATGACTGTAGATGCTCAAATAAAAGAGGGGGTGAATTATAAGTGTAAAACATTCATTTTTAACCTTAAGGAAAACTATATTTAACAAAGTTAAACAAGGTAAATTCTTAATAACACTTTTAGTTATACAAACTTACTTGGTTCCAGAAATATGGTTTCGGAAATGAAATATAAGGAATTTTTACAAGGAAACGACTCTACCTTAATGTATATAAAATATTACTTATCAGAGTATATAAAAGAACAAGAAAGTATAAGAAGGTTATACATTCTTCCTTTATCAAAATATAGTGGAAATAAACTTGAAACATAACAAATAACAAGTATGAATTATCTTATACCAAAGATAAGGGTATCCAACAACCTTGGATAAAGGTCCCTTGATTTATACTTTCAAGAAAGTCTGTCTTACCCACACTCGAGTATGCCCTCGATAGGAATACTAAAAGCTATCTTGAAATCCTTGCAAGCCCTAAAACTTTAAGGAAGTCAACACATATGTATTCCTATTCCCGTAATTCCTCCTACTTTAAGGTAGTTAGTACCTCTGTCTTCCTGTCCCCAAAAGTCATTGATTGTACACAAAAACAATCAGAGTCACACAAAGAAATCTGAAAAAGATGTTTCGTACACACAAGGTATGTGAGTCTCTCTCTCTCTCTATAAATCACTTCAGCAGCATGAAATATCAATATTGATCAACAATGCTATTGTCTAATGAGCTCGTTCAAATGAGATCCTATTTATAAGCACTTCTCTAATGATCGACTCCCTCCTCCAATGGTCATATTTTTCGTTGAATTTAGGAAGGAACTGTACATGTATCACTCAAACAACATTTAGTTAGAAATGAAAGGTATGAGATTGTTTCATAACTATAACAATTGTAAGCAAAAAAGGTTTCTTAACCAAATATAATTCTTCTGAGTCTAGGTAAAAATAAAGTTCAGAATCTAACCAAATAAACATTCAAAGACTATAACTCATGGATATTCAGATTCAGTTTTTCAAAGAATTCAAAACCTGAATTCTATAGATTTCGGAGTCTGAATTCCAATGAATTCAAAGTCTAAATTCTGAGGAATTCGGAGTCTGAATTATAAAGAATTTAGAGTCTGAATTATGAGGAATTAGGAGTCTAAATTTTAGAGAATTTGGGGTTTGAATTTCAGAATACTTTATAAACATAAATATATAGGATTACGAGGTTTTAGATGTGTAACCTAATTTTAGACTTAGGAATGAAATGAGTTATATTTAGAGAAAATATAAAATGACAATGAAAACAAATGTAAGGATAAAATTTCCATGGTGAAGGAAAAATTTCCTTATTAAGATAATTCTTATGAAATAACGATTTGCCTTATAATAAAGTGTTTGTGATTTTAAAAACATATAGGAATGGAAAATTCATAACGAAACATTATTTACTCAAAAATCTCCCCTTTTTGGAAAGTACAAACATCCTTACGAGAAAGAATATACGGATTTAGATTTTTTATATATAGACTTGAAAAAAAAAACTTATCTCTCTTTACTTCTGAATCATGATGAATACAACTAACTCCCCCTCGGGTTTTGAAATCCATAAGGATCATATTCTTGACTTCCTTAAATAGATTTTTCTTTTTCCTAAATAAGAAAATATTCTTTGATGAAACCCCCCCTTAGATAGACTGACCCTTACTTAGATAATTCAATTCTTTACTTAGTATTAATTTTTATCATTCCTTTCTCTCCCTTTGTGATTTTCAAAAATGAATAAAGGGAATAGGAAAAAATTGGTACCTGAAATATTATTACTAAACAGCAAAATATATAAAGAGCATCCAAAATTTCATTATGATGGGAACAATTTATTCTAAGAAGGAAATAAAACAAATGATTATATTGGAAAAAAATTATCCTTCTTCCTCATTCAGTATTAACTTAATTACGATGGTTTTTAGCTTCTTTATCTCCTTGTGATCTTCTTTCACACACTACCGTAGTTGATCCTAATCTTCATTTTTTATCTAAGGCTTTGATATTTTCTTATTAAGCCTTAAGAATTTCTGCCCGAGCCTTCAAAAGATCTTCTTACATATAAATATTTTCTTCCAACTCTATTCTGAGATCCCTTTCCCTATTCCAATTCATGGCTACTGAATTAAGCTTCCCATTCAAATCCTTGACTTCCTGATTTCGAGTTGTTTTTTTGAGACATTTCTTTTACTGAAAACATATAGTAAGATCATTAAACTTCCCATATTCGTTGTTAAAATCATCATTCATACTTTATTGAAAAAATTTCAAGGATTATCATCTCTTAAATTGTTTTCCTTGACCATTTTGTAATTTCCTTGCGCAATATTTTGTGGGCTTCATATTCAATGAAGAAAGTTTTGAAATCAGCCTCATGCTTGACAAACTTATCCATAAGCATGGTGACTGAATCTGTTTTCTGATCAAACGAGTACTAAAGCATATGGAACCTCTAGTACATACTTAGAAATAAGGGAATGATATCAACCAACTTCTTAAAATATTGAAATATGAAATCATGTCCATGAGAGGATGATTCTGAATTAGACTATTTGGTTAGTGAGGATTCTTTCTCTATCTCTTCAGCTTTCCTCTTTGACAAAACACAAACATATTTCTATTTCACTATAGATTTTCTATGTGAATCAACCAAACACATGTTTTCTCTTATAAGGTATCGAAATTATCTCTTCTACTTAGGATGATTTGTTTTTTACTATCAGATAATTGAACAATCTTGTCTTCCTTGAGGTTTTATTTCTCATCACCTGCCACAAGATCTTCTAAATGAACAAAATAATGATTTATACTCTCTTCTTTATATGGCTTATTCACTTCTTCATGACCCTTTTCTTCTTTTACTAGACTAGAAAGTTTTGAATATTTAGCTTCATATGTTTGGATTAATAGTTTTTCAGAAGGACTATCCTTATCATGATATTTCTCCACTTGTCTAATCATGTCATCAGTATCACCACTTCCTTCTTCTTCTTCTTCTTCCCCAAATTATTCTTGAACTATTTCTTCTTCTTCTTCTAGTTTCAAAATCACCATCTTCTTTCCCGGAGTCACATGAAGTGATTCTTGTAAAAAGGATTCTAGTACCTAAATTTTCTCAAAATATTTCTCAATATCCTTGAGAAGGGATTGAATGATTTCATCCTTTGAAATATTATACATTTTCATCTTTTCTTTCTCATTCTTATCACGATTCTTAGCATGCTTCAACTTTAATGATTTTTCCTCAGCAAGGTTTTGGACAAAACTAGGCTCCCCATCCTTCTTATTATTTTTATCATCTCTCCACTTAGCAACCACTTTATCTGGATAAGTATTTTTGTTCTTTGACTTAGGTGGTGCTGATTGAGTTTTCTTATCCACATATGTTTTTTGTTTCTCTTTCAGTTCCTTCGCCTTCCTCTTCTTTCCCTCCTTCATGGAAGTTTCATCCACTTAAAGTTTCTTTGATAGAGATTCTATTTCTACTTATAAAAAATCATAGAATTATTCGGATTCACTAGAAAAACCAACCATTATTATCCTTAGATTGTCATCACTCAAAACAATTACATTGAAAATCTGTGGATTAGAACTACAAGTAATTTTAAATTATTTTAGACAAAAGACTATAATATTTTAGATAATAAACAGAAACATGATTATTTGAGATTTTAGAGTTCCATTCTTGATATTCTCAATTTCACGTAAAACATACTTGACCTAATTTAACTTTCTGAGATTCACCAGAAATTATAAGGAATAAATATCACTTTTCATCAGGGTTTCTTTTTCACCTTTCCTTGGAATGAGAAATCCCTGAACCATAACTGAAGAGTCCAAAAGTTTGTAGAAACATGAAAAATTTTCAGATTCTATAATCCTTTAAATCCAAGGAACTCTAAATCATTTTCCTTATCCAATGTTCCCAAAACAACTGGTAACTTTTTGGTGAAAAATTTTGCTTCACCCTCATATGGAATTGCAACCATATTGGTAGCCTTACTGTAGAAAATGGAGTGAGTATTTCTATAGCTCTTGAAAGAAAACTTAGCCCTACCTCCATCATTGAAGAAACAAACTGATTCATAGAATTCTACCAATAACTCCAGATAAACAGGATCATGTGCCTTTGGTTTGGATATATGTAGGCTCTCCTAGCCATTCATCTTGATATTATTTAAAATAATAGAACCATACTTAGAAAATTATTTTGGATTGACTAACCTTTCTCTATATATCTTCAGTTCAGATATTTATTTTATTGATGGAATTTATTTCTGAGGAGAAGCTTGCGTAGACATTCAGAATTGAGGAAAACATGAATATTCGAAATGGCCTTAAGTAGACGAGCACAACATTAGCATGCCAAGGATTTGAAGACCATTGTGGGACAACCATTGGGGGTCCTTATATAGGTGTTTGAGGCAATGGTTCATCTTCCTTGATTTATCCAATGGTTGAAATACTCTTGATCAGATCTGACGGTTGAGGTGATAGATGAAGAAGGAATTTGGTAGGTTCTGATCTTTTGAGGGTTTTAGGATAAAAAATTCAGATTTAAGGAAAACTGAATCCAAACAAAATCTTAAAAAAATAAAAATAATAACATGTAAAAAGATGATTATGAAAATTTAAGAAAAGAAACACATCTTCTGGATTTCTTGGATAATTATCCGTAATGAGGAAAATTCTTCTTGAATAACTTTAGACTTCAATTTTTATTTTAAAAAAATCTGTTTATGAAAATTTTCATTTCAAAAAAATGATTATGAAAATTTTTATTAAAAAAATTTTGATTATGAAAAATTATGATTAGGAAAAAAAATAATCACAAAAAAACATTATTACGAAAAACATGATTACAAAAAATTTTGGTTACGATAAATTTTGATTACGAAAAAATTTGATAACAAAAATATTAATAAAGGAAAATTTTTAATAGGAGGAAAAAAATTTGACTAACAGGAAAATGCACTCCCCTATGAAATGGTTTTTCTTACTGTAAGGAGATATGTTTCAACAAGAAGTAAATATGGAAGAATACCTTACATTTATCATTCCTAATTCTGTTTAATGTATTCAAATCTATCAGAGGGTAATGAATTTTTGAAAATATCAACAAGTTGATCCTATGATCTGGTAAATTGAAGAATGATATCTCTTTTATTTATGTGATCCATAAAAAAGTGATGCCTAATATCTATGTGTTTTTCACGAGATTAATGTGAATGGTTTTTAATTAAGGAAATGTCACTAGTTTTATCACAAAATATCTATGTTTTGGTAAAACTTATACCATAGTCTGTGAGTGTGTGTTGCATCCACAACACTTGGGCACAATAAATTCTAGCTACTACATATTCAGTTTTAGCAGTGAAATGTGCTACTAAGTGTTGCTTTTTCCATGAACAAGAAACTAATGAATCTCTTAAGAAATGAAAAGACCTAGATGTACTTTTCCTGTCCTTTATTCATCCACTAAAATCAGTATCTGATAAACAATTTAGAACAAAACCATTTCCAAAAGTATAAAAGAGTCCTAAATCCATGGTTCCCACTAATTATAGAAAAATTGTTTTTACTTCCTTTATATTTGATTCCTTAGGATTGGATTGATATCTTGCACATAATCATAATGAAAACATTATGTCTGCACAACTAGCTTTCATTTACAGTAATCTTCATATTATACCTCTAAATGATGTTTAATATACTGGTTTCCCAGCATGATCATGATCAAGAGAATTTGAGGTACTAATGGGCGTACAAATACTCTTAGTGTTGTCATATCCATACTTTTTAATAAGATCCTTAATATACTTATGTTGAGATATATTAGTTCCTTCTAGTTTTTGAGAAATTTGAAAACCAAGGAAAAATGTTAACACACCCATCATACTCATTTCAAACTCATATTTCATTATATTTGCAAACTAATCGGTTAAAGATTGCTGATTTGGCCAAAATATATTTTCATCAACATAAACTTGAACAATTAAAACATTTTTCTTATCTTTCCTTATAAATAGGGTTGGATTAGAATTTTCTTTAACATAATTTGTTTTGTAACAAAATTCTTCTAAGTCTATCATAGCAAGCTCTAGGGGCTTGTTTAAGTCCATATAAAGCTTTGGTATGTTTGAAAACATGTTCATGATGGTTTGTGTCTTCAAAACTAGGAGTTTGTTAAAAAAAACTTCCTCTTGAACATATCCATTAAGGAAAGCACATTTAATGTCCTTTTGAAATTTTTTAAAGTTTAAGAATGCTACAAAGGCAAGTAGAATACATATAGATTCAAGTCTAGCTACATGAGCATAGTTTTCTTCATAGTTTATTCCTTCTTTTTTATTATATCCTTTAGCAACTAATCTAGCCTTATTTCTTATTTTGATTCCATTTTTATCACACTTATTTATGAAGACCCATTTTACTCCAATAACATAAGTTTCCTTAGGTCTTTCAACCATGGTCTGGACATTATGCCTTTCAAATTCATTTAGCTCATCCTACATGGCTTTTATCCAATCGTCATCACTTAATGCTTCATCGGTACTTTTTTGTTCTAATTAGGGATGAAATTCTAGATGTTATACTTCATTTATTAATGAGCTTCTAGTATTTATGGGTTTATTTACATCTACAATGATACTATCACTTGGATGATTCGTAAGAAACAACTGATTTGAGTTTTTATAAAACACGTTCATCAACGTATGGTAGGAAATATTCTTGGGTAAATGATTTAGAAAAATTTTCTTGGACATTTTCCTTATAAAAAAGATATTCTTTCAAAGTTTTATAATTAGTTTTTGAAAAAATATCTAAGGATGTGGGTTGAGGTTGTTTAAAAACAAAAGGATCAGTTTCATAATATTTAACATGTACTGTTTCTTCAATATTACTAGTATTTTTATTAAAAACTCTATCAGCCTTAAAAGTTGTGAAGTAGCCTAGGAAAATTCCTTCATAAGAAATGGTTGTGAATTTATGTTAATTATCTTTAGTATTCAAAATTAATACTTTACAACCAAATAAATGGATGTAGGAAATTCTAGGTTTTCTACCATTCCACAATTCTTAGGGGGTTTTATTAAGAAAATGTCTAATCAAAACTTGATTTATAGTATAACAAGTAGTACTTACAGCTTTAACCCAAAAGTTTTTAGCTATCGAATATTCACCCAACAAGGTTTTAGTTATCCCTTTAAGAATTATATTTTTTCTTTCAAAAAAACCATTTTGTTGAGGATTTCTAGTTGTTGAGAAGTTATGAGTAATGCCTTTTTTACTACAAAAAGTATCAAAATCAAAATTTTGAAATTCCCCCCAATTATCACTATGAATATTCATCAATAGAATGTTTTTCTCATATTTAATTTGGCCTCTAAAAATATTTAAATAATAAAAATCATCATATTTATTAACTAAAAAATAGACGCACGTAAATCTAGTCTAATCATCAAATAGGAAAAATATATAATATTTTCTTTCAATGCTTCCAGTTTGTGTTGGACCAAAATGATCATTATGAACCAAATGAAATGAATCAGTAGTTGAGACTTTACCGATTGATTTAAAACATGATTTTTTTTTCTTTCCACATTTAAAAGGATCACAAACATTTGAATAATAATATCTACGCTCCGATAGATACTTAATGACTATTTTCTTAGGGAGTTCACATAGGTTCCTAAGGTTACTATTTTCTGAGATTCTATTCCATAACCAAGATTGATCTTCCATTTCACTAAGGAAAGGAAGATCTTTGCTCCTAAGGTCTTCTAAATTTAGTGTGTAAACATTCTCTTACCTATGGTCAAAAAGAATAAGCTCTTCCTCGAAATTGTGTGCTAAGCACTTATCATTACTAAAATTATCAAGGTAACCTTCATCACATAATTAAATTATGCTACTGAGATTATGCTTAATATCCTTAAGAAATAAAAATTTTTAAATCATTGTTTTTTCAAAAAGAAGAATGTTACTTATACCAATAATTTCTTCCTGATCATTATCTCTGAAAGTTACTTTTATCCTTTAATCTTGATAATATTTCAAAGAAGTTTTTGTTACCAGTCATATGATGGGAATGTCCACTATCCATGTACCATTTATTTTCGTTGGTACTATATTTATTTTCCTGAAAATAAGACTATTAGCCTTTCAAAATCCAAATTTTCTAGGATCCCGAAATTTCAGAATGAAATATTCTAGGAATCCACATTTTAAAAATAAATATGCTTTATGAAAACCTAAAGACTGAGTTTTATTTAAAGAAAATTTATTTCCCAATTTCCACAACACTGAAATTTAGTACAGAATGTAGAACTTTGAGGAACAAAATATTCATTACTAAAAACTGTCTTATAATGAGTATAACCAAATCCATAACAATTCCTTAGAGGTCTAATTTGGGAATATATCTTGTCAAAGTTTTCCTTACTAGAGGTAATGTTTGAAAAAAACTTCCTCAGGGAAAATATTTCTAACTTTAGTATAATAACCAAGTTTTTATCCTCAAAAACATTAGTTATAGAACTAGAGTTATTCCCTAAAATATTTTTCTTAGAAATTGCATTTTCAAGATACTTAGAAAGATTATCCTTCTCAGAATTTACTTCCTCAAGGTTTTTTGAAATACTTTTAAGATAAAAAATTTTATTATCAAGATATTTAGAAAGATTTGACACTTCTTTAGTTAAAATAGAAATTCTAGAAATTTTCTCTATCATGCTTTTTCTTGAGTTTAGAATTTTTATTCTCAAGATGTTTAGAAAACCTAGATACTTCTTCATAATAAGGTAATGTATTATATTCATCACAAGAAGATTTTTTATCAGAAGACTTATAGTATTAATCATCTGTATAATTTTCATTCAAAGTTACATTATTGATAGATTCTGCATTGCGTACCTTGGCCATTAGACAATGATTTTCAATAGGTAGTCTCAGTAGTAGACCAAGATTCTTCTGATTGAGACGATTCATACAATGAGGATTCATATAAAGAGTCACCACCACTGGAACTCTAGGTGTTATTGTCTTTTAGAACATTCTTAGATTTATCCTAGTATAACTTATTTCTATTCCTCTCATAATGCTTTTCCTTTCTATCCTTTTTCATAAGCATAGGACAATCCGTCCTGATATGCCCTGCTCTTTTGGATTTATAGAAAGCGACTTCCAAGTCTTTCTTGTCTTTTCATTCTTTCTTCTTATACCTATACTAAAAGTCTTTCATTCCAACTATCTTTTTTATCCTTCGAGCAAAATTAGCTAGTTCATTCTCACTATGTTCGCTTTCACTAGATTTAGATAAAATAGTGACTTTATTAGACTTAGATCTTGTAACCCTTTCAGGAGTCTTGGATTTAGTAGTAGTAAAGGATACACTTCCATTACCAGTTTTCTTCTTATTCATATCAACATCTCTTTTCATTCTTGTCTCTTGTTGAAGAAGAGTTCCAAAATCTCATAAAGAGTAATTTGAGATACTTTTCTATTCTCATCAATAATTGTTCTCTTAGATTCCCACTCATTAGGCATTATATCTATAATATTTTCCACAAGTTCCTCATCATACAAACCATTATCACCCATAGATTGTAGATTATTAACAATATTCATAAACCTTTGTTGTACCTTTCATACTGGCTCTCCATTAGGAAATATAAATCCAAGATATTCTTCTCTAAGCATAGATCTTTCAGTTTCTATAACTTTGGATATACCAAATTTAGTAACCTCCAATTTCTTCCAGATACAGTTAGAAACTTCACAAGAATAAATCTGACTATATATATTCCTAGTCATGGAATACAAAAAAGTATGACATACCTTTTAGTTTTGTTGATATTCTGACTTTTCTTAATTGGTGAAATTTATGAATTCCTTATAAGGAATCTTGTAATATCAAGTAATCATAACAATGTTTTCCACTCTAGTATTAATAAAAAAATTATTAATATAATCTCTATAATATTCCTAATCATTTCCATCAGATATAGGTGGTCCGGATGGATTTAGATTATCAATTGAACCAACATTTATTCATGTCTTCTTAAAGAAAATATCTTTCCCCAGAAAATTGTTAATAGTAAACGTTTGTAAACAAGAAAAAAAATATTTAGAATAATGAAAACCTAAGAAAGAAATATTATATGTGAATATAAGTATTTCAAAGACCTCCTTTGATACCAATTGTAGGATTGAAATATGAATGAAGATGCTAAAACACAAGAGTGGGGAGAATTTTAAATTTAAAAACTTTTGTTTTTAACCATAAGGAAAACTATGTTTAACAAAGTTAAACAAGGTAAATTCACAAGACCTCTTTTAGTTATACAAACATACTAGGTTCCGGAAATATGGTTCCAGAAATGAAAGTTAAGGAATGTTTACAAGGAAAATATTCTACCTTAAATTGTATTGAATCTTACTTATCAAAGTATATAAAAGAAGAAGAAAGTATAAGATGGTTATAATTTCTTCATTTATCAAAATACATCATAAAAAAAATGAAAGAAAACAAGTAACAAGTATGAAATCTTTTAACCCAAAGAGAAGTGTATCCAACAACCTTGGATAAAGGTCCCTTGATATATACTTTCAAGAAAGTCTGTCTTACCAACACCAAGGTAATCCCTCGATTGGAATATCAGAATCTGTTTTTCTATCCCCACAAGCCCTCAAACTTTAAGGTAGATGACACCTCTGTCTTCCTCTCCCCAGATGTCATCCAACATTAAGGTAGTCGGTACCTCTGTCATCCTATCCCCAATATTCCTTGATTGTACACAGTAAAAATTGGAGTCACATGATGAAAAATGAAAAAAAAAGTTTAGTACGCACAAGGCATGAGAGTCTCCCTCTCTAGAAATCACTTCAGCAGCATGAAATCTCTAGAGTGATCAACATTGTTGTTTTCTTATGAGATCATTCAAATGTGATCCAATTTATATTCACTTCTCTGACAGTTGGCTCCCTCCTCTAACGATCATATTTTTCCTTGAATTTTAGAGGGACTTGTGTACGTGTCACTCATACAACGATTACTTAGAAATATAATGTACGACATCATTTCATAACTACAAGAAGTGTACAAAAAAAGGTTTCTTAACCAAATGTAATTTTTCAGAGTCTATGGAAAAATAATGTTTGGAATCTAACCAAATAAATATTTAGAGACTATAACTCATGGATATTCAGATTCTGTTTTCCAAGAATTTGGATCCTGAATTCTATAGATTTCAAAGTCTTAATTCCAATGAATTAATAGTTTTAATTCTGAGAAATTTGGAGTCCTAATTCTAAGGAATTCGGAGTGTGAATTTCAGAGAATTCGGAGTCTGAATTTCATAAAATATATAGTCTGAATTTCATAGAATTCTGAGTCTTAATTCCATATAATTCAGAGTCTGAATTTCGGAATACTTTATAACCAAGGTTTTATAGGATTCCGAGGTTTTAGATGTGAAATAGAATTTTAGTCTTGTGAATAAAATGAGTTAGATTTAGAGAAACCATAAAATGAACAATGAAAACAAAGGTAAGAATAAAATTTCCTTGGTGAAGGATAATTTTCCTTATTAAGATAATTATTACGAAAAACAATTTTCCTTATGATAAAGTGTATGTGATTTCCAAAACATAGAGGAACAGAAAATTCATAAGGAAACCTTATTGTATCAACAGGATATTCTTATTTCATAACTTATATGAATGACTTGAGTATATATGGATATATAAACTTGAGGGGGTATTAGTATGAGTCCTTTCAAAAAGATTTGGAATTCATGAATGAAGTATAGAATCATCGTGGTAAGACGATAGAGAATCTTTGATTGAATCAAGGTGGTTAATATCTTAACCAAAAGTTTATAAACATCTTATAGGATTTGGGGATTCTATCTCAGCTGACTCCACATTATACACCATAGTGGAATGGTGTTAGTGAAGTAAGGAAATGTACCATGTTGGACATGGTAAGGTTGATAATAAGTTGTGAAGATATTCAATTACCCTTTTAGGGATATTAATTACAAAAAACAACATACACATTAAACTGTGTTCCAAATAAGGTGAAAATGGAATTCTATTTGAGTTATTGAGTGGAAAGAAACATTTTTTTCCATACACATGTTTGAGGTTGTGAGACAATTATTAAGACCTTCTCAAGAAACAAACTATCTCCCTGAGGAATGATTTATAACATTATATGATATCCTACGGAAACAAAGGTATACTACCTATACAACCCCTCAGATAAAAAAGTGAATGTCCATAGACATTTCTTCCTTCTTGATATAAATCATATCCTCAAAATAGATTCTAGGAGAAATATTATCTTCAATGACGTTGATGGTCAAAATAAATAAGAGTTGGTATAAGTACAGGTTACATAGGTCCTAAAGGAAGAAGTAGTTACTAAAACACAAGTATTGTATAGGAGAACAAGAGAGGTAAGAGAACTAGAGAGTTATGATTTTATATTCACTGAAGATGGTGACTCAATATTGATTGATAATGATTAACCTCTCTCTTATAAAGAGGCAGTAGAGAGCTCATAAGCTGCATGATCACAAGAATCCATAAATTCTGAAATGGATTCCATGTATTATAACCAATATTGGGTTCTATTGGATGTTACAGTTGATTTAAATCCCATTGGTTGAAAATAAGTATTCAAGAGAAAAATAGACTTTGAAGGTAATTTAAATACCTATAAATCATGTCTAGTGGATAAAGGTTTTAAAAACCGTTAAGTAATTGACCATAATGAAACCTTTTCACTAGTTTCCATGTTTAAATCCATCAGAATTATACTTTCTATAGAATCCTACCTTGATAATGAGATTTGGAAAATTGATGTCCAAAATTAATTCCCTAATTTTAACCTTCAGGAACATGTCTATTTGACACAAACGTAAGGTTTTGTGACTCCAAGTGATGCCAAAAGGATTTTCAAGTCACCAAGATCCATTTATGGGTAGAAGTAAGAATCCATGTCCTGAAACATTTGATTCGATGAAGCTATAAAATAATTTGGTTTTATTAAGAATGAAAATGAGCCATGTGTTTACAAGAGGTTTAGAAGAAATGATGTCGTTATCGAAGTATTATATATTGATGACATAATACTTATTAAAAATTATATACTAGTATTACAGTCTATTAAGGAATGGTTAAACAAGTGTTTCTCTAAAATGGATTTAGGTGAAGAAGCCTATATTCTAGGCCTAAATATCATTCATGATAGATCTAAAAGGATTCTTAGACTAAGTTAAAGTATATATGTAGTCCTGTTAATAAGGATATTTAGTATGTAACAGTCTAAGAGGGGATTGGTTCTAGTGTCCCATGGTTTATATCTTTCTAATAAAATGTGTCCATAGACTGTTAGGTTGGTATGGAGTGTGATATTCTCCAATGATACCAACTTGAGGATCTAAATGATACTGTATATGCTCAAAATACAACATGGGGGTAAATTTTATACTTTAAAAATTATTTGGGAACTTTTAAATTTGCATAAAAACATTTATATTGATTAAAAAAGTTAAACATCGTAAATTCACAAAACCTGTAAGTTCTACTAAATTGCTTGATTCTGGAAATATGATTCCGAAAAATTAATTCTGGAAATGTAGTTCTAGAAATGAAACATAATAGAAGTTAACAAAGATAAAGATTCTACCTTAAAGTGAATAGAATCTCACTATATCAGAGTACAAGTATAAGAAAGCATAAGATAGTTATTCTTTCCTTAACAAACAATGTGCATCATAAAACTTGAAAAAAACAAGTAACAAGTATTAAATCTTTTAACCCAAAGAGAAGGGTATACAAAAACCTTGGATAAAGGTCCCTTGATTTATACTTTCAAGAAACTTTGTCTTACCCACACCAGGGTAAGACATCAATACAAATATCGGAGTCGGTCTTGCTATCCCCGCAAGCCCTCAACGTCAAGGTAGTCGACACCTCTCTCTTCCTCGACAAGGAAGTACTCGATCTTTAAGGTAGTTGGCACCTCTGTCTTCCTATCCTCGGAAGCCCTCAAATGTAATCAGCAACATTGGGAGTCACACAAATCAAATCCAAACAAAGAGTTTAATACGCACTAATCATGAGAGTCTCTCTCTAGAAATCACTTCAAGAGCATGTAATCTCTAGAGTTATATAACTTTTTTTGAGCTCTTTGAAATGAGCTCTAATTTATAGGCATGACTTTAACGGTCGGCTCCCTCCTCTAATGGTCATATTGTTCCTTGAATTTCGGGGGGACCTATACACATTTCACTCAAACAAAGGTTAGTTAGTAACTGAATATACGACATCGTTTTATAACCAAAACAAGTGTAAGGAATAATATGATTACATAATCAAAAATCATTTTTCAGAGTATAAGGAAAAATTGTTCAGAGTCTAACCAAAAACACATTTTGTGTCTATAACACAAAGATATCGAGATTTTGTATTCCAAATAATTCAGAACTTGAATTCTATAGATTTCCGATGTCTGAATTTCAAGGAAATTTGGAATCTGTATTCATAGAATTCGGAACCTAAACATAGAATGTTTGGAGTTTGAATTCATAAGAATTCGGAGTCAGAACTCAGAAGAGTTCGGAGTCTGAATTCAGAGAACTCGAAGTCAGAACTCAGAAGATTTCGGTGTCTGAATTCAGAGAACTCAGAGTTAGAACTCAGAATATTTCAGAGTCTAAATTCAGAGAACTCGGAGTTAGAACTCAGAAGAGTTCAGAGTCTAAATTCAGATCCTGAAAGCAGAAATCTCTATATCTAGGAATTATAAGATTCCAAGTTTTTTAGATATGAAACTGATTTTTATACGTAGAGACATAGTGAATAATAAAAAACATGGTAAAGATAAATTTCCTTAGGGAATGAAATTTTTCCTTTTGGAAGTAAAACATGGGGTAAATTAAAATTGCATTAAGATAAGGTGTTTGTGATTTTCAAAACATAATGAAATGGTAAAGTCATAAGGAAACCTTATTGACTCAACAATCTCCCCAAACATTAAGGAATGTAAAATTCATAAGGAAAAATTATGGACTCAATAATCTCCCCCTTTTGGAAAGCACAAAAATCCTTACGAAAAATAATATAAGCACTTAAAAAATATTTTTCAAGGATTTGAAAATAAAACTTATCTCCCTTAACACATGGTCAAGGATGAATACGACTAACTCCTCCTTATACTTTGGAACACTATAGATCGTATTCTAGATTTCCAGAATGAGATTTTTCATTATCTTGAATAAGAAAATATTTGTAATGTAAACTCCCACTTAGATGAAAACCCCCTTACATAGGGACATTTCTTCTTTTCTTACGATTATTCTTCCTTTCTCCCCCTTTTTGATTTTCAAAATGAAATACAGATAATAGAAAAGTAAATATGGTACCTGAAATATTAGTACAAAACATCTAAACAAAAATGAGCAACAAAAATTTCATTAGGATTGGAAAAATTTATGCAACAAGGAAAATACAACAAAAGATCAGATTTAAACAAATATCATCCTTCCTTTACCTTGAGCATCAGCTTCTTCACTATTGTTTTGAGCTTCTTAAGCTCCTTGTGTTCTTCCTAAGCTCACATAAAAATATGATCTTGATCTTCAACTTTATTCTCTAAAGACTTAATTATATAATACTGAGCCTTAGGAGCCTCTACTTGAGCCTTCAGGACTTCTTTCTGCTTGACAACCTTTTCTTATATCTCAATACAAAGATCTATTTCTCTCTTCTAGATTTTAGCAACTGAATAGAGTTTCCCATTCAAATCCTTTACCTCTTGAATCTAAGAATTCTATTCCAGAGTCAGCTTTTCTTCAAAAATGCTTCTGAGATCCTAGATATTTCCATCTTCAATGTCTAATTCCTCCTTGACACTATTTTGGAACTCATCAAGATCTCTCATATCGTCAACTATCTTCTTTGACCAGCTTACCATTTTTGGGCATCGTGGTTAATGAAAAAATTCATGAAATCAACCTCAAGCTTTACACACTGATCTATCACCATGGATACTGAATCCGATTTCTAGTTCAAGGTGTGTTGAAGCATCTAACATCTCGAGTCAATTCATAGAAAAATTGGAATGGTCCCAACAAGATTTTTCAATGACAGTATAATGAAATCATGTCCAAGGGATAATGATTCCTAATATAAAACTTTTTTATGTGAGGGATCTTTCTCTAGATCAGCAAGTTTCATTTTTAAAGATCCAACAACTTCCTCCTTCTTTACAACAGCTTTAGTGGCTGTATCAATAACCACTTCTTTTCCCTTATTATTTCTCGGAATGTCTTCCTTATCCGATGATTTATGTTCACTGTCAGACAGCTGAAATTTTTTATCTTCATCTATATATTCTTTTTGAGCTCCTAACTCAGCATCCTCTGGGTGTATGAAATGATGATTGTATCTTTCCTCTTCATAAAGCTTATTCACTTCTTCTTCAACCTTTTCAACTTCTCCTTTCTCATCTTTCTTAGGTGTATCCAACTTTAAAGATTCTGCTTCAGATGTTCAGATTGATAACTTCTCGGATGGGCTTTCTTTCTCATGAAAATATTCAACTTTCATAATCATCTCTATGGTGTTACCACTTATGTCTACTTCTTCTTCAACACCTTTGAAAACTTCTTTTTCTTCAATAATCTTTTCTTGGACTTTTTCTGGAGTAACGAATTTTTTAAATGGATTCTCAGGTAAAGCTTCTACTAAGAAGTATTTTGGTTTTAGGATACTCTTGGATGATTTCTCAGCAGCCATCAGGAGTGATTGCACTATCTCATCTTTAGTCAACTTCTTCTTTTTCTTATTTTCATTCTCTTCCCTTTCCAGATACTCAGCTGTCTTATCCTTAAGAGATTTTTCTTCAATAGTGTCTAGTCCAAACATGGGCTCCCCTTATTTCCTGTTCTTCTTATCTTCCCTCCACTTAGCAACTACCTTATCCAGATTTGATTTTTGGTTCTTCGGTTTTGGAGGTGTGGATTTCATTTCCTTATGATCTGGGGTTTTGCTACCTCTTCTACTTCATTCAACATCCTCATTCTTCCAGCCTTTTTTGTTGGTTCAACCACTTCTTGTTTTTTTTTTGGAACAGATTCAGATTCTTCCTCTGGTAAGTCATAAAATTCTCTGGAGTCTATATAAAAACCAATGTTCATCCCTTTCAGGGTATCATCACTGAATAGCATGACTTTTCAATTCCTTGGATTTGAGCTGTAAGTAATTTTAAAATATTCTAAGCACCGAAAAATTAACTTGGAGAGAATGGCTGGATACATGATTATCTAAGCCTTCTATTTTCCATTCTTAATATTCTCAATACTAATGAGAATATTCTTAACCAAATTGATCTTCCTTTGGTTCACCAATAAATCCAAGATATACATGTCACTTTTCTTCAATGTATTCTTGTCACCTTTTCTCGAAATTTTGAAACCTTGAACCCATAATTCAAGAATCTGATAATTTGTAGACAAGTGGGCGATCTTCAGAGTCTTTCCATCAGAGAGTCCAAGACATGTCATAGCCTCCTCCTTAACAAAACTTCCCTTGACATATGGAAAATTATGAGAATAGAACTCAGCTTCCCTTTCATATGGAATACCAACCAAACTAGCTACCTTAGTATATGAAAGAGAAGAAGTCTTTCCATGGATTTTTAAAGAAAAATTATCTCTACCTTCTTCCTTAAAGAAACTGAGTGATTCATAAAATTCAAATAGAAAATCCGGATATACCAAATCTTGATCTCCTAGCTTTGATACGAAAATGCTCTCCCATCCATTGAGCTTGATGTTTTTTGCGATTATAGAATAATACTTAGCGAAGAAGTTCGGATGCACCAACCTTTATATATGGACCTGCCACTCCAAAATTGGCTTTACAGTAGACATATCTTTTTGGTAGTATTCTTCTACAGACATTTGGAATTGAGAAACCCTTGAAAAAACAGAATTAGATTATGTAGAAGGGAAGAACTTCAGAACACGAGATCATGAGAACCGATGAGGGACAACCATCAGGGGGTCCTTTATATAGGCGTTTGATGTGATAGTTCATTTGGAAAACTCAAACCAATGGATAAAAATCCTTCTAATCAGATCTGACGATTGATATGATAGCCATAAGGATATCTTGGGTCCGATATTTTGAGGTTTTTTATGAAAAACTTTCGGATTTAGGGAAAAGAGAATCCAAAAAATTTAAAAACAAAATAAAATACCAGCATGTAACGGATGATTACAGAAACTCAAGAAAGGAAACATACCTTTCATATTTCTAGTAAGATTATTCATAGTAAGGAAAATTATCTTGAAAAACTTTAGATTTTGAAAAAATTTTGATTACGAAAAAAAATAAAACGAAACTCTCTATTTCGAAAATTTTAATAAAGAAAATATTCATTACGGAAACTCTAAGTATGAAAATCTTCATTACGAAAATTTTAAGTACGAAAATCTTCATTAAAAAAAATTTAAGTATGAAAAAAATTTAGACTATGAATTTTTTTTAGAAAAACTGTATATATATGCAAAACATCATTACAGAAAAAATTTAGAAAATCTTACTATGAAAATTTTCATTATCAAATATTTCAAAAATCTGACTACAAAAATTTTAATTAAGAAAGATTTGAAAAATATAAGTATGAAAATTTTCATTACGAAAGATTTGACAAATATGACTACGAAAATTTTCATTATGACGATTTTGATCTATCGGATAAGAAAATGTATTCCCCCTATGAAAATTAGTTTATTACTTTAAGGAGATTAGTTTCAACAGAAAGTTGAAAAGGAGTATTAACTTATGGTTATCATTCCTAACTTCTGTTTAATTTATTCAAATCTATCAGAGGGTATAGATTTTGTGAAAATATCAGCAAGTTGATCTTGTGTTATGATAAATTAATGAATTATATCCCATTTTTGTGTGTGATCCCTAAGAAAGTGAGGCCTAATTTCTATGTGTTTTGCATGGGAGTGGTGTGAAAGGTTTTTATATAGGGAAACAGTACTAGTATTGTCACACAAAATTTGTGTTTAGGTAAAACTCATACCATAGTCTGTGAGTGTGTGTTGAATCCATAACACATGAGCACATCAACTTCCAGCTACTAAATATTCAGCTTCAGCAGTGGAAAGTGCTACTGATTGTTGATTCTTTCATGACCAAGAAACTAATGAATCTCCTATGAAATGACACGTTCTGGATGTACTCTTTCTATCCATTCCACATCCACCAAAGTCATCATCCAAAAAACTTTTTAGATAAAAATCATTTCTAGAAGTATAAAAGAGTCCTAAATCCATGGTTCCCTTTAAGTAGTGAATTTTTTTTCCACTACCTTTAAATGAGATTCCTTAGGATTTGATTAATATCTTGAACATAAGCATACTGAAAACATTAAGTCTGGACGACTAGCTGTCAAGTAAAGTAAAATTCCAATAATACCTTTAAAAGATGTTTGATATACTGGTTTCCTTACTTCATCAAGATCAAGTGTGTTTGATGTACCAATGGGAGTACTAAAATTCTTAGTGTTGTTATATCCATACTTTTCAAGAAGATCTTTAATATACTTATGTTGGGATATATTGATTCCTTATCGTTTTTAAGAAATTTTAAAACAAAGGATAAATGTTAACTCACCCATAATACTCATTTCAAACCCAGATTTGATTAGATCCTTAAAGGAATCAGTTAAAGATTGTTCAGTTGAACCAAATATAATTTCATCAATATAAATTTTAACAATCAAAACCTTTTATTATCTTTCTTAATAAAAAGTGTTTGATATGAATTTCCCTTAAAAAATTATTTTTAATCAAAAATCTTGTTATCCTATCATACCAAGCTCTAGGAGCTTTCTTAAGTCCAAACAAAGCTTTGGTAAGTTTATAAACATGTTCAAAAATGTTTTGTTTCATCAAAACCAGGAGGTTGTTCAAAAAAAACTTCATATTGTACAAAACCGTTAAGGAAATCACATTTCAAATCCATTTGGAAAAGTTTGAAGTTGAAGAATACTGTAAAGGAAAGTAGAATATGAATAGATTAAATTCTTTCTACTGGAGCATTGCTTTATTCATTGTCTATTCCTTCCTTTTGATTATAGCCTTTAGCAAACAATCTATCTTCATTTCTTACGATGATTCCATTTTCATCACACTTATTTCTGAAGACCCATTTTACTCCAATAACCGAAGTTTCCTTAGGTATTTCAACCAATGTCCAGACTTTATTCCTTTCTAATTCATTTAGTTCATCTTGCATAACTTTTATCCAATCATCATCACCTAAAGCATCATCAGTTCTTTTTTTGTTCTAATTGGGAAAGGAATGCTAGATGTTCTACTTCATTCCTTAAGGAACTTCTCTCCCTTATAGGTTTATTTAAATCACCAATGATACTATCACTGGGATGATTATTTAGAAACAACTAATTTGGGTTTTGTAAATCCTATTCATCAACATAGGGAAGGAAGTCTTCTGGGGTAAATGCTTCAGAAACTTCTTCTTGGACAGTTTCCTTATCAGAAGGATCTTCTAACAAAGGTTGATAATCAGTTTTTTAAAACACATCTGAAGATGTATGTTGAGGTTGTTTAAAAACAAAATGATCAGTTTTATCAAATTTTACATGTACCATTTCTTCATCTGTACAAGTGTTTTTATTGAAAACTCTATAATCATTATAAGTTGTCGAGTATCCTAAGAAAATTTCTTCATTACATTTTGGTGCAAATTTGAGTAAATTATCTTTAGTATTCAAAATGAATACCTTGAAACCAAAATACTTAAAGTAAAAAAGTATATGTTTTCTACCATTCTATAACTCATAAAGAGATTTATTATTAAAAGGTCTAATCAAAACACAATTCATAGAATAACAAGTAGTACTTACAGCTTCATCCCAAAAATGTTTGTCTACAGAATACTCACTCAACATGGTTCTTGTTATCTCTTGAATAATTTTATTTCTTCATTCAACAACACTATTTTTTGAGGTGTTCAAGGTGCTGAGAAGTTATGAGTAATTCCTTTTCTACTACAAAATGTTTCAAAATCAGAATTTTGAAATTCTCCTCCATGATCAATGTGAATAGTTATCAAAGTAAGGTTTTTCTAATTTTTTACATGGGCTCTAAAAAATTTTAAAAAAGAAAAATCCCCAAATTTCGTTTCTAGAAAATAGACCCATGTAAATCTAGTGTAATCAACAACTAAAAAAAATACATAATATTTTCCCCCAATGCTTCCAGTTTGTGTTCGGCCAAAAAGAACCATATGCACTAACTATAATGCCTCAGTGGTTGAGACTTCACCGACTGATTTAAAACATGATTTATGTTTCTTTCCATATTAACAAGGATCACAAACTTCTGAAGAATCAAATCTATGCTCTGCTAGATCCTTAACTAGAATTATATTAGAGAGTTTTCATAGGTTACTAAGGTTAAAGTGTCCTAACCTTCTATTCCACAACCACGAATGAACTTCTATTTCACTAATCCAAGGTATATCTTGGCTACTAAGGTCTTCTAAGTTTAGTGTGTAAACATTATCTTACCTATTTGTAGAAAGAATAAACTCTTCCTTGGAATTGTGTACTAAGCACATATCATTCCTAAAATTCACAAGGTAACCTTCATCACATAATTGAATTATGATAATTAAGTTTTGCTGAAGACCCTTAACAAATAAAATTTTTTAAATAAAATTTTTTCAATGAAGAACGATGTTACCTATACCAATAATTTATACCTTAGGATTATCTCTGAAAGTTACTTTTCCTCCTTCCATCTTTATAATCTTGTTAATTTATTTTTTGATACTAGTTATATGGCGGGAACATCCACTATCCATTTACCAAGTATTTTTGTTGGTACATTCTTTATTTTTCAGAAAATAAGAATGTTAGAATTTTAGAACCCAAACTTTCGTGGATCCA
Source organism: Viscum album (assembly GCA_963277665.1). Lineage (NCBI taxonomy): Eukaryota > Viridiplantae > Streptophyta > Magnoliopsida > Santalales > Viscaceae > Viscum > Viscum album. The sequence continues at coordinate 1,519,618,341 of OY728153.1, forward strand.
GAAATTTTAGAAAGAAAAATCTAAGGCACCAACATTTTCTTTGAAAAATAGGTTTTATGAAATCCTAAATACTGGGTTTAGTTTAAGGAATAATTTTTTTCCTAGTTTCCACTATACTGACACTTAGTGCTTAATGGATCACTTTGAGGAACAAAATAATTGTTACCAAAAATTGGTTTTTAACCAGTATAACCAAAACCAGAATTATTTCTAAGAGGTTGGATTTGAGAATACAACTTATCAAAATCTTCCATACCTAAGGTAAATATTGAAAAACACTTCCTCAAGGAAAATATTTCGAATTTTAGTTTGATAACTAAGTTCTTATCTTCCAAAGCATTTGTTTTTGAACAAGAGTTAGGCTCGAAAACATTTTTCCTAGAAATTAATTTTTCTATATCCTTAAAAAGTTTATCCTTCACAGAATTTACTTCCTCAAGGTTTTTTGAAATACATTTGAAATCAAAAATTTTGTTATCAAGTTCGTTAGAAAGATCTGATATTTCCTTAGTAAGAATAGTATTTCTAGAATTTTTTTTATCATGCATTTTGTGGAGTTTTGAATTCTCATTATCGAGGAGCTTAACAAACCTAGAAACTTCTTCATAGGTAGGTAATGTATTATCTTAATCAAAATAAGATTCTTCATCAGAAATGTTATAATATTTATCATTACTATCACTATAGTTAGCATTTAAAGATACATTGGTCGTAGATTCACCATTGTGTACCTTAGCCATTAAAAACGATTTTTGATAGGTAGTCTGGCTATTAAACCAAGATTCTTCTCTCTAGAAGATTCATAATCGGATGATTATTCCGAAGATTCTCCACCACTGTCACTCTAGGTGTCATTATCTTTCAGAACATTCTTAGCTTTATCTTTGTAGTACTTATTTCTGTTTCTCTCAGAATGTTTTTCCTTTCTTTCCTTTCTTTTAAGAATAATTCAATCAGGTCTTATATGTCTAGCTCTCTTGCATTCATAACACGTGACATATGAAACTTTCTTATATTTCCTTTATTTCTTCTTGTATCTGTATTAAAAATTCTTCAGGCCAATAATCTTGTTCATCCTTCAAACAAGATTTTCTAACTCATTTTCTAAAGATTCACTTCCACTAGATTCGGATTGTATAACAATCTTCTTAGAATTAGATCGAGTAAATATATCAGAATTATTGACTTTCATATGATTTTAAGTTGTATTAAAAGAAACACTGCCATTACCATTCTTCTTCTTAATGTATTCTGCATCTCTCTTCATTCTAGTCTCATATTGAAGAAGAGTTCCTAAAAGTTCATCCAGAGAAATTTGAGTAACCTTTTAATTCTCATCTAGAGCTGTTCTCTTGGATTCCCACTCATTAGGAATGACGTCTATGATTTCTTCCACAATAGATTCATCATCTAATCCTTTCTCACCCATATATTGTAAACTATTAACAATAGTCATGAATCTCTATTGCACCTTACATATGGGTTCTCTATAAGGAAAGAAAAAACCATGATACTCAGCTCTGAGCATGGCTCTTCTAGTTTCAATAACTTTGGAAGTTTTAATGTGAGTAACTTCACGCTTTTTATATATACAATTTACTACTTCACAAGATGAAATTTGGCTATATTTATTTCTTGTCATAGAACAAAGAAATGTATTATATACCTTATAATTCATTTGATATTCATGTTATTCTTGGTTGGTGAAACTACTAACTTCCTTGTCAGGGATTTTATATCCTCCACTAAGAATGAAAAAATTATCTACTCTAGTATTGAAAATGAATATCTTCATGATATGTCTCTAATATTCATAATAATTCCCATAAAAAATAAGTGGTCTAGTTGGGTTTAGGTTGTCTATGAAACCAACATTGATTCCTGCCATCTTAAATATAATCTTTAAACACAAACTTGTTAGTAATAAAATTTTGTAAACAAGGAAAATTTTCCTCAGTAAGGAAAAATATTGAACAATGAAAAACATGAGCATAAAATTATATATGTGAATAAAATAATTTCAGAAACCTCCTCTGATACCAATTGTTAGGTTGGTATGGAGTGTGATATTCTCCAATGATACCGACTTGAGGATAAAAATGATACTTTTGATGCTCAAAATATAAGAGGGGTGAATTGTATAATCTAAAAATTATTTGGGAACTTTTAATGTTGGATAGAAACCTTTCTATTATTTAGAAAAGTTAAACAAGGTAAATTCACAAAACCTCTAAGTTCTACTAACTTTCTTGATTCCGTAAATATGATTTCGAAAAAGTAATTCCAGAAAAGTAGTTTCATAAATGAGACTTAATAGAAGTTTACATAGATAAATATTCTACCTTAAATAATATAGAATCTCACTATATCAAAGTATAAGTATAAGAAAGTATACGATAGTTATATTTTCCTTAACAAACAATATGAAGCCAAAAACTTGAAACAAGCAAGTAACAAGTAGTAAATATTTTAACCCAAAGAGAGGGTATCCAAAAACCTTGGATAAGAGTCCCTTGATTTATAATTTCAAGAAAGTCTATCTTACCCACACAAGGGTAAGCCCTCAATACAAAGATTTTAGTTTGTCTTCTTATCCTCACAATCCCTCAACTTAACGGTAGTCGGCACCTCTGTCTTCCTCAGCAATGAAGTCCTCGAGCTTTAATGTAGTCGGAACCTCTATCTTCATATACTTGGAAGCCCTCGAATTTACTCAGTAAAATTTGGAGTCGCATGAAGAAAATCCAAACAAGGAGTTCAGTACGCACTAAGCATGAGAGTCTCTCCCTAAAAATCACTTCAACAACATGTAATTTCTAGAGTTATATAACTTTTTTTGAGCTCTTTCAAATGTGACCCTATTTATAGGCACAGATTCAATAGTCGGATCCCTCCTCCAATGGTCATATTTTTCCTTAAATTTCAGAGGGAACTATACATGTGTCACTCAAACAACGGTTAGTTAGTAACTAAATGCACGACATCGTTTTATAACCAAAAAAATTGTAAGAAATAATATGATTACATAACCAAAATCATTTTTCAAAATGGAAGGAAAAATAGTTCAGAGTCTAACCAAAACACATTCAGTGTCTATAACACATTGATATTCGGATTCTGATTTCCAAATAATTCAGAACACGAATTATATAGATTTCCAAAGTATGAATTTCAAAGAATTTCGAAATCTGGATTCACAGGAATTCGGAACATGAACTTAGAAGGTTCGGATACTGAATTCATAAGAATTCAAATTCAAAACTCAAAAGAGTTTGGAGTCTGAATTCAGAGAACTCGGAGTTAGAACTCAGAAGAGTTCAGAGTCTGAATTCAAAGAACTTGGAGTCATAACTCAGAAGAGTTCAGAGTCAGAATTCAGAGAACTCGGAGTCAGAACTCAAAAGAGTTCGGAGTCTGAATTCAGATCCTAAAAACAGAATTATTTATATCTAAGTATTATATGATTCCAGGGTTTTTAGATATGAAACATATTTTTATACATAGAGACAAAATGAACAATAAGAAACTTGGTAAGGATAAATTTCCTTTGGGAAGGAAAATTTTCCTTATGAAAGTAAATCATAGGGTAAATGAAATTTTCCTTAAGATAAGGTGTTTGTGATTTTCAAAACATGAAGAAATGGTAAAATCATAATGAAACCTTATTGACTCTACAATCCCCCCAAACATGAAGGAATGGAAAAGTCATAAGGAAACCTTATTGACTCAACATAGACGTAAGAAGAGAAAGAAATAATGAGTAAGATACCATATGCTTCCGTAATAGGATCAATCAAATATGAAATTTTATGTACTAAACTTGATGTTATCTATGCATTGATTAGGGTTAGTATATATCAAGAAGATCTAGGAGAAAAACATCGATCGACTGTTAAGGATATCCTTAAGTATTTGAGAAGAACTGATGATATGTGCCTTGTGTATGGAGGAGATGAGGATCTATTAATTAAGGGATATATAGATTCCTTACTTTAGATAGATTATAATGATATGAATTCACAGTCATTATATGCTTTTTGACTCAAAAGAGGATCTCTAATATGGAATATTACAATGAGTCCAATTTTCACTGATTCTATAGCAGAGTCGGGGTATATAGAGACTTCTAATGTATCCAAGGAAGTTGTTATGAAATGGATATTTTTTCAGGATCTTCATGTGGTACCTCACAGCAAATACCCTTGCACATTTTATTATGATAATAATATATGTGGTGGATCTTTAAAAAGAGCCATGATCACACCAATAGACAAACATATACTGAAGAAGTATCAAATATTGAGGTGTTTTTATCATAGGGGTAAAGTTTAAGTAATAAGAGTACCCTTGGAATGGAATGTGGAAGACCCCTTGACTAAATTCCTATCTCAGTAGAAGCATGATTATTATGTGAGAGCTAGAAGACTGAAAATTGTTAGCTGTTTTCTCTAGTGCAAGTTGGAGTCTGTTGGATTTAGGGGAAAAGAATCAACTTCTATATAATTTATGATGACATGTATTCATAGTTTTGAATATTAATAAACTTCTTATCACATCATGATTGTTATTATATGCAACATGGAGTGTGATAATGTCCTAAGAGTAGTTGTCAAGATAAATGTCATAGTAATTCCCCGTTTTGATGATAAACCGAAATTGCTATGACACTATTTATAAATATATATTCTATATTCGGATTCTATCATTTGAGGAATACAAGTGATACATGATATTATGGATGGAGGATCATAGGACTTTGAGTCACCTTCTCATGGTGTATGCCCTTGGTAATATTCATTATAGTATATTACGGGAACAAGACTCGCGAGAAGAAAATATGCATTTATGTGTGTCATTAGAAATTCCTATATGTAGATGTGTGTATTGATCATTAGACTATAATATTATTATTAATGAGTATTATGAGTTTTGTACATTGATGTATCAATTACAATCAGGATTCCATATGTTCGTGGTGAGGTAGGATATGTTGGGTTCTCATGAGTAATATTGAATTAATGAATATTGCAAGAAAGTATTTTTTTCCTTTATACTCTTTAACAAAAGTTGATATCTCAATCCCTTAGATAGAAATGAAATAGCCAAAATAATTCTGTGTTCATAGTGTAATATAGGCACGTTCATTTTTTGGGAAGTCAAAGAAAGATACATCAAGCATATATGTTTATGACAGCGGTATGCAACCAACTTGATTAGAGATATCATGTTAAATGGATTATATTACACAATAAGTTTCCATATGAGATATTATTGCATTGTAACAATTAATTCATTATCTATGGGTTCCTAGGACTGTGTCTAGTTTCTAACCTTGTACTTTAGGATACTTCATCTAATACCACATAGAAAGAGGCCTAGAGGGTTACACACTAAGTGTATCAATAATCTCAGTTTAATAATGTATTATTATTTATTATTTAATATGTTGAATAAATATTATTCCCAAACATGGTTTAATAAATATTCACGTCTACTTAAGAGCATATATTCCCTCTCCAGTTATTTGAGAAAATATAATGTGAGTTTAATATTTAACAAATATTTATTTTATATTTAGTGAATATAATATTTATTTATTTATTGGTGAATAATGATGTGATATTTAATTAATAAATAAATAGTTATTATTCAAGCCCTGATAAATATTGTGGTGGAATGAAGGATCTAGTTTAATAGTCTAGTGATAAATAACAAATATTTTATATTATTTGATTAAATAAAATTTATTTTAATTTGAATGTCAGGTGCATGTAGAGAAATAATAATATTGTTATTATTATATGCCAGGTGGTTCTGTAGGGTCTAAATTAAATATAAAGGGAATTGTTGAAATTATTTTATTTTAACCCTAATGATATATAAACCTAATTATGTTATTTTATTAGTGATCCCATTAATTTTGTTTGGTTGTTCGCAATATATTGGGAGAACCCTCTCAAGCCATATAGATCTCCCTTATCTAAGAACACTACCAATAATGGAGAGAGATCTTCCTCCACCTCCCACTCATAAGTCAATAGAGATCAAGAAGAATTATCTAAAAGAGGTTCGTGAGGTAATTAAAGGTGGATGATGTAAGTGATAGGATCTTCTTTGTCAGAACCTATATAGTACTATGACGACATTCAGAGATTTGTGGAACACGTGTGGATCAACAATTGAGGGAATTTTTCCTTGATTCCTACAATACAAAGACGGTGGAATGAAGATCTGTTTTCAGATCCATTAACTAAGAAATAATTCCAAAAAGGTAATTATTTAATTAATTAAACTGACTATAAATAATAAATGATGATACTCTCTCTGGTTTTGGAATTTTATCCCTTGTTCATATTATTTGATTTAATTCTGTTGATCATGAAATTCAACATTGTGTAAAATCTCAGGTTAATCATCGATCATGGAAAATATAAAAGTTGAGAATGACCCACTTCATTATTCCACTTTACCCAAAACCTTCACTGGGAAACATGATGCATCCTTGTATTTTAATCTAAAAACATGATGTGATCATTCATCTCATCATTTTTTAAAATCCTAGAAATATAGAACTTCATAACTTTTTTATGATCTCTCTGCTAGAAATCAAATATTTTTCATACTCTCTGATCATCATGTGAGCATGATCATTATGGTCCTCAATCTTCTTTAATGGTTCAATATGAATTATAGGTTAATCACTAGAAGTATCTCTAATATCTTCTATGATAACAGATCAGAGCACCTCAACATCCAAAAAAGGTAGTGGAACACTAGAACTATAATCCATAGAGGTAACACATATAACCCTTTTAAATAAGTCTCATAAAGAATCCACAAGTGAGGAATATATATTCTCTATAGTATATTTTAATGATTATAACTCATTGGCCATCCATTTTTTTTATTTCAACTTATTGGAAGTATTGCATCATTTTTGGAAAAATATGTTGAATTACCAATTCAAAAAAAAACGAGAATAGTTTTCACTCAACTTATGAAACAAGGAAGGTTGTTTACATAACTTTACATGAAAATCTGAAATAACTATTTCACCAAAAGAATCTAAGTCACTTTTGTAACTACATCAACTAGAATGGGAGGGATGGAAGAAGTAGGTACAGGTGTAGACCTGGTAGGTACATTAGATTCAATCCCCTAAAACTCACCAACATAATCAATTTTACTCAGAAAAGATCCCTTAGGGTCCCGTATATGTCGAATATCAGGTCCACTATTCTTTGGTGGACTCCCAATTTTTCCAGAAAACTTGTCCCATTCTTCATTCATTGGGTATGTCCAAATTTATAAAGTCTTAACTAAAGCTCTACCAGTGAAGGCTTTGTATGTGTAGACACAACTACAGAAGGAACAAAAATAGATGGCAGCTCAACAACATAGGTCTCAATAGATCTATGTTCATCAAAAACTTTTTCAACATTCTCATTATTCATCTTCTCTGTCACATACTTCTCAACAACATCAAAAAAATCCATTTACTCAATAGCAATGAAATATGAAACTTTCTGATCGTCATCAAAAATAAGATCAATAATTTGGTGACTCTAGAAACGTCAGGATTGATCCCCCTCAACAAATGAATCTTCTTCTTATCTATAAGAAACATCCACTTCACAAACAAATATAGGAATCCCCTTTGATATAGAAATAGAACCTCTAGGAGAAGTAATTAGAATAAGAGGAAAATCAACATCCTCTATTCTAATTATCCCACTTGAATTATCAGGATCTAATCCTCCATCATCATCATCATAATTAACATCTCAATTTCTATCATTATTTTCATCTCCACTTCCTTTTCCATTTTGATCTTCATTTTCATCATCTTCTTCTTCAACCTTTCTATCATCTCCATCCACATTCTCCTCAGATGATTTAGATTTTCTTTTAAATTTATCTTCACCTGGTACTTCATTCTCTTATTCATCACTGCTTATATAAAAAGTTTCTCTCTTTGGGGAGAGAGATAGTTAGACTATGTGATCCATATAAAATAACATGAGATCTAAGAGGAAGGCCAGGGTCGCTTCTCCCATCAATAGAACATTTCTTTTCCTATTCATCCTTGGTGGCAACAATATCTTCTTTTTCATCACTATAAGAGTAATCAAAAATTTCATCAGGCTCCATACCCAGATCCACAAGATCCTTTGGTATAGGAGTATGGTCTATGGGGTTAAACGCATCATAGAACTGTTCATTATTAGCTACCCATTTATTATTCCATGAGTTTTTAATAATTTTTCTTCTTATGTAGGTTATTCTTGTGATGCAGTAACCACCACATTCCATTGTAGCTTCTTCACCTTTACCAACCAAACCGTTCTCTTTATGCATATAAGAAATGAAATGTGTGTAGATTAGGGGGGTTTTATCTTGTTGTGGGATTGTCCATTTATAACATGTGATGCATAAGTAATCTACAAAGGTTTTCTTCTTGCATATTTCCATCAAGCACAACAGGTTAACATCCTGATACCTCATGGTGGGAAATTACCCATTCATATTTAGAGAATATTCTATATGAATTTGAAAACCATCAAAAATTATCCATTTAACATAGATGATAGTAGTATTCTAACTACTCCATCACCAGTTAACTCAACAAAAACATCTTCATTGACAAAATTTTCACAATAATTAGGAATGGTTCCTTGATAATCTCTAAACACACCCTCATGTGGAACTTTCAAACACTTATCCCAATAGATTTAGATGAAAACATCTTTGAACCCATTGATCTGAGTTTTTATCCAATATTCATTTTCTTCAAAGGTTAATCCTATAAACTGGTAAAACTCATATACCCAACTATGATAAAAAGGTCCCCCATTTTAAGAGAACCATTCCATCCATCCTTAGTTTTGTATAACCTTAATAACTAAGGACATACTTGAAATCAACCATTCAACTTATACTTCTTTTTCAAACACACCCACTCTCTTTGAAATCCCAGGATTCGGAGGCTCTAAAGCAGTATGACATCTCAACTCACCCTTCCATTTCTTTAATGGAAACACCATGTCCAATAATGATACTAAAGGATACTTCACTTTGGACATGAAGATTGAATTGATTAGTTTGGGTAAAGTCAAAAGGAAGGAATATTGTTTGGAGATTAAAGGATACAACAAAGTTAGATAGAGAAAAGGCATGAGAGAGTTGAACATTGAAATTAGAAAAAGCTTCTCAATTTATATCATTTGGGGTTTAGGGATTTATAAAAACGAAACAACATTTTAAAATTGAAACAAATAATAAATTTGACTCAAATAATAAAATTAAATAAACCGTAAACATATTTAAAATTTGTTGTTTGAAAAAATAGAAGTGAATAATTTGCAAAGGCATGGAAAACCAATAGTGTGATGTTACAATAGTGAGAGGTCACAGTAGTGAGAAGTACCAATGGTGAGAAGTCAAAATGGTGAGAATTATCAATAGTGAGACATTAACAATGGCGAGACATTTACAAAGGTGAGACATCCACAATGGTGATACATTCACAATGGTGAGAAATATTAAATTCTAGGAAATCTTCAATGGTGAGTCCCAAAAAATTAATGTTAACCAAAATTAATCATACCTATCTCAGGTTTTAGGTAATGAATTTTCTCAAAATTAAAAGGCTTTGTTAAAATATTTTTAAGATTATGTTATGTACCAATATATTCAAGAGTGATATCACCCTTTGAAAAATGATCTCTCCAAAAGTGATGTCTTATATCAATGTGTTTTTTTTCTAAAATGTGATACAAGATTATTAGAAATATAGAACTTGTGTTGTCAAAATTTATAGGGACATGTCGAAATTTATATCCACAGTCTAGAAATGTTTGTTGTATCCATAAAATATTTTCATGGAACCTAGCTACAACTATGTACCCAACATTAGCAGTAGATAATTTAACAATTTTTTTACTACACCAAGAAACTAGAGAATTTATTAAAAGATGAAATGTTCCTGAGGTTCTTTTTCTATATAACTTGCATCCATAAAAATCTACATCTGAATAACTAAATAAATAAAATTATTTTCTTCTTGGGTAAAACAGTCCTAAATTGGTAGTATATTTGAATAATTTGAAAATTCTTTTTATAGGAATCAAGTGTGACTCTCTTGGATTTTTTTAAATGTGAGCATAGATACACACACTGAACATAATATCAGGTCAACTAGTAGTTAAGTAGAGAGTACTTTGAATAATACCTCAATAACTAGTTTGATACACTGGTTTCCTAGCTTCATCAAGATCAAATTTACAGGTGGTACTCATAAAAGTATAACTAATATTAGTACTTTCCAGACCAAAACATTTTAAAATATCCTTACTATATTTACTTTTATTCAAAATGATTCCTTATTCATTTTGAAAAATCTGAAAACCGAGAAAGAATTTCATTTCACCCATTAAACTCATTTCAAATTCATTTTGCGTTATTTTTGAAAACTTAGTACCTAATTAATTTCTTTAAGATCCAAAAATAATATCATCTATAGAAATTTTTACATCTAAAACATCATTTGAAATTAATTTTATATAAAAAATAGAATTATCTATACCTTTTGAAATAAAATAAAATAAGACATGTGATTAGCCTATGAAACCAAGATCTAGGGGATTATTTCAACCCATATAAACATTTTTCTTAATTTGAAAACATGATTGGTAAAATGATTGTTTTGAAAACTAGGGGGTTGTTCTACAAACAAAATCCTAAACTATATACCCGTTTGGAAAGCACTCTTATAATACATTTGATAAATTTTGAAATCTACATGACCTAAATAAGATAGAATTATTACAATGGATTCGGACATGAGCCTCATCCTAGTTGGTGAGGACTCTTAAGTGCATCCAGGCGACCCGAGATCAAATCTAGGAAGAGGCACAATTTCTAGGGTACTATAGCAGTACTGTAGTAGGTACTATTTGGCACTGTAGTAGCCGAGAATCTTCCCCCGTTTGGGCCTTCGAGCCACCGATTTGGTCCCCGATTCCTTTAAAGCCTTTGGGCCACCCAAGAATGAAAGGGTACGGCACTTTCCATTGGAAAAACCCTATGCATGCATGGGATAGCCTAGTCGAACATCCATTCGAAGGTGCATAGCTGATTTCATGATGAAGATGCTGGGAGGAGTGGTTCCAAGTAGTTAGTCTGGGTTGTATGTAATGTTTGAAGCCTACAGGAAATGAATTCTTATAAGGCCTACAGGTCCATGTAATACTTACACCAATGTGCATTGTTAGGGTTCCACCTCACCCATTGAAAGGTGGATTATCCAAAATAAATAAAAAAATGAAGGCCTTCAGGCCATTTGATGGATTCAATTATGGATACAGATAAAAATATATCTTTATATTCTATTCCTTCTCTTGACTATAACTTTGTCCAATAAGTATAGCATTGTTTCTTACTATCATTCCCGATTAATCTAACTTGTTTCTAAACACCCATTTAGATCCTATAGTTAAGGTATCCTTGGGTATATCCACAAGTTCCCATACATTATTTCATTTAAAATTTTTATCTTCTTCTTGTATTTACATTACCTAGAATTTATCATTAAATTCATCATTGATGTTCTTTTGTTCAAGATATGATAAGAATTCTTTACGTTCAACCAGATTTTATTGAGAAGATCTAGTCTTTGTATATCTATCTAGGAATATAACTAAAAAATCTAAAAGATAGTGCTTAAGGGTCTTAAAAACACTAGAAAAGAAGTGGACAGTCACCTAAGAGATCTTTACCAGTTTGGGTTAATGTTATGGAATTTCATCATAACTAGGTGGTTTTTCTGATTACTTCATTACAGAATCAATAGGTTTCAAATTTAAGTTCATATAAGCTAAATCAACCTCAAAGTTTTCTAAAGTTGTTTTGGGCTCATGTGGATCTGCCTCATCGAATTTTACATGATCATACTCTTCCACAGTGTGGGTTATTATATTTAAAACACTATAAGACAAACTAGAGGTTGAATATCCCAGGAAAATTCCTTCATCACATCATGTGGTCAATTTCGTCAGATTTCCCTTATTATTAAGAATAAAAATATTTCAACCAAAAACTCTAAAGTAATTAAACATATCTTTTATAGTATTCCATAGTTCATAAGGGGTCTAATTTAAGATATGTCGAATTAAAACATTATTAATTATATAACAAGATATATTCATAGCATCTAACTAGAAGTAGATAGGTAAGTAATATTCATTTATCATAGTTTGAGTTATCTCTTGAAATATTATATTCTTTCTTTCTACAGATCCATTATGTTGATGCGTCCTTGGGGGAGAGAAGTTATAACTATAGCCCTTTTGTGGGAAAAAATATTCAATGACTTTATTCTCAAACTAATTTTCATAGTCACTTCTTAGGGTATTAATTCTAAGTCCACTTAAGTTTTATAGAGATCTAGCATACATGTTGAAGTTAGAACATTTTTCACATTTTTAGTTAGAAATAACACTCCAGTATACCTAGATAAATCATCTACTAGTACATAGATAGAGTTTTCACATTTATACTAGAAACTAGAGATGGTCTAAATAAATCAATATTTACCAACTCAAGTGGTTTAGAAGTTGAAAAATCTTTATTTAGTTTGAAATAAATCTTGTGTTTTCTACCTTTTTTATAGTGGTTACAGAATTTCTCATTTATGAACTCTAGTTTGGAAAGATCACTAACTAAACCATTCATAGTGTGCTTCTTAATTGATTCAATATTACAATGTCCTTGTCATATTTTCCAAATCCAAGATTATTTATGAAAGGAACTCAACCAGGAAATATTTCGAGAAATTATGGAATTATGATCAATAATATTGTCATTTTAATTCCTTAAACTAGTAAAACTAAAGCATCTTTAAAATAAAAAACATCACATGAATTATTTTAAAAAATAACATGAAAACCATCATCACATAATTTTGATATACTAAGAAAATTATAAATCAAACCATGCACAAATAATACTTGTAAAAATAAAAAAGAATTAGTGTTACCAATTTAGTCAAGGCTGATGATTTTACCTTTAGCATTATCACCAATGTTGAAATGACCACCATATAACTTTTTAAGTTTCTTGAAACTAGAATTGCCTACTATAATATTCCTTGAATATTCTTTGTGAAAGTACAATATAATTTTATTGGACATTATCAAGGAGTTTTCGTATAAACAAATTATACAATAAATGATTTTGGTACCCAGATTTTCATGGGTCCATATGTGATAGTAATAATGGATTTAAGAAACCATGTTTCCTTATTAGGTCACTTAAAAAAAGACTATAATATTTCTGAAATAAACATTTTATTTGGTACTTTAGAATAATAACTATTAGAAAAGATTCTGTATTTATATTTAGATACAAATGTGCTATTAACTATTCTTCTTTGTCTATGTTGTTGTCTTATACCTCTAACATATTTTGGAGAAACTTGTTCTCTAAAAATATTAGTAATATTTTCTCTTACATAGGCAATTTTTTCTAAATCTTTTCTATTCATTGGAAAGTTTAAGTACGGTATTTTCTTTTAACAACTGATCATTCTTCTATTTCTTAGTAGATAAATCAAATATAATATTATTAGATAAAATATGTTGTCTTTTAAGAACATTATATTTTTTATTAAGTTCATAAAATATGTCTTCTAACATTATAAAATATTCAAACATTTATTCATGAGATTTTTCATCATCAGTGTGATCATTTTTAAAGTTATCAGAATTAAGAACAAATGATTCATTTGGTACCTCAAAGTCATTAGTCATGAATCAAATGTTAGCTCTGTCATAATTTTTTTTGGTGTAGATTCATAATCACTAGAGATATCCTTAGAGGCACTCCATGTTTGTTTCATTGATTTCCTATACCTTTGGTCCTTATCATCATATTTATTTTATTTTATTTTATTTTCAGAAAATCTACCTTAACATTCCCTTTTCTTTTTCATAATAACAGGAAATTTCATTATCATCTTTCTTCAAATCAATTTTCAAGTTACCTTCAGTATTGCACATTCCTTTTATATTTTGGCTTTCTAAAAAACATTTTATTCCTCTAAAAAATATTAAATATCCTAAATAGATGGGTCATATCTTCATCATAGTCGGGTAGTGACTCCTTGTCATTGGAACATTCATCTTGGATATTTTACTTTACTTTTTCTCTATTTTTGGATGTAGTAGTCTTGAAAGATACTAAATTACTTTTTGGATCACCATCATTCTCTCTACTAACCTTAAAATATTCTTGATGCTTCATTAACATACCAATTAGTTTTCTTGGTCAGAGTAGAGTAATCAAGTAGGAGGGGGGATTTAGTATCTATTAAAAAAAATTGTTTGAAAAGGTTTCTTAAAAAGGATCCCCAACAAAAATAAATATAGCCCAGTTAATCCAAGTAATACGTTTATGAATGTTTGACTGTATAAATAACTTCTCAAAAGAATGATTAATTATTAGTAATCTTAATATAGGTTAATAAAATTACTTTTGAAGCTATTATAATAAGGCAAATCAATTAAAACTTCTTTCTAATATTAACTATCAAAGAAAGTTTAGTGATTTCTTAATTATATAGTAAAATAGAGAAAACTAGTTTAAAAAAGAGTGAAAATAAAACAAGTGGTTCTGTATCAAGATGAGACCTAATCCACTCCATTTGGTGACCACCTACCACCAAGCAGTTTATATTAATAAACTTGATCCACAACTTGGATCGAGGTAAATAATAGTACACAAAACTATCCAGGTCACACGACATCTTCCACAGTTATTCGTGGGTATAGAGTTTGAGGCCTCAAAAGGAACTTTTCCACACTTATCTGTGGGAATAAATAAGTGTAAAAATATTTGAGAGGAAGGATATATTATATCCTTCAGTTTAATGTAGGAGACATTGTGTTTTTTATACACACACACACACACACACACTTCTTGGAAGATAAAAAAAATTGACAATAGAGAAAAGATGATGAGATAAGGTTAGAAGTGCTCTGAGTGTTAGTCTATGCAGCTCTGGACTTCTAGGATGAAGAAGATGTAGGAATTGAGTCCTCTTGTGGAAAACAGAGTATCACAAGGCAGTTAGATCTGGCTTGTGTCATTCGTGGAGTTGATAATGTGAATATCTTCTCGACACTAATCTATGGTATTCTATCTTTTTTGCATTCGAAAATTCTTCTTGGGTTATTCAGAAGTGTTCAGTTTCATGTGTCAGCTCTTTTCTCAATAATGCTCTTAATTATTTTTAATCACGCACACTTGTTTCTCTATCCTCTTATTTTTTTTCTTTTCTAGTCACATTGTTATTTTTATTCTTGGAATTCATGTGTTGGAGCTGACAGGATGCATGTATTCTACACCTCGCACCACATACTATCTGGTAAAATGTCTATAAAGAAACATTAATTATGTCAGTTCATTTAAAATCTTCAATTAGGTTCATTAGAGATTAAATTTAAAAACAAAAAAAATAGATTAAGAAACTGTGTCATAGTCTGTCTGGAAATGGTGTCTCCCTGAAACAGTTTCTCCTTAAAATGGTGGCTCCTAGAAAGAGTGTCTCTTGAAATGGCATTTCCTTCCTTTCCTTTGAGTGATGAGATAGTCATTATGGCATATTTGTATAGAAATAATGAATTGGTAGCACAAATGTGGTGTCTGATCACGGTTTCCACATGGTCACGGTCTCTTATAACTGTGTCTAGTCATGGTTTTTGGGTCACGGTGTCTGGGTCATGGTGTCTCGTCATGGTGTTTGGTCATGTTTTCCGGTCATGTTGTCTGGGTCACGGTGTCTAGGTCCTTTTCTAGAAAAACATAACCCGTGGCAGACTCACGGTTTCTCAGACTTATCCAAAAGTATGTACACAAACTTAAACATTGATATTCATAGAATGGATTAGACTTAATCATTTATCAAGTAAATCAATTCTAACACAAACTAAAAATTGTTTACAATAATTATTTATGGCATAAAGAAACTAATAATCTCCACACATAATTTGAGATAGATTAAATAGGATTGAAAAGTTTATACGATGTATAAAATTTGTGATCATTAAAACATGATTAATACATAAGGAGACCAACAATCTCCCAACTTTTGATGATCAAAAATCATGTGAGTGAGATATCTATTGTTAGTGAATGTGTCTCGTCCTTTAATTTAGTGTTCATATCTCCCTGTGTGCATATCTCCCCCCCTTTTGGGATTATAAAAAATAATAAAAAAGTAAATAAAATAATAGATAAGAGGATTCACAATGCACTAGATGGATACAAAGTTCCATTACAAACAATAAGCAACAAAAAAATAAATAAATAATCCCTATCAAAAGATAGTTGTAATTTTTCTTCAGTAGTGGATGTATTCTATTTTCCCTTTGAATTATCATCAAAAGAATCCATAGGAGCATAAGTATAAGTGGAATAAGGAAGTGAAGAAACTGACCGAGAAGGTAGAGGGATTCCGTCAAAGACAGAAGGGGACAAGGTAGGTTTTGTGGAAGAAGAAGGAAATTGTTAGTCATGGATAACTAGTCTGATCTGACTTAGAGAATGAAATATAGACATATAAGTTGAGGCAATGGAAATGTATGAAAAGGTAGGAAAACCATGTCTCAAGGGTGGAGCTGTAGGAGCCAAAATAGTGGTACTATGTACATGAAGATAAGGCCTCAAAATCATGATGATGTCAGCAATGATCTCACTACTATACTGCATTGCTTTCTCAAAGTCATCCTTTTTCTCCATGAACTTTTCCAACAAGGGAGTGAAATCCTTTAGCTTTTGGACTTGAGTTTTGAAATCTTGAGTGATAGGATAATTTCTCATATTCTCTACAAGGTACTTGAAGTGGTTTGTCATTTCATGCTTCAAGAAGATCCTATTGAAGTAGAAGTCCACCTTATTAGTAATCTCGTCCTACGAATCATTAGATATTTTGGAATGGATTCTTACAAATTCCAGAACATGGTCACTGTTCATAACAACCTCAAATATAGAATCTTTGACAAAACCACTGATAAAAGATCAGAGTTCTTCCTTAACAAAAATTCTGAGAAGACCACTATTTAAAGAAGGTTGAGATGACTGTACAGAAGCACTAGAAGCAGTAACAGATGAAGTAAGAGACTTATGTAGATTCAGAACATTCTAGAGACAACCCTTATACTCATCAGTCACCTTTTTCAGAAAAATAACAAGTTCATGCATCAGTTGAACAATTTTCTTATTTCTTTTAACCACATTTTCATCCCAGAAGGTTAGATTACGTTGAATCCAAGAGGAAACATCCAAAGGAATCTGACTACCAATATCCTCAACATGATGAGAAATAGGTTCTGGTCTTGAGTTCAACACTCTCTATATATCTTCAACCATACCTATGAGAGACTTCACTTCATCACTTAACTGTTTGTTCTCAACTCTGACTTCTTGAATTTTAAGAAGCATCTTGGGATGAATCTGCCAAATAATCTATTCTAACAAAAGGGATGTATCACTTTCACTCAAGTTTGACATAGGATCAGGTTGGGTATTCATGGAGTTTTTTAATCCATCCAAGATGGTAGATTTAAATTCTTTCAAATAACACTTACTCACCATGTTTGAAGATTCTGGTGATAGTTTGAAAATATAAGCTAAGGCAGGCTCATGTTCATTTTCCGCTATAACATCAAGAGCAGATATAGGTTTCAACTAAGACATGGTAGATAGATCTATACCATTAACTATGGATTTTTGGGAGTCATTTAAATCAAAATAACTAGGGAATTTATACCATGTATCCACTGATCTTGGATCAATTGGATTAAGAACTTCATCACTTTCCAGACTGGGGGGATGCTCCCCCTCAATAGGTGAATCTTTTTTAGGACTGAGAAATTTAGATCCTTGATCTATTTCTAATATTTGATCCCTAGTATCCTCACCAATTTCCTTCCTAGCCAATTGAAATACTTGATCCATTCTCTCTTCAGCAGATGGGATAATTTCAAAAATAGCTTGTTCCTCCACATGTTCTTCATAAGTAGCTTCTTACACAAGAGAATGATCTTCTTCTATATGCTCTTCTACAAAATCCTTTTCACTTATCTTAGCCAAAATTTATTCTTTAGAAGCAGTTGTTCTTCCAGATCATAAAATTCTATAGGAACATGCATTTCATTCTCAGTTAAGTCTTGGAGAGCATGTTCACTATCTTAAACATTCATAACAGTTTCCCCTGTAGGTGCAACAACTTCTTTTTCTTATTCCTCATCAGAATACTCAAAAATTTTATCTGGTTCCAAACCAGGATTAGAAATGTCCTTAGGTCCTGAAGAGTGTTCAACCGGGTTGAAATTTTCATAGACCCTCCCATTATCTTTTACCCATGTTTTTCTCCATGGATTCCATCTAATTTTCATTATCTTTACTGTAAATTTTGAAAGAAAAAATTCATAGTAATTAATGACTTCTTCATTGAGTCCAACCAACCCTTTATAATGAACCATAGCTGAAATTAATCTTTAGTTGAACATGGTGGTTGACTTTAATGTTGTTTTGATCAACTCACACATATGGAGGATAAAATACTTGCATAGGTTGATCTTGTTTCCATTTTTTATGAGATGTGTCAAGAATACATTTAGATATTAGAGTGTAGAAAAATCACTTTTTTTGGGACTAATTAGATTTTAATCAAATTTAAACAAAAGCATGGTTTCACCATCAGGATCAGTAGCTATGGATCTTCACTTTCTTTCATTTCTAGTTAAGCTTCCCAAAGCTTCTTTATGTCATCTCGTCTTTTTATTAAATAAATTTCATTACATTTTACAAACAGAGGATCTTTAAAGTCTAGTGTCTTGGAAATTAGGAACCTAATACATGAAAACAAAATAGAAAATTATTCTAAACCACTCGTAAGTATTCATAATATGTTCATCCTATGTAAAATTACTGCATCTCATATGCTGGAGACATACATCAAAGAAAAGGTTGAGCATAAGGCTTAGTAAGGAAAACAAGTGAAACAGTTGACATGTGATCTTGAGAAATATTAATAAGAACATGATAAAAGTAATAAAGGCATGAGAAATGGAAGAATAAGAATATCATAATAAAAATAAATTGAATCATTACTTGAATATGTGGCTAAAAAATTTCATTTATACATACATGAACATATCACCAATGTTTATCCCCGAGGTGTCATAAAAATTAACAAGGTTATTCACCAAGGTATCGTGAAACTTGTCATCTCTAGAGATTAATTCATAACCAATGAATTGAAGTGCTATCAGGGTGAACCCTTAATATTTCTTTATTTCATGTGATCCAAATAGTTCATAATCAAACATTTCATAAATAACCCATATAGAATAAAAAAAATGGGTTTCATTTCAAAATTGTGACATTTTAAAAGATCTGAAAAATAAGATCATTATATAATTTATAACCCATGGAAAGGGAGTGAGGGTTATATGTATCTACATTATAGAATAAAATATATCTTTTTTATATATTTATGAACATACATAGAAACAAAATAGGTCTGGATATTAACATAAATAAACAAGACAATTTTTTGAGAGAAAGAGGATAGAAATTTTCGGACGAAATTTCTACAGCATAACGACTATATAATATGGTTCTAGAAAACATTGAAAAGAGAGGGTACAAGGGTAAAACTCTCAAAAATAATTAATAATACTGTATAAATTCAGAATAAAATGGAGATAAAAACAGGGTTTGTAGATTTGAATGACATACCACATGAAAAGAAGACATGAAAGAAAAGAGAAGATGTGATTCCTTTTATGAAAAATTTGATAGCCTAACGGCGACACAAAAAAATTCAGAAAAAACTTTTATGAGAGAGTAAAGGGTCTCTAAACAATTATACATGAAATGGAAATTAAATGGGACATATAATAACATACCCTCAACATAAAGAGACGGAAATTAGAAGACACAACATAAAGGACGTCATGACTTAAAAGAGGAGGGTGAAAGGATCCCTTACCTTGAAGAGTAACTTTGAAAGAATGAAGGTCCGGACCTTGGGAAGCTCGAGGGAAACATGGGAAGAATCATTGGGAGGTAAGGAGACCAGAACATTGGTGAGGATGATTTTGTAATGAAATTAATGATGGAAATGGCTTGGTATTTATAGGGAAAGTGAGTGAATAAATTATTAATTTTCAAGGGACACCTCATCAGTGGTATTCGCAAAACCATGGGCTTTCCCATGGTATTTGCCCATGGTATTGGCCACTTGAGACACCTAATAGAATATATCAATATTCATAAGTCGACCAGAAATCTTACATCATTGTTACATCATTAATGATGTCATTAAACACCCGAAACTCAAAACTGCATTTTTACTATTCACTGAAAATTCAACTCTTTCAGAAAAAACCCAAAAATTAACCCTCACCTAATATCGATGATATGAATTCAAAAATGAATTCCATTTGATGAAAATAATTTTCTAAATATTTTTAATTTAATTTTTAAATAAAATCATTAATTATCCCAAAAATACAACTTTAAAACTATAACTCATTTTGTAACACCTTAAAAGAGTTATCAAGGTCCCATAAAATTATCAAATAACTATAAGACAATAAATTAACAATTTATGATTAAATAATATGAATATACATTTTCATTTAAAATTATTAAATTAATTATAATATTTGAAATATAATATTTGTGGCATATAAAAATAACAAAACATAAACTATGATCATTTTTTCACTTTTAAGATGTCTAAAATGTATTTATACATTCATGGGTGAAGTTTCTATTTTTTTGGTCAAATTAAAATTCATTACTATTCATTAATATTCATATGTGTATGTTACTATACCTACTTTACTATTCACTAAAAACCAATTTGATCTTATTAGACTCTAAATTTCTCACTGCTCACAATTGTAGAAGACCATTTTTTGAAAATAATTTCACATTATTAATTATTCAATAAATAAAAAAATATTTTAAAATACCCCTTTCCCATAAATTCATCAATAATACACATCCTATATTTATCCGGATAATTAAAATTCAAAAAAAAAATTGATAAGAAGAAATGAAAATTTTATTTATATAAAAGGATTACACAATGCAGCTAAGGTCTCATTACATAGCCCCTTATAACACCAGCATAGGACCTAAGTGTAAGGTGTGTTATGGTGATAGAATATTGGGGTGGCTCAGAAAACATTGCTCGAGTGGTAATTTCTATCATCTTGAACATCTCCCTTAGGAGATTCCATTTCAACATTCATACATTGATGTTTGGCTTGGGCTTGGTCCATAGAAAAGCCCAGTGATTGTACCTCCCTCCCATGCTCCAACTGATGGGCTTCATAAGGATCGAGTCTACTGGATGAGGCCATTCAATCTTCTTTCTATATTAATTAACAAAGATAACTGTATTTATAAAAACATAACGTTATGATTATAGTTTCCAACGATCATATTGACCAACGATCATATAACAGTCGAAACCCAATGGTCTCATTTTAATAATACCCCCAAAATTAGGAAACAAATATAATTAAAAAGTTCTAGTTGTTACACTCTTCCCCCCATAAGAAATTTTGTCTCAAAAATTTTATCTCGTACCCTCTGATGGGAAAAGGTATGGGTACTTCTGTCTCATAGACTCCTCTGGTTCCCACGTGGCTTCTTCATATTTGTGGTTCCTCTACAACACCTTAACAGGGTGGGTAGTCTTGTTGCGTAGAACCTTGTCACTACGATCCAAGATCTCCATTGGATGCTCCTCATAAGAGAGGTCAAGTTCCTGTTGTACTACCTCTAGATTTAGTACATGTGAAGGGTCCGGTATGTACTTCCTCAAGAGGGATACGTGGAAGACATCATGAACTTGTGCTATATTTGTAGGAATTATAAGCCGATATGCCACTGCTCCCATGCGATCAAGGATTTCATAGGGGGCAATGTACCTAGGGCTGATATTCCCTTTATTCCCAAACCTCATGACTCTCTTCCAAAGTGTATTCTAATTATAGAATTTGTCACCAACATCAAACTCCAAGTCCCTTCGACGGTTTTCAGAATAGATTTTTTGCTGACTCTGAGTAGCCTTAATGTTTTGTTGGATGGCATGGACATTTTCTGTTATCTCATGCACAAGATCAGGCCCAAGAAGCTTTCTCTCACCAGCTTCATCCCAAAAAGTAAGAGTTCTACATCGCTTCCCATATAGAGAATCATAGGGTGCCATTTGAATTCTCGAGTGGAAGCTGTTGTTGTAAGAGAAATCAACTAAAGAGAGATGTTGATCCCATCCACCTTTAAATTCCACTGAGCAAGTTCTCAGCATATCCTCGAGTTTTTGAATAGTCCTTTCAGATTAGACATTAGTTTGGGGGTGATAGGCCATACTAAAATTCAATTCAGTGCTCAGATATTGTTGAAGACTTCTCCAGAATTTTGATGTGAACCTTGGATCACGATCAGATACGATAGAAAGTGGAACTCCATGCATCCTTACCACTTCCTTCACATAAATCCTGGCAAGTTGATCAAGAGATAAATCTTCTCGAATGGAGATAAAATAGGCAGTATTGGTTAGACGACCCACAATAACCCATATTTCATTATTTCCTTTGGAAGTTCTTGTGAGACTAGTGACGAAGTCCATAAGGATATTTCCCCACTTCCATGCTAGTATGGGTAGTGGTTGCAATACCCCTTTAGGATGTTGTTGCTCTTCCCTCACTTGCTGACATACCATGAACCTTGAAGTGTAGTCAGCAATCTCCCTTTTCATATTATCCCACAAATAATGATCATGAATGTCCCTATATATTTTTTTCCTACCAGGATTTATAGAGAAAGTAGAGCTATGAGCTTCATCCATCAGCTCTTTATTTATTTCCAGAATAGATGGAACACATTGTCTTGTATGAAATTTCAGTATACCTTCTTGATCATTATTGAACTCAAGAAACTTCCCATCCTTCACATCATTAAAATTCTTCTGTAACAAAGGATCTTCTTTATGATCTTTCTTGATCTTCTCAATTAGCGACGGTTGAGAAATCATTTGGGTTAGGTACGATGATGTCCCTTCCCTTATAATTTCCACGTCTAGCTTTACTAGGTCATTGATCAAAGGATCTTTTTGAATCCTTGTCAGGGAAATAAAAACTGAGTCTTTCCTGCTTAATGCATCCGTGACTTTGTTTGCTCTTCCAAGATCATAATGAATTGAAAAATCATAGTCTTTAAGGAGTTCCAACCATCTCATTTGTCTCATGTTCAATTCCTTTTTTTGTGAAAATATACTTCAAACATTGATGGTCTATGTATATATCACATTTCTCCCCATAAAGACAGTTCATCCATATCTTCAGAGCAAAAACAACCGCAGCGAGCTCCAGATCATGCATAGGATAGTTTTTCTCATGATTCTTAAACTATTGAGATGCATAAGTAATGGCCTTGTCATTTTGCATGAGGACACACCCATGACCTTTCAGAGATGCATCGCTAAAAATAACGAATCCTTCTCTGCTTGAGGGAAGAGTTAACACAGGTGAAGTAACCAATCTCTTCTTCAGATCTTGGAAACTTTCATCACACCTTTTTCCAGATGAACATGACCCCTTTTCAAGTTAACTTGGTTAATGGATTATAAAGTCATGAAATGTTTTTCACAAACCTCCTATAATATCACGATAACCCAAGGAAACTATGAATCTCAGTTATTGTTGTAGGCTGAGGCCACTCTTCTACAACTTTTTTCATTGTAGGGTCAACTGTGATTCCTTGATTGGTAACAATGTGTCCCAAGAAGGCAACTTATTGTAACTAGAATTCACATTTATTGAACTTTCCAAAAAGTCTCTCCTTCTATAGAGTTTTCAAAATAACCCTTAGATGATCCTCATGCTCCTCATAACTTTTAAAATATATCATAATATCATCAATAAAAACTACTAAAAAGTTATCAAGGTAGTCATTAAAGACTATATTCATCAAATCCATAAAAATAGAATGTGCATTAGTCAGTCCAAAAGGCATAACAATAAACTCATAATCCCCATATCTTGATCGGAAGGCTGTTTTTGGAATATCTTCTTTCTTCACCATCAATTGATGATAACCAGATCGAAGATCAATCTTAGAGAAAAATTGATCCCCACGAAGTTGGTCCAATAATTCATCAATTCATGGAAGAGGGTATGTGTTCTTTACTGTGATCTCATTCAGTTCTCTATAATCAATGCATAGCCACATCGATGCATCCTTCTTCTTCACAAAGAGAACTGGTGCTCCCCAAGGAGACACATTTGGGCAGATAAACCCATTCTCTAAAAGATCTTGGAGTTGTTTCTTTAATTACTCCAGCTTCACATTATCCATCCTATATAGGGACTTTAATATTGGATGAGATCCAGGGATGAGTTCAATGTAGAACTCTACCTCTCTTTTTGGGGGAGGTCTAGGAAACTCCTTGGGAAATAAGTCAATGTATTCTTGGACGGTGGGTAAATTTTCTATCCTCAAACTCTCATTTCCTTCTTCTTCTTCACCGATCAACTCCATAAAGAAGGATATATGAGGTTATTATAAACAAAGATCAGGTTGAGATATCTCTACTTGGAAGATAACTGTAGGATTTCAATTCAAGACTACTGATATTTCCTTACTTCTTTATTTGATCTTAGACTTATACTTTTAGAGCCAGTCCATACCTAGTATTATGTCGAAATCTAGCATGGGAATGACTACTAAATTTGTGCTAAAATAGTTCTCACCAAAGTAAATACTAGTGTTTCTAAACACTGATAATTCTTGGATAATCCCACCAGGAGTCTTGACTGATAACTCTACTTTTAGCAAGTCGGAGTTTGATTTTAAATTCTTTGCAAACATGGAGGAAATAAAGGAATACGTAGAACCAGAATCAAACAAAGTACTTTCTATCTTTGAGAGAACAACAAAAGTACCTGTTACCAACTAATTTGGAGCTTCAACTTCAGCTATCTTGATAGAAAAAGAATGACCATGCTCCCTTGTCCTTTGCTGAGGCTGATGGTGGTTCCCCTCCACTGCCCTCGGATTTGGACAGTGATTGGAAAAGTGCCCAATTTGTCCACACATAAAGCACTGGACATCAGGTCGGGCCTACACCATGTAACGAACCTAGTGGGCCTAATTCCCAATAAACTCGGCCACGCCTAAGCCCGGCCCTCTAACCGATAGCAGACCCCCACCCTCGACCAGATTATAGGCCCCCACCTCAGACTGGCCCAGATAACACGTGGCAGGAACTGTCCCCTGGCTGAAGAGGTTTAATACGCCTCCCCCGTAACTCAAACTCGAGACCACCGGCTTAACCGGGATGAACTTTTCATAGACCCTCCCATTATCTTTTACCCACGTTTTTCTCCATGGATTCCAATTGATTTTCATTATCTTTACTGTAAATTTTGAAAGAAAAAATTCGTATTACTTAATGACTTCTTCATTGAGTCCAACCAACCCTTTAGAATAAACCATAGCTGAAATTAATCTTGATTTGAACATGGAGGTTGACTTGGATATTGTTTTGATCAACTCACACATATGGAGGATAACATACTTTCATAGGTTGTTGTTGTGTCCATTTTCCATGAGATGTGTCAAGAATACATTCGGATATTAGAGGGTATAAAAATCACTTTTTCTAGGTCTAATTACATTTTGATCAAATTTAAACAGAATTATGGCTTCACCATCAAGCTCAGAAACTATGGATCTTCACATTCTTTCATTTCCAATTATGCTTTCCAAAGCTTATTTATATAATCCCACCTTTTTATTACATAATTTTTCATTACATTTTACAAACTAAGGATCTTTAAAGTCTAGTGTCTTGGAAATCTGGAACATAATACATGAAAACAACATAAAACATTTTTCTAAACCACTCGTAAGGATTACTCATAGGTTCATCCTATGTACAATTACTACATATCATTTCCTGCAGACATACATCAATGAAAAGGGTGATCAGAAGGCTTAGTAAGGAAAACAAGTGAAACAGTTGACATGTGATCTTGAGCTATATTAATAAGAACATGATAAAAGTCATAAAGGCATGATCAAGGGAATAATAGGAATATAATAATAAAAAGAACATGAATCATAACTTGAATTTGTGGATACAACATTTCATTTATACATTCATGAACATATCACCAAGTTTTATCCCCGAGGTATCATAAAAATTACCAAGGTTATTCACCAAGGTATCATGAAACATGTCATCTCTAGAAATTAATTATTTACCCAATACATTGTAGAAATATGAGGGAGCACCCTTAATATGTCATTATTTCATGTGAGACACATAGATCACAATCAAAAATTTCATAAATAACCCATAGAGAATAAAAAAATGGGTTTCATTTCAAAATCGTGATATTTGAAAAGTTCGTAAAAATAAGATCATTATATCATTTATATCCCATGGAAATAGAGTGAGGGTTATATGTATCTCCATTATAGAATAAAATATATCCTATTTATATATTTATGAACACCCATAGAAACAAAATAGGTCTGAGTATTCACATAAATAAACAAGATAATTTCTTGAGAGAAAGAGATATAAATTTTGAGATGAAATTTCTGCAACATAACGGCTATATAATATGGTTTTAGAAAACATTGAAAAAAGTGGGGACAAGGGTCAACCACTCATAAATAATTCATAATACAGTATAAATTCATAATAAAAAAGAAGATAAGAAATTTTTATGGAAATTTGAATGACATACCACATGAAAAAGAAACATGAAAGAAAAGAGAAGATGTGATTTCTTTTACGAAAAATTCAGCAGCATAACGGTGTCACTTAAAAATTCAGAAAACAAATTGATTATAGTGGAAAGGGTCTCCCAAAAATTAGACATGAAGTGTAATATAATGGGAAAATATAATAACATACCCTCAACATAAAGATATGGAAATTAGAAGACACAACATAATGGATATCATGACTTAAAAGAGGGGGGGGGGGGGTGAAAGGATCCCTTACCTTGATGACTAACATTGAAATCGTGAAGGTCAGAACCTTGGGAGGCTTGAGGGAACTTTTAGAGGACTAATTGGGACATAAGGAGACTAGAAAATCGTTGAGGATTATTTTGGATTTAAATGAATGGGGGAAATGACTTGGTACTTATTGAGAAAGTGAGTGAATAAATTATTAATTTCCAAGGGATACCTCATCGATGGTATTCACAAAACCATGGGATTTCCCATGGTATTTGCCCATGGTATTGGCCACTTGAGACACCTCATAGCATATCTCACTATTAATATGTCTACTAGAAATCTTACATCATTTTTACATCATTAATGATGTCATTCAACACCCGAAACTCAAAACTGCATTTTTACTATTCACCGAAAATTCAACTGTTTTAGAAAAAAACCAAAAATTAACCCTAACCTAATATCGATGATCTGAATTCAAAAATGAATTCCATTTTATGAAAATAATTTTCTAAATATTTTTAATTTAATTTTTAAATAAAATCATTACTTATCCCAAAAATACAACTTTAAAACTATAACACATTTTGTAACACCTTAAAAGAGTAATAAAGGTCTCATAAAATTATAGAATAACTATAAGACAATAAATTAACAATTTATGATTAAAATTTATGAAGAAACATTTTCATTTTAAATTAATAAATTAATTATAAAATTTTAAATAAAATATTTATGTCATACAAAAATACCAAAACTTAAACTATGGTCGTTTTTTCACTTTTAAGATGTCTAAAATGTATTTATACATTAATGGGTGATGTTTTTTTATGGTCAAATTACTATTCATTACTATTAATTACTATACATTACTATTCATATGAGTATGTTACTATTCATACTTTACTATTCACTAAAAACCAAGTTGATCTTATTAGACTCGAAATTTCTCACTGCTCACAACTATAGAAGACCATTTTCTGAAAATCATTTTACATTATTAATTATTTAATGAATACAAAAATATTTTAAAATATCCCTTTTTCTCCTAAATTCATCAATAATACACATCCTATATTTATCCAGATATTTGAAAGTCACAAACATTACGATAAGAAGAAATAAAAATTGTATTTATATAAAAGGATTACACAAAAAGCTAAGGTTTCTTTACATATCCCTTTATAACACTAGTATAGGACCTAAGTGTAAAGTGTGCTATCGTGATATAATCTTGGGGTGGCTCAGACAACATTGCCAGGGTGGTGATTTCTCTCAACTTGAACTTCTCCCTTAGGCTATTCCATTCAATCTTTATACGTTGAAGTTCATCTTGGGCTTGGTCTAGAGTAAAGCTAAGTGATGCTACCTCCTTCCCAAGCTCCGACATATGGGATTCATCGGGAAAAATTCTACTGGATGAGGCCATTGAATCTTCTTTATGTATTAATTAACCAAGATAACTATTTTTATAAAAACACAATGTTAAGATTATTGTTTCCAACGGTCATATAACAGTCGATACCAAACAGTCTCATTTTAATTATACCCACAAAATTAGGAAACAAATATAATTAAAGAGTTTGGGTTGTTACATTCTTCCAAAACAAAGAACTCACTTGGAGGTGGGGGACCTCACTGGTAGTACTCACAAATAATATCATGATGTATACTTAGGCATGAAACCCATAACCTAAAAGAAAAGGTACATATCTGGCCATTTATCAATCTTCTCACAACAAACTCATCTTCCTTATCAAAAGAAAATTAAACAAATTGATAAAATAGTGAAACTATCATTGGGTAAATCAATCTATTGTCCTTTTTTAAACCAATATAGCCACCCTTGCTCTTTTAACACATTCAATAATAATGACTTACTTGACCACAACCACTTGGGGAAAATTTCTTTTTCGGGAACCACTATTCTATTCTCCATATTTGGATTCAAAGGACCTTCAGGCGCTAACATTGGCACTATTTTCATCTTTTTCTTTAAACTTTCCTTCTCAGGGTTTGATGAAGACATACTCTTCATCCAAGGAATTCAACGAAGGTTTTAGAGAGAGAAGGGTTGATAGAGGGGTTACAGTTTGAGAGAAGAGATCTCATGAGAAGAAAGGAGTGAAACTTATTTCAATTTTATCATTTAGGGATACCAAGCATCGCAAAAAACAAAGCATATGAAAGTAAAAAACACAACAATTAATTACAGTGATATGAGTTATAATATTTAAATAAAACAATAAATCATCTTTATGGTTATATTGTAACCGAATTTATCGGTGAGACCATAACTGTGTGATTTCTAAACCGTGTGACTGCATTGTTTGAGAATGTAAGTTCTAGACAGTAACTGAGAGATAATAACTTTGAGATCATAAATATGAAATAGTAACTTTTAAGACAGTAAATCTATAGAACTCGTAGAGTTAGACAGGTAGTCTTAATATAATGACTCATGAAACTAAAAACTATGAAACAATATACTTACTACTTAAGATTCATAATTCCAAACACATGTACGATGTAATGTATTCTTTCAGAATTTAATGTTTTGGTAAATATATCTGCAAGCTGATATTCAGTTCCAATGAACTCCAAAGTGATATCAAATTTCTGATAATGATCTCTCAAAAAGTGATGTCTTACATTAATAGGTTTTGTCTTAGTGTGTGAAACATAATTTTTTTGAGATGTTAATAGCACTTGTATTGTCACAATTTATAGGTACATGACTGAATTGATATCCACAATCTAGTAATGTTTGTTTCTTCCAAAAAATTTGTGCACAACAACTACGAGTAGATATATATTCATCTTATGTATTAGATAATTCAATAGATTTTTGTTTCTTACTACACCATGACACTAGTGACTTGCCTAAAAAGTGACATGTTCCAGAGGTGCTTTTTATATCTAACTTACAACCACCAAATTCAGCATCAGAATAACTAACTAACTCAAATGATTATCCTATTGGATAAAACCATCCTAGATTGGGTGTAAACTTGAGGTATTTGAAAATTCTCTTAACAAAATTTAAATGAGATTCCTTATGTTTTTCTTTAAAACAAACACACATACATACACTAAACATAATGTCAGGTCAGCTAGCAGTAAAGTAGAGTAGACTTCTAATCATTCCCCTATAAGTGGTTTCATCAACAGATTTTCCATCTTCATCAATATCCAACTTACAATTAGTACTCATTGGAGTGTCACAAATTTTAGTGCTTTCTAAGCCAAAATTTTTTAGGAGAACTCTATTATATGTTTTTGATTTAAAATAATACCATCATTATTTTGAATCATTTGAAATCCAAGAAAGAATTCTAGTTCACCCATTAAACTTATTTCAAATTCACTTTGTATCATTTTAGAAAATTCAATCAATAAATAATTTATTGAAGATCCAAAGATAATTTCATCTACATAAATTTTAACTTCTAAAACATCATTGGAAATTCATTTTATAAAAAGGTTAGGAGCAGATATCCCTTTTTTAAAACCTTTGAAAATAAGAAAAGTACTTATTCTATCATACCAAGATCTTAGAGCTTATTTTAAACTATATAACGCTTTTGATAATTTAAAAAAATGATTTGGAAAATGAGGATTTGTAAAACAAGGGGGTTTCTCAACGAAGACATCCTCAGCTATATACCCATTTTGGAATGAACTTTTAACATCTATTTGATATTGTTTGAAATTAAGATGTGTAGCATAAGAAAGAAAAATTCTGATGGCTTCAAGTCTAGCTGCTGTGGAAAAGGTCTCTTCATTGTCAATTCCTTCTTCTTGACTATAGCCTTGTGCAACCAATCAGGCCTTGTTTCTAACTATATTACCAGCTTGATCAACCTTATTTCAAAACCCCCCATTTAGTGCCTATGGGAAATGTGTCTTTAGGTCTATCGACATGTTTCCAAACATTCTTACTATAAAACATGTTATGTTCTTCTTGTATAGAAATCACCCAAAATTCATCATTGATAGCATCATTAATGTTTTTAGGTTCATGTTGTGACAAAAAAACTTGATGTTCAACCTGATTTTTAAGAGAAGCTCGAGTTTTAGTTCCTTTATCTAAATCTCCTACAATAACATCTAAAGGATGGTTATTAAGTGTTCTAATAGCTCTAGAAAAATAAGGACTACTGATTTTTGGTTCTTCAACAGGTTCAGGTTCATTACGACTTGAATCTAACGAATTTCCAGAACTATAAGTTTTCATAGATTTCTTCACATAATAGTTATAGGATTTTGAATTAATGTCTATATTTGATATGTCATCCTCCAGGTTCCCTAGAGTGGTTTTAGGCTCATGTGGATCTGTTTCATTAAATTTAACATGGAAATAATCTTCCACACATTTAGTTCTTTTGTTAAACACTCTATAGGCATTAATAGATATTGGATATCTTAGAAATATTCCTTCATCACTCTTAGATGATAATTTTTCAATATTGTCCTTAATATTAAGGATATAAACATTGAAACCAAAAACTTTTATGTAGGTTAATTTTTATTTTATATTGTTCCATAACTCATATAGAGTTATTTTAAGAATAGGTCTAATCTTCACTATATTGATAATATAGCATTCTGTATTTATAGCTTTATCCCAAAAATGAATAGGTAAGTCATATTCACAAAGCATGGTTCCATAAATCTCTTACAATGTTATATTTCTTCTTTCTATAACTCCATTCCGTTGAGGTGTTCAAAGGGAAGAGAAATTATGACTATAGCCATTTTGTGAGAAAAAGGATTCAGACTCTTGATTTTCAAACTCACAACCGTGATCACTTCTTAAGGATTTAATTTTAAGTCCACTAATATTTTCTACAGTTTTTGCATATTTGGTAAAATGAGAGATGGATTCACTTTTGTGAGCCCAAAATAAAGTACATTTGTATCTAGAAAATTCATCTACAAGAATATAAACATAGTTCTTACCATTTAAACTAAAAACACTATATGGTCAAAACAAATCCATGTGACCAATTCTAGTGGTTGAGAACTTGACACTTATTTATTTGGATTAAAGGAAATTTTTTGTTGCTTTCCCTTTTGACAAGGATTCCATACTTTATCATTTAAAAACTCATGTTTCGGTAGGTCTTTGACTAAGCTTTTTCTAGTTAACATTTTGATAGTGTGAATATTACAGTGTCCTAGTATCCTATGCCGAATCCAAGAATCTTTGTGGAATACACTTAAACATGAAGCATGTTGAAAGACTAAAGAATATAAGTTAACATAATATACATTTTAATTTTTTAATGCAGAAAATACTAATTTATTTTTAGAATTGAAAACATTGCAAGCATCATTTTCAAATTTAACATGAAATCCATCATCACAAAGTTGTGAAATACTAAGCAGATTATATTTCAATCCATCAACAAAAAGTACTTTGGAAATTAAAACTGAGTTAGAGTTACCAATTTGGTCAAGGCCAACGATATTTCCTTTGGCATTATCACAAAATGTGACATGTCCACCATAAATTTTTATTAAATTATTGAAGCATGAATAGTATCCTGTCATGTGTCTTGAACACCCATTATCCAAGTACCATATGATTTTATAGGAGCTCTTTAAACATCTTTTTTCAGATGAGTTTTTCATAAAACACATATTGGATTTGTTATCACGTTCATCATGTGAACATTATGAGTCATTTAGAACTGTCCTTAGAATAAATCCATGTTGATTTCATTGCCTTTTTATACATTCTATATTTGTACTCATATTTATTTGTGTTCTTGATATTGGGATAATCGGACTTTATATGTCCCTTTTTCTTACATTCATGCATACAATCTCATCATACTGGTCACTTTTTTCCAATCTTTATTCCATCTTCTATTTTGATCATATCTTCCCTTTAAGTTAGGATTTATGAAAAATATATTCTTCTTGTAGAATCTATTAAACCTTATGGCTATTTGATCCATCTCCACATCACTGTCAGGTGATGATTGTTCACTGCTAGAACTTTCTACAGAGACTTCCAATTTCCCTTTCTCTTTGTGTTTAGAAGTAGTGGTCTAAAATACAATAGTTTTTTTGGGTTCATCCTCCTCTTCCTTGTTGACATTCATCTCCCCTTTATACATCATCAGTTTCCCAATGAGTTCTTTTACAGGTAAATTTTTGATGTCACATGACTCTCTAATAGAGATAGAGGTTCCTCTCCATCTGTCAGGTAGGTATATGAGAATGCTCATAATTTGTTCTTTGGCAGTGGCTTCTCTACCAAGAGAAACCATCGTGTTGACAATTTCGTTGATCCTGAGATACGTGTTAATAATAGGCTCACCAGGTTTCATTTTAATGTTATAATATTTAATTGTATAAGTATTAAGTTGCATTTCTTTCACACTAGAAGTTCCTTCTTGTGAAATAGTCAAAGTATCCCAGATTTCATGGGTAGGTTTACATGCGGAAATTATGTTAAATTTCTCATCTGCTAAAGAGAAATATAAAGTATTCATGGATTTAAAATTGTTATTTAAGGCAGTATTGGTAGGTATATACCAGGTGATTCTATCAGTAGCAGGAATATTATACTCATCTATAATGAAAGACCAAATTTGAAAACCCATACATTCTAAATGAAGTTTTATTTTAATTTTCCATTGGGAATAATTGGTTCCATTAAATAATTGTGGTACGTTTGTTACATAACAATATAGTCTATTACCCATAATAAATAAAAACTTTTAAAGAGCTATAAATTTAGAATGAATATATATCTTCATATATTTAAAGTATAACTAAAATCACAGTTGAATAGGGTAAAAAACAGAGTCCTAACAGGAATGAAAACTCATCTGAACAAAATGTTGGTTGAAGTATAGTACTCAAGAGAGGGGGGGGGGGGGTGAATTGAGTATATATTAAAATTTTCTGTTTGAAAATGTTTCTTAAAAAGTTTCCCCAATAAAAATAAATACTTCCCAGTTAATCAAAGTGATACGGTTATGAATGTTCGACTATTTAAATAACTTATCAGATGATTGATTAATTCTCTATAATCTTAATATTGTTTATTAACATTACTTTTGAAGATATTATAATAAGGAAAATCAATTATAACTTCTTTCCAAGATTATCTATTAATGAAATTTTAGTGATTTCTAAATTATACAGTAATACATAGAAAACTAATGTAAACAACACAGCAGAAATAAAAAAAGTGGTTCAGTATCAAGATGAGACCTAATCCACTCTACTTGGTGATCACCTGCTACCAAGTAGTTTATATCATTAAACTTGATCCACACTATAGATCAGGGTAAAAAAATAGTACATAGGACTGTCTAGGTCACATGACCTCTTCCACAGTTCTGCACAGGTATGATATTTTAGGTCACATAGGGACCACTTCTACACTTATATGTAGGAATAAACAAGTGTAAAAAGATTTGAGAGGAAGTATATCTAGTATGTTTAAGTTTAATACAGGAGACAATGGGTGTTTTTATACATAAACAAACACACATTGCTCGAAAGCTAAAAAAATACACAATAGCGCAAAGATGATGATATAAGGTTAGAAGTGATCTGAGTGTTAGTCTATATAGCTCTGGACTTCTTGGAATAAGCATATGCATGAATCAAGTCCTCTTATGGAAAACAAATTATCGCAAGGTAATTAGATCTGGCTCGTGTTCTTCATGAAGTTGACAGTGTGAATATGTTCTCGACTCTAATCTATGGTATTCTAGTTTTTTGGATTTGAGAATTCTTCGTGTGTTCTTAATAAGTTTTGAGTTTCATGTGTCGGTTCTTTTCTCAAGAATGCCCGTACGTCTTTGTTATAGAACACACTTGTTTCTCTATCCTCTTTTATTTTCATTTATGGCCACGTTGTTCTTTTTATTATTGGAATTCATGTGTTAAAGATGAAAGGATGCATGTATTCTGTCACCTAATACCTCGTACTGTCAGGTGACATGTCAATAAAGAAACAATAATTATGTCAGTGCATTTAAAAGCATCAAATGTGAGTGTTAGAGATTAAATTGAAAAACGAAAAAATATATTAAGAAACGGTGTCATAGTCTGTCTGGTAATGGTGTCTCCTTGAAATGGTGTCTCCTTGAAATAGTGTCTCCTTGAAATTATATCTTCTTATTTTCCTTTGAGCGATAAGAAAATCATGATGGCATAGTTGTATAGAGATCTGGAACTAGTAGCACATATGCGTTTTCTGATCACTGTGTCTGGATGGTCATGGTGTCTGGTCATGGTGTTTGGGTCACAGTTTCTAGGTCACAGTGTCTAGTCATGATGTTTGGTCATAGTGTCTAGTCACAGTGTCTGGTCAGGGTGTTTGGGTCACAGTGTCTGGGTCCTTTTCCGAAAAAACATAACCGGTGGCAGAATCACAGTTTCTCAGACTTAGCCAAATGTCTATACACAAACATAAATTGTGATATTCATAGAAGGTATAAGACTTAAACATTTATCATGGAAATACATTATAGCACAAAATCAAAATAGTTTACAATAATTATTTAACACATAAAGAAACTAATCATCTGTACACATGATTTGAGATAGATTAAACATGATTAACATGTTTTACAGGATATATAAGATTTGTGATCATTAAAACATGATTAGAACATAGGGAGGCCAACAAATTAATTAACTGAGTGTTTTATAATATCACATGATTCTCTGATTAACATTGATGTCCCTCTCTATCATTCATAAAGACATCTGAGCTATCTCATAATCTAATCATTGTCAAAATACAGTAATTCCCAGTGAGCTCATGGTATTCACGATTTCGTTGAACCTGAGACACATATAAAAAATTTATTCATCAGGCTTCATCTTAAAAATATCATACATAAGAGTATATGTGTTAAATATCATCTCTTTAACATTAGTAGATCCTTCATGAGAAACAATAAACGTGTTTCATATTTCAAATGTGATTTTACTAGAAAAAATTATGTTAAATTACTCATCTCGTAGGGCACGATATAAGGTATTTCTAGCATTGAAATTACTGTTATAGTAAATATTTTTAACATAATCCCAATTAATTCTAGATGTCTTAGGTAAATCATACATATCATCAATTCTAGGAAAAATCTCAAAACCCAAACTTTCAATATGTATTTTATTTTTGATCTTCCACTAATCATAAATATTTCCACTAAAAAAGAAGGTATTTTTATAGAAGAACCTTATTTTCTATTATCCATTTAAAGAATTAAATTTAGATCTAATAGAAATATAAGATCGTTAAATCATAATTGAACTCATAGTTAAAAACTTTTTGAAAATATTTGATACCAAAATAAATTATTTGATACCAAATGTTGTATGGAGTGAGTATCTTAAGAGAGGGGTGAAGTGATTACCCAATAAAAATGTCTATAAACAAGGATTTAAATAAAACCCCCCAATTTAGTAAAGAAATCCTTGTTTATCAAAACATATGATCAATATAACTTTTAATCATTTAAAATATTTATCAAAAGATTTATTAGGTATTTGTTAAAATAATTATGAAAAACTAAATTAACTTTCTAAATCAATTTTATAAATCCAAATCATATATAAAAAATTATTAAGATAAAATATCAAAATGGTGTTTTTTTTTCTAGTTTAAAATAGATACAGTTTTAAATAAAATAAATAATGTAAAAATGACACACAACAAAATATGAATACAAGAGATTCAGTCTCAAGATGAGACATAGTCCTCTCCACATGGAAATAACCTTCTTCCAAGAATTTTATATGTAAAAAAATTTATCCACACCTTGGATGGGGTGTTATAATAGTATGAAAATTGTTAATGAAACACTGGGAACACTTCCTAGTTTTCATGGGAGTAAAAATTAAATGGACACAACCAGACATCTATAAAAACACATGGGAAAGAAAGAGTAAGGGTAGTGTTGAGAAGATATATGTGTATCTTATAGTTTAAATTAGGATGCATTGTGTGTATTTTTGAAACAGAGGGTAAAAAAACTACTTATAATGTAAATGAAAATAGAAGACTAAGAAAATAAATGATTTAATGCGATAGTGTTTCCATTTCTATTATTCTATACATATTGTGATTCCTTAAATGCGATTTGAACTGAGCCATGAGTCATGTTTAAGAATTTGCATCAAAATAGAGTGTTGTAAACTATTTTTCTTGGCTTTAGGAAAGAATGAAATTTTCTTTGTGCCTCAACTTCCCCATTCGTGTGTAGTCATGTAATCTTTTATCATGTTCTTCCAATAGGTCCCAACTCTTGTGAACATGAATAATAGTTTTTTTGTTTGGGTTTTGTACTCATGTATCCACTACGTTGCACTACACGACGGAGGCTACATCCACTTTTATCAACAATATTAAACAAAAATCAGATTGATCATATCTACATCCTCATAATTCATGTATGAAACAAATTTTAATTCATTATCTACAATAATTATTGTAAAATAATTAAATTAATTTTCATAATTAAATTTCATAAACTATCCATTATAAATATTTAAATAAAAATATAATTTAAATAAATAGCGACTATGATTATTTTTAATGGTGACACTAGCGGTGTAAAAATATTATAGTGACTCAGAGTTTGGCAGTGAAACATTGGGATGATGTGTCCAGACGGTGGTGACTCATCTCAACAGTAGGTGTTTTCAACAATTTACCAACTATCCATTATTATGGTGACTCCTATGACGGTTGGTCATATCTATAGTTCTCAAAATTCTTGGTTCAGTGGTATGTCATAGATAAAGATAGGTGATTCTAGTACTTAGCTAAATTCCAATAATGCTGTTGAGACATAGTCTGGAGGTGTCTCACACATTTTCAAAT
This sequence comes from Viscum album, assembly GCA_963277665.1. Lineage (NCBI taxonomy): Eukaryota > Viridiplantae > Streptophyta > Magnoliopsida > Santalales > Viscaceae > Viscum > Viscum album. The sequence continues at coordinate 1,519,656,268 of OY728153.1, forward strand.
TTCCATCCCAATAGTGACTCATTACTGAGGTTGAGTCCTTCCAATACTTTGAAAAATATCATCCTAGAAGTTACATTTTTTGGTTGTGTGATGAGGTGATGGTGTGACTTTTTTGGTAGTGACTCAACCTCAATAGTGGGTCATTTTCTGATGGTGACTCATACTTAGGAAAAATTTTCACATTATAAAATGCTAATAGAAAATATCAAACTCATTAGTTATTATAATAAAAAATATTTGACAATCATTAAAATAAGGAGGTCAAAAAATATATTGATTTAAAAAATTAATTATCATTCGACTCATGCGATAAAATGATAATTGTGGCTTAAAAATAAATCAGATAGTCAAATCCATGATTATTTAATCAAATAGGGAAGAAATCAATAAATAAAATTACCTACCTTAATTAATGATCAAAATTTTTGAAGGGAGTGTTTTTGAATAATAAAGAAGGAATGCTGATTTCATTACCTATCTCTTGTTCCACCTTCATATGATCATCATTATTATCCAATCTCGATCCTCCAATGAAAAATGATTCCATCCTTCACCCTAATCTCTCGGGGTTATGAAGCTAACCCTGGAAACTTTCCATAGCATAATATTTATAGAGGGAGCATTAGGTCGGGTCATTGAAAAAAAATTATCTATTTTCATAAAGAAACCTGCCAATGGTCACCTCTCACATAATTTTCAATATTGACCAACCCTAGGTCATGACTTGAGTAAAACCCGCATTCTAGAATTTTCCATGGTCTCATATTTCCCATATATTGTCCCAATAAATTGGAAGATATTTTAAACTCAAATGATTCATGCATGTGGATTAAAATATATTACTACATTTTAATATATTAATTCTGGGGTCCCTAGGCACCTAGACACAATGCCGACTCCGAGAATAAATCCATAGATATATAAATAAATATTCAAAAGAATAAACCCACAAAACTGAATTCATTATAGTTATGGACATTTTTATCCTCTAAATATATTTTTCAAATTATTATAATAAATTTTAGTTTGTTTTATCACATGTTTCAAGTGCATTATATGATATTATATGACACAATTATTTATTCAGGAGGTAAATTCCATTGATAAGATTCTTGGTTGTTACAATAACCATCATCAAGATAAACCAAATGAAATAGAAGATGAGATATTAAATATTGAATCTATTATTACATAAACATCTCATGATACAAATGGTAACATGAATCATGCCTTACTTTCAAATAGCCAAAGGAAGGAACAAATCACTATTGATACTTATACACGGAAACGTCCACCTTCCTTCAGTGGTTCCTCTAATACACTTACTCCTTAGAAATGGATCAATCCTATAGAAAATATGTTCAATATTATCTAATTATTGGTTAATGAGAAGGTTAATATTTTTTGTATCTTTTAGAAGGTGAAGAAATTCAATGGTGTACTCTTATCAAGAATAAGGGGCAAGAGGATGAAAATTACTCCATGAAATATAAAGAGGTTAAGAAGATATTTTTCATTAAGTATTTTCCCTGAACTCATCACAAAAAAATGGAAAGGTAATTATTGGAACTAAATTGGAATGATAACGAATATATTAGTTCATATGATACAAATTTCACAAAACATTTGTGGCATGATTTTGATTTTATCATCCATCTGAAAGAAAAGTCAACTGATTCTTTTGTCGCTTGAGGCCAATACTCTAAAAGTAATTGGCTATAAAATAAATTGATTCGAATGAAGATTATTTTTATGAACTCTCAAGAGTGAAATGGAAATTAGAGACTCTAATCATTCTCATGGTTTGGGGGACAATAAAATAAATTTGTAATTTTGAGTACATTTTAATAATAAAACACATAGAGGAATAAAGATGAATCTATCCTCAGCTCATATGTATGGAAGGAATCATTGATGAACTTGTTCTATGGGGTCTAGTAAAATTTTCAAGTGTGTAAAAAAGAACATTGAGAAAAAAAATTCCAAAGTGATGTGAGGATCCAGTCAATGAAAGGAATAGTGATGAAGCTCAAGCTAATGTTCCACCCACTCTCCAATGATAAATTTTATAGAGTATGATCATTATTCCAATCAGTGCATGAATATAATGGTTATTGATGGAAATAAACATGAACAACCTTTTAATCCAAGAAACAAATAGAAAGGTCAAGTGATCACAACTACTGAAGTGGGACACAATAACCAGTTTGGAAAATGTACACTTACCATTCACTCTAGAACGATAAATGTTTTATTTGATTATGGATTTACCCAATATTTTATATCAGAATAATTTTCTAATGGTATCATGTCACCACATCATGTAATTGATGCTCATTTAGTAGTAAAATTTCATAATGGTATGATGATTATATCTCAAGTCTATAGCTCCTCTCTAACAGAAGTTTGTGGGAATGTGCTTCTTTAAAATATTGATATTCTCCCTCTAGTTGAATATGATTTGATTTTGGACATGGATTATCTCTCTATATATAAATCCCATATCAATTTCCATGGAAGGGAAGTCTTTTTTGATATTTGAAATTAACTTTTGACCATATTTTGGAGTAAGGAAGAATATGAACATCTAAAGTATGTTTTTTCTATTGTATGGGCCTTACTACCTATACAGGAGGGATATTTATCTAAAATTGTTGGAGAGAAACTCAAAATCAAAGATGCGCCAATTTTTGGGATTATAGTAATGTATTTTGTAACCCACCCCAACCCCCCTAAATAAAGAAGTTGTGTTTTCAATAGAATTCATATGTGCTGCTACACCTATTTCAAAGACTCCATATAGAATTACCACTATTGAGTTGCAATAATATAATAATCCAATCAAATAGAATCATGATAATGTTTCCATATATCATAGTGAATCATTGTGGGGTTCTCCTATTCTTTTTGTTATGAATAAAGATGGAAAATGTGTTTTACATTGATTATTTAGAACTTAACAAGACCAATATCAAGAACAAGTATCCTTTACCATGCATTAATAACTTTTTTGATCAATTTTATGGAGATAGATAATTTTCCATGATTGAGTTTCATTCAAGATATCATCAATTGGGGGACAATAAGGAGGATAAACTTAAGGCAACCTTCTTATGAGGTGTGGTCGTTATTAATTTATAGTGAAACCATTTGGAATTACTAATGTACACACTATATTTAGAAATTATATGAATCTATTCATTAGATATTTTCTTGATTAGTTTTTGGTAATGTTTATATATTTATTGATTATATATTTTTAGAGTAAGGAAGAGAAGTAAGATAATTTGAGGATTATATTAAAGATATTTAAGAAGGAATATCTATATACAAAATTAAAAAAGTCTGAATTATAGCTATAGAAAGATTCATTATTGGGTCATATAATCTGAAGTGAGAATATATAGGTGTATCCAAAGAACATGGATTTTATAGAGAAGTGGCCTTAAATAACCATAGTGAGCAATATCTGCAGATATCAAGGATTTTCTAGATACTGTAGATTCTTTTTGATCGATTTATAATGGATATCTAATCTAATATCCAATTTAACTCAGAAGGGATCCAAGTTCTATATAATAAATAAATTTGAGAAAAAATTCAAGGAGATGAAAAGAAGGTTTATTAGAACACATGTTATTACACTTCCCAGTGGTGGATAAGGGTTTGTTATCTATAGTCCATTGAATAATGTTCTAGGAGACTTCCTCATGCATAATGATATGGTGATAGATTATGCCTCATGATAACTGAAAATTCATGAGGAAAATTACCCAAATCATTATTTAGAGTTTGAATAAATAAATTTATCATTGAAAATTTGAAGGAATTATATTTATGGTGAATGATGCGATAGATATACTGGTCATAAAATCATGATGTATATATTCAAAAGAAAGAGTTAAAAATGTGCCAAATGAAATGGTTAGAGATGATTAAAGATTATAACTGCTCAATTCATTACTGCATTAGGAAGATAAATAAGGTGGAGGATGATCTAAGTCAAAAATACCATGCTAGTTTTTCCATGGTTAGTATTTAAAGAGTCTAATATCTATGGATTTATAGAAGACAGATCATGAAATCATGAGTAAAGTAGACCTATCATATCTTTCTTTGATGAATGTTGGACCATCCATCCATGTGATAATTAATGCGGTGTATAAGGAGGATGTGGAACTATAGAAGAAGGTGAGAAATATGCTTGATTTCAACCATGATTGCGATGGAATGAAAAATTTGTGGAACCAAGTATGTTTCCCTTAAATACTATACTTGAAGAAGGAGATGTTGGATTAAGCTTCTAGTGTATCATTATCTATTAATAATGAAAGTATGAATATGTATATAGATTTGAAATATTATTTCTTGTGGGATAACATGAAAATAGATAATGAAAAGTATGTTTGTAAATTAATTTTAAGTTATAAAGATAAGGTAGAGAGATATAATTCTAAGGATATATTATAACCATTACCTATACTACAATTTAAATTGAAAAACATTACCATAGATTTTATCGTTATACTCCCCCAAACATTTAAATACCATGATGATATTTGGGATAAAATTGATCACAAAATTAATTGAACACCCATATATACCATAATTGAATATTTATCTCTTGATAATATTTCAAGGATATACATTATATAAGTGGTATGATTTCCTGAATTACCACTTTCTATTCTATCTAACTAGGATAATAGATTTACCTTGATTTTCTAGAGAAGTATTTAGTAATATTTGAATATAGAGTTGAACTTTAGTAATATATATCATACTCATATAGATGCTTTGTATGAGAGGACCATTAAAAAACTATAATATATTTAAGAGTATTTTATATGGATTTCAAATGTTCTTTGTATAAAGACCTTTCTTTGGTTGTGTTTTTATAAAAACATCTTTTGCTCGAGTATTTAGATGGATCCTTATAAATCAATCTATAGTAGAAAGTGTAGAACTCTAACATGCATGGATAAATTTACATAATTAATACTATTAGGACATTAGATAGGTAAAGAAATGGTACGTATTGTTAGATACATTCAGCAACACATTAGGGTAGCTTATGGTCGATAAAAAGTTATAATGATAACCATTACTAAAATATAGAGTTAAAATTTTTGGACAATGTATTATTTTGAATATATCCATGAAATAAGTTTATGAGATTTAGAAATAATAGAATTTTTATCCTTGGATATTTCATATAATTTAAATTTATTGATCTTATGTGGATGATTTCTTAACGTTTGGCTCTTCCACTGAATATCTCTTAAATTCATGATGTTTTCTATATATCTATCCTAAGGAAGAACATAATTGATATTAAAAATTTATTAAACTATGAGATCATACCATTGGAGTATGAAATATATTATGATGAAAAAAATTATGGAGATTTTTTTATTGAAGAGAGAATTTTTTTTGAAACAAGACCACTCACCTGGTCAATGTTTTTTGTTGAAACCATAAATTTTATAAAGCTTTGTAGGAACCCTATGATGTGATGAGGTAGGAGTATCATAAATTTTTTATATATATGTGATAAAATTTCAAGGTAAAAATTATTATAAGTGGGTATAATATAAAACCATTATATTTTATGATATATTTCTCTTTAAATAAATTTAATTTCTTTCAATTATTTCATTACACACAACACCAAGTTTAAAATAACCGCGATATACCATTGAATTGTTATAAAGTAAATGTTATGACAATCCATGGGATTATAGAGTATAAATTTGAAAAAATAAATTATAAAAAAGCTTACATTTAAAGAAAATTAATTCAATGGTTATCAATTGGTTAGAAATGAAAATAAAATCATTTGATGGTAAAATGAGTCATTTTTTCAAAAAACTATTTCTTATGTGTGTGAAATGTGTTTTTATCTTCATAAATTTATTAAATAATTTTTTATTAGTAAATTTAATTTAATTTATATAATATATTTTAGATAAAATATTTTAACATTCATCTAATAGTTTTATATGGAAACAAAACAAGGTAGACTCGGTTTTATACTTAAAAATGCATTTTTCTGGAAAAAAGTTTTCATTATGTATTGCACGCTTATTATAAATTATTTTCTTCTACTAAAGGAAAATTAATATTTTAAAATGGATTAAATATTTCTAATCATCATAATTAATATAATTTAATAGGGTTCAGTTAATGTTTTCTCATAATGAATAGTAAAAAAAAACATTTATTAGCATGGTTAGGGTTAAAAAGGGTATATCAAGAAGATAATAGAAAAAATGAAACTTAAACATGTCTAAATATTTCTTTTTGATGATATTTTGACCTTATATAATCATAATATCAAATTATTTTCCAATTTCATCAATTTTCATAAGAAATATACTTTATATTAGTTAAATAATTTAAATAATCCCATGTGTGTCCCCCCTCACATATCAAAGGGAACCTCTTCTCCTCCATTATTCAAAAACTATGAGCACAATATATCAAAAAAGACATAATCAAACACATTTTTATATTTATTCATTTCATTCTTGATCTTTGTTTCTTACACTAATCTCATCCTAATAAGTATTAAGGCGTATGTGAAATGAGGTCTCTCGAAGAAGAGGTAATCATCTTATCCGATTCATTCAAAGATTATATCTTCGTATACTTCCTAAAAATTTGATGTATCCTTTATAATATTACTAATAAATTATCATAAATATAATTATATTATATTATGGTTTTGGGAAACCCTTGTTCCACCTCCTTTCCATTATATTGGAAATGAATGTATCACTCATGCATACAAGTGGATGATCTCCTCTATGTTGTGACAGGATTAATTTTTCGTCACCATATTTCATGGTTAATTATTACGATGTATTTATTATTTATATATTATATTTATGAACTAATTATACTTCTATAACTATAATATATTATATTCCTTCATATTTATTTATCCACTAGAAAATGATAATGTCTCTCATTCGTACATGCGGTGTACCACCTCCGTGAAGAGACATGATTTGTTTTTCATTTCCTATCTAGATAAGTGGTAATAATGATAAATTTAATGAATATGTCTTAAAATTTTTATATAATAATGATTTTATAATGGTGAATTATTTTTAAATTTTTCTTATTCCATAAATCAAAATGTAGACATATCACTTGTGTATAGGTATGGTATATCGTCTCCACAAATTGATACGATTCAGTTTTTATCACCTATTTATATAAATGATTATATAAAATAATATGATGAATAAATATTATAATTAATTCATTATTAATATTGTAGATATGATGAATCCAAATACAACCATCGAACTAAAACATGGATAAAAAACAAACCAATTTTCACTCGAATATTCATTTTAATGAAGATATTGTTAATAAAATGATAATTAGAAATTATAAAGGAATGAAATAGAGTTATTCATGTATGAATATGGTGTTATAATATATGTATAATAAATATATCTTTATTATATAGGGCATTTTAACACATATGAATCCGTATAGGACTTGATGTAAGGGTTTAATTTGGAATCTCATTTCATTTTGGGATTTTCTAAGCAAAATCTCTTTTGAGGGACATTATATTTATATTATTATTTAAACCCCATATATTTTATTCTCCTCTAGTTATTTATAATATTTTTATATATTAGTACCATTTTCTGACCTATGATGCTTAAAATAATAAAAAAAAAATTTTAATAAAAATCCAACCTTATTTCCTCTTTGGTCTATGAAAGTTTTTTTCCATGTCCAGGACCTTCAAAACAAATTATTGTATTTTTACTTATAAAAACGTTTTAAAAGGAATATTTAAAAAAAACATTTTATGAAGGATCTTTTTTCAACTTTTTACAAAAGCGTAAAAAAATTATTCTCTTTTAACGTATATAGAAAGAACTGATTTTCCACCATCATGACAGTTATTTTATTTGAGGATTCCTTTACAATTTTCCGTATTTATTTTAAAATAAAATAATATTCACAATATACTAGAAATTTTTGCTAAAATTTTATCAAATTAAAATAATATTTTCTCAGGATTTCGAGGAAAAGATCAAATTTTCTTTTAAAGATATTTTTTATCTATGTCATCACCCTTTAAGAATTTTTGTGTTTCACTAGGGATATGATCTTATGATTCCATCCACATTTCCAGAGGACTTGTAAAGATGATGTTATTTTTATGATTATATAAAATCCATTTATTTCCCATCGGTTAATTAAGTTGTGATGAGATAATGAATTCTCTTATGATACCATCCACTTTCTTTCTCTGGATGGACTATGATTATGTGATAATAATATCATTATAGAACCCATTTACTTTCCATGGTTTATGATATGATTTTATGATGCATAATTTATTATCTTGTGGTGAACACACACACACACACACACACACACACACATATATATATATATATATATATATGGTTTTCATTAGGTGATGTGTGGGCATGAAACTGTACAATCCTCAAATTAATTGGGTAAAGAGGGAAATCTCATGAGATAATAAGGACCAGAATGGGTGTGGAAGCAGTTTAATAAGGGACTCTATCAAATATGATAGTCTTAGGTTGAACCTTGAAAAAATAAATAATGGAATATTGAGTGAACTCAATCCACTATGAATGTTTTGGTAGTGATCCTTGACTATGAAATTGATTTTATATAGAGTCACAAACTTCACATGCATATATATTACATTTTTTGTTGAATATTCATTACATTACTAAAACACACACCTAAGGATTGTAAAGGTATAATGGCTTTGGAAACTTGAAAAAAAACAAACGATTCATATGTGTTCTACATCATCTCCCACATAGATTCTCATAACTAGAATCCATGTTATACATATCACATGTAATACATATCATTAAACATGGGGATAAGAAAAACAAGAAAAGGTGAGATTAGATTCTCAATAAGGTAAAATAAGGGATATACGTAAACATAACACGCATATAAGGGTACAAGATTATGAGTATAACATTTTAAAACCATACCCTTCATATCAAAGATGATAATTGTATGTCATGGAATAAATATTGGCATTTCATAATACATGAATAATAATGGAATCAAATAACATGTGCCACAACAACATGAAATTGGAATAACATGTAGATAATTTTTTCATACATTTAAGAATAAAAAAATAAATTCCTTTGTATTCAAGGCTCTTTTACAAGGATATCATTGTGGAATTGGTTCACTCCCTAAACAATCGTAGTAGTCAAGGTTCACTCCCAAGACTATCATATTAGAGAAATTACTTTACTAAACAAGCTTCACTCACCATTATAGTCCTATTTATCTCATAATATATAATGAATTTATAATTTAATTGGAGATATATATAGGTCCCACCAATCATATACTAAAAATAAAACATATTTGTTTCAGAAGACCATAAAACATTTTTCATATCAGAACCCATGAAAAGAAATATATTTCATAAAAACATCATCATAACATAACCTATAGTAAAGAAAAAGTTTTCATAATTATTTCATTGTCCCAAAAAAGCTTAACCCATGGAAAAAGATCTGGTTTCATAATAATTTTATCATGGTATAACAAGTTGATGATAAATGGGTTTCATAAACATTATTTCATCAATAATATAAACAATCCAAAGAATGAATACGAATAGTAACCTTGGATCATATTACCATTAAAGCATAATTGGTATAAAAGTATGTAATATTATATTGAAATTTATTTTGAAATATTTCATGGAACATTGATTGAGTAAAATAAATTTTCTTTGAAAATTTATATTTAAAATAAAAAAATCATAAAATATTTTGGAAATTCATTTCTGTGAAAATAAAATTGAAAATATATAAAGGTCGATTTCAAAATAATTTAATAAATTTCCAAAGGAAAAAATACTTCCCAATTTAAAAACACTTTTTTAATAAATAAATCATATTCAAAACCCAATCTTATGAAAATAACCATGAAAACTTATAAAGGAAGCCTTAAAAATAATTTAAAACATTTCTGGAGGAAAATATCATTTTGTATTTGAAAAACAAATTAAAACATAAATATTTTTCAAAATATGTTTCTTTGAAAATAACCTTGATATCTAATAAAAGAATATTCAATGAAAATAATAGTTATGAAGGTGATAAATTATGTTCATGCCATACATGTTAAAATAGATATTCCTTTAACATTTTCAATAAAATCGAAGTGAGAATTGTTTGGAAAATGTCATAAATATTCCATTATAATGTTTTTGAAAAAAGTAAAACATGGATAAAAACTTCTATATTAAAATATGTTAACAATTTTTAAAAAAATTAAAAATAGTTATAGAAAACATGGTTTTGAAAGAAAATGGGTTTTCGATCGAAGAGAGTAATAAAGTTGATTTTTTCATAAATACATTATTTTGAGTTATTTATTATATAATGAGAGGAAAATGAAAGGAAAAAATGTATTCTAATGAAATATTAGTGTAAAATAAAATTCAATAGTTTCTTGAGATAAGGATCATAATATTTAATCTTCGGTAATATAATCATAAACAATCCAAATAGAGGATGAGATTGTATCATAAAACCCTTACTACATTTGTAACATAGAATTGTAATCCCCATGAACTAATAACATTAAATGAAACATAATATATCATTAATAGAAATAGATTTAAGGTATTACATGAAAAAGAGACTGTATATGAACCTCACAATAGAACATAAGTGCATAACATAACATATGTCCTATAGAAGATAAATTGAGACAAAACTACCTTACCACTTTGGTAACTTTTGTACCATAATCCAAATGAGATATATATTCTCAAATGGATATGTAAATACAATAAAATTTCAGGATAAAAATCATAAAATACATTCATGGTTAGTATATACACCATATAATAGAAGGAGGTGGGGGATATTCCATGTGTCTCATGAAAGTAAAAGGTGAGATGAAAATCCCTTACATTAAGTATCGACTTCCATCATACACATTAAAAACTATTATATAATATATATAATTTTATTATAAATCTATTTAATATACCTAATTATATATTTCATACCATATATTATTTAATTATGACCATTTATTAGCAGTTTATTTACAATTCCATGTTAACAATACCTTCCGAGTAATAACCGCTTTGTTTCATGTATGTTTTAATTTATTAATTTCATTACTATAAAATTGATCATGGTTATAAAATAAAAAAATTTATAACCAGGATATAAATATAATATATATTCATTTTTTTGGTCGGAGAATAGTACACAAGAGGGAGGTAAATTGAGTATCTATTAAAAATTTCTGTTTAAAAAGTTTTCTTAAAAAGGGTTTCCCACTAAAGTTAACTACAACCCAGTTAATCAAGGTTATACTATTATGAATTTTTGACTATTTAAATAACATCTGAGATGATTTATTAATTCTCTGTAATATTAATATTGGTTATTAACATTACTTTTGAATCTATTCTAATAAGTCAACACATTTATAACTTCATTCCAAGATTAACTATCAAAGTAAATTTAGTGAATTATGAATTAAAAAGTAAAATAGAGACAACTAAAAAATATAGCACAACAGAAATAAAAAAAGTGGTTTAGTCTCAAGCCGAGACATAATCCACTCCACTTGGTGATCACCTGCCACCAAGCTGTTTATATAAATAAACTAGATACACATCTTGTATAGGGATTTACAACAGTACACAAGACTGTCCAGGTCACACGACCACTTCCACAGTTCTTCATGGGTATGAAAAATAGGTTACACACAACCTCTTACACACTTAAATGTTGGTATACACAAGTGTAAAAAGATGTTTGAGAAAGGATATCTTGTATACTTTAGATTAATGCACAATACAGTGTGTGTTTTTATAGAAACAATCACACGCTGCTTGAAAGATAAAAATGATACACAGTAGAGAAGAAATGATGAGATAAGTTTAGTAGTGCTCTGAGTGTTAGTCTATGTAGCTCTGGACTTCTAAGACGAAACATATACAGAAATTGAGTCCTCTCGTGAAAAATATATTATTGTAAGTTAGCTAGATCTGGATTGTGTTCTTCATGGTATTGAAAATGCAAAGATGTGCTCAATGATTCTGATCTACGGTATCCATATTGTTGATTCAAGAATTATTTTTGTGTTATTTAAGAATATTGAGTTTCATGTATTGGTTATTTTCTCATGAAATCTCATGTGTTCTTTGTTGTTACACTATCTGTGTGTCACACTACATGTTTATGGGCCGCACTTCTCTTTTATTCTTCAAGTGCATGTGTTGGAGCTAACAGTTTTCATGTATTCTAAACCTCATACCAAATATCGTCAGATGATATGTCTTTAAAGAAACATTAATTATGTGAGTGCATTTAAAAGATTCAAATACAGCTATTAGAAATTAAATGAAAAAACTAAAAAATATATTTAGAAATGGTGTCAGAGTTTGTTAGTAAACGGTGTCTCCAATAAATGGTGTCTCCTTTAAAACGGTGTCTATATGGTCATAGTGTCTGGATGGTCACGATGTCTAGATGGTCACGGTGTATGGATGGTCACGATGTCTGGTGATGGTGTCTGGACACGGTATCTGGTCACAGTGTCTGGTCACGGTGTCTGGGTCCTTTTCCAGAAAAACATAACCGGTGGGAGACTAACGGTGTCTTAAACTTAGCCAAATATCTGTATTTAGACTAAAATTGTGATATTCATAGAATGGATCAAACTTAATAATTCATCAAAGAAATCATTATAAAGTAAATCAAATATAGTTTATAGTAATTAGACTGAATGTATAGCAATTAATATCTTGGATTGATTTACATAATGTATAACGATACTAATCATCGGTACATATGATTTGATATAGATTACACCAAATTAACAGGCTTTACAGAATATATATGATTTTTGATCATTAAAACATGATTAATACATGAGGAGTACAACAATATCCCCCCTTTTTATGATCACAACTCATGTGAGTGAGAGAATACATATGTCTCTAGTGTACATATAAAATACATATTTCTATAATATTTATTTAATGTGCATATTTTCTCCCACTTTTAGGATTATCAAAAAGAATGAATAAGAAATGGACAAGAAAAAATCACAATGCATTAGATAAAAAGAGTGTCATTACAAATAGTAGATAGCAAAACAAATGAAACAACATCCCTATCAAAAGATAGTAGTCACTGTTCTTCATCGCTGGCTGGACTTTTCATTTCCTTTAGCAGCAGCATTAGAAGAGGAATCCATAGGATAAGTGGTTAAAGTAGAGTAAGGGATTGAACTGGTTGACAGAGAAGGTAAAGGGAGTCCTTTATAAATAGAAGGGGCCAAGGTAGGGGTAGTAGAAGAACGAGGCAATTATTGATCAAGGATTAAATACCTGATCTGACTCAGGGCTTGAATGACAGAAATAGATGTGGAGGCTAGGGCAGCGATGAAGGTAGGAAAACTAGATCTCAGAGGTGCAACTACAAGAGTGAAAATGGCAGCACTCTGAACATGAAGATAAGGTCTTAAAAGCTTGATAAAATAAGCAATGATCTCTCCACCATACTGCATGGCCTTTTAAAATCCATCCTTGTTCTCCATAAACTTTTCCAATAAACGAGTGAAATCTGTGAGATTTTGGACTTGAGTTTTGAAAGCTTGAGTAACAGGAGGAATCCTCATATTTTCCACTAGGTACATGAAGTGATTTTTCTTTCCATTTTTAGAGAAGATCTGATTGAATTATAAGTCCATTTTCTTAGAAATTTCTTGCTGAGCATCATTAGAAATCTTGGAATGGATTCTCACTAAATCATGAACTCTATCACTGCTCTTGATAACTTCAGATAGAGATTATTTATCAAAACCACTAACCACAACATGAAGTTCCTATTTGAAACTATTATGAGCAGATCACTGTATATAGAAGGTTGAGAAGATTTTCTAGTAGTACGAGAAGTAGTGACAACCGAGGTAAGAGATTTTAGTTGATTTAGCACTCTCTGAAGGAACCCCTTATACTCATCAGTTAGCTTGTTAAGACCAATAACAAGTTCACACATCTCATGAACAATTTTCTTATTTATTTTACATACTTTTTTAGCCAAATAGGTTAGATGAGGTTGAATTAGTGAGGCTACTTCATGTGGGGTATAAGTAATAATATTCTCAACAGGTTGAGAATCAGGTTCTTGTATCAAGTTCAGCACTCTCTGCATATCTTTAGTCATACCTCTTAGAGTCTTTACTTCATCTCTAAGCAGTTTATTCTCAATTATGGTCTCTTGAATCTCATGAAGCATTTTTGGTTGAATCTTCCATATTACGTTTTCCAACAATAGTGAAGCATCTCTTTCACTTAGATTTATTACAAGAGTCGGTTGAGTATTCATAAGTTTCTCAGCTCTAGCCAATAGGGTAGATACAAATTCATTCAGACCATCCTTATTTACGGAGTGTGAAGGTTCTTGTGAGGAATCAAAGATAGAAGCTGAGACAGGATCAAGTTCCTTGGCAGAGATAGCTTCAAGAGAAGATTCCATTTTCCACTGAAACATAGTAGACAGATCAAGACCTTTGACAGTGACTTCCTATGAATCATTCACATTGATATAACTGGGAAATTTATACCATGTATCTAGTAAATTCAGATCAACCAGATTAGGCACTTCTATAGATTCTAGAGTGGGGGGCTTATCCCCCTCAACAGGTGCATCCTTCTCAGGAATGTGAGATTTAGATCCTTGATCTATTTCCACTATTTCAACCCTAATTTCCTCATCCATTTCCTTTCTATCCAACTAAAAGGCTATCTCCATTATCTCTTCAGCAAAAAGAAAAACATCAGGATCAGTTTGTTCCTCTACATGTTCCTCACCAGTAGCTTCTTGCACAAGAAATATATCTTCTTCAATATGCTCTTATACAACTTCCATTTCTCTTTCAACAACATCAGAAACTTCTTTTGAGGAAGTTTGTTATTCCAAATCAACAACCTTTTCAAGAATAGGCACTTCTTTCTCAGCTAAGTCTTGGAGAATAGGTTCATTGTCCTCCTCATTCAGGATAGTTTTTGTTGCAGGTGCAATGACCTCTTCTTCTTATTCTTGTTTAGGATACTCAACAAATTCATCTGGTTCTAAACTAGGATCAGAAACATATTTAGATCTTGAATGGTGTTCCACTATATTGATCTTTTCATAAATTCTATAATTGTCTTCCACTCATACTTTTCTCCAAGGATTCCAATTTATTTTCATTCTCTTTACAATAACCTTTTAAAGAAAAAACTCATAATCCTTGATGACTTGTTTATTTGGTCCAACCAATCCTTTCGCATGAAGCATGGCTAAGATAAGCCTATAATAAAACAGTGAGGTTGACTTTGAGGTTGTTTTGATCAACTCACACATATGGTGTATAATATACTCGCATAGATTGATCTTATGTCCATTTCTCATTAGATGTATCAAAAACACATATTGATACTTGACTATAGTGAGATTACGTTTTTTGGGGGGCTAATAATATTCTAAATAAACTTAAACATGAGTCTTGTTTCTCCATCTAGCTTAGAAGCTATGGCTCTCAACTTAGCTATATTTCCAATCAAGCTTCCCATCACATCTTCCAAAACAAAAATCTCACTTGGGTTGGGGGGCCTCTATGATATTCCTCCCAAATACCCTCATTTGGTATCCTAAGGAATGAAACCCATAACCTCAAAGAAAAAGTGCATCTCTGTCCATTTAACCGGCTTATCACAACTAAGCCATCTTCCTTATCAAAAGAAATATGAACATACAGGTAAAATAGTGCAACTAATTTCAGGTAAATAGGCAGATCATCCTTGGTAAAAAAATATAACCATCCTTTTTCTATCAATACATTCAAAAACAAAGACTTACATGACATGATCCACTTGAGGAAAATATCCTTTTCAGGTACCACTACTATGTTCACTAGGTTCAGATTCTGAGGGCCCTCGAGTGCTATCGTCGGCATGATTTTCCTCTTCTTCTTGGAACTGCATTTCTCAGGAGTTAACGACGAAGGGAGTTTCATCCTGGGATTTCACTGATGGTCCGAGAGAGAGATAGAGAGAGAGAGAGATAAGGGTTGAATAAGGTTTAAAATTTGAGAGAATAGAAGAGAGATCTAGTGAAGATCGAGTGAAACTTCTTTTATTTTATCATTTAGGAATACCAAATGTCGCAAAAACATAAGCGCATGAAAGTGAAAGGTTAAAATAAGTAATTATTATGATACAAGATATAATGTATAAATTAAAAAAATAAGGAATCTTTATGGTGAGATATTAACTGACTCTTAGGATGAGACAGTAACAGTCATTCACGGTGAGACTGTAACTAGTGTTTTCTAAACTGTGGGACTGTTTTGTTTGTGACAGTAAGTGTCAAACAGTATCCAAGAAATAGTAACAGTGAGACTGTAAACATGAAACAATATGTTTTAGGATAGTCAAACTATAGAACTAATAGAGTCAAACAGTAATATAAAGATAGTGATTTGTGAAACTGTAATGTGTGAAATAGTGAGATAAGAAATAGTAAGACAACTACTTCAGATTTATCATACCCAATTCAGGTATGATGAGATATATTCTTTCAAAATTTAGTGGTTTGGTGAATATCTCAGTAATTTGATATTCAGTACCAATGATTTCATAAGTGATATCACCTTTTTGATAATGATCTCAAAAAAGTGATTTCTTACATCAATATGTTTTTTCCTTGAGTGTGAAACAATATTTTTCAAGATGTTAATAGCACTTGTATTGTCACAATTTATAGGTACAATCCTAAATTGATATCAATAGTCTTGTAATGTATATTTCATCCACAAAATTTGTGCACAACAACTACCAGCAGCTATATATTCTACTTCTACAGTAGATAATTCTACAGGATTTTGTTTCTTACTACACCATGATACAAGTGACTTGATTAAAAAGTGACATGTTCTATAGGTGCTTTTCCTATCTAACATACAACCACCGAAGTCAAAATTAAGCTATCTAACTAATTGAAATGATTTTCCTCTGGGATAAAACCATCCTAGATTGGGTGTATGCTTGAGGTATTTGAAAATTCTTTGAATATAATTTAAATGAGATTCCTTAGGATTTTATTGACAATGAGCACACAGACACACACTAAACATAATGTCAGATCAACTAGAAATTATATAGAGTAATCTTCCAATCATTCCTCTGTATGTGGATTGATCAACAGATTTTCCAGTTTCATTATGATCTAACTTACAAGTTGTACTCATTGGAGTGTTTCTACTTTGGGTTTTATCAAATCCAAAACGTTTTAGAAGGCCTCTAGTATATTTTTATTGATTTAAAACAATACCATCATTATTTTGAAAGATTTGAAATCTAGGAAAGAATATTAGTTCACCCATTAAAATCATTTCAAACTATTTTTGCATCATTTTAGAAAAATCAATACATAAATAATTTTTTGAAGATCCAAAGATAATATCATATACATAGATTTGAACAACTAAAACATCATTATAAATTAGTTTTATAAATATTCTAGGATCATCTATTCCTTTTTTAAAAGCTTTTTAAATATGAAATGAACTTAATCTATCATACCAATATCTTGGAGCTTGTTTTAAACCATGACATGCTTTTGATAACATAAAAATATTATTTGGAAAATGAGGTTTTGTAAAACCAGGGGATTTATCAATAAAGACATCCTCAACTATATACCCATTTAGAAATGCACTTTTGACATCAGTTTGATATAGTCTGAAATTCAGATGTGCGGCATAAGAAAGCATTATGTTGATGGCTTCATGTTTGGTTACTGGTGCAAATGTCTCTTCATAGTCAATTCCTTCTTCTTGACTATATCATTGTACAACCAATATAGCCTTGTTTTTAACTATATTACCATATTTATCTACCTTATTTCTAAACACCCATTTAGTGCCTATGGTAAATGTGTCTTTGGGTCTTTCAACAAGTTTCCATGAATTGTTTCTTTCAAACTATTTAAGTTCTTATTGCATATCCATCACCCAATATTCTTCATTGATAGCATCATTAATGTTTTTAGGTTCAATTGCGATAAGAAGACTTTATTTTCAACCTGATTCCTAAGAGAATCTCTAGTTTTAGTTCCTTTTTCTAAGTCTCCTATAACAGCATCCATGGGATGGTTCATAAGAGTTCTAATAGATCAAGAAAAAGGACTAGTGATTTCAGGTTCATTATCATGTTCAGGCTCATTGTGACTTGAGTCTAAGAAATTTCTAGAACTAGAAGTTTTCACAGATTCTTTCACAAGATGTTTTGAGGATTTTGAATTAATATCCAGATTTGATACATCATCTTCCAAGTTCTCTAGAGTGGCCTTTGGCTCATGTGGATTTGTCTCATAAAATTTGACATTGACACATTCTTCCACACATTTAGTTCTTTTATTAAACACCCAATAGGATTTACAAGAAATTTAATATCCTAGGAATATTCTTTTATCATTGTTGGATTCAAAATTTTCAAGATTGTCCTTAGTATTGAGGATATAGACATTAAAACCAAAAACTTTAGAGTAGCTAACTTTGGGGTTTCCATTGTTCAATAACCCAAAAAGAGACCTTTTAATAATAGGTCTAATCCACACTCTATTAATTATTTAGCATGCTGTATTTATAGCTTCAGCCCAAAAATAAATAGGTAGGTCATATTAACTAATCATCGTTCTAGAAATCTCTTGCAGGGTTCTATTTCTTCCTTATACAACTCCATTCTATTGAGGTGTTAAGGGGGTAGAGAAATTATTACTACATCCATTTTGTGAGAAAAAGGATTCAAACACTTGATTTTCAAACTCATGACCATGATCACTTCTTAAGGATTTAATTTTATGTCCACTAATATTTTCTACATTTTTTTCCATATTTGGTAAAATGAGAGCAGGATTCACTTTTGTGAGACAAAAATAAAGTTCAATTATATCTAGAAATGTCATCTACAAGAACATAAACATAGTGCTTCCCGTTTAATCTAGAAACTCTAGACAGTCCAAACAAATCCATGTGAACCAATTTGAGAGGTAGAGAAGTTGACACTTCATTTTTTGGTTTGAAGGAAATTTTGTGTTGATATTATTTTTGACAAGGATTGCACACTTTATTATTTGGAAACTCAAGCTTGGGTAGGTCTTTGACTGATATTTTTCTAGTCAAATTTCTAAGGGAGTGAGTGTTATGGTGTGCTAGTCTCATATTCCAAAGCTATGACTCTTTGTGAAACACACTTAAACTTGTAGCACTTTGAGTAGCTAAAGAATCTATGTTAACAGAATAAACATTTTCATTTATTAAGGTAGAAAACACTAATCCATCATTATAATTAAAAACATTTCAATCATCATGTTCAAATTTAACCTGAAATCCATCATCACATAATTGTGAAATACTTAGCAGATTAAATTTCAATCCATCAACAAACAGTACTTTAAAAATAAAAACATAGTTAGAGTTACCAATTTAGACAAGGCCAATAATCTTTACTTTTCCATTGTCACAAAAGGTGACATATACTCCATAAATTTTTCTTTAAATTATTAAAGCATGTGTAGTCTCCTTTCATGTGTCTTGAACTCCCATTGGTGAATTACTATATGCTATTTCAAGAACTCTTTAAGTATCTTTCCACGAAAATAGTCAAATAATAATAGATTTTGGTACCCACACATGTTTTGGTCCAGTAATATTAGTGATAAGTGATTTAGGAACCTATATCTACCTCATAGGTTTCCTATAAGCATTATATAATGTATTTGAAAAATAAACTCTATTTGGTCCAGAAAAAATTGAAACAGTAGAGAGTGTATCATAACTTGAACTAGTTGATTATTTTCCAGAACTAGGAGTAAAGTTGTATGTCCGAGATTTAGAAACAAAGGTTGTTCTTCCAAAATTTCTATTTCCAGGTTGATATCCAATGTCATTAGTATATTTAGGAACAATTTTATTACCAAGAATTTGTACCAAGTTATCTTTACCATTTGTAAAATTTTCTAAGTCTTTCCTCAATTGCTTATTAGATAGTTTTAGTTCACTATTATATTTGTGTAGTTGTGTATTTTTCTCCCTTTCTATAATGAGTTCAGTTTTAATAGTTGAGGTAAGAGAACACCGATTATTCAAAGATTTTTATTTATCTTTTAGTTTATTGAATATAACTTTAGGCATATTATATTATTCAAACATTTCTTCATTAGAGATTTCAGAGTCACTCTCATCTCCAAAATAATAATAATTGTTAAAAGAAGATTCCAGTGTTACCTAAGATGTGTTTTTCATAAAACAAACATTGGATTTGTTAGCCTGTTCATCATGTGATGATTCTGAGTCACTTGAACTATCCTCAGAGGCACTCCACATTGCTTTCATTGAATTTTTATACATTCTATATTTGTCCTCATATTACTTTTTGTACTTGAGCTTTGGACAGTCAGCCTTAATATGTTCTTTGTGCTTAAATTCATACCAGTCAATCTCTTCAGACTTGTTACTTCTTTTCCAATCATTATTCCAACTTCCTTTGTGATCATATTTTCCATTGAAGTTAGGCTTTAGAAAAAGTTCTTCTTCTTGTAAAATCTCTTAAACATTCTGGATAATTGAGCCATCTCTTCATCACTATCAGGTGATGATTATTTACTACTGGAAAATTCTATTGAAACTTCATATTTCCCTTTATCTTTGTGTTTAGAGGTGGTGGTCTTGAATGCATCAGATTTTCTCTTTGGTTCATCCTCCTCTTCTTTGTTAACTTTTAGCTCCTCTTCATACATCATCAGTTTCACAATGAGTTCTTTTACTGGTAGCTTGCTGATATCACATAATATTGTAATAGAGACAGAGGTTCTTCTCCATCCATATGGTAGGCATCTGGGAATTCTCATGATCTGTTCCTCAATAGTGACTTCTCTTCCAAGAGAAATCACTGTGCTGACAATTTCATTGAACCTGAGATACATGTAAGTAATAGTCTCATTAGGTTTCATTTTAAAGTTATCATATATAATATTATATTTACTAAGTCTCATTTATTTCCCACTATATGTTCCATCATGTTAAATAGATAAGGTAACCCAAATTTCATGGGCAGTTTTACAAGTAGAGATTCTATTGAATTCCTCATCTCATAAAGAGAAATATAAAGCATTCCTAGATTCTTAATTGTTATTGTAGGAAGTTTTGGTAGGTTCATCTCGTGTAATTGTATCAGTATAAGGAATTTTATATTCATCTATAATTGAACACCGGATTTCAAAGATCATACTTTATAAATGCATTTTCATTTTAATTTTCTATTGATCATAACTGGTTCCATTAATGAATGTGGTATTTTTGTTGAAAAACATTCAAATCTATTTTACATAATATAGAATTAGTTTCAAAGAGCTAAAAATTTAGAATTAACAGAAATGTAGAGGTATTTAAAGTACATCTACAATCACATTTGAGTAGCATTGAAAAAATAGTCTTTAGAAAGAACCCTCTGATACCAAATATTGGTCAGAGTAGAGTACTCAAGAGGGAGGGGGTGAATTGTGTATCTATTAAAAATTTCTGTTTAAAAAATATTCTTAAAAAGGGTTCCCCAATAATGTTAAATACAGTATAGTTAATCAAGGTTATACTGTCATGAAAGATTGACTGTTTAAATAACTTCTTAGAATATTGATTAATTCTTAGTAATCTTAATATTGGTTATTAAAATTAATTTTAAAGATATTATAATATGGAAATAAAATTATAACTTCTTTAAAAGATTAACTATAAAAGTAAATTCAGTAAATTCTGGATTAGGCAATAAAACAGAGACAACTAAAATAAACAGCACACCAGAAATAAAACAAGTGGTACAGTCTCAAGCCGAGACCAAATCCACTCCACATGGTGATCAACTGCCACGGCAGTTTATATAAATAAACTAGATACACATCATGTATCAAGAAACAGTACACAATAATATCCAGGTCACATGACCTCTTCCACAGTTCTTCATGGGTATGAACAACATGTTACACACAACCTCTTTCACACTTATCTGTGGGTATACACAAGAGTAAAAATATGTTTGAGAAAGGATATATTGTATCCTTTAGTTTAATGTAGGATACAATGTGTGTTTTTATACAAACACACACACACCGCTCGAAAGATAAAAATTATACACAATAGATATGAAATAATGAGATAAGTTTAGAAGTTCTCTAAGAGTTATTTTATGTATATCTAGACTTCTGAGATGAAATAGATGAAGAAATCGAGTCCTATAATTGAAAACATAGTATAGTAAGTTAGTTACATCTGGCTTGTGTTCTTCATGGTATAGAAAATGTGAAGATGTGCTCAACGATTCAGATCTATGGTGTCCAGCTTATTGATTCAAGAATGCTTCGTGTGTTCTTCAGGAATGTTGAGTTGCATGTGTCAGTTATTTTCTCAGGAAATCCCATGTGTTCTTCTTTGTTACCCTCTCTATGTGTCACACTATATGTTTCTGGGATGAACTTATCTTTTATTCTTCAAGTTCATGTGTTGGAGCTGACAGGTTTCTTGTATTCTGCACCTCGTACCTCGTACTGTCAGATGATTTGATTACAAAGATACATTAATTATGTGAGTGCATTTAAAAGATTCAAATATGACAATTAGAAATTAAATGACAAAACGAAAAAACATATTTAGAAATGGTTTCACATTTTTTCTATAAATGGTCTCTCCATGAAATGGTGTCTCTTTAATAATTGTGTCTGGATTGTCACGGTGTCTGGATGGTCGCAGTGTCTGGATGGTCACAGTGTCTAGATGGTCATGGTGTCTGGATGGTCATGGTGTCTGATCACGGTGTATGATCACGGTGGCTGGTCACAGTGTCCAGTCACAGTGTTTGGTTATGGTGTCTGGTCACGGTGTTTGGTCATGGTGTATGGTCACGGTGTCTGGTCATGGTGTCAGGTCACGGTGTTTGGATCCTTTTTTAGAAAAATATAACTGGTGGCAGACTCATAGTGTCTCAAACATAGCAAAATATCTGTATTCAGACATAAACAATGATATTCATAGAATGAATTTGACTTAATCCTTCATCAATGAAATCATTATAATGTAAATAAAATATAGTGTATATTAATCAGACTTAATGTATAATAATTAAGATCTTGGATAGCTTTACTTAAGGTATAACGATACTAATCATATGTGTATATGATTTGAGATAGATTACATAGGATTAACAGGATTTACAGAATATATATGATTTTTGATCATTAAAACATTATTAATACATGAGTATTCCAACAATTATATATTTATTTCTTTTAATACATAAAATTTAGAGGTAGAAAATGAAATACACCATTCATGGAGACAATATGTTGTACGTACGCATGAACGTTGTTTCCATTTTTTTAAATGATTTAGAGAAAGAAATGTAAATAATATATTACCTTTATAGTATAATTTTTATTTCATATACATCAAATATATTCATTAAATATATTCTTATTACCTTCTATGTGAAACATGAATGAATCACATCACTTTACGAGGTGGTAGTCCATCACACGCACAATCAACATTATTGTATTGCCATAGAATAGAATGTAAAAAGGTATAAGTGATATAATAATAAAATAAGTATAATAATATCATAAATATTAAATATAAACATTTAATCCATTATTATATCCATCCTTGGGAGGTTGTGATGGAAAAAACAACATTGGTTCGCGAGGTGGTAGTCTTTCGTACACACAAAAGATGATTTTGAATCACATTTCATTGAAGAGGAGGCATGTTTTTATTTTGAAATTATAATAACAAAATATATGTTTATATAAGATACTAATGTTTTTATATCAGTATTGTTTAATAATAATAAAAAGAGGTGGAGGAAGAAATAAAATTTAATGTCTCGTTAAGGATGTTACCCCTTCTTCAGCCAACTTCTTTTGGTTTACACAAAAAACATTATAAGTTGGATTTATAACAAATATAAGGCTTCTATGATATTAGGGAATTAAGTAAGTAAATTGGGAAGATCATGGCTGAAACAATGGGTTTTGAAATATTTAATTAGAGAGGAGATGGGGTGGCATTTTATAAGTTTTTTTAGTGGCATAATTGTAATTTATGAAATGAAAATTGTGTACCCATGTTTTTCACATGACACAAGGATAAAAAATGAACTATTTCTGAGAATTAGAAAGAATAAGTTCAATATATGAACATAAAATTATTTTTTCACATGTTTTGGGTCATTTATTACCCTTATCGTTTTAGTTTAACCCTCAGAAAAAAATTTTTACCTCAACTGCGGTATTTATTTTTTACTACTTTTTCTTTTCATATTGGTAAAAAATTATGTTAACAATATTGGATAATATAAATTTTTTTTATTTAAAATTTTGAATATATTTTTTCAAATTCAACTCATATAAGTGGAAGTTTTATATTTAAAAGTAATCATATAGGCACGACAAGAAATCAGGTTCCCAAAGAGAAAATATTCAAAAGTTTTAAAAAAATTATATCGGAATTCATTATGAAAATGATTTAAATGACCTAAATCAGATTAATTAATATATAATTTAACTAATATTACTTTTAACCTATTTTTAATACGAAAATAAACTATATAAAATATTTAAAAGAAAATGATGTTTTTAAAAAAAGTAATATTTTTCACTATTCCTAAAAAACTGAATTTTTTAAAAAATACTAAAAAATCAACCTACAATAATTTAGAAATTATTATTTCAAAAAAAAAATTTTATCCAATTATTTTCTAAATTTTAAAATTTTAATTTCATAATAAGTGCACAAAGTGCGATATAACCGATTTTTAGAAAAATATAGTTTTGAGTATTAAATTTGATTTATTATTATAACATGCCACAAAAACAAATAAAATGACTATTAAATTTTTTTATTGAATTTATAATATAAAAATTTAATTAAAATAATTCATAAAAATTTATTTTATAAATTTATTGATTTAAAATGCATTTTTGGGAAAACAAATTGATTTTTAGAAAAACATTTACATTATTTTCAAATATTTTTTATCTTCATTTATAAATAAATGATAACCAAATAATTTATTTTATATAAATTTATAAACCATATATTTTCATAATTTGGTTAATCCTATCCATACAAGCCATTCTGGTGGATAGGTGATAACTATCATATTAAATAATAATATTATAATAGCATGTCATGTTTTGCTTAAATTGGCATTGTGTGTGATGAAATATAAAATCAGTTTATCAGGTAATAAAATCTAAAATATGTGTTTCATGTAACAAAAAATATAGAAAATATTAAATTTATTTTTAAAAAATTCAAATGATATTTGGGTGTTATATTATACCCACTTAAATGAATCACAACCTCGAAATTTTAACTTATCCGTGGTAAACAAGGGTTTAAAATTTGAAAACCCCATTGTGGTAAACCCACATAGTAAAAAGGGTTAATAAAAATTCACATTTAAATGAGGAAAATTAATGTGTTAAACTCATTTGGAATAAAAAATTATAAATTTCCAAATAGGATAACATATGTGGGAAGTGAAAACGTGGATATATAAGAGAAAACTAACACCCAAATACTGATGGAAAGTGGTAGGGAACATGGTCTAGATAGATTTTACAACCACAAGAATATAAATCTATTATTGGTAAAAATAACATTTATTCATAATTAATTAATGTAAATTTATAACATATTATTTCAACATCATATTCTAAATGTTGAATAACTCTCATGAGAAGATATACTTACTTGATTTAGTTTTATTTCATAATCACAATCTCATTATTTGGTTGTTTATTGGTTAATTTCCACATAATATCTTACTATAAGAAATGAATTATTCATGTATGAAGCACTAATTGTATAATAATACATATAAAATAATAATAATTAATTTCTTCTATCTCTGGTTATCATCAAAACAAAAATGGTTAGAACAAGTAATCTAATATGAAAAAATATTCATATGATTAAGTAATAAATTAATATCTAAATCCTCATCCAAAGATAAATTTAATCTATTACATAAATGGTTAACATAATGAGCCTTTAAAAATTTAAAATTTATAAATAGGGTCACTAAATTTCTAAAAATCATCTTAACATTAATCTCCAAACACCCTAAGGTAACTCTTAATATGAACAAAAAAAATATGTGAATACCTTGGTCATATATTTTTATAAAACATGGAAATAACTATAATTATCATAAAACATTAATGAAAACATATGTAATTACTCACTCCATGGATAAAACCAAATTCTATTGATTATATTCCATAAACCCAACAGTCCTATAAACTTTATTAATGATAGCATAAACCACTTAGTCAACAAATCATTAATCGGTTACAAGGTCATCAATACTATCCAATTTACTTATTTATAACCATCATATCTTTACACCAACATAATTATCTCAACTTCATGAAAATATTAAGGTTTATCTTCCGTTAATAATGTTTTTTTCTAAAAAATATCTCATTTCCATTAAATCACTTTTCTTGGTCATCTGTACCATTGAACATTTTCATGAAAATACTAAATGCGATTTTTTTACTAAATAATACTTATATATTTCACAATTTATATAAAATAATTATTTAATTATAATTCATAAATACTTCAATAATCCAACTTCATTCTTAAACCATTAACAACACTTTATTAACTTATTAATTAATAACATTTTCCTATAATATAAAATAAAAATCATGTATTAAAATTCATCAAACCCAATTTAATCATTCTTATTAAATTTATCATAAACAATACAATTAGAACATGATATACCTTTTATATATTAATCATAGTCACTTAATTATCTGAAGTATAACCATTACTCATACAAAATATCTGAATTTCATCAAGAGATTTCCCCCCTTGGAATTATTTTTTTCATAATGCCCATATTTTACACATTTAAAACATTCAACCATAGATGAAACCTTACGGATAACATTATTCTCATACATTTTATTAACCAAACATTTCATTCTTCCTCAGAAATTACTTTCTTTGTTTCCTTTCTTTTCCTCACTCAAAATGTCTTCACATTTCTCCAAGAAAATCTCTTGCGTGATTCTTCCCACATTCTAAACATATATGAAACTAAATATTCTTTCCTCTATGATCTCAACCACTTGATATCTTAGTGAAATCAATCCTTCTCTTCTTTGGTGATTCCAGGAGTTAGTTGAGCTTTATGTTATTAATCATATATCATGATAACTGATTAGGTATAATATGAACAACATTCACTCTAGTCATCACCCTATTTGGTTTCTCAACAAAACATTATTTATCACATTAAACATTAACCCAGTTCCATCTGGTTCTTTCTATTGAATAAAACTAAATATCCTAGTTCAAGAAATAATAATCATAGTAGGAAACCCCATAATCATGAAAAATAACTTCTATGAGTTATAAATCATCACATTTTATTTTCAGTATATTTTACCATACGTTTAACATTGTCCACTCAAAGTAATTACTCAAACCCTTTATAAAGGTTCATAAAGTGTTTGGTAATTTACCATATATATCCACATTAACTGTCAAACTAGGTTTGCAGCAAGGCTCATTGTCATGAACTAGGTGATGATTGAGTGTAGATCAATGCACCCTTTTCAGAATTATTACCCCTAGGTAACTCTATGCCAGAGCCACATCTACTTGTAGTATCAAGATAGGGTTGTAATTTCATGGAAACCACACACTCTATCCTTTACCAAAATTCAATTTTATTTTCTTAAACATTGAATCTTCCATAGAAGTATCCTATGAAATATACTTAGATATATACTTAGGGATATCACTAATGATTTCATTTCCTAGTTTCCAAAGGTTAACTAAACCTATCCTCTAATACAAAATGTGGAGATCTAAACTTCTCATACATAGATATTACATATTTTTATATGAATATTCATTAATTTATAAATACACATATCTAAGGTTTATAATGGTATAGTACATTTTGAGATAAGGAAACATAAACAACTGGTTCATATGAGTTCGACATCATCACCCAATTAGTTCCTCATCACTAGTACCCTTCTTAGACATATAAAATGTAGTACTAATCATTATAACATGGTGAAAAGAAATATAAGCAAGGGAAATAAAAATGCTTAGTATGGGAAACCAAGGGAAATGCATAAACAAAATGTGAGAATATGGGTATGGGAACATGAGTATAACATTTTAAAACTATACCCTTCATATCCAAGATCATATTATTGATTTATGGAATAAATAATATCATTTTATAAGACATGAATAATAATGGAATCAAATAACATGATCTATGATAACATAATATTGGAATAATACATTGACTTTTTTCATACATATAAGCAAAAAACATCATTTCCTTAGTTGTCAAGACTAATTACAAAGGCTATTATAGTGGAATGGGTTCACTACCAAAACCATCATAGAAGTAAAGATTCACGTCTAGTACTATCATAATGGAAAAATAACCTTATTGAAATTGATTCACTACCATCCTTTTCAAAATTATCTCATGAGATATAAATATTTACCCAATTCATTGGAGGGAGATATAGGTCTCACTCGTCACATAATGAAAATCATATATATGTGTTCCATTTGATCATAAAACGTTCATATTATAAAAACCCATGTAAATGAATGGGTTTCAGAAACATTTCTTCATTACATAACTTGTAAAAAATAAATAGGTTTCATAATCACTTCATCATTTCATCATAAAATATCCCATGGAAAAATAAGTGGGCTTCATAAATATTTTATCATGGTATAACCCAAGGAATTGAAATGTGTTATATAAAAATATTTTCATTATAAACATAAACTATCTAGAGAAATAATAATAATTATATCCTTAAATAATATCTTAAAAAAGAATAAATATCATCAAATTATGTCTTATGAAAATCGAAATTATTTTTAAATACCATTGGGAACATTTATTGTGGAAAAACCTTTATTTAAAAATCACTTTTTAAAATTAATACTTTTTAAAATATTTTTGAAATTATTTACTTTTAAAATAACCCTGAAAACATATAAATAAATCTCTAAAAATAATATAAATCATTTATTGATAAAAAATATCGGTCCCACATTGAAAAATAGTATTTAATACATAAAAAAATTAAATCGTTTTCTTTGAAAATAACCTTGAAAACATACAAATGAACCTTTAAAATCATTTCAAACATTTCTTTGAGGAAAATATACTTTACACTTTGAAAAAAACATTTTATAACATAAAAAATATTCTAAATCTTTTTATTTTAAAATTAAAATGATAAATTATAAATATTTCTTCAAATAAAATAATGTTCACAATGGCATGAAATTATGTTCATTTTGTACATATAATTACAAAGATTCCATTCACATTTTTGAGAAATTCCAATTGGGAATTGTTTAGAAATAGTCATGAAATTAATTTTAAGATAAATAACAAAATATAGAATGGGTAATAATGTATGTAATAAGTAATTTTTTGAATGTTAAAAAAAAATTGCAAACATATTTAGAAAACATGGTTTTGGAAAAAAAAGGTTTTCTGTCGAAGATAAAAATACAGAAGATGTCTCATAAATATATTATTTTGAACTCTAGAGTACGTAAAGAGAGAAAAATAAAGGGAAAACATGTATTCTCATTACATAAATAGAGGATAATAAAACTAATGAGTTTCTAAAGATATGGTTCATATGATTTCATCATCGTAAATATAACCATAAAGAGTCCCAATAAAGGATGAGAATGTATCATAAAACACTTACCACTTTGGTAACATTTATTAATAATCTTGATGAAGGAATAAAAATAAATGAAACATAAGATATCATGAATTGAAGTATATACATGATATAACATGTCAAAGGGGATATATTTTCACCTCATTGAGGAATATAGGTTCATAACATCATGTAAGTCCCGGGGAAGAAAAATTAATAAAAAAATCCCTTACCTCTTTGGTAAAATTTGAAACACAACCCCATGAAGAAGATATCCCACCATAATATTTAAATATCCATAATTTTTAAGTTAATAATCATTAAAAAAAATTCAATTATAGTATATAAACCACAAAAATATAAATAGTTTTTGAATATAAAGCGTGTATCATTGAAGTAAAAAGTCAGACAGAAATCCAATACCATAAGTCTCACCTTACTTAGAACATGTTAAAATATCATATATAATAAATATAAGTTTATTATTCATATATTTAATAACCATAATTTTATATATCATATAATATATTATTTACTTATGACCATTTATTACATTTTTAGTAACAAATCTTTGTTAAAATAAGATTTAGAGTAATAACCGCTTTGTTTTTCGTATATGTTTTTTTATTTTCAATGATCTTAATTTTATCATGATTAAATAATATAAAAAATTATAACCATTATGTAAATATATTATTTATTCATTATATATGTATTTATCAAAATGTATAAATTTTTTAGGTTGAAAATAAAATACATTGTTCATGAAGTCGGTATGTCGTACGTATGCATGAACATTGTTTTCATTTTATCATTGGATTGATAGAAATAAAGGTAAATAATATATTACCAATAAATAAAAAATTTAATTTAATATATATAAAATATTTTTATTAAAAAAATCCTTATTATATTCATTTTAAATTGTGAACAAATCACATCGCTTCACGAGGCGACAGTCTTTCATACACAGGAGCGCTATTATCATATTCCCAATGAATGGAAGGTAAGAAGTTTAGTGTGGTATAATAATTATATAAATATAATAATATAATAAATATAATATATAAAAATTTAATATGTCAATATATCCTTCCATGAGAGGTGGTGATAGAAAAATGAACAACATCGGTTCACGAGGTGGTAGCCTGCTGTACACACGAATGATGATTTTATATCCCATTTGATAAAAGAGGAGAAATATTTAGGATATTAAATTAAAATAATAAAATATCAGTATATGGATGATACTTAGGATATTATATTATCTTGTGTGGATGATAATTTATGGTGGTGGAGGAATAAATAAAATTAAGCACTCAGTTAGGGATGTTGAATTTTATTCGACGAATTCTATTGGTTTGAACCAAAAAGATTCATAGGTTGTATTTTTGACCAAAAAAATATTTTAGGATAACAGTAAGTAAGTAAGTGATTGGGAAAGGTATTTTCTAATCCAATTTATTTTTAAAGTTAAAATAGGAGTGGAGATGGGTTGATCTTTTATAAGTGGACTGAGTGGTACACTTGTGTTTTTTGAAAAGAAAAAGGTGTACCCATATTTTTAACATTATAAAAGGATCCAAAATATATTATTATCGATAATTAGAGATGATAAATTATAATAATTTCGATAATTTTTTTTGGATATGATTTGGGTCATATTTAATTTGTATATTTTTAGTTTAGACTATGGTAAACCAATCTTTACGTTAACCATGATAATTAATTTTTATTGTTATTCCTCTTCATAATTGTCAAAAATTAAGTAGAAATTATTAGATAATAAAAATTAATATTATTAAATATATATATATATTCTATTTTTTCAAATTGAAATCACATAATGGAAAAATTTTACTTTAAAATTAAACCTGCATGCATAATGAGAAAGCGTTTTCCAAAAGGGAAAATGTTGAAATCATTAAAAAGATTTTATATCGATTTTTTTAATTTATTCAAATAAAATAAATTGGGTTATTATATATATTATTAATCTAATATTATTATTACACCCATTTTTAAAAATAAATCATATTAATTCTTTAAATGGAAAGGCAGTTTGCAATAAAATCCTCATTTTTCAATATTCCTGGAAAAATTGACCTTTTTAGAAAATTATCTAAAATTCACCCTAAGATAATTTTGACATTATGATTTCAAATAAAATATTATTTTATCAAATTCATTTTTTAAAATTGGAAAAAATTCATTTTAAAATAATTTCACAAAATGCGATAAAACAACTTTTTTGAAAAATGTAGTTTTTAGCATAAAACTGGATTTATTCTTATATAATGCTATAAAAATAGCTGAGATAAATTGTTAAAACTTTTAATTAATATATAATATATTAATTTCTTTAAAATAATTCAAAAAAATTTATTTTATTAATTTATCGAGGTAAAACATGTTTGTGTGCATAAAAGTAGTTATTATGAAAATGATTTCCTTTATTATCAAAATAGTTTTTATTTTCATTTTTAATTAATTGGTCACAAAAAAAATTAATTTTTTATAACTCTGTAAACAATATGTTTTCCTAATTTATTTAATTCTATTTACACCCACCATTCTTACGGTTAGGCGATGATTGTCATATTAAATAATAATATTTTTATAGCGTGTTTCATTTAGTTAAAACTCAGGGTTGCATGTGTTGTAAAATAAATTTGGTCTCTTGTGTAATGAAGGATAAACTTAGTGTCATGTGTAACAAAAAATATCAAAAAGATAAAATTTATTTTTAGAAAAATTTAAAAATTATCAGGGTGTTACATTTTCAATGCTTACATGTATACAAAAAACTTATGACTTTTTCTTATGATATGTTGTCAAGGTTAATGATTTATTATTGATTATTTTAAACTATTATGTATTATCAATTTTAAGGGAAAAGACCTTATTCTATGATTCATGATTCATATCCTTGAATTATTGGGTATGAATATCTTAATTTATTATCATGGTCTTATACCCACTATATTTATGATCAGTTATGATCATTGATTGATATTTACCATTTTTACCCATTCTCATTATCTAGGTTCACCCTTTATTATGTTTCCTTCTTCCCCATGTTATAAAGAAAGGTATTAACTATGAAATATTTTCAAAGGGTACTATGAGACAAGAAACTTGTGGGAGAAGATGAAGATATTTTAGAAAATATACTGATTATGTATCTAGTCTCCAAATAATATAAACCTTTATGGTCCTCAAGCATATGCTATTAAGAAATGTTTTGAATGTTAATCTAAAATAAAGTAACATAAATTTTTATTACGCACAGTTTTCCTCGTGTATAGTGGAATATATCATATATAATCATGAAACCAATAATATGACAAGAATAAATAAATTAAATAAAAATAGAGTTTTGAGCATAATATATCCAAGGACAACATCATAATAAAAAAATACAAGGACACGAAAAATTGATCTCACAATGAAGTAATGTATAATGTTTCACAATATAAACAGATCATCAATTCCTTCTTACAAGACAATATACATAAATAGATAAGGACCATACTATATACCCAACTAATTTGTCTCATGAGACCAATAAATGCATCGAGGGTCTATATAATTATGATTTTCAACCGTTAGATAATAAATTGAATGAATCCTTCACATGAAGATAATGACTAAAAAATACATATCATAATATTCCATAAGGAAACTCAAACATATTTATGGCTATGTAATCAATAGTTTTTCGTATATAAATATATTATTTACAAAATATCAATGTTTTCCTATTCAATTGAATAATATGGCTCTCTAATTGAATATCCCATAAATAAATTTGAAACTAAAGGATATTCACAATGTTTATCGATAGTAACCATTTAAAAGTAATTATAAAAATGTAGTAGTGAAGGGTACATTAATTTTTCAGGGACATCAATAGTAAATATTCATTGAGTTCAATAGTTTGGAATGATAAGAGACAAAATAAATGATAGAAAACACTCTCAGATCCATGATTTCTAATGTTTTAGAACACTTACTTACTTTAGATACATAAATTTAAAATTTATTTCAACACTAAAATAATATTTTCATGTTGTTAATTATGTTTCAAAAAGATCTTATGAATCATCCAAAGAATATCCCCTGATAGTATCAAAGTGGGTGTGCAGTTTGGCCCATTAATTTGCACCGAGTGAAGATCATGTTAACACCAAACCAACCTTATTTCAAGTTTATTACCTATAGGTTCATATAAACTATGGAATAACTAATATTTTAGTATCTATAAGTGGGTTTTATTTCTAAAAACCACACCATTTTTATATAAATAAAATTTTAGGATGTTTTTCCTACATTTATATTTATCCTTTGAGATTCCACTAATGTTTGAGAAGTACACAAGCTTATGATATTTGTATAACGATCAGTAGTAGTGATCACTCATTGATAATATGATATAGAATTTATAAAAATTATTTATAATAAAATTTCACATTGAAATGAAAATGAGTTTTATAATAAATCAAAAATAAAGGATAAAAAGGGATTGGGTATCTTATGATTAACATAATAACAACCTAAATAAGTGTATAATGAGAGGGAAAAGGTAATATTTCAATAAAAAAATATCAAATGGATGATAATATAATTGAATTATAATCATTCCAGAATATATATTTGTTTTATATTATTACAATTGGATTGAAATTGAAAAAAAAAGAAAAGGATTGAGAACTCTTACCTAGAAAGGTATATTATTAAAGATTTAGAAGAGCACCTTATAACCATTTAAATTACATGTAGAGACTAAATAATTTTATAGTGAAGATTAATGGGATGATGGGTGGGTATATTAAGCAAATGAGTTGGATTTGTTTATTAATTTCTAAACAATTTACTTGGACTACAAGTTAATTAAAAAGAAAAACATTCACCTTCCCAAGGTTTTTTCCCATTTTATACGACATTTAGGGCCTGTTTTATATATTTTAAATGATTAAGAACCTAATTCCACTAAAATATATTCTTTGGGAGGTGGAATATATTTTTTTTATAAATAAATATTGTTAAAATAATAAAATATACTTTATATTTTTTAAGATTCTTTTTATATTTGAAAAATTAATTTTGTTACTTTAAAATATATTAGTATAATGAATAATCCCATTTTAGTCTAGAAATAATTTATATTACTAGTTGAATTATTTTAAATTTATTATGATTTCATGATAGTTACATTATATTCATACCATATTTTAATTTTTACCAAAAATATTGACTGTCTTATAAATTTATGAAACATTATCCACTGACTAATTTTGACCTGATGATTAAAATTTTAAATTTATTTTCATTAAAATAATTCTATTACTATATTAAATAAAAACACTTGTTTAATTCAAAATCATGAATTTGGTGCCTAAAATATAAAAAAAGTTATTGTTTTTTATTCTGAGACACATGTTTGTCATTATATTATTTTTAAGAGATAATATAAATACTATTAATATTAAATTTATTATTTCCAAAAGATTTTTTTCCTAGGTTTATGTTTTATAATAAATTTAATTTTCTATTTTTCTATTGTGTTATAATATGTTGTACAATTATAATAAAATCATATAATTTCTATTATGCCATATTTTTTTGATGAAATGTATATTTACTATAACAAAATACTAGCTATTATATTCTGCGTAACATAATAATTTCAACCTCAAAATTTTTGGGTCTACATTAATTCATGAAAAAAATTGGGTAATTATTCTTCATTACTTCCTCAAGCTGCCATGTTTCTTCTTCTAACTTGTGATTCCTCTAAAAAACATTCACTAGTTGGTTGTAAAATTTTATAACACTTGATATATATTTTGAAAAATATGGATAGTATATTAATTATTTGAAAGGTTAGGATCTAGATATATTTCATTAGTGGTGAGTACATGTGTATGGTCATGTAGGTACTTCCTCGACATTAGGACAAGAAATACCCCATACACTCTAGATGAGCTGAGTGTTAAATCCAAATGATAAGATATAACTAAAATTATCTCTAAAATTTCAAAAAGAATGATGTACCTCATACTTAGATTTCATTTCTTATCAAACCTTATAACTCCATTCTATGGTGATACTTTTAAGAAGATATCATATCTTACATGGAATTCCAATCCCTTCTTCCAGTTATTAGTATATGTTTTTTGTCTCCTTTAAGCTATCTTGATATCATTCTAGATAGCCTGAAACATCTCAGTTGTTTCCTCAATGATTTTTAGACTAACTAGGATCATTTACCTATCTTCATCCCAATGGATTGGAGCATGAAATATTTTCCATACAAGGCCTCATATGGTTAAATTTTATTTTTTGAATGGAACATATTAATTTACAAAAATTCCAATAGAGGTAGGCATTGGTCCCATGTTCCTTGGAATTCAAGTCAGAAGAAGATCAAAGTGTCCTTTAGGGTTTGGATCATCCTTTCATACTAACCATCAATTTTAGAATTATGGGTAGTGCTAAAATATATCTCTATGTCTAAATTAATTTGAAGTCTTCACCAAAATTTTAATGAAAATAGAGGGTTACATTCAAATACAATGGATAAAAACAATCCTTGTGGTATGAAAATTTTGTTGATATATAGTCATACAAGATTTTCATGGGGTGGATCCCCCTTATTACTAAGAAATTAACATAGTTTTCAGGTTATTCCAAATGTATCCATATATCATCATTCTTGTTAGATGTATTATCCAGTCCTATAAAAATGTAAATTATAATATTGTATAACTTGTACATATTTAAAGAGAGAGGTTTCTTGAAAACCCTTTAAGAATTGGGTCTTAGAATTTTATTATTGTTGATACAATTATCTTGAAACATAGTCTTCAATCACCCACTTAATGTTTTCTCCCTATAAGTTACCTTTTATATCCTTATACATATTTCTACTACCATAGGTGTAACATCCCATTTCCAGAATCCACCTAGAGGCGCCCCATACCTAGTTCGTCACATAGCCTCAAGCGTATTTCCCCGAACGCCAGAGGCTTCCAACTAGCAGCGAGGGCCTTAAGTGTGATAGTGGAGAAACTATGCCCTCATTGGCAGAGTACACAGCACAAGTAAACAAATATACACAAGAGATGAAGTAGTAATAATATCATAAAAAAATAAACAGCAGAAGACTAATTGAACAAACTGGAGCACATATATAAAGTGATGAAAAATTCATATGTCTAGGAAAGCAGCGAACAAGTCACAATGCTGGAATACAACAGTACTAAACCAAAGTGCAACATAAAGCAGGTAAACTCCTCAGCATCGCAAGCCATAGCCTGGTCCCATGCTCTCCAGCTCCACAGCAAGTCAAGAACCTGAAGTAGAAGGGCGCTTGCCCTTAACTATACCTGCAACAATATAATCTGTTTGGCCACAAAAGCATGGCCCAAACAGGGTGTGAGACGAGTCCCAATAGGAATCAACCACTAGATATGTGCCTAACAGTCAGTGAATATGTGACAGGTAAAAGTGAAAAAAGTAGTAAACAAGGAAGTACTCAACAATAACAATATATAGTTTCAGATATCAAGCAACAACTATAAAAAGTAGATAATCACAATAGGTAACCCTCTGGGAAGTACTTATAGACTATCCCATCTGGTCCTACCTAACAGATACAAGCAAGCACCTAACAAATAGGTAACCTTATGGGAAGTTCCTAGAGCCTATCCCCTCTTGTCCTACCTATCAAGTATAAAAAACATTGGGCATCACACTCAGTCTAACCCCTCTAGTTCAGCTTAAGAAAAGACTATCTGGGGAAGCACTCACTGTAAATTCCCCTTATAGTCTTGTATCGTAATAAAGGTGCTCTGGGGAAGCACTCAACGTCAATTTACTCTGTGACCCGTGTCGAGGAACTACAGACACTCTGTGGAAGCACTCAACGTCAATTCCCCCTATGGTCTCACATCGTATAATTATAAAGGCACTCTGGAGAAGCCCTCAACCTCAATTATCCCTATGTTCTATACACTAGGTTCTCAAGGCCCTATGTAAGTCAAGAAAGTGTAGCAGTGCGTAACGGCCAAGGTAACCCTCATAAACTACTTGGCTAGAATTCCACAGCATATCACCATAACAGAACAATAGTCACACCATCCTACAATACTAGGCATGGGAGACAAACAAAGCAGCCTAACAGGCTAAGATAAACCAAACAGTTATAAGCATAAAATGCATGGGCATCACCTCCAAAGCATAACAATCAACCCTATTCAAATACAAATAACCTCTACTCGCACGCACCAGCAAAGTAGGCAATTAACAGGGTTTAAAACGGTAAATGCACAACACCCCGTTCATGGTTATTGGCAATTTTTCACTTAAAATTCAAAGACATTAAACTGAAAGGCACAAAACACCTACCTCTTAGGGTTTTGTGAAATCAAGCTCTTTGCCCAAACACGCTCCAAACTAGGTGAAATCCTCCTCGAAACCGCCTAAAAAACCCTTCCCTAACATCAAAAAGGTCAAACATTAACACACAAAGGCAACACAACCCTAGATCTAGATGAAACCCTTGTAGATATTGGAAAGTAAGAGAGGAAGAGGGTTAACCCTACCCAAAACCTCAAAGAACCAAAAGAGGGACTTACCCGAGGAGAACCGCCTTTGATCTGCCAAGAAACCCCTTCGTTTTGCCTCCAAAACAAGACAAGGAAATCCCCCATCCTCTGAAAATCACAACTCCCACATGAGACATGAGTGGGAGGAAGAATGGTGGAGGAATGGAAAATCCCAAGAGGCCCGGGACTTAAAAACCCTAACTTTAAGTGGCCGCACAGTTACCCCCATATGGTTTGGGAAACCGTGCGCCAACTATGCAGTCGATACCGTCTCAACTAGGGACTTCACATGTCTTGACCGCATGATTTGACAAACCGTGCGTAGCTTGTGCGGAGCCCACGATCAAGGGTGATCAGTTTCCTGGGCTAGCCGCATGGTTTGCTCAGACCGTGCGCCAACTGTGCACCCTACACAACCTCCAAAAAAACCCCTTTTTCTAAAAAACAACCAAAAAAAAAGAAAAAAACCTAAAAGGAAGGTCTGGATTCTTAAAAACTTCCCCCCTTAAAGAAATTCATCCCCGAATTTCCCTAGCGCGACATAGAATAAGAAACCTTGAAAATTTATGACCACTATGTTTGTACCTCGGCCTCCCTCTCCCAAGACTCATCCTGCACCTGCCCGTGCTACCATAGCACTCGTACCAAGGGAACAGAACATCCACGGAGAACCTTCGTACTACGATACACAATACGGATAGGATGCTCCTCAAATGACGCATCCACTTTTAACTCAACCTCCTCAGGTTGAAAGACATGAGATGTGTCTGAAAAGTAACATCAAAGCTATGAAATGTGGAAGACGTCATGCAAATCCTGGTACCTCTGAAGTAACCGAAACTGATAGGCAAATGACCCCACTCTCTCCAAAAACTCAAATGGCCCGATGTACCTTGGTGAAAGATTACCCTATCTCTTAATCCTCTTGTGTCCCAACCTCGGTGTGACATGCAGGAAAACCCGATCCTCGACCTCGAACTCCAGAGGTCATCTCCGCTGATCAGCATAAGACTTCTTTCAAGTCTGTGCAGTATCCATCCTCTTCTGAATCAACTCTATCTATTGTGTGGTCTCTTGAACAAGACGAGGTCCTAGTGGGGCTACCTATCCTGCCTCCAGCTAACATAAGGGTGATCGGTATGGCCTACTGTACAAAGCCTCATTAGGTTCCATTTGTATAGTTTCTTGAAAAATATTATTGTAGGAAAACTCTACAAGAGGTATATGCTTCTCCAAAGAACCTCCAAAATCTGGAATGAATGCTCGGAGCATATCCTCAAGCATGTGAATTGTATGCTTGGACTGGCCATCAGTCTGGGGGTGGTAAGCTGTACTCAAAAGTACCTACATACCCAAAGCCTTCTGAATCCCCTTCCAGGCCCAAGAAGTAAAACATGCATCTTTGTCTGAAATGATGGACTTTGGAACTCCATGAAGATGTACAATCTCTCAGATGTACAAACATCCCAAATCATCAATACTGAAGGTATCCTTGATCGACAAGAAGTGAGAGACCATTATGAGTCTGTCAATGACAACCCAAACTACATCATTCCCTCTAGGTGACCTCGGAAAACCAGTTACGATGTCCATCACAACATCATTCCACTTACACTCAGGAATGGGTAAATGCTGTAAAAGACCTGTTGGTCACTAATCCTCCAACTTCACCTACTGACAATTGGAAAACCTCATGATGAAACCAGCAACATCCTTCTTCATGCCTGGCCACCAATACTGATGGTCTAGACCACGATACATATTGGTGACCCC
Organism: Viscum album; assembly: GCA_963277665.1. Lineage (NCBI taxonomy): Eukaryota > Viridiplantae > Streptophyta > Magnoliopsida > Santalales > Viscaceae > Viscum > Viscum album. The sequence goes on from OY728153.1 coordinate 1,519,696,529, forward strand.
AGGATGAACTTCCCAAACTGAGGAATGAAAATCCCACATTATCTCCTCGTGTATGTCTTCTGGCACCCATACGTGCCCCTAGAAACGCAAGATATCATCCTTGTCAATGGTCCACCCAGGAATAAGGTCCTCTCCTAACACACATTCCTGCAGAACTATGCCTTTAGAATTTGATAGCTGCCTCATTCGTACTTGATCAATAAGGGTAGAGGTAACAGCTACATAAGAAAGAAAGGTCTTCCCCTGTCTGTCGTGCACCTCAAAAAGCATCTATGAGAACAGGGCCATCAGCTTCCACTCACTGCTGGCCTCCTGAACTGCCTATATATGAGTCCTCCTACTTAATGCATCAGCCACTACATTTCATTTACCAAGCGTGTAGGCAATCTCAATGTCAAAAGACTGAAGGTACTCAAGCCACCTTCACTGTCTCAAATTCAGATCATGCTAAGTGATGATGTACATGAGACTCTTTTGGTTGGTGAAAACCACAAAATTCTCTCCCAGAAGATAATTTCTCCAACATCGTAGGGCATGAACAATAGATTCCAACTCCAGATCATGCTTCACGTAATTATTCTCATGTAGCCTCAATTGCCCAGACCCATATGCAATGACTCTATCTCCCTGCATAAGCACAGCTCTCATCCCAATACCTGATGCATTACAGCAAACAATATTTCTCTTTCCCGGCTCTAGAAAGACTAGTATCGGTGCTGAATTCAACCTCCCTTTTAGCTCCTGAAAGGATAAATCACAAGAGTCTTACAATAATAACTTCGCACCATTCTTAGTCAAACCTGTCAACGGTGATGCCAAGCGTGAGAAGTCATGTATGAAACACATGTAGCATCTAGCCATCCCTAGAAAACTCCACACCTCAAAGATGTTCTTCAGCTGCTCCCCGGAAACTAATTCCCTCACTTTATCTGGGTCTACTGACACTCCTGCCTCTGATATAACATGACCGCGAAAGTGAATCTGATTCATCCAAAAGTGGAATTTTGAGAGCTTAGTAAATAACTAATACTCTCTCAGTGTACTCAAAATGATCTCAAGATGGGTAGCATGGTCGTATCGAGTGTGAGAGTACACCAAGAAATTATCCATTAAAACAACCATGAAGGAATCTAAGTATGGATGGAACACTCGGTTCACCAGTGCCACGAAAATTGTGGGCTCGTTCGTGAGATCGAACAACATAACCGTATACTCGTACATACCATACCTACTCTAGAAGGCTGTATGAGGTATATCATATGGTCAAAAGTGCAACTGATGATAAATGGACCTCAATTCAATCTTCGTGAACACTCGGGCTCCTCAAAGCTGATCAAAGAGATCATCAATCCTGGAAAAGGGATATCAGTTCTTGACCGTCAATTGGTTCAACTTCCGATAGTCCACACAAAGCCTGCAGGTGCCGTCTGCCTTCTTCGCAAAAAGGACACGCGAAACCCAATGAGATGTACTGGGTCAGATGAAACCCTTTACTACAACTCCTCTAACTACTTATTGAGCTCTTGAAACTCTAGTGTAGCCATACTATAAGGAGTAATGGACACCAGTTCTGCTCTTGGCAGAAGCTCAAATGAAAAGTCTACCTCACGCTTCGGAGGCAAACCTAAAAATTCCTCTGGAAAGACATCTCTAAAACGATCCACCACTTGAGGAAAGTCTAACTGTGAATTCCCTTGGTCATCCAGATAATGACTAGAAATAAGGCTGTAAATGCTCCCAACTTGTGATGCTCTGGACCCACTCTGCTCGCCTAGACTTCCCACTCACCCTTATGAAGAAAAGATCAACCCTCTAGTGATATGAAACTCAGCCTACAGCGATAACAGTCGATGAATGCCTAAAAAGGAACTAAAAAATCTATTTTGAGAATGAAATCATAACATGTCATCTCTAGGACATAGAGGTCCCATAATAAGTGACACCCATGAAAAAGTCTCTCATGCATGAGAGCATTTTCCTCCTAGATTTTCCTATTGTTCGAGTTTCCCCTCTCCCCGATCTGCTCACGACGGTGGCTGTAAGGCCTGAAAACCCTCGGTTTGTAGGTGGGTTTGTCTTCCTTGGTTTGCAAGTGGTCACTGTCGTCCTCAGAGACCCATTCTGTCAGACCTCGCCAGCTTCTCCATGGTGAGGAATGCCCGAACCCGACACCGGTGTTTGAGCTCATTTCCAAACCCCAAAACCTGAGATTTTGTGGGAGCTGGAAAGTGCAGGTGGAAACCAGATCCCGAACCCATGATCTGTTGAAACTCTTCTATGGTTTTTTCAGAGCGGTCTCCGGAGCATGAAGAATCTTGGTTCTCGAAGGCCCTGTCCACAATCAATCACACCCACTTCGAGAATAATGAAGGCTGAACCTCTGAACAGTTGGCGGCGCGACATAACCCTAGTTCGTGGAGGCCCTGGATCCGAAATCAAAGCCCTTCAGCATCGCACAGGAGTAGCGAGTGATGACTCAGTCCTAAAGAAAGGTCATGAAGACTCAGCCGGGATTGGGTTCGATACGCGAAGACCCATCCGCGAAAGAAGATCACGAAGAAGCCATCACATAGGGACAGAACACATTGTACCTTCACGAATAACTTTCCGCGTTGGTGGAGTGATTCACTTAGGTTGAGTGCTTCATAAAAGGAGGATGCTGTGTGAATAACCTTGACCTTGCAGTGCAGGTCGCGGAAGAAGGCCCTGACCGCGTAGTAAAGGGTTTCGCGGTAGGCCAGACCTGAGGGAGGTTTTTGCACAGTGGAGGCTCCATGACAGGACGAACCAGGGGGACATTTTTTTCGTGATAGGTCGGTCAGTGTTTTCCCTTTGCGTTGGCTTTGACCGTGCACTGCTGGTCATAGAAGGAGGCAATGGTGTGGAGGTTTTGACCACGTAGTACTGGAAAGGGATGAAGGCTTTGACCACACAATAGTTGATTGTGGATTTTTCAGTTTGGTTTGGGGAATTTTTTGTTTGGGTTGGGGCATTAATTGTTTGGGACACATACCGGAGGATTTGGTCTGGACCAGAGGTTTTGTTTGGGCTATGATTCCTAGATGTGGATTCCCGAGAGAGTGGGCGGGCACTGCTGTGAAACCTAGCTAGTTGAGCCATCATATCCATTACTTGTTGCCCGAGGAGAGAAGAGCTCCTGTTTTCTTGCCAGGAGCCATAACCTATCACACGAGGAATCCGTTCAAGGGCTCGTGGGGTTTTCTTGGGAGTTATCCATTGTGGTGTTTTCATGAAATCAATTGTTCAGGCACAGAGCTATGGATGCAGATCTGGTGAACCAATGATAGAGGTTGTCCCTAACAGACAAAGAGAAAGCGTTGATCGAGGCACGAAGGAACATAGATTCGCTACTGGTAAAATGCATAACTCTGCTGGTTGTCAGAAAGTTTGTGGAAAATATCTCAGTCAACCAGGGGGCCCTAAAAAACAACCTACAAAATCTATCGAAACTAGAAGCTGGAGTTGAAATTCGGGAAGCGGGGAACAATCGAATTGTCTTTGAGTTCTTCAATGAGAGAGATAGAGATAAAGTCCTTAGAGGTTGGCCATGGTCCTTTGATAATCAAACCCACCTCATGGAAGAATTCAAATGGGGGATGGCATCCAGCACATCAATCTCACACAGTCACCCTTCTGGATACACATCAAAAGAATCTCTTTTCACAGGCGAACGGAATGGCTCATGAGAGAAATTGGGGATTGCATTGGCCATTTCCTCGAGTTGTACTTCTCGGACCAATCCAATGGGGACCTGAGATTTGGATTAAAGATGGTATTAAATTTTCAGAGCCACTGATGAGGGGCATGTTTTTGAAAATCGATGACGCCAACACCTGGATATCTTTCGAGTTCAAGAAACTCACAATCATCTGCTTCTTTTGTGGAAGTCTCAGTCATCTAGAAAGAGCGCGTCTCTCAAAGAAAGAGAATGAATCATGTAATATCATCCTTCAATATGGCCCATGGCTCCGAGCCAAAACGACTAGACAAGAATTTATTCCAGAGAAGGAAAAACAAAAGGATCACAAAAGTCTCATGATGGCCCACACAAGGAAGACCGAAACTGAACATGTAAAAAGCCATTATGCTCAGACCACCAGTTTTCCCTGAAGATTATCCAACCACCCAAGGGAAAATTTCCAGGTATTATACCCCCTTATAGACAATGTATCAACATTTACAGAGCCTTTTGTATAAACCAAAAGACCCACTAGAACAAAGCTCGCTTCCAAAACAGATGCACTTTGAACCCCCAGATCCTGATCCTGATCTAGATATGTCCATGTCAGGTATTCGTGCGCAGGGTTACTGTGGTATTTTAGGAACCCCACCACCAGGCCCAACCAACCTTCGAACGAGGAAAAGGGTGAAAAGGGAGGAAAGAGACGGTAAACTAGAAAACCCGAAACTCTGGGAACTAAAATGACGATTGGAAACATGTCATTTAGTGGGGAATGGCCCCAAAAGATTGAAAATGACGGGTGGAAATATAATCCTGAAGGATTAAAAGGCATAGGCGGGTAAGTCTCAGCCCCGCCTAGAACAATGATTATCTTATGATGGAACTGTAATGGGATCGGAAACCCACGAACGGTTCGCATGCTCTAGCACAATTATGCCCAAAGTCACCCCAATATGGTTTTCCTGTCTAAAACCATACTAGAAAACAAGGACACCACTAACATTTCTCTGAAATACAGCTTCCAAGGCTGCCTCCCGGTCTCCCGACAAGGACATTTCGGGGGAATTTTTCTCTTATTGAAGGATTCTGTCGATGTCAAGATTATGTCCTTCTCCTCAAACCATGTGGCTGCAAGAATTCATGTGGACCACACCCCGCTCTGGACTTTTGTGTGATTATATGGTTGGTTGTCCCATAATGAGAAGTGGAAATCATGTGATCTTCTCTGCAAGCTTCTTCATGAGCTTCCGGGCCCTATCCTCTTTGGAGGGGACTTCAATGAGATTATGTTTCATAGGGAAAAGAGAAGCGGTGTCATCCAACCCTCTACGTCAATGTCAAATTTTAAGTACGTGGTCTCGAGGGAAGACCTAGTCGATCTGGGATACGCAGGTAATCCGTTCACATTGTTCTGGGGTACTATGGAGGGCACCCACATCGCTAAGTTTCTTGAAAGATTTATGGGATCTTCGGATTGGACAACTCTCTTTAGCATGATTCACATCGACCACCTGATGCTCAACTATTCATACCAATGCCCAATTGTCATTGACTGCACTCATGATGAATGCTACAGGCGTGCCAGTAGACCCTTCAGATTTGAAAGATTCTGGTCAAAATACCATGAACGTGAAGATGTTATTAGATCAAGCTAGAAGAGTATTCACGCAGAAGTGAGATCCAAACTCCAGTAGGCTGCATCCGATCTGAGATATTGGAGCAATAAGAAGTTCTGCCATCTCGATAGGCACTGTGATTTCCTTGAAAGAAAAATGCATTACCTTCTCAATCAACCCCCATCCATTTTCAATCTCTCTAAGATCAGTGCCACTCAATTAGATATAGATGTCGCCTTGCTTATCAAGGAAAGCTTCTAGGAAATACGGGCATGGGAAACCCATATTATAGAAGGGGACGCCAATACTCGGTATTTTCACCAGAAATCATCAGATAGGCGGTGGAAAAATTTTATTCCTTGAACATCGCAAACAGATGGTAGAAAAGTCTCTGACACTGAATGAATCCAAGAAGCCTTTGTTTTTTTGTTTCAAAACCTCTTTAATGCAGGAACTCCCTAAATTTCATCTTATGTGGAGGACTGTATCAGACTTGTGATCACCGATGAGATCAATCAGGAGCTTTCCAAAGATGTGACAGATGATGAGATACACCTGGCTCTGAAGCATATTCATCCTACTAAGACCCCAGTCCTGGACGGCTTCCATGCCCTTTTCTTTAAAAAATACCAGCACATTATTGCTCCTGAAATCTGCAATCTGATTAAGAATATATGGGCTTGGAAAACAATTGTTTCTGACATCAATGAAACTATCCTCATCCTCGTTCCCAAAATTAAGAAACCTCTTGCGATCGCAGATTTTGGACATATTAGCCTCTACAATGTCTCCTACAAGATCTTTTCAAAGATCTTAGTTAATCAGATGTGAATTTGGTTACCTGACATCATTTCAGAAAACTAGAGCTCCTTCGTGGCTAAGAGACTAATCATGGAAAACATAATTGTGGCCCATAAATTGTTCCATTATATGATAACACACTCCACCGTGAAAAGAGGAACCGTGGCCTAGAAGCTTTATATGACCAAGGCCTACGATAAAGAGGAATGACATTTCCTCAAAGTTGTGATGCTAAAAATGGGATTCTATCCTAAATGGATAAATACGGTCATGGATTATGTCATGTCCATCTCTTTATGAATCAAAGTCAATGGGGAGCTCACCTGTGGCTTCACCCCAACCCGAGGCCTTCTCCAGGGAGATCCTATGTCCCCTTGTCTCTTTATCATGGTGGATGATGTTTTTTCTAACCTCATTTCCTGGGCATCATCCTCTAATACTATCCATGGGGAAAGGGTGTGTCGTGTAATCCCATAGGTTTCACATCTTTTGTTTGCCAACGACTACCTTCTTTTCTCCAGAGAAACCAATAATGAATGTTGTACGAGCAGTCATGTGATCCATCAGTATGAGAGGACATATGGAAAGTCAATCAACCATGGAAAATTGGAAATCTCCTTCAGCATAGGGGTGCCTCCATCCAGGAAAGCAGAACTCTATGCAACTATAGGCATTAATATGGTTGAGAAACACCAGAAGTATATCGAGATACCCGAGGTGATTCTCCACTCCAAAAAATAAGTCTTTGCATCTTTAATGGATAAGATTGAGAGAAAAATTCAAGGCTGGACCCCTAACAGAATTTCCGAAGCCGGCAAGGAGACCCTAAATAAAGCCGACCTCTAGTCCATCCCTAGCTATTTTATGTCATTGTTAAGCTCCCGTCTACTGTGTTCAAACAGATCCACACACGCACAACCAACTTATGGTGGGGAAAGTATAATGGAAGGAATATAACATACTAGATTTCCTGGGAGAAACTCTTCTCTCATACTTCTAAGGGAGGATTGGGATTCCTAAACCTCCTTCACTTCAATGATGCACTGATGGAAAATCAAGGTCGGTGCCTTATTAACCATCCATATTCTCTCTATGAGTGAGTTCTCCGAGGTAAATACTTTCCCTACAAGGAATTCCACGAATCCTCTCTTGGCCCCCATCCCATCTTCCTCTGGAGAAGCATTTGGGGTGCCCGTTGTCTCCTGGACAAAGGGCTGGGATGGAGGATTGGGAATGGATAAAATGTTAATATCTGGACCGATCTCTGGCTGATTGATAAGGATGGTTTGCGGTCATCCTCCCCTGCCCAACCAGGTTATGATAATTCCATAGTTAGGTGCATTTTTTCTGATAAGGGATCAGGGTGGTGTTTGGAAAGGATCAATTCTTGCTTCAACGAAAGTGAGAAAAGAATTTTCTTGAGTACCCCCTAGGTCCTAGACATGGGCCCCAACCATCTCTTCTGGACCGATGACCTTTCAAGAGAATACATGGTGAAATCCGGCTACCATCTCGCCTTTGGTGCTCAATCAGCTGATCGGGAAGGGGGGCCCTGGAAATCGCTTTGGAAACTTAACACCCCCTATGATACGCCACATCTGGTGGAAGGTATACATGAGAACCCTCCCTAAAATGAGCCTTCTTATCTTCTGACATATTTCCAGTGACGAATGTTGCCCCTTCTTCCCAAACGACCTAGAATCCCCCTTTCACTCCATCATTCATTGCCCCGACATCTAAGGAAATTTGGAATAAATGGGACTCTAATTCAGATGCTTTACTCGCCATGACTTCTTTCCTCCCCTCTATCTGGACGAGATGGTGTTCCTAATTCTCATAGACTAATGTAAGCTCAATTTGTACCTTGGCCTGAATCATTTGGGTCCATCACAACGATGCATTTTTCATCCACGTCCACAAACCACCCGAATTCTGGATTGACCGGGCCTCATCATGGACTGAGGGATGGAAACATCACAATAGAAAACAGAATACCTTAAAAACCCTTCCTTTTCCTCCCAATGCATCCCACCAATGGAAAGTTTTCTTAAGATTAATGTGGATGCATCTCTCCCCACGAATGGACCCATTTCCCTCAGCCTTCTAGCCCAGAATCATCAGGGTCAAATCATTGCATCCAAACATGAATCACACCATGATTTTTGAGAACCTGTGGTAGCCGAGGCTACAACCATCCTCGGCAGTATGATGCTCGCTAAAGAACGTGGGTGGGATAAAATCAACCTTCAATCAGACTTCCTCATCATAATCTATACTATCAACCATAACAACGGCGGACTCTAGTCATTTGGACCCCCCATCAATAGAATCCTCTCTCTCCTTCAAGGCTTTTCAAGATTCACCTTCTCCATTACCAAAAGGGAAGGAAAAAATTCTGCCCATCAGCTAGCAGCCTCTGGCCCCATTTATGGAAACCAGATCTGGCTGGACTACTTCCCTACATGGCTTCGCATTTGTACGTCTACTGATCTTTAACATTAATGAATTCACCATTTATCAAAAAAAAAGTGTCATCCACTAACCTCAAGAGGAAACTCCTTGTACTGATGTACACTAGCCGTCCTAGTCCACAACGGAGTTTCTAACATCAAAATATCGGTAGAAGAAAAGATACAGAGCGTAAGGTTCTCCACGACAGCAACATATATAAAGCTATGGGAATCCCCTATATCGAAAAGCGTATAAGCTAAAACAGAGGCAACTAGGATCGTACCTCAAACTATAGAAGGTTTGGAATCCTGCTCTTACTAGGTTTGCTACACTGTAAAAGTTTGGACTACATCGCTTCCCTATGACCATGCTTGACCACACTAAGCTCATCCACATTGTTGTCGCTAAAAGACTGATGATTGACCACCACAACCACAACCTCCACCTCAGCCTGAACGGCTAGAAGAACTATAGTTCCCTGACTGGTGAGAAACTGGTGGAGCTGCTTCTGTACGAGGAGTCATAGATGAATCCCTATCACCAGCTACTGGGGAAAAGATCTGACAGAAATGATAAAGGTGTCCCATCTTACCGCAAGATCGGCACTCCACCGGGTCTCTCTGGAACTACGGCCTCGTATTCCCGCTTATCCTGCACTAGTATCACACCACCTGGCTACCAAAATATGCATCCCGCCTACTCTGATATCCCCATGTAGTCTCCCTACGATGCTTTCAGCTATCATCTGGTGAAGTACTAACTCTGGATATTGAGCCTCCCTGGATCACAACTCTGGATTATCTCATACTCTACTCCATAATCAGTGCCTAGTTGATGATGGATGTGATGGAAGTCAACATGAAGATATTCACCTAAGAGTGGATGTCTTGTCTGAGGTAATCCTTGAACTTACTTGACAGAAATAACCAATCTCCTCTTAGGAAGGGTGTGAAATGCTGAAGCTTGGTGAAACGAGAGGAATAGTCCATAACAGAATGAGTACCCTTCTCCAGACTCATAAACTCCAGGCCTGATAATCCCTCAAGGTCTCCGGATAGAAGTAGTCAAAGAAGATGTGTTGGAACTCATCCCACGCCATAACCTGCAGGTGTTCCGCCTGTGAGATCACATCCCACCACCTCTTGGAAGAGTCCTGAAACATATAGGTAGCAAGCTGGAACCTCCTATCTAGAGGCATCTCCATATGCTCAAAAATCGTCGGCATGGCTTCTATCCATGACTCTGTAGCCTGGAGTCCCCCCATCCCTTGAGAAAGTGAGAGGATGCTACTGATGAAAGACCCACATCAAATCGTCGATCGACGGGGTAGGAGGCGGTGCTCCCTAAAAGGTCTGCATCATCCTCATAAAGCCTTCCTTGAATTATGCATCAGAACCTGGTTCAGGTAAAATTGCTGGTGCCAAGACTGGCACAATAGGAGGATCTGCAGGAATTCCCTGATCAGCCATATCCAGTGTCTGATCACTGCCTTGTGGCTGGCGTACAACCATAGGACTCCTTGGTGGCATGACTCTCCAAGGTCAAATGCATACCTCAAATCATGATTAACAGGGAATGAAACATAGGAGTACACAGAGTGTATAGAGAGTACACAGAGTGTACTTAAGAAAGACTGTTTCTTCCTGAAAAGAAGAACACAAGTCGTGTAGTCAAAACTAGACGGCGTGCATTCTGGGTTTTTCTAGACATTAAGCCTCAGAAACTACTCTAGAACCTATAGAAAAATTGAAACGAACATTGATAGTGCCAAATTATGATCTGTGAGAGCCCATACTCCCCACGAATCAAACCTTAGCATATTACACATGTTATAAACAAGCAATGACAAGGTGGTGATCCACCATGTTTTGGTCCATGAGGGATCATAACACCTCAAGAACCAAAATTTGGATTTCATCCTAAATAAAACCTTAATCAAACAATACCCTATCAAAAAAAAGTATTTTTATCAAATCATATATCATAACATCATGTATATTCTACACAACACCTATCACAACAACATGCAATTTCTAATGCATCCTAGATGGTATGGAAAGAATGCATGAAATGTGAATTCTAGCAAGTGACTATATGATGCATGAGATGGCATACCCTCATCTCATCAAGTTACAACAGAAATAGATACTCAATAAAATCAACGGTAACCACACAAAACATTTGAATCACCCAACGGTGAAATCAAATCAACTGTAAAATTGCAAACCTGAAAAGATTGCAATAACGAGGTAGATTGGCTTTTCCCGGTACCTAGGTTAGCTACTCCCAGGCAGAGATTATTACCAAGATCCTATTCCTTCAAATCCATAGCTAAAGTATCCAAACAATAAATAAAGAAGAAAATAATTCCTCTGATACAACTTTGTAACATCCCTCTTCCAGAAGCCACCCGGAGGCGCCCCGTACCCAGTTGGTCACATAGCCTCAAGCTCATTTCCACGAACGCCAGAGGGTTCCGACTAGCAGTGAAAGCTTTGGGTGTAATAGTAGGGAAACTATTCCCTCATTGGAAGAGTACACAAAGGAAGTAAAAAAATATACACAAGAGCATAACCAGTAATAATATCATACAAAAATAAACAACGAAAGACTAATAGAACAAACCGGAGCACATATATAAAGTGATGCATAATACATATGTCTAGGGAAGAATCGAACAAGTCACAATTCTAGAATACAACAGTACTAAACCAAATTGAAAAATAAAGTAGGTAAACTCCTCAGCATCACAAGCCATTGCTTGGTCACATGTTCTCTAGTTCCACAACAAGTCAAGAACCTGAAGTAGAAGGGATCTTTCCCTTATCTATACCTGTAACAATATAATCTATTTGGGACCAAAAGCATGGCCCAAACAGGGTGTGAGATGAATCCCAGTAGGCAACCATCACAAGATCTGTGCCTAACAGTCAGTGAATATATGACAAGTAAAAGTGCAGAAAGAAGTAAACAAGGAAGTACTCAACAGTAACAATCCACTATTTCAGATATCAAAAAACAACTAAACAAAGCAGATAATCACAACATGTAACCCTCTGGGAAGTACTCACAGCCTATCTCATCTGGTCTTACATAACATATACGAGAAAGCAGCTAACCAATAGGTAACCCTCTGGGAAGTTCCCACATCTTATCCCATCTGGTCCTACCTATCAAGTACAAGCAACCCTCGGGGTAGCACACTCATTCTAACCCCTCTTGTTAAGATTAAGCATAGAGTCTCTGAGGAATCACTCACCGTAAATTCCCCCTATAGTCTCGTATCGTACTAAAGGTGCTATGGGGAAGCACTCAATGTCAATTACCCCTATGGCCCACGTCGAGGAACTATAGACACTTTGGGGAAGTACTCAACATTAATTCCCCCTATGGTCTCGCATCGTATAATTATAAATACACTATGGAGAATCCCTCAATGTCAATTCTCTATATGGTCTATACACCAGGTTCTCATGGCCCTGTGTAAGTCAAGAAAGTGTAGCAGCGCGTAACGGCTAAGGTAGCCCTCATGAACTACTTGGCTAGAATTCTACAGCATAACAGCATAACAGAACAACAATAAAACCATCCTACAATACTAGGAATGGGAAACAAACAAAGCATCCTAACATGATAGGAATAACCAAACAGTTATAAGCAGAACATTCATGGGAAATACCTCTAAATCATAGAAATAAACCCTATTCAAATACAAATAAACTCTACTCACACACACAAGAAAAGCAGGAAATTAACGGTGTTAAAAATGGTAAAGGCACAACACCCCGTTCATGGGTATTGGTTATTTTTCACATACAATTCAATGACATTAAACTAAAAGACACAAACCACCTACCTCTTAGGGTTTGGGGAAATCGACCTCTTCACCCAAATGCTCTCAAAATCGGGTGAACGCCTCCTCGAAACGACCTCAAAAACCCTTATGTAACATCAACAAGGTCATTCTTTAACACACAAAGGCAACACAACCCTAGATCTACATGAAACCCTTATAGATCTTGGAAACTAAGAGAGGAAGAGGGCTATCCCAAACCAAAACCTCAAAGAAACAAAAGAAGTACTTACAAGAGGAGAACCACCTTCGATACACCAAGAAACCCCTTTGATTTTCCTCCAAAATGAGCCATGGATCTCCCCCAACCTCTGAAAATTGCTACTCCCACGTGATCCACTAGTGAGGGGAAGAATGGCGGAGGAATGGGAAATCTCGATTGGCCTAGGGCTTAAAAAACATAACTTTAAGTGGCTTCATGGTTACCCCGCACGGTTTTGAAAACCATGCGCCAACCATGTGGTTGCTACTGTCTCAACCAAGGACTCTACATAGGTTGCCCGTACAATTTGAAAAACTGTGCATTTCTCATGTGGAGCCCACTTTAAATGGTTCTTAGTTTCTTGGGCTGGCCGCACGGTTTTCGCAGACCGTATGCCAACTGTGCGCCCCTGCACAACCTCCAGAAAAACATCTTTTTCTCAAAAATGACCAGAAAAAGAAAACATACCAGAAAGGAAGATCCTTGTTCTTACAATAGGGTATAAATAAGGTTGATCTATGGGATTTTTATAGTAACTCCATATTCAGATCTAGTATTTATAATACACATATACTCTTTCTAAACAACATAAAAATATATTTAGTTGAAGTATTCCAATTTCCACTCTTCCCATGGTTTTAATATTCTTTTAAAAACACTTGTCAACTTGTTGTGACCTCTTTAGATTTTTAGGTAAAGGTTATTGGTAAATTACTGGTAAAAAGAATGATGATTCCCTTTACATAGTAATTTACATATCTAAATTTAATAAATCTATGAATATAGTATCTTTATCCATCCTTATCATGTAAATAACTCTATAATCCTTCCTAATAAATGAATTATCCACCTTGTTCCATTTCCTAGGGTGGTGGTGTATTGCAAAAAAGAGTCCTTAACTAGTTTCATCTATCTCCTTTGCCTCAAGTTGAGCTCTTTCGGTGTGAATATATACTTAAAATGTTTGTGATCCATATATATGTCACATATTTCACCATAAAGATAGTTTCTATATATCTATAAATAAACGATCAAAACTTTCATCCCAAGATCCTAAGTTGGGTAGTTTTTTCTTGGTTCTTTAATTTCCTTAATGCATAATCAATAACTCATTTTTCTTACGAATACATTAGTACTTTCTTAGATTCTTCATTTAATGTATAAAATCACAATTTTCAAAATGGTAAGGTGAATACTACTACATTGATTAATCACTTATTTATTTAATCAAACCTTTTCACATTCATTAGGCAATGTGATTGTTACCCATTTACATGTTATCTTGGATAACAGAATGGATAATGAAGAAATTTGTTCCAAAAAACCCAATTGTAACCAGAAAATATAATGAAACTACATATCTCAGTTATATTCATTGGTGTGTGGAATTCTTAAACAACATTTTTCATTATGGGGCCAACTAATATTCTCTCCATGGTGACAATATATATACGAAAAAAACCTTGTTGGATCAAATATTCACACTCATAGAATTTCTCATATAGCACATTATCCCTTAGAGTCTTGAGAATAATCCATAAATGGTCTCCATGATCTTCATAGCACTTAAATTATATCAAGATATCATAAATTAAAAAAATAAAATGTTTTCAAGATAATCCTTCAAATCTCTTTTTATTAGATCTATAAACATAGTTGGTACATTTGTTAACCTAGAGGGAATTACTATGAATTCATAATGCTAATACCTTATGAAAAAAATTATAATTTTGTATATCATCCTTCTTGAATTTTAATTTAAGATATCCAGAATGGAGATCAATCTTTGATAAGTATTTATCTCCTTGAATTTGATTAAACAGATCATAAATCCTAGTTAAATGATACTTTTTCTTTATAATAAAGGAATTTATTTCTCCATAATTAATGTGTACCCTCATATATTCATCCTGTTTTTTCAAAAATAAGATAGTTTCACTCTAAGGTAAAACACTTGGTTGCATAAATACCTTATTACACAACTCTTTCGGTTTTTTCATTAATTTAACCGATTCCACCAGATCCATTCTATAGCCACGCTTAAATATTGTTTTTTCATTTAGGAAAAGGTCAATAGAGAATTAAACTTCATGGATAGGTGGATATCAAGGTAGTTATTTTAAAAATACAAAAATATAATCCCTCACAATAGATACACCTATATTATAAGGATATCTTTCTCATTCATTTCTCCAAACTCTCTAATAATTTCATTAAGATGAGCCACTGGAGGTGGTTCAGAACAACACTTATGAAATAAAGTATCTCCTCTAAAAATATGGGATTCTACTCCATCATCAATTCTTTTAATCTCTTTATCATGATAATAAGTTCTTTAATTATACTTTTTGATCTAATATATCCTTTGGATTATATAAAATTTATCCATTGGTATTGAAACTAAGCTTGAGACTAAATAAAATTATTGTGTTTTAATAGATACAAACCAATATTATTACGTTAATATAATATTTTTACTAGGAGTATTAACTAAAAAATGTTTATTTAAAGAACCAGGGGAGATTTAATGTTCTTATTAATCCTATAAGATATAAAAGAGTTAATATATTTAGGATCAAATAATACATTATCTAAATTTTAGTTAGTAATCAAAGTATCTATAATAATATCATTTGGGACATTAAATTCTACTATTATACTTTCATAATCCTAACCATTCTCCCTTGGCCTCTTATGGGGAAGATTCCCTTGAAACATGGGGAATTTATTCTTTTAACTTCATCATTGTGCATTGGAATATTCTATTATCCTTTTCTTTAATGACCTTGATGGAAATTATCTCTACACTAGTAGAAAAATCCAATTCCCATCAAGAAAACCTTTGGATGTTTCTTCCCGCAGTTATTTCATAATGGAAATTCCACCATTCTTTTCTTTTCCCTTTCTAAATTTATCTCAATATATTAATAAAGTGTTGTTTTCTCCTACTACTTACCTTTAAAAATAACATAATTGGGTAACTTATTCCTTGTCTTGATATAATTTGTCATTATATCCTCATATAAGGGAAAGCTTTGAGAGACTAATTCCCTTTAAAGGATTCAATTCAACCCAGAAAAATAATTGATTGATATTAATTTATAAATTATATACATTTTCTACAACACATCGTTTTTATCCATGTAAAGTTATACTCATACTTAGCATTAAATTCCTCTTTAATTTTTCATAAATTTAGGACATTTCTTTCCATTTCAACTCTTAGTTCATGTGGAAATTAATTTACAAATAATATCACATTAAAAGACTTCAATTCCATATTATCTATATCTTATTCTTTATTTGTGTTTTAAATAAATGACCACTATTGGTTATCATCTCCCTTTAGATGATATACGACCATGATAACTTTATCATTATTACTAGATACCAATGAAAGAAATACCTTATCTAGGGATGTGATACATTGTTCAACTACAAATATATTGATAGTTTAATTAAAGGATAGAGTATTTTCTGAAGAAAGAAGGATTATATTAATGGCGAATATTAGCAGTCGTACATGAGTGGAGCCAAGAAGGGAAGTTGTCTAGCCATATTTGGTTGACATCGAAGGGGCCTGAGGCCACCAGCTGATGGGACTCATTGTTTCATTCCCTTTTGGTAAAGGAGAAGGTGAAACAGGAGAAGCCTTGGCGCAACGACCAGATTCTTTTGACGATAAAGCCAAAGGCCTGGAGTCTGGCATCACCATGGTTAATAGCATTGATGACTGAAAGGCAGTCAGACTCGATGATGATATCAGCCCATCCATGTTCCATAGTGAGAATCATCCCTACCAGTATGTCATAGGCCTCATCAACTGCAGGTTCCCAGAAGGCATGATGTGGTTCATATTTTGCTGCAATGATCTGCCCCAGTTGATTTTGAGCCAGGAGGCCGAGAGAAATAGGCTTATCATTGGGGAGAGAAGCGTCCAAATTAATCTTAAGACTGCCTTCCTTTGGGTGGGTCTAGTGAGGGGGGAAGGAGGGGGCAACGCCTGGAAAAAAGTGTCATTTTCAGTCCTTCCAGCCCTCAATCCATGAAGTGGCTCGTTGAATCTAGAACTCAAGAGGCTGATGAACATGGTGGAAAACCGAATCATTACGCCAAACCCAAATGATCTAGGATAGGGTGCAATAGGAGCTTTCATCAGACGATGAAATAGAGGAACACCAGTGCATCAGAAGATCAGGGAGTTCAGAGGCAATGTCCAGTGAAGCGTCTGAAGACGAGACCCATTTATTCCAAATTTACTTGGCTCCTAGATAGTGAATGATAGCATGCCAAGGGGTTTCAGGAATACTCGGGAAAATAGGGAAGGATTCAGCACTTGCCATATGTTGGAAAACAAGGAGGCTCATGGTAGAGAGGGTGCCTGTGCACACCTGCCACAAAAATTGGTGATTTTTTTGGGGGACGTTAAGCTTCCAAAGCGCTTTCCGTGGTCCCTCATCATGGTTGCGAGAGTGAATGCCCAGAGCCAGTCTGTACCCAGATCTCACCATGAACTCACCAAAAGAATCATTGGTCCAAAAAAGATGGTCAGGGCCGACATCAGGGACCCATGGGATTCTCAGAAAAATTCTTTGGTCTCTTTCATTAAATCTTTCCTAGATTTCTTCCACACACCATCCTGAACCCTGGTCTGAAAAGAGGAAGTTGACAGTGGAGTCTTCAAGACCTGGTTGAACAGGGAATGTGGCCCACACACCATCCTTATCGAAAAGCCAGGGATCGGTCCAGATGTTGACAGATGAGCCATTTCCCATCCTCCAGCCCAGTCCTTTTTCTAGGAGATTTTGGGCCCCCCAATACTTCTCCAGAGGAAGCTAAGACGAGGGACAAGAAAGGAGCCACAGAATTCCGTGTGGGGAAATTATTTGGCACAGAGTACTTGTGAACATAAATATGAAGGACGATTAAGAAGGTTCCATCCTTGCTTGGCAAATAGTGAATCATTGAACAGAAGAAGATTCCGGAATCCCATCCCTCCCTCCGACTTGGGTTTGCAGAGTTTCTCCTAGGCCAACCAGTGGGGTCGGTTTCTGCCATCATTTTTCCTCTACCAGAAGTTGGCAGTATGTGAATGGATTAGGTTTAAGATGGCCACTGGGAGCTTAAACATCGACATGAAGTGGGATAACTTATTACACCCTGCTGTGGAGCACTAGACTATTTCATATTGGTGAGGTCATTAGTCATTACCTCAATTAATTTCACTATTATAGTAATATTATGCTCTTCTCTAACACCAACCTCTTTTAATTTATCTAGAGGTAAATTCCATGACTAATTATAGGTGTTTATATTATTTCTATTCCTTCTATGTTTTAATTTTATGGGGTTGTATTTCATTTATTGAAAATATTTGATGGTTAGTATTATGGTTTTGTTAACAATATGTGAGGATTGTATTTATTATAGTGGTCCTTGGAGTGTTGTTTTAGATTTATTTCTTAACCATGAATTGGTTCTAGTTGCGTCCATTTATAAATGATATATATATATATAAGTACTTCCTTTGGAGTTTCAATATAGTTTGAGTATTTTGAAAGCTCCCACTTTCGTATGATTGAATCTCTCTATTGTGTATGAGTCATTTTTTGATGATTCGATATTTTAGAAAAAATATATTAATTAGAAAAAAATTAAAAAACTAGGGAAAACCCCCATTGAGGCTATCACTCGAGTATCTTAACAAGTGAGGATGATGGCTAAGTTCAAATTATCTAGCTAAGAGAATGGTCAGGGTAGGTGAGTACTATTACAGGTAAGCATTGATATATGTGTAATGCAAGGACATGAATATTGTGGGGGTGATGACTTTCTAGTATGAGGAGAAACCTAAGGTATTTTTTTTGATGTTTAGATTTGTATCTGGGTTAATTAAACACGTGGGTGTTCCCTGAATCATCTAATGTTGAATTTATGAAATAACGAGTACTTTTCATTAATTAAAAATAAACATGGAATGAATTAATCACTGTAATTTCTTATATCTTAAACCTCTATCCACAATTTTCTCATGAATGATTCATGATTACATTTCCTTCATTAAAACTCAAAATTCTTACATTGATCTATCCCCATCACTGGAGAAAACCATTTTTTGGGAATATTTTGTTAAATTGAGATGGAGATTGAATCCAAAATTCACAGTAATGGGTTTTTCGACAATTGATTACAAATATAATTAAATACATAAAAGTGGAAAATAGTTACATCATAAGTGTCATTCATATAAATATAACCTTAAGGGTGAAAAATACATGATTTTTTATGGATGAGGTGAATGTTCATAAACATAATCATATGCCTCATTGAGTGATTTTTATAAGGATGATTTTTTATCTTCAAGGATAAAAATATAGACTATGTAACAATCATCTAATGGTTAAATATGAGTAGTTTTTTGGGTTATTCATGACTCTTTTTTGGAATCTTGTAAAAGTCGGTGCCTTTGAGTCATTTATAAATATTTATATGAGTGTAATGGACATATTTGTATTACTGATAATATATGATTAGAATGAAAAATCATAAACTACTACATATCAGATTATTGAGTAACATGGATTTCACCTGATAGTATAAATCTAATCATACTCAAATTTTGAAATCATGATATTTTCATAATATTTAAATTTAGAAACTTATGGATAACTTTGTGATATTAAGGTGAACTTAAAAAGAGGATTTCTTGGTATTTGATTCTGTATGATTCCATGTTATAAAATATGAAAACATCATATAAAGGAACCTTAAGATAAAAAGTTTTTGAACTATGTGTGGAGATATTTTTGAATTTTGAAGGTGATGTAATCCTTGTCACTTAGATATTAGTTGTGTCACAACTGATTAGATAGATAATAAAATACATGGAGGAAAATAGTGAGAATATAGGAATCATTCATCTAAATATCATCATGAATATGAACATGGATAATTCTTAAGGATGAGGTGAATTTGCCTCAGAATCATTAAAATTATGATTAAAGATGTTTTTTGATCATCAAGGATGAAAATAATCACTATGTAATATTCCTTTGAAGATTGTGTATGGGTCAGTATTTTTGTTGTGTATGAGTCCTCTAGGGAACCACATATAAGCCAGTTCATATGAGTCGTTTCAAAAATATTCATAAAAGTGGGATGAAAATCTATATACAAGTGACAATGTATGATTATAATAAAGAATAAAAACCTTCTATATGTTTATGTATCAAGTCACATTGACTATGCCTAGTAGTTTTAATCTAGTCTTACTCAAATTTTGAAAGTAATATATTTGTATAAGATGTGAAGGAAAAAGTTTGTGTAAAATTTCATGAAATGTTGTAATAAAATTGATAATTTATTAGTATTAAATTCTATATGATTTAAATTATAAAATAAGGAAACCTCAAACTAGAAATTTCAATAATTGCGATGAATTGAATTAGTCATTGTTTTTACATTTAAAGAGTTATATTAGCTGTGTGAAGGAATGAGCCCAATATTTTAGATATGGAAAGGTTGACTATGAAGTTTCCATGAGAATATGAGAATAATAGAAGACAGAAAGAATATTGGATATGCACCATATATAAATACCTATAGAGGAGTACAGTGACATCAAGATACCCAGAGACAGATGAAAATAAAGTGAATTTGGACCCAAAAATCCTTGATATAGATGTTTTTTGAAGAATTAGATTACTACTAAATTGGTAATGAAAAAATCACCTCTATATATGAGAGAAAGAAGATAATTCATGTTTCTAAATTGGAATATAAGTAAATTATATATTTTTTTTTCTAAAAAGAAGAATAAATAAGAGATTGTTTTTTCCTTAAAATCGTCTGGAAAGAAGATGATATACATCATGATATATATATCAGTCTTGTGAAGCATCATGTGGAGTTCAAAAGTACCAATCCATATTGGGTGTATTCAAAATAGTTGTGATTTTATTTTTCTGTTCCGTAATTACAATAAGATTATCCTTTCCTATAGTAGTGGTTGAGAAGATAAGATATAATGGTAGCGAGCCTTGTGTGGTATTAAACCAACCTAATAATATTGTAAGGAGAGTGACCCCAGGTAAGAGTGACCTAGACCAAATGTCACCAATGATAAGTGAGGTTAGTGGTTAATTGGTTCATCAACATGTTATTGATTTCATGATATATAGAGTATCCCATTTGGGTGAACCAAGTAAAAACCTTTGTGACATGTGTTCTTTATCTGCCCTTACATTATACAACTAACAAACTAATAATGGGGATGGAGTAATCTTAAATTATATTTGATAAAATATAGGTTAAGTAACTATCAATACATCTCAAAAAAAATGATCAAAAAAGACACCCTTACAAGTATTAGGTCCCTATATATTAGGGAAGTGATAGATTAAGTATATTTATTTGATTTTGGAAACTATTCCTTACACCAATTCAACCACCTTGGGTATCCCATGCCTACATCCCTATGGTCCTAATAAGTTGTATTAGATTATAGGTTTGTTTTTAGTATATTTTCTTTTATTTGATTGATACAATTTGTTTTTTGGGTTGATGTTTTTTTTCTATTTCATTATTTAAGATATGAAAAGATAGTAAATAAAAATATAAATAAAAATAAAAAATCAGGATGAATTTCATATTATGGGTTATTTTATAGAATGAGTGAAATATAGATGAAGGAGTACAATAGCCTCAAAAAGAAAGGTATATAAAATTCAGATTGTCAGTATCTTATTTTTTTAAATAATGATATATGAATAACTGAAAAGGATAGTATGATTTGTGATATTAGATCTAGTAATGATGAGGAAATCCCATGGATTCCAAAAGTTTAAGAAGTGTACCTATTATAATTGTTGGATAGGTAGGTAAAAAACTAAAAACAGAAGCTAAATGAATATAAAAAGTCACATGATATATAGATGAACGTTTTGAATATCATGGTTGACAATTTGAAAATAAAAAATAAAATAATTTTCTGAGAATTTATAGATTTAAGGGAAAATAATTTTTCCCTTACTCAGGATATGGAAGTTTTTCCTTCCAAATTGCATGGAATCAATGATGATTCAAAAGTTAAATGTATAAACTCAAAATAAGTTTATAATTTAAAAATTTGGAAGGATGACCATTCTACAAACCTGTGAAAATAAGATGATAAGAATCAAATACTGACAAAAAGAAAAGGTATGTCTCAAAGACTCTATTTCTTAGAAGAATTATAATATTAATGGGAAGAATGATTTTTTTTGATAAAATCTCTATAAAATTAGAGTATGAGATAAATAGTGTTAAGAAACTAAATAAATATGTGTATGATCATCATTAATAGAAAATCAAAGGGTTCTAGAAATTATAGGAGTAGTTTATCTCATCCAAAAAGGATGTGGGAAAATAAGATTCCAAGGTTAAGTCTAAACTCAAATATGTTTTACATTTATTATTGAAATATCATTAAACATGTGATAATGGAATGAAAGATCAGTATGAGACATATAAGGAGAAGCATGAAAAGATTTCCATTTCTCAAAGACCATATATCATGTGAAAATTTTGTATTGGTTATGATAAACTTTCTCCTATGCATAAGAAGAAGAGGACTATAGGAGGTCCCAAGAAAAGGGAAAATTTTGAAGGTGATGAAATATATCCAAAAACATCCCTATAAAAGGTGTGGATAACAATATGAGTTCTGAAATAAGTTGTATAGATGTGTGATTTTTCTGTGGAATGCATAGATACATTATAATAATTATCCATGAGACTTTGGAATATATTTCATTAAGTGAAGGATGAGAAAAATCTAAAAAATGTAATTAACATCGACAAAAATAGAACGTTTTATTAATTTTTTCCTTTAATTATAATCATTATAATCATGAATCGGTTGGATATTTCAAAAGTTGTTCTACTGGGATTAATAGAAGGAATCTGTCTCTAATTAATTTCAAAACCATTCCATTTAAAAATGAATTTTAAGGGTACGTTGTAGACCTATATATAAAAAGTAATGAGAAAAAATGATCTATGATTTTTTTAAATCACAAGCCGCTTAGAAAGAAAGAAATGGATTGGAAGAAAGAGAATAATTCACATGATCATAAAATTGAAAATGTTGATGTTAAGGAGATGTCCCAAGTAAAGGAATATATTTATTAATCTAACAATTCTTGTGGGTACAGTCAAAGCATTAAGGTGTTTCAGAGAAATAATGATCAACCAATAGCGAAAAGGAAAATCATTTATAGTGAAGTTGTATAAGGGAAGACATGTTATTTTTCTAGTTTTGAAGAAAATAACAAGCCCAAAAAAATAGATAAGATGTTTTATTCCATTCAATCAAATTACAATGATTAAAATAGAATCCAATATAAAGTAAAAAATGGGGCATTTGTGGTTCATATTGACTAAACGTTTTACTAGACTTGATGAAAATGTAATTTAAAACTCTCCACATATGCTTTAAATGTTTCTAACCTATTTAAATAAATGAATTATTCAGTGAGAGACACAATCCATGAGGTAAGATTGGCCACAAAGAACATGTTGTATCATTGAAATAATATCTTGTTAAAGGGTACATGTTTCATGTTTCATGTTTTATTATTGTACTTTAGGTCTAGTTAAGAATTAGTCAAAAATCTACAAGTTAATTATAGGTTTATTTCTAAAATTAGAAAAAATAGGACTAATATGGGTGTAAAAAATGTGTATTAGGATAAAAATTGTATAATTTATGATATCATAAAGAACCTACCTTATAATAAGTGGAATCAATCCACTAAATAGGATAAGATGGATTGAGAGAGATGAATCTTCATTTATATGTTGTAATGACATAACCATTGGTGACAAATCTTAATGCGTGATTTAAAAGAACATAATGAGGAAAATAATTTTCTAACTTAAAGTATATGTAATATTCTAAAACTCATGCATATCTCATATATTCTAACATGTTGGTATCATCAGAGTTATTCAGGATACTAAATTTTGATCAAGAAGAATTGATTCTCAACAATTAGAATCTCTAAATTTTAAAGATCCTTTAATAGTCTAATTTTGAAATTAAAGGGTAGTTGGAGATGATTTTATAATGGATTTTCAACCTAATCTTGGATAAATAAACCTGGATGACATTGAATCTATGTGGATTTACCAATTTGGTGACAAAAAATGGTATCATTTGATGCTACAAGTTTTATGAAACAAGCTTTAATGCTTTAATATTTAAATAATAATATTTTTTGTGTCATTTTGGTTAATATCACACGGTTTATTAATAATGATGAATGAAAAAGTCTCTATGGATTTAATTAATATAGTGATTGATATGGAAATAATTTTGTGTGTAAACTTTGAATATTGTTTCCTTAATTGACCCCCAGTTTAGTAGTCTTATAGGTTTTTCTGACACCTCAAAAGCTATATAGTAATTTCACTTTCTATATTTCTATGAGTTAATTAATTTCTAATAAATAAAGTTATTTAAAAACATAAAAGGATGTGGTTTCTTGATTTAGACAATCTTACCAAAAATATGTGATTTATTTTTTCAATATTCAATGGAGTAAAGGAACTATCATAAAAAAGGGGTTAAATTACAAAACATGAATGAATCTTTCCCCATAGAATGCTGATGTAGGGGGTAAAATCTTATAGACTATCCTTAATTTTAATTAAAAATGGGGAATAAAGAATAAAGGTAAACCTATTTTATTTTTTTAGGAAAGGGGTAAGTGGATGAAGGTCTAACCTTATTAAATTCAAGCATAAAGAGAGGATGTACTTTAAATATTTCTCTCTTATAGATGCAGTTGGATTTTAAGTATCCCCTTTTATTGCATTGGTAATTATTGAGATAATATCATTAAATATATATATATATTTTGAATTCAATATAATTATTCAATTTATTTTCTACATATTTTATAGAGTTTTATTGAAGTGTAAATATTAAATAATATCCAATGGGGGATATTATTGAACCTATAAGGGTTTGTATTAGATTTTTTTGACAATATGTGATTATTTGTGTTAAATAGTTATTTAAAATATATGAAGATTTTATTTTTTGTGGTGATTCTTGGAGGATAGTTGGTGACTCTAAGAGGATTTCTATGGATTTATCTTTAAACCATGAAGTGGTTTTGGTTGAATCCCTTTGCAAAACATATATATATATATATATAAGTGGTCCATTTGAAGTTAGTGTGTAGTTTTAGTTTTTAGAAAAGTTTCACTTACATATGAGTGAATCTATCTTCTTTATATGATTCATGTCTTGGTGAATCAATGTTTTTGGATTCTCTTTGAGTGAGAGAAATAGAAAAAAATGGTGCCATGTCAGTTTTTGAACTTAAATTCATCATCTGATAGAGTAACCAGTGTAGTTGAGTACCATTTTGGGTTAGCACTATAATGTATGAAGGGAAATAATGTAACCCATGCAGGGTGTAATGGTGACCCACCAGTATGGGGAGTTTCCTAAGATATTTGTTTGGGTATTTGGTAGTGTATTTATTCTAATAAACAAAATTATTTCCAAGAATCTTATAATGAGGGATGCATAAAATAGAGGGTATTATTCTTTTATTAAAAATATATGTAGAATAAAAAAACACCATCTCTTCTTGGACCATCAAACTTCATTCACATGTTCTTCATGCAAGACTTAAGACTATAGTTCCTTCATTCAAACTAACACTCCACAAAAATATCTCTCTACAATTCCAAAGAAAAACATTGTGGGTAAAGATATATTTAAATTATGAAAGTGATGGATATAATGATGATTAGAAATTAATTATTCTATCATGTTTTATAAGCACATAGCAATAAATGTGATAGAATAATTGAGAGATCATAAGTATCATTCACATAAATAAAATTATAAGGATGAAATTATGTGAATTTATAAGTATTAAATAATTTATATAACCATCATCGTAAGAATGATCAAGGGAGTTTATTAAGGATAAAGGTTTATATTTAAGGATAAAAATAAAGACCACATAATAACCATTTGAAGATTTGATACGATCCATTTATTAGGTTTCATATAAGTCCTATAGGGAACCACATAGAAGTCAATGTGTATGATTCATTTGAAAATATTCATACAAGTTGAATCAACATTTGATTATGTGTGAGAATATATGATTGGGATAAATAATCACGACCTATTGTATTCCTAGGTATCGAGTCATGTAAACCACACCTGATAGTCTCAACCAACTTATAGTTGAATTTTTAAATCTTGAGATTTATGTAATAATTAATGTTTGTGAATTATGAATAATTCCACGATATTAATTTTCACTTAAGTTAATAATTTATTAGTATTTAATTTTATATGATTCCATATTTTAAAATATGGAAATATCATATAAAGAAACCTTAATCTAGAAAGGCTGAGAATTTTCAAGTGTTGAATAAGTCATTCATGATTCATTTAAAGAGTGATCATGGCCATGAGAAGGAATGAGATCATTATCTTATGTATGGAAAGGTTTATTGTGATGTTTCATAGCATGTATAATGAGAATTGAATTTAAAAGAAAGAATATATATATTCCAGATATAAATCCCTCTAAAAGAAGAGAGGTAAATTTAATTACATATAAAAAAAGAAAAACAAGTTTAATTAAACAATAAAATACATTGATACACATTCATGTTAAAGGAGAAAAGTGGTTATTTCTAAATTGATAAATATATGGATTATGACCACATCCAAGAGGAAGAAAATCATTCCAGTTGCTAAACTATAATGTGGGTAAAATCTAAAACTATTGATTAAATTAATATGAAGTAGTTGATAGTGTTTTAACTAAAATACCATGGAAACAACATGCTTCTCATGGTGATATTCATGGTAGTACTACGAAGAATTACTATATTAAAGGCACAAATCTATATTTGGTTAATTTATAGCAGTAAATATTATTTTTATATTATTCTACATTATAATCAAATAATCCTTTCTTGTACCAGTGAGTGAAAATATAGGAAGTGAATGTAGTGATCATTGGGTGGTAGTTAATAAACCCAAAAACATTTTAAGGGAAGTGACCCCGGTAAAAAGTTACCTAATCTAAACCCTAGCATTGATCAGTGAGGTTAGTGAGTAATTGGTGCATTGACTCTCTATTTGTTGTATTCTCCCTAGAGTATTTCATTTGGGTAAACTACGTAAAAATCATTTGTTTCCTATGTGATTTCACTTCCCATTCATTTTACATGATACAAAACACTAAGGGGTATTAAGAAATCATTAATTATATTTGTTAAGGGGATGGTTAAGTAACTACCAAGTTATCACATAAAATAATCCAAAAATAACAACCCTAATAATTATGAGGTTGAGATCCATTAGGTAAATGTGATTTTAAGGATATGTGTTTAAATATTTAGAATATTACATACATTGATTCACCCCATAGGAATCTCACACCAAATCCCCTCTTAGACTAAAATTCCATTATGCGTCATTTCTAGATAACGGAATATATTTAATTAGTCCATATATAACATTGAGAATTATAAATCATAATAAATAATTCCAATGAATTTATTTTAAAATAATATAATGTAATCCTGAAATATTTGTATAATTTTTCATAGATTTATGTTCTCCAACTATGTTATTCTAAATCTAGTTCCTCTAGTTTTTACCAAACTTACTATGATACCAAATGTAACACCTCAAATCTAGTAACCCATAGTCGATGGTTCTTTTAATACAATGGTATATAACAAATAGACCATAATAAATAGGATTAAATTGATTAATTTTATTGGGAAAATAAATACAAAAATAGATATTATATTATATTGAAATCATAAGATTCATCAATTGGATACATGAAAATTGACTATTTCTCCTTGAAAATCAATAAGTCACATGTAGAAATCATAAAATTGTTTTAGGGAAATGGGAAACAATATAAAGTTGTGATCTTAGGCCGTCATTAAGGGGTAACATACAGAAGAATATGTTATACATAAGCATGAAATAAGTTATATGATATGAATAAATAATTTTCATAAAAAATGGAGTTGTGAGCATAATAGTTCCATGAACATCATGACAATAAATAAATGTGTGGATAAGATAAAATGATCTCATATTTATTGAATGCATAATTTTGGAAACGCTAAACATATTTTCAAGTTCTTCTTCTAAAACATCACACATAAACATGTAAGGATTACACTATGTACCCAACTAGTTTGTGCCATGATACCTAATGATACATCATAGGGATATATAAATTTGGACCCCACCAACCATATAATAAGTCTAATGCATCTATTATAGGAACTGAATGTATAAAAAATACATACTATAAAGGTCCCTAAGGATCTTCATACATAATTATGAATAAATAATCATCAGTTTCCCATATATAAATAATGAATATATAGAATATCTATATTTTTTCAATCAATAGACAAATATGTCTATTTAAGTGAATATCCCATAATTAACTTAGAAATCATAGAATATTCACAAAATAATGGAAAGTATGTATATTAATGGATTGAAAATAAGTAAATAGTTAGTGGTATGTTTATGGTGTATGGATATCAGTACAAATGGTTCATGGAGATAAATTGTTTGAACTTGTAGGAGGCCAAAGAAATGATAAATAATCAACCCCAAATCCATACATTCATATCCAATGAAACACATAATTATTTTAGATACCACAATTGAATATAAATTTAAACACTATAATAATACTTTCAAATAATTCATTATGATTTTTAAATATATTTTGAATCATTCATATCATAACCCCTAAGCGTATCAAATTAGGTGCACCATTTAGACCATTGTTGTGAACAATGTGAAGATCGAGTTAATACCCAACCAAACCGTTTTAGGCTTATTACGCCCAGGTGAATCGAAGATAGATCTGGTATCCACTTATAGTTTCTAAAAAGGCATTTCATTTCTAGGGAACCACATTTTTTTTAATTTAGATAAAAATTTGTATGTTTTTCCAATATTTATATTTATCCCTCCATTATTCACTAATGGTTGAAAATTATAATGGATTTTAAGGTAACATAATAATAGGGATTTTTGATATATTATTGATAATATTATAAGGAACTTATAATAATGAATTATAATAAAATTTCACATTGAAATTAAAATTAATTGGAGAGGATTACACAAATAAATGATTAGATGGGATTGTGGACCCTTACATCAGCATAATAATAGCCAAAAAAGGGTTTAGTGATAGGTAAAAAGTAATATCTAATTAATAATACAGAAAATAGATTATAATACCACATAATTATAAGAATGGAAGTATATAAAATAGAATTTTGAAGGATATTATTACAAAAGGATTGTAATTGAAAAGGAAACAAGGGTATTGAGAACCCTTACCCTAAAAGGTGGCTTCATGAATCTCAAGAAAAAAACCTTAGAATCTCCTTGGAGAGAATAATAAGAAAGTAAATGAGAGGAGGACCATGATAACTAATTTTATACATGAGATAAATGAGTGGGAGTGATAGCGTTTACAGTAAATGAGGGAGATTTGTTTACTAATTTAAAAATAATGGCCTTAGACTATATATTAATAAAAAGAAAACCACTGGCCTTACCATGGTTTTAGGACATGGTATTTTACATTTTGGTTCTTGTTTATTAATTTTCCATGATTAAGAATCAAAATACTTTACAAAATATTATTTTGGTTGTGGAAAACATTCTTATTCATACAGATTTTTTTTTAAAATCATGAAATATAATTTAGGATTTGGAAGATTCTTTATATGTGTGAAAAACTAATTTTATTACTTTAAAATAAATTATTTTAATTAATAAACCCATTTCTGTTCATAAAGAACTTTATTTTACTCATTATATGATTTTTAAGTCATTATGTAGTTGTAATACTTACTATATAATCATACCATATTTTTTTTACCTAAAAAATTTATTGTCATAGAAAATTATGAAAAATTAACTGTTTGATAATTACAAAGGGATAATTCAATATTTAATTTATTTTTTATAAAAATTATTCTATATATATGAGAAATTATATAATTAAATAAAATATTTTTTGTATTTCAAAATCATGCATTTGGTAGCTAAAATTTGAAAACGCGCCAAAACGTGTCATACTAATCACTTCAAAATTAAAGTTCAATATATACACTATGACATAACGAAGTTATAAACACTACCTAGTATTTCTCCCAAACAATTCCCTATGAAATACTATGTATCAGGATCACTTTATCGGTTTCACTCCTTAGCTTCAAAGTGTTGATGATCAACATTTCTTTGGATATGGTACAAATACCTCCAAAACCTCAACTATACATCTTCATAAGAGTCTACTACAAAGTCATATATTCCCATAGTGATCATCCTTTTTTCTTGAAGGTGCTTTTGAAACTCACCATGTTTTCCTTAATGGTGTGGTCACTATTAGAGACCTATTTTATAGCCACCACGCTTCCACTATACCATATATATCTCTATATACCTTGTTTTGAATCACTATCTCCCTATGTAATCCATGAATTTTTTACTTTTCACTAAACACTATTAACCTCGATGAAGGATTTTGAAACGTCTAAGTTGGGACTAATCATGTTGTACATGTAAATACCTAATGATAAATTTTTGATATTCATGTTGTGGTGAAAATATGATGTCTATTTTTCAACCACCATAGAGTTGTCCTCTTCATTATAAAATGACATCTGATCCATGATTTTTATTTGTTTCTTCACTGAATACCCCCACCATAGCATGAGAAACGTACCCCATATTGTGTTATCTATAATGTGGGAATAAAATCCTTCATCCTCTCTTAGAATTCCCAAAATATTTCTTATGAATATGTTAGATTATTTGGAAAAACATAAAAAATATAGAATATAAAATTATCTTCCATAATTCTATATAACCACTTTGGTAAAATATAAAATAAATATTCCTTCAATGTAGAAGTTCTATAATTCCCCCTCAAATAGAATAGATTTGGAGCCTTCAATATGTCCTCTTTTGGAATTCCATCCCAACTGCTTAACTTTGGATGCTAATAAAAAGAGAAGTTTGTTTCCAATAAATATAATACTTTTAACTTCACTACTGGAATCCCAACAACCATAATTCTAATATGAACTAATATTTATAAATCATAACAAGCATTTACCTTTAAATTTATAACCTATAAGAAATCATAGACATTGTAAAAGAAAACTGAATATTATATCATACCAAGAATGTAACTCCTTATATGCATGACATGGAATTTATATGAAATGGTTTAAAACATTAAATTATAGTAAAAAATAATTTATTATATAGTTATATTAAATTAATTAATTAAATAATATAATTAATAAATTATATAAATTAACAATTCATAAATTTAGACTTTATGTAAAAATTTATGAGCATTATATAATTAAATAAAGAAGAAACTTTAAAAAAATTCAATGTGAACAATTTCATAGTATAATTTTTTATTTTAAACAATATGAACTCCTTCTTATTTCAAATATATAATATTTATAGAAATATAAAATATTTTATATTTCATAGGAAAATTTCATATTTTGGGTAAAAATTCGCTTGATTTAAATATAAATTTTTTTATTTAATTTAAACCTAGATAAAATTCACCAAAAACCTTTATGGATTAGTTTAAATAAATTTTTAAATAAGGTGTTTTAATATATAAATTTCCTATTATTATTTATGAAAATTTCATAACTTAATTAAAATATTTTATATTTATCCTTATTGTATAATTTTTAAAAACATTATAAATTAACAATCCATGTAAATCTATTTTAAAACTAGGTCAAATCCATCTAAATTATTTGGTTATAGTCTAAATCCCCCTTGGGATTCAGTATGGGCCTAAAAATGACAATTTTTAGTATAAAGAATTATTTTTTCCCAAGTGACAAAAATTTCCAAGAGGACATTTCATTTATTCTTAAGTGGAAATGTTTTAGGCAAATCAATCAAAAGTCACACTTTTGTTACCATGATTTTATTTTTATTTGATACATCATTGTTTTCTTATGTAAATACCATCCTAATAAAAACTATGGCCCATTGGATCCAAAACCATAATTTCATATCATATTTTACAGTTATTTGTTTTCAAGAAAATTATAAATTCCTTTTTTGATAAACCATGTAATTACTTTAATGTTTTAATAAACCATACCTATTTATAAATAATTATGTTTCTATTATGAATATCATCATAAAACATGAACATTTTTTTTATAAAATACACCTTTGTTTTGGAAAAAAATTATTTTTGAAGAGTCTTCATCTATTCAAAACATTAATCTGAACATAATGTATGTTACTCTGATACCACCATATGTATCCAGTGGGGATAACCCTTGTACAAAGGAATTTGAAATAATCCATCAAAATATGTTTCATGTGGTATCAATCAATTAATTTATATTAGATAAAACAGAAATGAATAATATACCTCAACCTCTATTGAATTGGGTTCCTCCATCCCCTTCTTCATGGTGGTTGAAGGAGATCACTACAAAGTATCTAAAGGACACACTCCTCCTAGTGTATCATTGTATTAAGGTTCTCTTGAAATTTTTTTTAATACTCGAGTAATGGAGATTTTATATGAAACATGAACTCTTATCATACTAATGGGATGATGTATACCACTCAATACGATATACGTAGTGGGGCATACAACATAAAAAATTTTTTTTTGTACCTTATAATAAATTTTAATAACACAATAAAAAACTCAACCAATACTAATCTTCTCATGGAGTCATAATAAATAATATTTTATGCTGAATATCGATTAGAGATTACTCAATATCAAACATTTAGAGTTAAATTATAATTTCCCTTCATATAATAATTATTTCTAACATGAAATATTGATATAGTGGATACTATTGTATACCATGATACATTATATATATTATTAAACTCTGTTAATAAATAATACTATATAATAAAATAAGTCTAATCATATCTCATATGATTGGCACCCAGGGAGTCCTTATGCTTTTTTCCTTTTTAAGGTATTTTTAAATTTATTAAATCACTATATAATTACTACGACATCTCTTTATGATTATATGATAATTCCTCCCAATAATATAATTCAATGGGATAACATATAAAATGAAATATTATTCAAATAATACTAATATCAATATTTATAATTCTCATTTTCAACTCTTTGAACATTATAATATGAATTATTTACTTCATAACATCCAATATTACAATGTAAATTGTTTTTGTTGTCAAATATTATTACAAAACATTCTAATTTCATCATCAACATCAAAAACATTTAAACTCATAATTATCTTTAAGATCATTTTTCTAAAAAATATTAAATTTTTATATTTACATGAAGATCATTTTTACCAACAAATCCTAAAATATTTTAGGATATAAAGTGGATTTTGCTTTGATAAACCTAAAAACTGAAAAAAGTATGAAGTAGATCACCACTGGTAATAAGTTTTTTAAATATTTCACCAAATAGGTCTTCTATAAAATAAAGTATTCCTCATAAATTATTATTTCTTTAAATAGAAAGAGAAAAAAATATTAATATAATGAATCTATCATATGCAATCTTTTATTTATCTTGGACTCTCTCTATTCTCTATTGGTGGGACTAAACTCTAAATTAAGACAACCCCCTTTTCACTTAATGTTCTCTCTAATTAAAGAAACAACACTAGAAAATACAAAATGTAAACTCCTAGAAGATCGTGGAGAATTCTATAAAATAATATCTTCGACTATAGAGTCACCAAAAAAATAATATAAATCCAAGACCACAATCATGTGTTGATTTGTCATAGTGGAAGAGAAAATTATACACATTGAGGGACAATATTAATAATAAAAATTATGAGATATGACATATGGTTTATTATGAAGGACATGAAAATTAATAACAATGGTAAATAATATTTGTTATGGATCCAAGACAAAATAATCAGCAAACAAACACAAATGGAAAGAAAAAAAGATATGTATAAAATAATATTAGATCAGTTTAATCAAAGATTAAAATATATATTGAGATATTTAAAAGGATCATGATAATAATAAGATAAATGAAAATGGGATAAAGGTTTTACCTCGGTAAAATAAATATCCAAACAAAACATTAAGCTA
Organism: Viscum album; assembly: GCA_963277665.1. Lineage (NCBI taxonomy): Eukaryota > Viridiplantae > Streptophyta > Magnoliopsida > Santalales > Viscaceae > Viscum > Viscum album. The sequence continues at coordinate 1,519,730,363 of OY728153.1, forward strand.
AATGGTTTGATAATAGACAAGCCCAATTTAAATAAACATTCATAGATAAACAATCCAAAAAAACATACTCCAAATAAACAATACATTTATTGAAGTAAATTTTAACATTTTTTCATGTAGTTATCAAATGTAAACAATATTTGTTCTGATGAAATTTAATAGGATAACATCAAACATTAATTTTTTTTTAAAAATAAAATTTAATTTCCAAAAAGTTTAAAAACCTATTTTTATAATTTTTATAAAATATTTTAAAATATAATATAAGCCTTGTAAAAAATATAAAAAAAGATTTTATTATTAAGAAAAGAGTGAAATATAGTACGTTGAATAATTATATTGAATACATTATGATTATTATTATTACAAGACTGTTCTTATCTAAGATAATAATAGTAACAATTAAATGTTTTTTATATTAATAATAACAGTAACACAATAAAAAATTAACCTTTTCACGTATCTAAAATTTATAATAATTATAATAAAATAAAAAATAAATAGACACAAATGACTAAAAAAATAGATTTATTTTTTAAAATATTTAAATTTTTTTCTAAAAGGTTAGGTCATTGGTTATAATCTAACAAAAAGTGGAGATTTGTGTGGGAAGATTACTAGTGGAAATAATTTATAATTATTTTGAAATGATAAAGTGGGATATTAGATAATGTGAGGGAAAGTGAACCCACCATCCACACATGCGGTTGTACACGTGTGGTCATGAAATATAGTATTATGATAACACACTTTAGACATTTCATGCCAAATTGGTATGAGGTTATTTGGGGTGACATTATTTTTATAATGGATCAAGAGGGCCATTTAGGTTTTTATCTAATCCCAAAATGGGTCATCACTTGAGTTAACCCAGTTCACAAAATGGGTATGATTTGAGCTGTAGATTTATTTAGGTGTGATCTACCAGAAACATTTATTCATTAGGTCTGTGTATTCTGGGAAACTTATTAAATCATGGGTTGTTTGATAGATATGATTAAATACGGATAAGTCATGCCTTTTGAGAATATGTGTTTACCCAATATAAAAGTGTAGGGTAGATTATCCAAATAGGTTCTTACATGAAAATAAAAATTAGTATCCAAATAAGTAATTTTTTATTCACCATAATTCCAAAATCCACTCACAAATTTATATTCCATATATTATCTCCCACAAGAATAACTGAAAAAAATATATCTGAAACAAAAAAATCTTTTGAATTACTCTTATAATTCTAAATATTCTTTTAGGGTTACTCTATAAATAAAAAGCGTTGAGTAATGTGCCACTATAATATCCTAAAGAGTTTTAAACAATAGTAATTCTTGAGTTGGTAAGGGAGAATTGATAGGACATTATCTGGGTCACTAACTATTATTGTGTCCAATTAATTATATATAACCCCAATTAAAAATAGTTTATTGGTGATAAAGGTTCAATACACAATGAATAAATCCCGGGATATATTTTTGTGTGACTAATAAAACAAGGGAAATATTAGAAGATAGTGGAAATAGCTTTGATGATGAAAAAATGATGAGAGTGATGAATTTTTTGAGTTAAAGTGTCTAGACTATGTGAAAAAAACATGGGAGACATAAGATCAATAGATATCAAGGATGATCGGTTTCTAAAGTGTGGGAAATCAATTGGATGGTTTTTATAAATAATTTTTTTTACATGAATTTGAATTAAACTAACAAGAACCGATTAAAATAGGCTAACCATATTTTTTATCCGGAAAACCTATGAATGAATTATTACTATATCTTTTCAACTAAAGAACTCACTAATTCACAAAATCGTAAATTATTCATCCCAAAATTCAATTTTTTAGTTGAACTCAGCATGCTACTCTCTCGATCTATATGAAATTTTCAGTAAAATAATTATATACAAAAATAATTTGAAAATAATTTCTATCAAGATCATTTTTCAATGATACTTAATGTTTTTAAAAAATTACTATTTAAAAATAATTGACAGTAGCATCCAATGAGATTGATTCATGAATGAGGTAAAATTGGTTAACCAAAACAACCTATTCCCCCAATATTGTTGATCCAAGATCGTACATGCATTAAAAATATTACAAGTCTTTAATAAAATATAATTCATGTAGAAAGGGATAATAAACTGATGAAAGGAGTGATAAATATTCTCTATCAAAAAGCACCTTCTTGATTCCCATAAGTGATCTCCAGTTTCCCATGATATGAAGCCTATTTGTCTCAGTTCCCTATAATTCCTCTAATATCTGTCCTCCTATTTGGAATCTTCTTCTTCTATTTAAAATCAATATACACATAAATCCCCACCTCAATCTAATAGTCAATGATTAGATAGTATCTCTCTAGCTTCGACATGGAATTCTTTTCACTACACATCATCCTCATCTACGACAAAACAAAAACTCCCAAAATTTAATATACTCCCTAGTGCATAAGTTGTTTAAGCTACATGTGACTTGTATAGATGATTCCCTATATTCAATGAACTTCCCAAATAAAATCCATAAAATTTCAAAAACTTCACCTGGTCTATAATCATATAAATATTATTTTGGTTTCTCTACCTTCACATAGCTTCAAACTTATAAGAAGTTCCCTTACATAGTCTTAAGGCAGTTGTTGTTACCCTAACACAAGATTACACTTATCTATGTATACCATTACATGAATTTGAGTCCAAAGGATGTTACCCATATGTAGGATTATTCACCCTTAAATGGTATTATATACCCTTATATAGTTTAAGTTATGACCTTTAGGCATATTATATTCTTTTTATTTGTGTAGCTTTGAATAAAAGATAAATTTATCTTCTCCCACATGAGGTTAGTAAAATGGTCATGATCTGTTAGTCTATCAGCTTTAATAAATATTCATTATGATCTTAATAGTATTATTCCTCGGTATTATTTTAAATATTTTTATTCAGTCATATTTAGTGTTGATTTCCTCTAAGCTCGGCCTTTGGTTTTACATTCTCTAATATGCCACATTTTTTTCCATTGGTTTCACGCTCGGAATCCCTAATTCTATGCATACCCAGTTTTAATAGAATAATAATCTCCTTGTATAATTATTCATATTCCCCAATGATTTCCATCATTCATAGTTTATCCTCAGTATTAGTCAGGGTCAATTATCTAGGAAGATCTTCGACGATATGTCTTTCTTCTATAGCACGTGCATGTTTTGATTTGGTTTTATTCAACTGTCAAACCCGGTAGTGATTTAATCTTTCATCTGAAGGGATTCAATGATGTTTCATTGAAATGGATCCAAGGATTAAGTAGAGGAAGACGGAAAATGGTTGGGTAGCTATAGATGGTTAGTTTAGGTAGGTGTCTGGTGGTAGTATAGGTGGTGCGATCATAATTGAATTTTTTAGGGCAGTGGTTGAAAAAGGATGTAGCGGTATCATGAATGGAGTATTATAAGGTGGTAGTAACATAATTTTTCATGAAATTAGAATTCGTAGTGGATAGTGTAAAAAAAATGTAGTGGTTTTTGAGAAAGATGGTGGTATAAATATTTTCCTTCTCATGGTAGCAAATAACTATAGTAGAATTGTCTATCTAGAAATATCATGTTAAGTAGTAGCATGAAACTTTATGGTAGCACAACTGAAAAGTAAAATATTTTAAAAATAAGTTTCATTTAAAGAAGATATTATTTCAATAAAAATTGATCAATGAGTTTATCCAATGATAAATCGAATTCTAGACATATAATAAAATTAAAAGGAATAATTCCACAAAAAATACTTTAAAATAATAACCTAGAATAAAATGAAAGAATTTATTTTTTTCAAATCCTCAAAAAAATCCCCGAAAAAAATTGAAAATGATATTTTCAATATAAATCATAAAAAAATATTAATTTTTCTTTGAAATTAATGTGATGAAATTATGTTAATTTAATCTCTTAAAACAAACATTTTAATAATATTTTCCATGAATGTTGATTTTAATGAAAAATCATCAAATATCAAAATATTCCCAATTAAAGCTTATATTCACATGAAAAATTAAATTATTTCATTAAAAAAATGAGTAAAAGGGTTTAAAAAATTTCCACATCAAACTTACGAACACTTAAATATTTGTTTGTCTTAAAACAATTCCATGTTTTTTCTCATTGTTAAAATAGACAACAATTTTTTTTCATTAATCATGTCAAAATAGAGCATGTTGAGAAATTTATTTGTAGTGGAAAAAAATTATAAGGTGGGTTATTCTTTTCAAATATTTTTTAGAGTATGTCCCTCCTAAATTCAAATACACACTATAAATATAGTGAAAAAAGATTCATTCACTGTTTATAATTTCATGCCTACTATATGAAGTCACCAACTTCCATACTTAAATTCTAATTCATGTACAAATTCAAAGATTTTTTATAGTTTATATTTAAGTAGAAATAAAATATTAACAAGGGTAACCTTCAATAATCACTCACCCTTAGGTTCAAAAAATCAAAGATCTATTTGTCACATCATTTATACAACTCAAATAATTTGTTTATAAGTCAATTGTCCCCATAATCATTTTGGTTTAATATTTCTCTCACCTTAATGAACTCATTTCTGAAGAAAATTTACTTTATTTTAAAATAAATGTTAGCCAATGGTTTGTGAATGGCACTGTGAAAGGCATTTATTAAGTTTTTTTATTTATTTATTTTAAAAATATACCCAATGCCCATATCTCAAAGATTCACAGTGGGATCCCAATTGCATATCTTTCCCCAATTTTAAAGGAGTTATATTTTTTTATTTTGAGTAGGATCCCTCGAGTGTTTCTTTAAAAAATGGTGAGTACCCAAGCTTTGAGCCCAAATATTCATTTTCCTCAAGTTATAATCCTTATTCCAAAAAAATCTATCAAATATCATTCTGTTTTCCAGTTCCTAAATAGATTCTCTATAAAAATAGTATAAAACCACACACTACAATCATTCAAATCTATAATTTTCTGAATTAGTGAAAACCTCAGCAATATATTGAAATTAACCACTAGTAATGAAATAATTAAAGTGAAAATTGAATCCAAATGACCCTCATTTTTGAAATTTTTTTAAATTTTATGATTATTTGTTGTAAATTTTTACGGGGTTTTGATGTATCCAGAATTTAATCACATATTAAAATAGAGAAAGACCCTTATACCCCACACTAATAACTCAACATTATCTTCAATGTTGAATCATAATATGGTATATAATTTTATTCAAAATAAATTGACAATTAAATTGTACAAGTAATTTTAAAAGGGTAATAATAAAGTTCAACAAACACTTTTTTGACATTTCCACATCAATTTTTGAGAAAATTTATTTTAAATGTTCAATAATTTTGTTATTTATAAATAGAAAAAAGAATTTTGAATTTAGCTCACAAATAAACATGACAAAAGATTATATACAACAATGGATGAATGAAATGGATTTTAATAGGGGAAAGTAAGTTCCAAAATATAGCTCAATGTAATATTCAACTCACTATAACTCAATAATCAAGTATCAAGTCAAGAAAATAGAGTAAATGTTTTCAAAATACCAGGGTACATCCCTACATAATTAATTGATATCTATCAGTAATGAATTTTGTGTAGAAAATAAATCCAAAAGAAAATAAATAATTCACTGAATGTGGGATCTTTTATCATTTAATTTCATTCAAAATTTCCTTCTCTATAGTTATGAGTGAATCCATCTAGTTGTTCCTTTTTATTTTCTAAAAGGATAAAAATATAGACATAAGAATATAGAATGATAAACACCTGAAAAATTACATCCAATGTTTGAGTTTAGATGGTTTCATCCAGTTAATAGAGTTTTCTTCTCCATTTTTTTTCCTTTTTCTAATTTTTGGTAGTGGTAGCACTCTGGGGACAATATACTGGGTGTAGAATTACAAAAGTAGCTATTAATGGTTGTATTCTAGAGGTGGAATTTTGGTAGTAGTGTTATGAAGGTAGAATGTCTACTGCCATTAGAAGGTCATAAAGTACCAAGTACAACACTAAGTTTATCACATGGATAAAAAATTGAAGGATTGCTGATTGGGGAATTAACAATACGATAAATCTTTATTTAAGAATAGTAAAAAAAAGAAAACAATATAAGAACCATGGGTTAGTTCCCATGAAGCACTGAGATTATAGTCCCTAGTTAGACTCAGTGGGTATTAAGCTTTTAAGAAAAGATATGGCAGCCAAGCACATTGGTTTCCACTCAAAATAGGGTTTTACCCTATGACCATTAACTAAGAATGGTCTATTCACGCCTATAGATAACTCTAATTCCCCATTCACAAGTACTATAAGAAAATTAAAGTGGTCAGAATAGTTAATTTTTAGTTTACTAGTAAAAAAACAATCCTAAAGTTAAACATAATTACTTTTTAACCCACTTTAAAGTTACTATTTGGAATTATATAATCTTGTAAATATTTTATTCTTACCATGAAAATCCTAGTATTCTCATAATATTTTCTCCCAATTTCATCCAACTCACTTGACTCAAGAAAACATACTTCTCTATGGGACATAAAATCAATATTCAAAGCCTTTATTTCCCAAAAGGACTTGTGATGTAATATAATTGGAAAATGAAAATACTTTCTAAAAATATTTTTATAATGAGACAAACCTATTGATGTTTTATATGATTTATTATAATCCCATAACGCTGCATCCATCTTTAGAGACCAGTCTTTTATAGAGTTACTTGTAGTTTTACAGAAAATCTATTTCAGTTCCCTATAAGATATTTAAAATTATTCAATTTATTGTGGATGCTATGTTATATCAGTTTTTGAAACACATCCACACATTTACATCAAATATTTTAATTTTAGGGTTTTAAAGTGAGTACCATTGTCAGTGACGATCTCTTTGGGAAAAAAATTCTTGATAAAATGTTCTTCTTGATGAATTTAATCTCACTAAAAGCCTTAATATTTGGAAATTACATTTCCTCAACCCAATATGATACAAAATAAATAAAAACTAGTATGTATTATTTCTTATGTTATGATGGAAAAAATCACATAATGTTCATCCCTCAAATATAAAAAATATCTACATATAAAATACATGTTTGGGGGAGCTCTTTCTTCCAACCCAAATTACCAAGTCTTTTAAATATGTCACACCTATAATAATACTTCAATAATCCTTAAAGAATGTAATCAAATAGAAACTATATTGAAAAAACCATTTGGGTAGTTCTCTAACTACAATGATTCCCTCCCCGAGAAGATGAATGACAACTCTCTAGAATTGGCATCATCTCTTCCTCAAGAGCACATATAATCAAAATACCATCAAGAAACATCTCTTGAAATAATAAAGGATGAAATTAAAAATAATATTTAATCTTATAAATAATTTTCTACCACTAGTTCAGAGAAAATTCATTCGGTGCCATTCCTATAGCTAATACGTTAACAAAATTAGTTAACCGAAGTGCTTTTCCAGTGAGAAAAGAAAAATGTTTTTAATCAAGAAATGATTAATTAATCTTATTAGGGTATTTATTTTGAGTATAGCTAAACATAGATAGGTTAAAAACAACAACATTCTCAGCCCCTTTCATATCGTTGATTTCTAAGTCAAATTCTTGTAAAAACATAATTTTTGGAAAGTGGGTTCCCTACACCCAACATTATCAGTACTTTTGATTAAGATATAATGCACACAATTAGATATGTATGATATACACATACCATTATAGTGTATAAATTTCTACATCCACTATTTAAATAGAAATTTCCATAGATTATTTATCATATCAAAAGGTTACAGCAGATCCCAGGCTATAATGAGAACCTCCGGATACTATGACATTAATATTAAACTAATGCCATATGGTCTAGATACATCATACTGAATAGACACAGTTGATGTTTGAATATCAGGTGTTGGGGGGTCATAAGCATTGTGACTTCCTCTCATGATGTTTGCACTTTGTGATCACTAGTTTTTGAGATTATGAGGGTCGAACCAATAATAGAAACACCGCATGTTTTGGGGGTCATTGGTTGTTGAAATATAAATACATATGTATTGGTCTCCTAAATTGATATCATTATCCATGTGTTCTACTTGATCACATACTTTGATACAAGGAAAAAAGCCATGATAATAAAATCAAGGTGAGGTAGCTTGTGTTGGGTCCATCATTGGTAGTATGGCATTGGTTAGATGATCAAAATATGATTTTTCTCTTTTGAGTTGAGGATGTAATATCTCGGGCGTGGTTGATCAGGATGGTAGTAACTTCATAAGTCCAAGTCCAAGGAAATTGATGGTAAATCCCTCCAGTCAGATCAATAAATAATGATGGAAGAAATGATGATTAAATATGTGTGTATACTACTTTATGAGATTCTTAAAGAGACAGAGATTATATTACATATTTTATGTTCATATGTGGGTTTTAATTTCTATGACTACACCTTATCTCTTTAGCGGCCTTGATGGATTGAAAAACTCTACTCTTGGTCTATAAATACTATTCCATGCTATCAAGTTAAGGTCCAAGAGGGTCACACAAAATGTAACGACCATAAATTTTGAATAAATTTTGTTTCCTAACATTGTGTCTGATTTTATTTTATACTCAACAAAACTATTTCAATTAATAAAATGAGTAAAATTAAAATAAGACCATTGGGTGTCGACTGTTATATGACTGTTGGTCAATATGATCGTTGGAAACTAAATGTTGCGATTATTGTCTCTAAATACAAGTGACCTTGATTAATTAATATAGAAAGAAGATTTGATGGCCCCATCCGGTAGTCTCAGGCTGATTGAATCCCATCTGACGGAACTCGTGAAGGAGGTAGCACCTTTGGGCTTTGCTCTAGACCAGATCCAAGCCAAACTTCATCGTGTGATGTTGGAATGGAATCGCCTTTGCGAGAAGTTCAAGCGGATATAAATCAATACTTGGGAAATGGTGGACGAGCCGCCCCAAGATTCTATCACCCTACCATACCTTACTCTTAGGTCCTATGATGGTGTTATAAGGGGTTATGTAATGAGACCGTAATTGCCTTCTGTAATCCTTTGATTTAAATAAAAAATTGGTATTTCTTCTTATGGTGAAGTTTGTGAATTTTCAAATGTCTAGATAAATATAGAATTCATATTATTTATAAATTTTAGAAAAAGGATATTTTAAAAATATTTATGTAAACCTTAAATAATTAATAATATGTAATGATTTTCAAAAAATGGTCTTTTACAGTTATGTTCAGTAAGAAATTTAGAGTCTAATAAGATCAACATAATTTTTGATGAATAAAAAATTATGAATATTGATTTACGCTTATGATTAGTAATGTTATCAAAAGGATTAAGTAACCTCACTTAAGAAAGTATTAACATAAACTAGGCACCCTGATTAAGTAATGTGATTCAATAAAATAGGTAAATAACAATTTCAGAAATTATTAGTCAAGTATTAGTTTTTTCGGGCGAATAGTGTTGTTTATTTATAAACTATTTTAAAAATATATATAATTTTTTTTAATAAAATGGAGTTTATTTTTGAATTTATAGCATCGATATTATGTTAAGGTGAATTTTTTGGATTTTTCTGAAAAAGTTGAATTTTCAGTGAATGGTGAATTTTCAGTTTAGAGTTTCAGGTGTTTAATGACATCATTAAGGATGTAATAATTATGTAATAATTATGGTAGACTTATGAATAGTAAAATAAGGTATGAGGTTTCCCAAGTGTCCAATACCATGGGCAAGCCCATGGTTTTGACAATACCACCAATGAGGTGTCCCTTGGCCATTAAAGCCTTGTCCCCTCACTTCCCCTATACATACCAAGACATTCTATCATCCTTTCCATTCAAAAATCCTCCCTAACAAATTTATGGTCTCTTTACCTCCCAAGGAGTCCTCCCAAGGTTCCCTAATGCCTTCCAAGGTCCCAAACTTCAAGATTTTGAAGTTACTCATCAAGGTAAGGGATCCTACCTCTCTCTTCCTTTTCATGTATTCTCCTTTATGTCATTTATTTTAAGCTCTATGTTCTTATGTTGGGGATGTTATTTTCTATTTATCCTACTGTCCTTTTCATTTTCATATTATTAGAGACCCCCTATTTCTCTCATCAATTAATTTTAGGAATGTTTAGGTGGCACTGTTAGGCTGCCGAATTTTTGTATGGGATTCTTTCACCCTTCTCATTTTCGAGTTCTATTTTCATGTCAAGTATTTCAAGTTCCTTTTTATTATGTTGGGGTATTATCTCTATATAAATCATACTATTATTTTATGTTAATATTATGAGAAACCCTATTTTATCTCCTCAATTAATTTTTTGAAGTTTTAAGTGACGTCGTTAGGCTACCGAATTTTATAAGAGAGATATTATTTTGGTCTTCCGTCCATGTTTTTCATTTCATATGGTATGTATTTTAAAATTCATTACCATGTTTTTATATCCTTTATATTCTGTCCCTATACTGTTTTATGTATCATTTATGAGTGGTTTACCCATTTCCCCTATCTTTTCAATATTTTCTAAAACCCTGTAACATAGTTGTTATGCTGCAGAATTTTCGTCTCAAAATGTCTCTCTCTTTTTCACAAATTCTTTTATTTTATTAAGTGAATACCAAAATCTCTTTATTCTATAGGGTTATTCAAATATATATCAAAATTTTATATTTTAATTCTGGGATTTACATACATGAAACCCTATTTCCATTTCTGTGGGTTTAAAGTGACATAAAGATCATGTCTTTAAAGCAGTTTTCAAAACGTTATGATTATGAAATAAAACCCATTTCTTTTATGCTATATGGGTTATTTATGAAATTTTTGATGAGTATATATTTGTCTCACATGATAATAAAGGCAAATTAAGGGTTCAACCTGATAGCGCTCTAATGCATTGGGTAAATAATTAATCTCTAGAGATGGTCATTTTAACGATACCTTGGTGAATAACCATGGTAATTTTTTAATCACACCTTGGGGATGGACCTTGGTGATACAAAAATGATTGTATAAGAAAAATTTTGTATCCACATCTTCATGTTATGAAACAAGTTATTTTCATTATGATATGCCTCATGATCTCTTTCTCAAGCCTTAAAGTTATTTATCATGAATTTATTGACGTATCTCAAGTTCATATGTAATATGTTTCCCGTGTTTCCCTTACTGGGCCGTCTGCTCATCCTTTCCTTTGATGTATGTTTCTAGGTTATGAGATGCAGTAATGAACTTATAATGAACAAATGAACAAGCATTTCAAGTGTTTAAGAAGATTATTTTTATGTAGTCATGTATTAAGTTCCTGGTTTCCAAGACACTAAACCTTAAAGATCCTCGGATTTGTATAATGTAATGAAAGTTTATGTGATAAAAGGGCGGGATGCTATAGTTGGTATCAAAGGATTTTTTAGTTATTTGTGGAAATTAGGATTTAAAAACTTTACAAGGTTTATTAATGAAAATATTAAATATATGAAAACATCCTGGTATTTTGGTGAAGTATTGAGTCAGTGGTTTCCAAAAAAATAAATCCATGTATGGATAGGAACAAGTAGAGGTGGCTCTGGAACAGATGTACCTATGAGTGAAAGCTCTGACAAGGTGTTTCTAGCTTGACCCAGGGTAACCAGGTGCACGACAGTGGGCCTTGCTGCACTCTTGGTTTGACACTCCCGGGGGATATGCTTTGGTAAATTCATAAGCTTAGTATAGACCATTATTAAAGGAACACAAATAAAATAAAATAAAGATTCACATAATAATATATGATCATGGATAAACTAGATTGGAACCTAGGGGATCAAAAGATAGGATATAATTTTCTTATACAATTTTATCCTTCTATGCTTAAAGTTTTCTTTTCATGATTATTGGCTAATTATTTAAGCCCCCTAATTATACTTTCTTTTCTCAGTTAATGGTGGGAAATAGAAGAACATGTCCCAACAACCAATGTGATAAGAAATGTGACGATTTCCCTATTAATATGACAGAGACGACTTGAGATCAAGTTGAACATATTGTTATTATGCTAAACCAGCTATCAAAAATCACAATTAATAATTTCTACCTAGTTGAATGCCCAAATTCATTCAGGAAGAGGAAGATTAAGTCTCAAGGATTTTCATCTGATAAAGGTGATAAGGGAAAGAAGCCCCAAGTTTCTTTGTGCAAAAAGTGTGCAAAGAGGAACCAAGGAAAATGTCACAAAAGAACCGGGAGATGTTTTAAGTGTGGGATGATATGGCATAAAGTAGCCAATTGCATTAAAAAATGGATAGTGTGATGAATGGAGATAAGGTTCAATTTAATGTACCAAATACTTTTCAATGTCGTAAATGTGGAGAAGTTGGACATTATCCAAGGGAATGATCTCTTGGAAGGTATGAGAAGCATGATGAGCATAAAAAATCTTCAAGGATAAGGGAACAATGCAAGTCATGTGCTGAGATGGATCATGATGACTCAACTACATGTAACTTCTTTCGAAATAATTGTCTATGTCATGTTGTATTTTAGTTCGTTCTCTATGAGCATATCTTTAATGTTTTCTATGAACATCGAGTCACTACCTAAGATGGTTATATATCATTAAGGAAAACATTTATTATTATGTATCACATGTTGATGTTGTGAAGCTCTTCCTCTTGAAAAAATAATTGATTAGGGGATTGAAAGATGAATATTATTTTGGAAGATTTTCACTAATTTGGGAACCCTATATGATCAAGTTAAATAGATTACTATGGTATTTCCTTTGAGAAGTAAAGGTTGACTGATATTTTGATGAATCGATGAATTTAAGGTGAAATTATGGTAATTTAGGTTACTTATGGAAATGATTAACCTATCTTGGGGAAAATGTGATTTGGTTAGTAACTTTTATTATAAGACATTAATAGTGTTTGATGTTGTTTGGAGATGAACGATAAAGTTTATCTTGGAAGACTATGTTATTAAATCATTCTGTGTTTTGGGTTCCAATCTTAGTTTGGATTATTCTGAAAAATGTTAAGGATGATTGTGTATTGAATGGTCTTTCTAGAACTTTTGGTAGTTTTGTCAAATTTTGGAGATTAATAGTCATATTTTATTTTCTAAATGATTACCCTTTTGGGATTATATGATCTCGTACTAACCATTTTAGTTTTAGTTTATGACTAAAGACAAGGGAAAAATATAGTTATTCTTTTATGGATTATGTGATTCTATAGAAGATGAATCTTGTGCTTTTTATGAGACCATGTCCTTTTGAATGCTAATTGTTTGAAGAAAAGATTAGTCTTGGTGGAAACTGATTAAGGGATGAAACTCTACATGAAAGTAAGTATATTTCCTTATGTTTTTATTCTATGTAGAAAATTATTACCTCAAAATTAATAAAAGGAACTTGAAACAAAATCATTTTTGGTTTACATTTTAAACTGGGTAATCAAAGACCGTTTAACACATCTTATGCTTGTGATCTTCTTGTGGTTAATTTTATCTTAATCATGTTTTCTATCACTCTCCATCAGAACTTGACCCTTTTTTTTCTCTTCCATATCCATGTTTTCCTACATGGAATCCTAGTATGGGTTAACTTGGGTGACCTTTATACTTCCCTTTCTTTCTTTTAATGTAATATTTTTACTGACTCTTTTTCTGATTTGGGACTTTCAACGAAATTTACATGCCCAATTTTAAAATTGCGAGGACACAATTTCTTCAAGGGGGAAGATTGTAACGACCCAAAAATTTTAATAAATTTTGTTTTCTAACATTATTTGTTATTTTATTTTATACTCAACAAAACTATTTCATTTATTAAAATGAGTATAATTAAAATAATACCATTGGGTTTCGACAGTTATATGACCATTGGTCAATATGACCGTTGGAAACTAAATGTTGCGATTATTGTCTTTAAATAAAAGTGATCTTGATTAATTAATATAGAAAGAAGATTTGATGGTCCCATGTAGTATTCTCAGGCTGATCGAAGCCCATCTGATAGAACTTGGGAAGGAGGTTGCACCTTTGGCCTTTGCTCTGGACCAGACCCAACCTGAACTTCATCGTGTGATGCTGGAATGGAATCACCTTCGCGAGAAGTTCAAGATGATGGAAATCACTACTCAAGCAATGTTGGTCGAGCCGCCCCAAGATTCTATCACCCTATCACACCTTACTCTTAGGTACTATGTTGCTGTTATAAGAGGTTATGTAACGAGACCGTAAGTGCCTTGTGTAATCCTTTGATTTAAATAAAAAATTGTGATTTCTTTTTATGGTGAAGTTTGTGAATTTTCAAATGTCCAGATAAATATAGTATGAATATTATTGATGAATTTTAGAAGAATGATATTTTAAAATATTTATGTAAATCTTAAATAACTAATAATATTTAATGATTTTCAAAAAATGGTCTTCTATAGTTATGTTCAGTAAGAAATTTAGGGTCTAATAAGATCAACTTAATTTTTGATGAATAATAAATTATGAATAGTGATTTTATGCTTATGATTAGTAATGTGATCAAATGGATTAAGTAACCTCACTTAAGAAAGTATTACCATAAACCAGGCACCTTGATTAAGTAATGTGCTTCAATAAAAAAGGTAAATAACTGTTCCAAAAATTATTAGTCAAGTATTAGTTTTTTCAGGTGAATAGTGTTTTTTATTTTAAAATTAACTTAAAAATATTTAAAAATTATTTTTATAAAATGTATTTCATTTTTGAATTCATAGCATCGATATTATGTTAAGGTTAATTTTTGGGATTTTTCTGAAAAAGTTGAATTTTCGGTGAATAGTGAATTTTCACTCTAGAGTTTCGGGTGTTTAATGACATCATTAAGGATGTAATAATTTTGTAATAATTACGTTTGACTTATAAATAGTAATATAAGGTATGAGGTGTCTCAATTGTCCAATACCATGGGAAAATACCATGGTCAAGACCATGGTTTTGACAATACCACCAATGAGGTGTCCCTTGGCAAATAATGCCTTGTCCCCTCAATTCCCCTATAAATACCAAGACATTATCTCATAATATCCATTAAAAAATCCTCCTCAACGAATTTATGATCTCCTTACATATAAAGAAGTCCCCCATGGTTCCCTCAAGCCTCCCAAGGTCCCAAACTTCATGATTTCAAAGTTACTCTTCATGGTAAGGGATCTTACCTCTCTTTTTCTTTTCATGTATTCTCCTTTATGTAATTTATTTTAAGCTCCATGTTATTATGTTGGGGATTTTATTTTATATTAATTTTACTTTAATTTTCATTTTCATATGATGAGATACCACCTCTTTCTCTCATCAATTCATTTTAATATTGTTTAAGTGGTACTGTTAGGCTGCCGAAATTTTGTAAGGGATTCTTTCACCCTTCTCATTTTCAAGTTCTATTTTCATGTAAAGTCTTTCATGTTATTTTTTATTGTGTTGGGGTATTATGTCTATATGAATAATACTATTATTTTATATTCATATGACAATAGACCCTATTTTATCTCATCAATGCATTTATTGATGTTTTAAGTGATGTCGTTAGGCTACGGAATTTTTATAAGAGAAATTTTATTTTTGTCTTCCTTCCATGTTTTTCATTTCATGTGGTATGTATTTCAAATTTCATCACCATGTTCTTATATAATTTTTATTCTGTCCATATACTATTTTATATATCATTTATGATGGGGTGACCCATGTCCCTTCTCTATTCAATATTTTCTAAAACCCTGTAACATAGTCGTTATGCTGCAGAATTTTCATCTCAAAATGTCTCTCTCTTTTTCTCAAATTATTTTATTTTATTAAGTGAATACTCAAAGATATTTCTTTTATATGGTTATTCACATATATATCAAAGCTTTCTATTTTAATTCTTGAATTTACATACACGAAACCTTCTTTCCTTTTCTGTGGGTTTAAAGTGACATAAAGATCATGTCTTTAAAGCAGTTTTTAAAATGTTATGATTATGAAATGAAAACCATATATTTTATGCTATATACGTTATCTTTTAAATGTTTGATGATTATATATGTGGCTCATGTGATAATAAAGACACATTAAGGGTGTTCCTTGATAGCGCTCCAACGCATTGGGTAAAGACTTAATCTCTAGAGATGAACATTTTAACGATACCTTGGTGAATAACCTTGGTAATTTTTTAATGACGCCTTGGGGATGGACCTTGGTGATATGGAAATGATTGTCTAAGTTAAATGTTGTAGACACATATTCAAGTTATTAAACACGTTATTTTCATTATGATATTCCTCATGATATCTTTCTCAAGACTTAATGTTATTTATCAGGACTTTATTGATGTATCTCAAGCTCACTTGTAAAATGTTTCCCTTGTTTCCCTTACTAGGCCTTCTGCTCATCCATTCCATTGATTTATGTTCCCAGGTTATGAGATGTAGTAATGAACTTAGGATGAGAAAATTAATAATCCTTTCAAGTGTTTAAGAATAATTTTTTTATGTTTTCATGTATTAAGTTCATGGTTTCCAAGACACTAAACCTTAAAGATCCTTGGTTTTGTATAATTTAATGAAAGTTTATGTGATAAAAAGGCGGGATGCTATACAAAATAATGTATTCAAGGATCTTCCTTATTCTATTGAATAGGTAAATAGGACATGGTGGGACCCACCATAGGGTCTGAGTGTTTTCAATGTAAATAATAACCAAATAATAAATAAATTCATTATTAATTGAGTATAGAATAATTGGGAATAATTTATTTATTAAAATTATTCATGAGGTATTTTGTTAATGCAGGAAAAATATAATTCCAATGAATATTATTTTAATATTACCGGTTCATTTAATATGACCAGGGGTTACGAGTTGAGTTAGATGACTTGGTTTTATCATGTAATATATTTAATATACATTATAGGATAGTGATGAAATATAAATAATATTTACTATGCAGTTTAGTTCATCATAATTAATTATTTATTTCCTATTTAGTGGGTGTTGATTTATTTGGGGTCAGGAAACCCTATCCGGGTATTTTCTACACCCACTATATAAGGACGGAGAGAGGATCATTAAAATGATTATTAATTCATCTGGAATGATAACTTCCCTATAATATCACTTTTTAGAGAGAGTCTCTCCGAGTGAACAATCCAAGGTGCCTTCTACATATCAAAGGCATGGGATTTTGGAAATCATCACGATGTTGAAGGATTCATAGGTGCTTTGAGATATCACCTGAAATTCAATAAATGATGAGTGCATGTATTATTGAATTATTTGTGTATTATCTATATGGTTTCACCTTTGGATCCTTCAAGAAATAGTCACTGATGAAAAACTACAATTGTGTGTACTTTGATTGAAAATGTGGTACATGTTCTATTTATTTTTTTGTGCTCTATTTAATTCATGTGATATCCTCAAAACTGTACTAGGGATCGTATCACCAGAGATAACAAGTTTCATCATCCCAATGATGAGAAAGTTTAAATACCTAGCCAATTTACCACTACTACATGCCTCAATATCAATAATTGGTAACAGAGGGATCATCTGAATTTTCTGATCCAAGAAAAATAAATTAGCTTTAAATTTAAGTAGAGAGTTTTTATTTGATCCCAACGAGTTCGATCATGTTTCAATATAAGTTTAGATGATCATGTTATGGTCATCTAAAATAGTATGGGTTTAAATCAATGAGTTTCTAAGTATTAAATTTAAAATCATTACCATATATGTTAATTTATACCCAGTTTGTATCGTTGACAATGATTCCCAGTGATGTGCATAATCTGGACGAAAATCAGGTGGTTGAAATAGTTTTTTCTAACCATAATTATTTCTAAAATTTTGCGGAAAATTATAATTTTATAATCATTATATTAATATAATTTTATAACAATGATAATTATTATTCTAATAAAATCATACATTTTAGGCTGTTAATTTTTATTAAAATAAATAAGGCAACATCTTATGTCCCATCCATCAAAATCCCAACATTAGGATTGAAAAAAAAATAATGGGAAGTAAAAACATTAAAAAATTAGAGGAATGTGGGTGCGAGGTATGAAAGATCCTAAAAGAGGTGGCTGGATTATTTTATTTCGAATAGAAAAATAAAAAATATATATTTTGTATTAAAATAAAAAACATGGTGGCCCCCCTGATCCTCTTCTCCCTACGATGATCCCCACATAGACGTGATTACTCCTCCCAACTGTATATCTCCTTCAATTCACCTACATCATCGAGAGACCAAGTGGCCATGCCGCCTCACCCTCAATGATTGTGATCTCGGTCACCGTCTCCTTGGATCTAGGCTAATCAAGGGCCACTGTTATTGACACAGCCAACCATGTGGCTCAAATGTGTTTCCCCTCGAATTCATTTTACCAATGGGAGATCACATCATAAAGACCCCTATGACTCTCGGTGAGTTCCCCTTCTCTGTATGTGCATGCATGCCATCTTCAGCCTCCAGCTCAATTGTGCAAACACCCACCACTTACTCGACCACCATCCCAAGTGAGGTCGCACCACCTCGAACTCCATTATGGGTCTCCACCACTGTGAGGATGCTGAGTCTCCACCCACAACCATATCCAAGAGGGTCCCCCCACATGGTCAGACGAGTGCACAACATCCACCACTGATGCAAGAACATCACTACGGGCTCCTCCCCTCTTACAGATTTGGCTGCTATCAGTCGTCTCCCTTCACTGGACCATCATGACCCTTCCTGCCATCCTCTGTCTAGCCACAAATGAATTCCTTGCACCCAACTACATAAGGTACCACACTACACATACTGGATCCATCTCAAAATTTGTAAAGGAAGTTCCACCCAACCCAGAATAGGTCTGTGAGGACCAGCCTAATAGAGAAAAGCATTACACAGGGTCTGCATGGCCTTGAATGGGCATGCACTAATTCAGCCCAACCCTAAAAGAGATATGAAACCATAGGAAGGTCCACCGACATGACCCGTTAGGCACATGAAGGCCGTTTCATTCCCTGGATAACCAAAATTAATTCATTTAATTAATTTTATTTTAGTAGTAAAAAAATAAAACAAAATATTATTTTTTGGTCTGAAAAAATAAATATAATATGTTGGAAGCTTAATTTAATTTTATGAGTTAAAAAAATTAAATTAATGGACCAAATATAATTAAAATATTTGAATGTAGCTAATTAATTAAATTAAATTAAATACCTAGGTACTTTAATTAATTAAAATTTAATTTTTATCTTGATTTTATATTACTCACAGATTGGTCTTGAGCTATTAACCCCAGTTATGTATATCTGTTATTTATTTAAGTATTCATTTAATTTAATGGGATGGTTGTAAATAATTAATAGGGTCTATACATCATCATTTTTTTCAATATATTTAATATTTCCCCTATCCCTCCTCATCAATATGTGAGTATACTTTTACTTTTTGAATGTGATGCTTGTGAGGTGAACCCCATCAAGATGAGGTGAATTCCAAATGAGAAGTGGACGCACTAGATGGAGTTAAGATGCATCCTGACTCATGATTTAACTCAGTTAAAATTCCACTTGGTAATGGTTGACCCATTAAGTTTGAATGGATCAAACAATATTATATGTTCAAGACCATTTAGGTATTTTATTTTCTTTATACATATGTTTATTATTTTATGCATTTTATGACAGTGGGAAAACACATAAAATAATAAATAGTAAAATACATAATGAAGCAGTGATTTTTTTTCTATTAATGTTCAGTTGTGTGAAAGAAAATATATATTGAAAAATATTAACAGAAATGGATTACATTCATCAAGAAAAAATATAAAATCCCTAAATAAATATTATGTTTTAAAACGTATTCCGTCATTTGAGTTTGAAAAAGATTGGGTGTTTGGGGTCCTTGTCAGCCAATGTTGAGGGTGCCTCTTACTACTGGGGAGTTCTTATAAGAGTGATGGGTTGACCTAACTAATGTTTTCAGCAAAGGAGTATCCAGATCAAACATTTTGTAACCTTAGTAGCAAGCATTGAGTAAATCAGGTTTGTGATTTTAGAATTTGGGATTTCACTCAACAGATCAAGGAGTTGTGAGTAAATGTAGTTGGCCAGTCATATTCCTACATTCAACTCCCTGAGTAGTGGTGTAGTCATATCTTGTAGTCTGTGAGGGGATGTTCAAGGATCCTTTCCACTATAATACTTAAGTGACAAAGTATGTTGATTCTTGTACATAGTGTTCCTTGAATTCGATAAAATAGTGACAGAAATTTAATGATTTAATTAATAAATCAATAATGTCTGAACCAATAATAAAGATTAAATTAGTAATCTCGTATATTTTTTTTATAGAAAAATGGAAAGTAATATTACAAGAAACACTATGATAATATTGGAAAAAAGTAAATGTCCAAACTAGCATGATTTTTCATGTGTAGTATAGGCACTTGTGTATAATACTACGATACTAAAAATTCATGGTATTGGTCTCCATATACCTGTTAAACCACCTCAGGAAGAGAGAGTTATATAAATTATTACTAGAGACTAATATATATTACATATGATGGTTATTTCATAATGTTGTCATCAAATTTTGATGTTATTTGCAGTTATAACATCAAGACATTGATGATTTCACATGTTGTATCACCTCTAAAAAGCTTGTGAGGAGAAAGTGAAGCAATATTTGACTGGATGATATTACACTAGTTACGTATAAATATGAATTTTTGACCATGATATTTCAATACACCCCATTCTTACACCCAATTACTCTAGTTTTGTTTACGGTTACAAAATGAGAAGGATAGGGTAAATTCATCATTACCTTTTAGGTAAATTTCTCCATGTAAATAACAACATTAAAGAAAGCATAATATTTACTTCTTATGGAGTGAAAGTTGAAATAAATGGTAATAAGGAAAATGGAAAGAGAAACACTAAAGTCACCTTCACAATTTCCTTCAAATAAATGATGTTTTTTATTAATTAGGATGTTATTTACTTCTCATCTCATGAAATTAATCTATGTATGTTTAAATTCAAGGAACTGAATTAAATAATCAAGTAGCTACTTCTTCTTCATGTATATTATTCAATTATAAGTATTGTTTCTGACAAACTTCTTAGGTATTAAATACAATATTTTTAATACATGTATGTATTGAAACATAGTAACCATGTAAGTATAGAAACATTATAATAATTAAGTTGTATTCTCCAATTAGTTGAGAAAGTGTGATTCCTAAGTCATTAGTGAGAATCACATAACTCATAATTTCCATATAAATGATTATAGTTGAACTTTTTTTATGTATTACCAAAATATTAATATCATGAATCCCTTAGACATAATGATAAATTATTCCAGATTAGGAATGAATATATTTATGTTTTATAATACTAAACTAATATTTCAATCATACTTGAACTATAAAAAATACATGATGAATATAAAATGTAATATTTTTATACCCAGTTATGGAAATATAATTTTTTTTCATCTAAAAATAAAAGTTGACAGTATGGATATAACCAGTATGGTATTTATAATCAGTGGACCGAAACACCTTATTTATTATCGACGTATATATATTTTTAGTTTGGACGAAGAAACCATTATAATAAAGGTATGGAACAAATCTTTCATAATTAGTTTATCAAGAGAGTGTGAACTATTATGAGGGTAAGCTAGTGGTATATATACTACTTTATATTACTTTAAGTGTTTAAGGAATGTAAAACTGAATTATATTATATGCATGGTCAGAATACATGATTTTCTTTGGTCCAACATGTTTAAGAATATCATAACCAAGCATTCATGGATCAATATAATGTCGCATGGAGTAATTCATAAACACACATTACCTTATCCACATCATAGCTATGATGCTAATGAGGATGGTCAATGATGAGTCTTACATGTTGACATTGATCAACGAAATGTAGCATGGAGTAATTTCTAAATTCACATTTCCTTATACACACCATAATTATGATCTGGGTATAAGGATCATCAATGTTGGGATACATATGCATTTCCAAAACATGTATTTTATTTTAAGATGTGCATTGCAATTATCAATGATATCCTATAAACATATTCCAATTATCATGAAAATGGATATCATATGAGTTGTAGAGTGATGAAAATCCCTTATTCCATAAGAACAAGTTTCTAGATACAATGATTTTATTATGATATAAAGGAACTTGCATCAAGAAAAACACAATATGCATCCGAATTAGTTATCCTAAAAGTTTATTAGGATATTATAGAAATCCCATTGATAGAAAGGATATATTCAAGTGATAGACTATATTTATATAAAAGGGTGAACATATCTACTTGATATAGTGGCAGAAATATTGTCTTGGGTTGACTCAATGCTATAGATACACAATTAATTGGCATAAGAACAATTTCCACGTGAGGTGTGGAAGAGAATATTCATGGGACACATACTGAATGGGAAGGTTCAAACCATAGTGATTTTTTTATATTCACCATAGTCAGTGATATATTATTCATTGAGAATAATAATTCTTATAAGTAAGAAGTATATGGATATTAATTAATATTTTCAGTATTAATTAAAATTCAATAATAGATTCTATGTATTAATGTTATGGGGGATTATTATTTTTAGTATTGAAATAGGTATTCAAGAGACACTGTACGTGGATGGTACAAGTGAGGTACCAATGAGGCTCGATTGGTAATACCATGTCATTATTCCTAAACCTGTTATAATTTTAAATTTCATAGATAATTTTTACGATCATTTTATTGTGCATTATATGTCAAGACCACTAATCATGGAAGGTATCTATACGACACAAACAGAAATAGATGGTGAAATCATAAAATTTCAATAAGGTTTCAAGTGACTGAAATAATGTTTTTTATTAAAGTATGCATAAATATCTTAGAACATTCATTTAGAATGAATCGTTACAATGTTTCTATCCGAGGATAGTGGGAGTATCACAGTTTCCCAAGTAAGAAATATGTTTGGAAACATATGAAAAAAACCAATTGGTCTTCAAGTTATTTAGGATTTGAATAAATGTATTACTCTATAGATTGTCTTAAAGTAGAAAACTATGTTCTAGGGATTATGATCTACTATGGTAGATGTAAATGATTCTCAGACCAATTTAATCATACATGTTCTGGCATGGTATTGAACAATATATGCTGGAACAATTCCAGAGAGAATTATTACCAATGCCACATGGCATAAATCCTTCCAATATGACATGTATAGTATATGGGAGGTGATTAACATGATGAATTTAATTCAATATGCTTCACTAATGGATCAATCAAAAAATCAATTATATGTATAATAACTTATATTTATAATATATAATTTATGGTAGGAACATATCAATTATATCCAAGAGAACGACAAGAGAAATAGTCAGAACTATACAATAATAATAGAGAAACTACAAAGGATGTGTTCCTGGTATGTAGAGGTGAATGGATACTGGTTTTTAGGGGGCAAAAACTAGTCTTACATAGACCAATACAATCTTATATCATAGTTAGGATAGTGGAATGAGAGAGACAAGCTCATACAAGCTAGTGGTATCCATACTTACAAATACTGAGTATGTTATAGCTTCTATGGAAGCTAAGAAGTAATAATTAAATGAAACAATGTGTTCTTGTTCTTGGAATCGCACATATTAATTAAAGTATTATCACAATGTAGATTATGATATTCTTACTATATAAGTTGTTATGTTTTGATTGAAGAAAAAATGGGATACACTTGGGGTTTACATCTCTTGAGGTGTTATACAAAAATAGATAAGGTTATAAATACAAAATTTTCCACACATTAGAGACATGGAAGACCCAACGACTAAAGTCGCGACCTTTTAAAAACATGATAGTAATCATGTGAGAGATAACAAGGATAGTTAGAGGGTTGTATCTGCTGCAACCGGGAGTGTTTTAAAAGTTAGTGCCATCGTCCCATAAATATCAATACTTTTTATTACCATATCATGCATAATGTTAGATATGAATGATATTAAATTAGCATTATAGTGTATAAATTTCTATGTCTACTGTTTAAATGGTAATTCAGATAGATTAATTTCTATATCCAAAGGATATAACAGACCCTATGATATAATTAGAAAGTAGAGATACTTTGACATTAATCTTAAACAAATATCCAATTTTCTAGATACATCAAACTCACTGGACATAGTTGATGTCTTACTATTAGTTGGTAGGGCCTCATAATCATTGAGACTTGTTCTCAAAAAGTTCACACTTGGTGATCTCTAGTAGTTGAGATCATGAGGATATAACTTCCAATAATAACACCACATGTTTTGGGTGACATTGGTTGTTCTTATCTATGGACATGTGTATTGGTCTCCTAACATAAGGAAATTATCATTGTGCTTCATTTTATCACATAATTTGATGCATGGAAAAATCCCCGATAATGAAATCGTGGTAAGGTATCTTGTGTTGGGTGCTTCATTTTTGGTAAGGAATTGGTTGAATGATCAAGGAATTATTTTCCACATTTGATTTAAGGAAGTAATATCTTGGGCCTAGTTGATCAAGATAGTAGTACCTTCATATGTACTTGTCCAAGGAAAATAAGGGTAAATCCATCTAATTAGACCAATAAATAATAAGGAAATAAAGGATGATTAAACAAGTGTGTGTCCATCTTTATGAGATATCTAAAGACGAAGAGATTAAATTACACAGTATATGTTTGTAGGTTAGCTGTTTTTGCTATGAACAGACCTTTTTTCTTTAAGGCCCTTGATGGATTGTGTCATGAACCCCTCGCTACAAAGATACCCTTCTTGGGATATAATTGAAAAAAGTGAGATAATGACCACCTAAGTCCCACCTCCAGTAGGCCCTGGGTTGGCGACTAGCACCAAGGGTATAGAAGTTACAAAATATGGAAGGTATTACCCTTTTTTAAAACAATATCAGGAGATATGATTGATCACCCATAAAACAAATCTATGAAATAATATAAAAGAAAAAAATACATCCCACATTCATGTGTAAAATAGAACTGATATAAAACAAAACCATCCAATGTAAAGTTCCCAAAATAAAGCTAAAGAACTGACTCAACAAATGTCCCAAAGCCCGACCTAGTAATGCCCATCATGGTCTACATAATCATCCTAGAGACTGAAAATAATTTTTATATACTTTGGTTGATCATACAAGTATACACATTAGGAAACCCAAAGTCTCTCATGCACATGTAAAAGAAGCATACTAATTCCCCTATGAGAAAATACCAGAACCAAACAGCACCTTACTACTATACTAACCATCCCAACCTCACCAAGTCACACTCAACAAATAATACACACCAAGTAATGTAATATATTGCACATGGATTATAGGGTACCACAGACCACTTCCCACTGATTGGACGCTCTTGATGAATGGAAAAAATCCTCATGCTCCCACCACTTCTAAAAGTACCACATCATAACCTGCCTGCACACACCTGGGCCCCACAAACCACACCACATCTCGCCTGCACACACCTGGGCCTCAAAAACCACGTCACTTCCCAACCACAGGAATATAGTCCATATACCACAACACATCCTTCCTGTAGACACCTATTCCATATACCACATCAAATACCACCCACATACACCTAGGACATGTACTACATCACATCCCACCTATAAACACACGGTCCACAAACCACATCACATCCCATCCTGATTACACCTGGGAATGCACTACTTATCTCATCACGAAGACACTTGGGAATGCACAAATCATCTCATCCTGAAGACACCTGGGAAATGACAACATTCCTGCACACACCTAGGCCCCACAAACCACAAATTTTCTGAAGAATCATTGGAAATAGCTGCATGGAAGAGGGAGTAGAGAAGAGTGGGTTGCCATCCATCCATACTCCCACTAGGATGTTTTTGAAGGAAACCATTCCATGTGCTTTTGGGGGTGTTCAGCACATATCTCTCAACTAGGGTGGGGTCTGTACAGAATTCACAAGGAAAATAAAAAAATATGTGATATGAAACACTCCTACTTGACCTATGGGTTATCAAACAAACACCACCTCACAATACTGCAAACTTCATTGTTGCCTATGAATGCACAACACCACACAACATGCCAGAAAACCTAATAACATTCCCATACAAAAAAATTAACCATTTCCATCATGTCATCCAAACTGGCCCAAGACACTCCAAGCTTTATTAATCAATAATTAATTTATTCCATTACTATCTAGGAAACTACTAATCACCACACAGAATAATAAACAAAAAAATTTCTCCTAGAAGGTGAAGAAACCCAATATGAAAGTTAAAAAAGATTTAAATTTGATGTATGTTTAAATCACATAGAAACTGCTACTATCATTCATCAAACTCATCCCACTCATGTCAAATACCAATAGAACCATACCCTAACTCATAACCACATAGAGTAACACATTACCACACAACTAGATCATAGCCTTGATGCACAACAACTCTCATCCATTCCAAAATGAATCAATCTCTCAACCTAAGATTCCATTACATAGACAGGTTGAAGTATCATCTACAAGTTTATTCATAACACCTCCCAGACCAACCCACATCAGAAAACCATGATCCCAAACATACCACAGAACAAACTAGACCAATACCACATATAATAACATAGACAATTCACATCTCATTTATTCCTCACATGCAGCCACATCCATTCAACACATCTCACCACATACCATGATGTAAGATTTTTTAGATTTAGAAAGGGGAAATTATTTAATTCAACTTAATTATTTAAGGGAGTTAACATACAAAAAAAGTATCAGAGCATCCATTCATTAGATAGATTTATATGATTAAAATATTTCATAAAGAAGTGTTCAACATGAAACAAACAACATGAAACCCATTTCGTGCACAAAAAAAGCCCCTCAACGACCAATATTTTTAGTGGGTCATCAAGCCCGTATAATTAAAAATACCATAATCATGATAACAAAACTGAAAAGGAATGAAAAATGGTTCCCCATACCCCTTTCAATTTCATTTAACTAATTATTATCTTTGATTATCCTGGGACAACCCTGATCCATAGGTGAAAAACGTAATTCCCTCCCACATGATGCAGAATTTGAAGAGAAATGAATGAAATCCTAGTTCGAAGAAGCTTTTCAAATTGTTTGTGCTCTATAGGGTGAAGAAGAATGCCCGTAAGAAAAAAAATACACTTCTAGAAACAAGAATCAATCTATTATACACCATAAGATTATCAAAATGCTACCCAAACATCAAACTCAAGCCAAACTACATGATGACAGTGAATCCTAGGGAAAGAATAGGAGAAAATGATGAGATGGAGGAGAAAACTCAAAATAGATCAACCATGGATTCCCAACAAATAACCACTAAGATCAACATATCAAAGAGATATGGGGAGGGATAGAAGAATTATTTAGGGCACAAAGGGATTGTCTTTATTGAGAGGAACAAGGGAAAATAGTCGAATAAATGAATGTTCCTTCAAAATGAATTTTAAAACAAAACTGGGTCGGGGTATTTCACAACGTGTAATACCCTTTCACATCATGTAATACCTCAGGTTCAGTTTTCACTGAAAAATGTGTCACCTCATCATTTTATTTTATTTTTTTCTAACCCTGAAATATGACATATCATGAAACCTTTTTTCACACCGTGTAAAATGTATGCAGGACATGAAAACTCCAACACAATCCATGAAACTGACTTTGACATTATGTAATCTAGTCACACGATGTGTAATCCCCCTATTTCAAGCATTTATCAACCTGAACACCTCCAAAATCCCCCCTCCCCTGAGCCTTTTTTGAACACTCCAATAATAAAAAACTCACAAAGTAACAGATTGGGTAGCCAAAAACCATTACATTAGATACCTATCAAATGATTCTCACCCTCAAGAATAAAAAACCAAGCCCGGAAGAAAGGGGGTTTGAACAACCACCCCATGAGATACCTCTCAAGGATCTTGATACACTAGAAACACCACTAACATCTGAAGAAATTAACTTTCAACAATAAAACACCATGTGTTGTTTAAAAGATGGAGTGGAAACCCCCACATCCAAGATCACCTCCTCTGACATCAGCAAACATGTGTTATCATGTCAACCCAGAAAATCACAAAAAACACCACTAAAGTGCAACAACCTCATCGTCTGAACATCCGAATTAAAAAATTCCATCCTCCATGTCAAGATATTATCCACTCTAGGTGGAACCGACTCACATGCATAGGTTTACTCGAATCGTAATTAGTAAATCTTGAAAAGGAATGAGGTCATCCCATTTTCACATGTCAGGACTTTATCACACAGTGCACCACACATAACAATACCAAGGTAAAATAGATAATCTTATATAAAACAAGTTTAATTCATTTTAAAACAAAACAAAACAAGTAAAATCTCAATAAACTCCTTGTTTTTAGCACACATCTCCAATTATCTCTCCCAAGTACTCTCCTCCTGGCCACCATGCCTCCACATCATGCGAACTAAAGGAATAGTTCATCCATATAGAACCTTATCTTGATGATCCTAGATCTACAATAGCCACTCCACAAATTTCATGTCAACCTTGATATTTTAATCTCCTCATTCACTAACATTAGAGGCATTGTGTAGATACCGTTGGAGCTGTGAGATGTGGAAGACGCCGTGGATCCTTTCCAACTGTGGTGGAAATGTAAACTAGTATGCCACCTCACCAAATCTCCCTAACACCTCCAAGGGCCCAAAACCCTTGGGGATAACTTACTCCCTCTTCCAAACCTCCACCGCCGACATCGAGTGGACACCTTCAAGAACACAGGGTCCCTAACCCTGAACTCTATGGGCCTCCTTCTGTAAACGGCGTATGACTTCTTCTAGTCCTGCGCTTCTTTCATCCTTTCATGAACAAGTTGAACTTTCTCTTTCATGCTCTGCACCACATCAAGATCAATAATAGTTGTCTCCCCAACCTTTATCCAGCATAACGTATAATGATATAGTCTCCTAAAAAATGCCTCAAATGGAGTCATGATAATGGAAGAGTGATAAATATTCTTATAGGAAAACTCCACCAAGAGTAGGGGTTGTTCCAAATATACTCTAAAGTCAAAGATGCACTCCCACCACATATCCTGCAATGTATGGATAGTCCACTTTGACTATCCATCTCTCCGAGGGAGTAAATAAGTTAGAACATGAAATTGGTTTCCAAAAGAATGTTTTAGTTACCTCCAAACCCTTGAGGTAAATCATGTGTCCTGATATGAGACAATGTTCCTCGGATCTCCATGAAACCACATAACTTCATCCACGTACCTCTTTGACAAGGAATCTACTATGCCCGACTCCTTAATCGTTAATAAGTGGGAATATTTTGTCAACTAATCCACTATCACTGAGATAACATCATAGCCTGCCTAATCTTTGGTTAACCCTGTGATAAAATCCATTGATATTTCATCCCACTTACACTCAGGGACATCTAAGGGCCGAAACAAACCACTAGAGAAATAGTGCTTATCCTTCACCTACTAGAAAAATAAGAACCTTGCAAAAAACTCTACCATTACCTGTTTCATCCTGATCCACCAAAGCAACATTCTCAATCCATGGTACATATTAGAAACTCCTGGGTGTTTTGATAAATTTTATCTATGAAACTCATAGAGGACTTCCTCATGTTGTTCCACCAAAATAAAAAACTTCCCACGAAACAACATCTGGTTCAAAACTTCCTCTGACCATCCCTCAAAATCATTACCATGTCCAACACGATCACGTAACACCTCTGTATCTGAATCTCCCCACTAATATTCCTCCACTTTATACATAATAGAGGACTGCACTATCATCTTTAACAAGAATTCTCTACAACCTTACACCCTTGCATCCAAGCGCAAGGCTGGAAACTACTCCATCGTGTTCCAAGCACCTATAGATTCTTAGAAAACTTCCTTTGATGACTTCCTGATCAAAGCATCGACTGAGACATTTCTCTTTCTTGAGGTGTATGAGATCACAAAGTCATAGTCCTGCAGAAACTCTATCCACCTTTGTTCTGAATGTTTAGATATCAATGGGAAAAGATATACCACAAACCCTTATGATCCTTAAAGGACACAAAGTGCACGCCAATGAGGTAATGTTTCCCTAACATTATTGTGAACAAAAATTATAACAACTCCAAATCTTCGGTGGTATTTTTACAATCATGGGGACATAACTGCATGGAACCATAAAAGATAACTCTGTTTTGCTAAATAAAGTCACATCCCAAGCCCAGATAGGAAGAATCACAAAACACCTCCAACATCACCCCTTCCTCTAGAAACTGGAGCACTTGAGCACTGATCAACTTTCCCTTCAAATAATCGAACACTTCCCAACACTTCTCACTCCACATGAAATCTTGTTCCCTTCTAGTAAATAATATCAATGGAGTTGTAAATCTAGAGAAATCAGGCACAAACCTCCAATAATAGCCTGAAAGACAAGGGAAATTTCAAACCACTTCCACATTCATGGGTGCCACCAAAGAAATAACTCCTTCGACTTTCGATGGGTCCTCTTCTACACCCTGATCAGACACCACATTTCCAAGTAAATGTACCTCCCATGTCTAGAACATACACTTGGAAAAATTTCAATAGACAAAGTGGTGTCAAAGAACCTCAAAGATAGTTCTAATATGCTTAGTGTGATTATACACTTACTTCGAGCAGATCATGATTTCGTAAATGAATACAATGATGAACCGGTCTAGGAACTCATGAATGATGGAGTTCATATGACCCAGGAACATGGATGGTGCATTCATAACACAAAACGACATGCCTACGAACATGAAGTTACCATATATGTTTCTAAAACAAGTCTTTGGGATATTACCGTCCTTTACCCTCAATTAGTGATATCATGACCACATATCTATCTTTGAAAAACAACTCTCCCCTCCTAGTTAGTATAAAAGATCATTTATTCTAGAAAGAGGATAATGGTTCTTAACCATTACATGATTCATCCTCTCGTACTCTACAAAAAACCTCAAAACCACCATCCTCCTAATTTGAGAACAACAATGGAACACCCCACAATGACACACTATGATGGATAAAACTATTTGGAAACATGTCATCAATATGAATACAAAACTTCCACAACTCAGAAGGTGTCATATGATAAGGATCCATCAAAGCCAAAGATGCATCAGATTGTAAGTCTATTCTGAACTCAATGTCACGTGATAAGGTAGAATTACAACATCCTTGATGAAAACATCCAGAAACAACCCAAAAACATTGGGAACCTCCATCGTCTCAGTGTCTACTGATTCCACAGACAGCTTAGCCAATAAGGAAAGAAGAGGCTCCCTAAAACAACATCCCATCTGACAACCCTGATCACCAACAAAAACCACACACTGGCCATCCACATATGAAAACACAACTCTCCTTTAGAATAATTTGATAAAACTATTCACAAAATACAACCATTTTATTAAAATGATGAAATTCTATGGCTTCATCTATAGTAAGAAGAGATCCACATGAGACTGATAGGGTCTCATCATTAGTCTACACCCCTAGAACATATGAAACAAT
The DNA here is from genome assembly GCA_963277665.1 of Viscum album. Lineage (NCBI taxonomy): Eukaryota > Viridiplantae > Streptophyta > Magnoliopsida > Santalales > Viscaceae > Viscum > Viscum album. Next base: position 1,519,762,072 of record OY728153.1, read on the forward strand.
TGGTATGGCCTTCAACTATTATACTCAACACTAGGGGAATAAAAATCCTCTCTATATAAAGCTCTAGAGTATGGGATAGATCATGTGAAACTAATGAGTGAAAATATCCTAAATCAAACAAAGAAAAAGAAAGTTTACTAAACAATCTAATTGTAGCTTTGATGATCTCAGGCCCTGCTGGGACTGCTACCTCTACAACGTGCAATGAAACACAGATAGATCCTATACCTATTTACTAATGACTTCACCCATGAACATGCTTGGGTTGAGGTCACATAACACAAGGATAATCTTTAGGTTGTACTCTACCTAATCCATCTCACATCGGTGAAGAAAAATCGTATTATCTCTTCCACTAAAACTATCTCACCAGAAATTTTTGCTGAGGTTGATGCTAAAGTTGTCCACCTCCCCAATATTGATCTATAACAGATACTGGACATTGGTTCAGAAGATGAACATGAACTCTACAAAAGAAACTCTTTGATCCCATGTTCACAGGAAAAGCATGAGGACCAGATGTTCAAATGGGAAGCTACTGATCTCAACTCCCTATCATTTGAATCCTTGAAGGTCTTGGCACAAGAGACCTTCCACTAGTAACCCTGCCTCTTGAAGAACCCTACTGGCTCTAAATAGCGGTGAATCTCCTCCCGAGTTCATCCTATCAATAACCTATGCTTTCTTATGATCCTCTTTATATGTCAGTAATGTAAAAGTAGTACTAGCGTACTGGATCGATGGAGGAAGCACCTCCTAGAGAAATATTTCATAAGACTCCTCATCTAGAAAGAGATATGGGGAAAAAAATAGATCCTTGAAATTGATCTCCACCTCTCATACTGACATAATCCCTTACTTAAGGGAGTGGAACTCCTACCTCTTCTCATCATTCATTGTCAATGAAATGAACTATTCTCAGAATTCCTTCTTGAAGTAAACCTAGAAAACATATTCTTTATTCCTATCCCCTAGATACATCATCCACCAAGGACAAATGGATCCCTGCATCTAATAGACTGCTAAAGGAACCCAGTACTCTGTCAAGGCCCTAATCAAACTAAAGGTGATCTCAGGATCCTTGATCCAACTCTCTATATCTATGTCTGAAACATTGTCATAATACTTTCCCAAATCCTATTTCTTGAAATAATGCAACATCCTCTACCAATAGTCATCCTTATCAACTATATAAAACTTCCAATTATCAAAAAAATCATCATATTTTACCTCTATTGTAAGAGCCACATTCAGATGATGACCGGGATCCATAGCTGAAAAGTAAAACAATGATTTCTTATGTCCGAGTAGTATATAATTTTATTGATTTTTTTAATTCATTTTATCCATTTTTACCTTCCTAGATCAACCCAATTAAAATAAGAACACAGGTCATTATGATGCATGTACCTTTCATAGGTCACTACCCTATAAGAAATTCCTTCTCACTTGGTTGTTCCATAATCACGGAGTCCATGCACTGGACCACAATGGGCCCTAAAATCCAATGTCTTAGCTAGTCTCCCAACCCTATTTTATGCACCAATGTCAACTAGAACTATTAACATACCATCCCATGCAATACTTACTATTCCTAACTCCAAAATCTATCCCATATCTCAACCATCACCTCTGATACCATTCTGTCATGACCCCATTCCAAAGATAACCCTCCTCATCTAGGAAAGAAGAAAGGGCGATGATGACCTCTGAGTCCAACCTCTAATAGGAACTAGGTTGGCGACAAGCACCAAGGGTATAAAGATAAAACAATATAGAATGAATTACCATTTTCAAAAAATATTAGGATATATGATGGATCAACCACAAAACCACAATAAGAAATAATATAAAATAAATCCACAATCCATCCCACATGCATGTGTAAAATATAACTGATACAAAAAAAATTCTCCAAAGTAAAGTATCCAAAATCAACCAAAAGTACCAAATCGAAAACTATCCCAAAGCCCAAGATAGTAACTCCCAACATAATCCACATAATCCTCTTGGTGACTTAATATTATACTTATATACACAGGTTGAAATAGGTATACTCAATAAGAAAAGAAAATTATCTCATACACATGTGAAATAAGCATACTAATTCCCCTCTGAGAAAATAGAAGAACTAAACAAAACCTAACTGGTATACTAACCATCCCAACCTCACCAAGCCAAACTCACCAAATAATTTAAGTCAAGTAGTGTAATATAATTGACATCAATGATAGGGTAACCCGCACCACTTCTCACTAATTAGTTAATATAGCCTAATGGAAGACATCCTCATGCTCCCACCTCTTATGAAAGTACAACGTCACAATCTTCCCGTAAACACCTAGGCCACAAAAACCACACCACATCCCACTCGCACAGTCCTAGGCCACAAAAACCACATCACATCACTCCCAAAGTTACCTAGGCCACATACCACATCACATACTACCCGCAGACACTAGGGACACATACCATATCACATCCCACCCATGGACAGCTTGGCCACATACCACATCACATCCCACCCGGAAGGCACCCGGTAAAGCACAACTCAACTCATCTTTAAAACATCAAGGAAGTCACAACTCATCTCATCCTAAAGACACCTGGGAAATAAAAGTACACCTACACGCACTTGGACCTCACAACCACTACCTTCCTGAATAATCTTGGGCTATCCTCGCCTAGAAGAGGCAGTAAGAAAGACTGGTTGGAAAACCATCCATCCTCCTATCGAGATATTTCGGAAAGACACTTTCCACCATGAAAATTGGGGTGTTTGTTGCATAGTTCTCAACTAGGTTGGGGTTTATATAGAAATACAAATGAAAATACAATCATTACATATATTATACAAATCACTCCTACCCAACCTATGGCTTCTCAAACAACCAACCATCTCACAATACTTCCAACTTTGCTACTACCTCTAAATGAAAAAAACCATACAACAAAGAAAAAAACCCATTCATGTTCCAACCCAATTTAATTAACCATTTACATCATATTATCCAAACTGACCCAAGCCACAATAGGATTTTTCAATCAATCATTCATTTATTTCATTACTATCTGGGAAACTACTAAGCAAACTCGCACTGTAGGAAATATAACAAGAGCCATCTCAAAAGGTAATGAACATCAAGATGAAAGTTAATAGGGGTTAAAATTTCCTCTTAGTTTAACCCTCATATAGACCACTACTATCATTCTTAAAACTCATCCTGGTCAATTCATGTTCCAATGAAAACAAACCCCAACTCACAACCCCATCTAATAACACATTACCGCACAACCAGCGCACAACGCTGCTGAACAACACCTTTCATCAATTACAAAATCAATAAAAGTCTCAACCTGAGATTCCATTACAAATCCAAGTTGATGTATTATCTATAAGTCCATCCATAACCCCACCCTGTCCAACCCACATCACACCACCGTGCTGACAGACAAACCACAACACAAACTAGACTAATCCCACACATAAAAACAAAGCCACTTCACATCTCATTTTTCCCATGCATGTAGTCACAAACATTCAACATATCTCACCACATACCACAAAAAAATACATTTTTATATTAAAAAATGGGACATTTATTTAATTCCTCATCATTATTTAAGAGTGTTATCACATATTCCATGTCCTAGGGAATCCATTCATTAGCAAGATTTATGTGATAAACTAATTTTCATATACAAGTGTTCAACATCAAAAAAATAACATGCAACCCATTTAGTTCCCAAACGAGTGCCTATAATGGACATGATTTTTAGTGGGGCTTCAATCCCCTATTATTCACAATTTCAGAATCATAATATTAAAACTAAGAATTCATTAAAAATGGATCCCTTTTCCCCTTTTAATTTCATTTAACCGATTATTATCTTTGAATACCCTAGAAAAACCATGATCCATATATGAAAAAAGTAAATCCCTCCCACATGATGCCCAATTTGAAGAGAGACGAAAGAAATCCTACCGCAGAGAATCTTTTAAACTCATTTGTGCACCATAGGTCGAAGAATAATGCATGCAAGAAATAACTGAACTACTATAAAAGAGGATCAACTTATTACACACCATAAGATTATCAAAATTCTTCCCAAACATCCAACTCAATCTAACCCAAATCACGGTAGTGAATCCCAGAGAAAGAAGAAGAGAAATGGATGAGAAGGAGAATAAAACTAACCACAGATCAACCACATAATTCCAATGAAAAACCATCGAGATCAATGGTTTGAAGAGAGAGCAAGAGGGATCGATTAATTCCTCAGGGTGCCAAAGGTTCATCTAGAATGAGAGTAAGGCGAGAAAATTTCGGAATGAATGAAATTTTGAATAAAAATAATTTTAAAACAAAACTGGGTTGGGGTATTTCATGATGTGAATTCCCCTTTCACGTCATGTAATACCTGGGGTTCGGTTTTCCCTGAAAAATAGACCACCGCATCGTTTTTTATAACCTAGAAATATTTCACATCGTGAAACGCTTAATTATGTCATGTATAATGTCTTCACCATGGGTAAACACCAAGACAAGACACAAAACTGACTTTCATGTCATGTAATCCAGTTACATATTGCGTAATCCCACCTTTTACAAGATTTAGAAATATAAACACCTCTAAACTCCCCCCCCCCTCCGAGCCTCCTCCGAACACTCCAACAACAAAATACTCGCAATGTGACAGACTAGGAAGTCATGTACCATTATAGGTTTCTAGAATCTGCTCTTGGTTTGTAAATACTATTCACTTCTATTGAGATAAGGTCCGAGAGGGTCACACACAATAACATATTCAAGGATCTTCCCTATTCTGGTGAGTAGGTAAATAGGACATGGTGGGCCCCACCATAGGGTCTAAGTGTTTTCCAAGTAAAAGATCATTGAAGAATAAATGAATTCGTTATTATTATATTATAGAATAATTTGGATGAATATATTTATTAATAGTGTACACAAGGTATTTAGTGAATAAACGAAAAATATTATTCAAATGAATATTATTTTAATATTATAGGTTCGTTTAATATTATCATAAATTATGAATTGAGTTTTGTGACTTTGTTTTATCATGTAATATATTTAATATAAATTACAGGTATGTAATAAAATATAAATAATATTTATGACATGGTTTTGTACGTCATAATTTATTATTTATTTTTTATTTAGTGGGAGTTATTTTTTTTGGGTCGGTGGACCCTATCTGAGTATTTTATACACCAACTAAATAGGGATATAGAGAGTTTCATTCAAATGATTATTCATTCATCAGGAATAGTAGATTCCCCCTCATATCGCTTACTATAGTGAGAGATCCTCTCTTTGAGAAACCGATCTAAGGTTCCTTTAATGGATCAAAGGCATGGGATTGTGGTGATCGTCGTGTGTCGAAGGATTTATTAGAGCATTATGCTAGCACCAAGAATATAATGAATAATAAGAGTTTTGAGTCTTGAAAAATGTTTGGATGATCAAAAGGGGTTTAGCTTCAGATACTTTAAGAAATGGTCATCTGTTATGAGATGTATTCATGCACACTTCTATTCGGAATGAGGTAAATGTTATTTTTATTTTACTTTACTCTGTTTAATTCACACAAGATCCTCAGGACCATACTAGGAATCAGATTATTGGAGATGAAAACTTTTATCATCCCGATAATGAAAAAATTTAAATCCCTGGCCCACCGAATTCGGCTTCACACCTGGTACAAACATAGAACTCATCTTGTAAGTCTTGGTTTAACCTCTATTTTTAACTATAGGTATTTAAGGGATGAATGATCAATAAAAATAACAAAATTTGGCCCTATAAAATATTTAATCCACATTTTTAGTAAAAAGGACACTACCCAAATTACTTCTATATTGTGGTATAATTCCTTTAAGATTAATCAAGTAGTCTTCTTGCATGGTACACTACATACAACATACTATCCTTCCTAAAGACTAAAATATCTTCTACTACAATGTCACTAGCTTCATACATAACCTTAAAAGGATGTATCCAGTCTGGGGTGGTGATAATCTGAAAATATTTTAGATTGTACTTAAATAAAATTAAATTATTCTAGGCACTTATCATCAAACAAGTAGGGTATATCCTTAACTAGAAGTGAACACAAGAGACTATTGATTTTGGAAAAGTCCTTGATGAATCTTATATAGAATACAACATGGCCTAAAAATGTCTAATTCTCATGAAATTCTCACGTGGTGGAATGTTTTGAATCACCTAAACTTTTTCATTGTATTCCAATATTCCTTTATATGAAACTTTATGATCCATAACATCTCCTATAGTATCCATGAACTAGAAATTTTCCCAATTTAAAACAATATTTGTCTCTTATAATCTCTCCAAAACTATTTCCATATTTTTATGTTAGTTTCCAAATTCACTTATAAAAATAGAAAAACTATCCATAAAAACCTAAATTATCCTCTCAATCATGTCTGAGAAAATATCCATTATGTATCTCTGAAAATTGGTTGGGGAACCACATAGGGAAAATTGAAATTTCTTATACAAAAATATCCAAAATAGAAAAGTTAAGGTGGTCTTATACTAATCCTCAAGAGATATTTCAATTTTTTTATAACTGTAGTAGAAATCATGAAAGAATAATAATTAATTCACACCCTAACTCTCTAGAATTTGGTCCAAAATAGAAAAGTTAAATGGTATTTCGTAGTGGTAGCATCGATTTTATTATAATCTATACAGTCCCTCCATTTGTTCACAGACTATGTTTGTATTTTCTTATTATTTTCATTGGCAATAACTATCAGTCTAATATTGATAAGAACTACCTAGAAAGGACACACCCATGGACTGTCTGAGATGAAAAATATTAGTCTAGAATCAATTAACTTTATCACTTCATCAAAGACCACATATTTTATGTTAGGATTTAATATTATATGTGTATAAACTTTAGGTTTGTGTCTCAGTTCTGTAGAGAACCGAAGCTTGATGTACATGGACATTACATTACTTTTTCGGAATACTTAGTACATAACAAAAACACACACACACAAGGATCGTAATAGTTTAGTGTCCTTGGAAACTCGGAATATAATCTTCTAATCATGGTGAAAGATCTTCAACATCTCCCATAAAGATCTTCCTTTTTTTTTACCTATAACCTTTCTTTATATCCTGGGGAAAAGAAAACATAAAAGGGTGATCTCAAATGCTCAGTAAGGGTAAACAAAAGAAATATCAATCACATCATATTCATAAGAACATAACATTTTGGAAATCTTAACCTGCAAAAGAGATCATAATTTCATAACATGGGATAAATCATGGCAGTGAAATGTAATCACAATAATCATAACTTAAAACATGAAACTTTGTGGCATACACACACAATCATAGAGAATCATTTCTTGTTAGTCAAGACTCATTTCCAAGACAATCTTAGTGGACAAAGTCCCTTTCTGAACCGAGTCACCCTCGTTTCAGTCCTGTTTCACTGAACCGGTATAACCTACCGTTCCAGCCATGTCTATCTCATGAGATATAAAATCTTTACCCAATGCATTGGAGGGAGATATAGGTCCCACCCATCTCATAATGATACCATTCTTATGTGTTTTACAAAATCATAAATAATACATCATTACATAACCCATGTAATAAAAATGGGAATCTTAAACATCATGACATCATAAAACAACTCATATAAGATAAAGGAATTCATAAAAATAATTCCATCACAACATAATCAAATCAATGTAATAATAGGGATTGAAACAGAACCCTTTATTATCTTAGATGGGAAATAATTTTGATAAAACACTTGAACTCCATTCTTGAGGAAAATGTCCTTTCTACTTCAAAAACAAATTCCTTTCTTTAACATGTCATAAAATTTTAAACTAAAAGAAGTTGATTAAAAATAACTTGAAAACTTTTAAAAGATGCTTCTTGGAAATAATTTTTTAAAAATCCATTCATGCTGTATAAGTTAAAAAAAAAATTCTTCTCGTACTTTTGTCGGAAAAATCAAAAAAGTACCTCGTACGAAAAACGACAAAAGATTCCTTTCATATCTTTTACTAAAAACTCACCAAAGGGTAAAATTGGATTTAAACAATTGTAGGTGGATGGAAATAATATTACATATTCAGGAAACATGGATGTGGATGATAAAATACACCCCAGTAAATACCAAAGTATAAACAATCTCGGATAAAAATGAGATTGTGATATTTCCCTTACCTTAGGTCTGATTTGCTTTATAAGTGTCCGAACCTCCTGTATAATGATTTAAATAATGTCATTGACTTATTAAAGAATCATATTCATTGTTATTATATCATATATGGTTCACTTATGACTTTATATTACCCATTCTTTTGTAAATTTATGTTAAAGTAGTGTTTTGGGTAAAATCGTCTCATTTGTCGTTCATGTTTTAACTTGTAATTATTCATATGATTACATAGATAATTATTACTTAATTATAGAATATAAAACATTATTTATATATAATATATATTCAGAATATACATATATATAATGGATCGATAAATGGAAAGAAATACACAGTTCATGGAGACGGTAGGCCGTACGTACGCATGAACGCTGTATTCGTTTCCTTATTTAATTGAGTGGATTTAAGTAGATGGCATACATATATATACACATAAATCCAGTAGCTTTATAATGTCATATATTTCATTATTATTTCTTATATATACTTAATAATCATTCTTAAATGGTTAACATGGAGAATGAATCTCATCGCGTCGTGGAGATGGTAGTCCGTACGTACGCAAGAGCGATGATATCATTTCCATAATTATTGAATTGAATTGGAGTGGAGTGGATGATAAAATATATCAGAATCATTATGATTTCATAATAACTATGTATAGTTATTCTTTACACCATAATACCCATCCATGTAAGGTGTTGGTGGAAAAAAAAATTACACCATGGCGTGGAGACGGTATTCCGTACGTACGCACGCGTGATGATTTCTTTTTCCGTAGGATGGATAGACGGTGAAATAGGGTTGTTTCATACTTATAATAACATATCATTATATGAGTGATACTGATTTTATTACTTCATAATGAAACAACCTAAAAAGAAGAAGTGGAAGAAGAAATAAAGATGAAAGAATCGGTAACGGACATTACCTCTTCTTTGAAGTGCTTCTTTGAGACCTCCTTTTAAGGCACTAAAATGGGTCTTTGAAGAATACCGTAACCTCTAGGATGTTTCTAGGGAAGTGGAGAAGAGAATTTGGCAGGGGTTGGCCGAGATTGAAGGCTCAATGTGGTGTGAGGAAGAGAGGGAGGAGGTGCCCTTTTATAAGGTAGGAGAGTGTCACCTTTGGAATAACTAAAACTATTATTTTATTATAAAGTCAAGTTCGGTTTTAAATAGCTCCAAATTGATTTATTTTGATGCTAAGGTGGGTATGGGTCTAAATCCTCTCATCCAATAGAATTTAGACACGTTTAGGTTCCTATTTTAACCTTATCATTTAGATTTAACATTAAGTTAAATAATTTTACTTTTACCGTGTCTTCTTGCGTGCTTACACTATAAGGTTAATAAACATTCTATAAGAAGCCAAAAGAACCCCAACTTGTTTATTATTAATATATATAACCGTATTTAAGTCATTTGGCCGAACCTTAGATTTTTAGGAATAAAATAACAATTAATAATATAATATTTGTTTTAAAAACTATTTTATGTCAATTTTGACACTATTTAGTAATTGATTTTTGTGAAAATCATAACAGAATGATAAGTTCGAAAAAAGTTACTTAACTCAATACTAACATGTCATATTAACCTAGAAAATTAGTTTAATTCATAAAAAGTCTTAAATTACATTTATTTTGGTATTTATAACATCAATTATGTCAATATTTCATTAATAAGATAATTACTGTATCATCTTTGTTTCATAAATAAATTAAATTATTTGATGTCTAAAAATTACAAATAAAATACCATTATTTAGGAAATCCTTTTATCTTTCTAATTAATATTTAAAATTGAATTTATCTTATGTATAACTCTATATTAAAAATGTTTTAGTAAATAAACGTTGATTTTAACTCTTTTAACTCTTCTTTGAATTAAATAATAATAAATGACCTAATCTAATCCAAGTGGGCCTAAATGGTCATATTTTATTCCTATGTTTGTTTTTGGTCGACTTACACTTGTCCAATAGAATTAGGACATGTGTTAGGGTAATAATAATATCATTTATACCCTTAATTACCCTATTTACTTTTAACCGTGGTAAAAAAAAGTAAAAAGTTACTATTCACCAAAAAATTATTTTCATCTCATTGAACCACATTTTACTTACTGACACCAACCGTGTCTCTAGGATTTTTGAAATTCCACTCACGGAAGCGGTAAAATTAAGTTTTATGAAAAATTCAGTTTTTTTAACTACCACTTAGTGGTTTCACTATTCATAAAAAATTGAAAGTTTTCAGAAAAATACCGAAAATTAGGCCTAAGATATATTTGATATTATGAACTCAAAAATGATTTGTATTTTACCAAATTCAAAACATATCAGTTGCATTAATTAATTTAAAAATTAATTCCCGTCGTCAAAACAAATAGCGTGTTCTTAAGAGATAATAACTATCAAAAGATTGACACTTGTTTATGTCTGGTTTTAATGTGAAATTACATCCAATGACCAACATTCTATTAAATTGTAAAAATATATTCTAAATATACTTTAAAACCACTCAAATTAATAATTTATCACTATTAATTATTTCAATTGAAAAAGTTGTTTTTAATTAAAATTTAGTAATTTTCACTATTCATCAAAATATGAAAGTTATCCGAAAATCACCAAAATTTCACCCTAAGCTAATTTAGATATTCCGAATCCAAAAACGAAGTCCATTTTGAAAAATAAAATTTACAAAATTTCAAAAAAGTAGTTATTACTATACATAACGGCTAGTTTTAATAATATTTTAATAGCATATCGTTGTTTAGCGAAACTCGGTATTGCGTACTACACACGCTCTCAAGGAAGGTCGCGATTGCGTGTAATGAAAGGCAAGTCAAGGATGTGTGTTGTGCAAGATCCTTTTTGTGTAGCGTACAACACAATACATTAATGAAATTAAAAAGAATATTTTTCATAAAATCTCGGGGTGTTACATTCTACCCCCCTTAAAATGAATTTCGCCCTCGAAATTCGTCGGGGTTATAAATGGTTTACTATTCAAAAGTTTCTTTAATCGAAACCCACATCGTAAAAAGGAATACCAAAACCAATTTTTAAAAACAAAAGTATGTAACGTAACGGTTAACCAAATAAACTAATCACTGGGTTTCAAAATAGGTGAAAATATGGATATGGAAGAGAAATCTAACCATCATGTTTTGATGGAGAGTGGTAGAGAACATGGCTATGGAAAATCTAGCAATCACAAAGCCATAAATTTGTGACGATCTAAGGTACCATCTGATTAATCAGATATAAGAGCACTAGGACAACATTGTTGGTTTTCAAGATCGTTTCCCTAAAGTTGAAGAATTTGAATTAGAATAAGTACTTACTTTATTTGGGTACAATCTCACTGTTGTTCGTGCCCTGAACAATTTCCACTTCATCTCTTAAATAAATGAAGTTGAATTTGTTATTCGTGATGTGTTAGCAGATCATGTGATAGAATGACGGGTCATTCCATCTGTCTCAAACAAAATGTTAGCAAAAGTTATTAAATATACATAAGTCATTCTATAGTGAGATTAATCATATATGGTTCCTAAAATGGACTTATACTTCATATATCATACAGCTTAATATAATAAAATTATTTTCTACTAAACAGGGACTTCCTGTAGGCCAGTGGTAGGCGATAAAGGCCAGTCGCACTTCGTTTGTGGGTTTGATTCCCACAGCCTTGTCTGACGCGATGGGTTGTCGCCCATCCTGCAGGTTGTCCTTTTTCTAAAGCTATATTACTATAACATCCCAACAATAATATCGAAAAACGTTTTATACTAACTTATGTCCAACATAATCCATTCTAATCTCTAGGTTTATCTAAAATACTTCGGTCTAAGCTCATAGTATAAAGAAAATGATTACTTGAAATGTCACAGAACAATCACGTGAATGCCATCATTTATCCCCCATATATCATAAGATATATCTTGTTGGTCAAATTACAAACATGTGAATACCTTAATCATGTATTCTCTTGAAGAATGAATACCCATTGAACCTTAGTGAAAATATGAATGCTGTTAAAAGTTAACACTTTCCACATACCAAAATCCTCAAAATTCTATATACTCAAACCATGATATCACTTAGTCCTTATATCAATCATGAGCTCATGAATACTGTTAAACATTTCGTTTTCTCGTTTTCCCTTCATTATGCGCATATCATCTTATTTCCAAAAATATCTCAATCACTTTGAATACCACATTATACCAATACATAAATATTCCAATACTTTATGATACAACATTATTTTGGAATCCCATTACATAAACACTTAATCATTCCACCACATCGTTGTCATATTCAACATCGCCAATAATGATCGCATGTGACTCCCTTTGTCCTTTTCCTTAAGCAGTTGCTCATGTCGATCATCACTAACCCTTGGATTAGGGCATTTATTAGCATAATGCCCCATTTCCTTGCACTTGAAGCATTGAAGTGTTGGTGGTGCGTTCTCTGCAGTGTTTGCTTTATTCACATCATTAGAAACCCGTTTTCCATTACTTCGACACTCAGCTGCTCGATAACCTTCTTTTCCACACTTAAAACATTTTCTAGTCCCTTTAATACAATCTCCACCATGCTTCTTTCCACACTTTGTGCATAAGGAAACATTCATCTTCTTTTCACCATTATTCTGAGATTTCTCCTTGAACTCCATCTTTCGTTTCTTGTCAAAACCATGAGCTGGATATGTAACACCAAATTCCATTTCTACCTTCATAGCACAAAGCACAATTTCTTCATAGCTACTGAAGTCTCTTATAGTTAATGCCCTTCGAAGACTTGGTTTTAAGCCACTAAAAAATCGATCGACTTTACTTTCAGGTTGGATGATAATGCCAGATGCATACCTTGCAAGTCTTGTAAAATTCACTTCGTATATACCAACAGATTCATCATCCTTCTGCTTCAGATCAAGAAACTCCTTTTCCATCTTTGTTCGATGAATACGCGGGAAGTACTTACCGAAAAACAAGTTCTTGAACTCGTCCCATTCCATGGACTAAATTTCATCTCTTGGACTCGTATTATTGATAAGATTACACCATTGATCAGCTTCACCTTCCAAATGATATACTGATAAGATGACTTTATCATGCTCAGAACATTGAAGAACTGAAAATATCTTTTCAGTGGTACTGATCCGTTGTTCAGCAACAATTGGATTGGAAGACCCACTGGAAGAAGGTGGACGTTGCCTCATGAAGGACTCAATATAATATTGTTCCCTTCTCTGCTCATTTGGAAGTCCAGAATGATTCATAGCTTATGTAAGTATAGAAATAAGATTTTTCACTCCATCTCCCATAACATTTGTTTATTCAGGAGGGAAATCATTGCATTGTCCATTGCATTGATCAACATGGTTCCTTCGGGTTCCAGCCATCATCTAAAACCCAAAAAGAATAGTGTGAGAGGAAAAAATCATGCTAGGGAAAACAACATATTAAAGGGTAAGTACCTTCAATATCTAACATCTTAGGTTTAGTTCTAGGATCGTTAGCGAAATTCTAGTACTATAACCTATACGTATACTTAACCTTAGGGACATCCCTAGACATACCTTAGAAATATCTCTAGGGATCTCACTAACGTTTTCGCATCCTAGTTTCCAAAGGTTGACTAAACCTTTCCTCTGATACCAACTATAGAGACCCGAAGCTTGGAGTACATGGACATTACATTACTTTTGCAGAATACTTAGTACATAACAAAAACACACACACACAAGGATCGTAATAGTTTAGTGTCTTTGGAAACTCGGAATATAATCTTCTAATCATGGTGAAAGATCTTCAACATCTCCCATAAAGATCTTCCTTTTTTTTTACCTAAAACCTTTCTTTATATCCTGGGGAAAAAGAAAACATAAAATGGTGAGCTCAAATGCTCAGTAAGGGTAAACAAAAGAAATATCAATCACATCATATTCATAAGAACATAACATTTTGGAAATCATAACCTGTAAAAGAGATCATAATTTCATAACATGGGATAAATCATGGCAGTGAAATGTAATCACAATAATCATAACATAAAACATGAAACTTTGTGGCATACACACATAATCATAGAGAATCATTTCTTGTTAGTCAAGACTCATTGCCAAGACTATCTTAGTGGACAAAGTCCCTTTCTGAACCGAGTCACCCTCGTTTCAGTCCTGTTTCACTGAACCAGTATAACCTACCGTTCCAGCCATGTCTATCTCATGAGATATAAAATCTTTACCCAATGCATTGGAAGGAGATATAGGTCCCACCCATCTCATAATGATACCATTCTTATGTGTGCCACAAAATCATAAATCATACATCATTACATAACCCATGTAATAAAAATGGGAATCTTAAACATCATGACATCATAAAACAAATCATATAAGATAAAGGAATTCATAAAAATAATTCCATCACAACATAATCAAATCAATGTAATAATAGGGGTATAAACAGAACCCTTTATTATCTTAGATGGAAAATAATTTTGATAAAACACTTGAACTCCATTCTTGAGGAAAATATCCTTTCTACTTCAAAAACAATTTCCTTTCTTTAACATGTCATAAAATCTTAAACTAAAAGAAGTTGATTAAAAATAACTTGAAAACTTTTAAAGGAAGCTTCTTGGAAATAATTTTTTAAAAATCCATTCATCCCGTATAAGTTAAAAAAACATTCTTCTCGTACTTTTGTCGGAAAATTCAAAAAAGTACCTCGTACGAAAAACAACAAAAGATTCCTTTCATATATTTTACTAAAAACTCACCAAAGGGTAAAATTGGATATAAACAATTGTAGGTGGATGGAAATAATATTACATATTCAGGAAAGATGGATGTGGATGGTAAAATACACCCTAGTAAATACCAAAGTATAAACAATCTCGGATAAAAATGAGATTGTGATATTTCCCTTACCTTAGGTCTGATTTGCTTCGTATGTGTCCGAACCTCCTGTATAATGATTTAAATAATGTCATTGACTTATTAAAGAATCATGTTCATTGTTATTATATCATATATGGTTCACTTATGACATTATATTAACCGTTCTTTTGTAAATTAATGTTAAAGTAGCGTTTTTGGTAAAATCGTCTCATTTGTCGTTTGTGTTTTAACTTGTAATTATTCATATGATTACATAGATCATTATTACTTAATTGTAGAATATAAAACATGATTTATATATAATATATATTCAGAATATACATATATATAATGGATCGATAAATGGAAAGAAATACACCGTTCATGGAGACGGTAGGCCGTACGTACGCATGAACGCTGTTTTCGTTTCCTTATTGAATTGAGTGGAATTAAGTAGATGACATACATATATATACACATAAATCCAGTAGCTTTATAATTTCATATATTTCATTATTATTTCTTATATATACTTTATAATCATTCTTAAATGGTTAACATGGAGAATGAATCTAATCGCGTCGTGGAGACGGTAGTCCGTACGTACGCACGAGCGATGATATCATTTCCATAATTATTGAATTGAATTGAAGTGGATGATACAATATATCAGAATCATTATGATGTTATAATAACTATTTACAGTTATCCTTTACACCATAATACCCATCCATGTAAGGTGTTGGTGGAAAAATAGATTACACCATGGCGTGGAGACGGTATTCCGTACGTACACACGCACGGTGATTTCTTTTTCCGTAGGATGGATAGATGGTGAAATAGGGTTGTTTCATACTTATAATAACATATCAGTATATGAGTGATAATGATTTTATTACTTCATAATGAAACAACCTACGAAGAATAAGTGGAAGAAGAAATAAAGATGAAAGAATCGGTAACGGACATTACCTCTTCTTTAAAGTGCTTCTTTGAGACCTCCTTTTAGGGCACTAAAATGGGTCTTTCAAGAAGACCAGAACCTCTAGGATGTTTCTAGGGAAGTGGAGAAGATATTTTGGCAGGGGTTGGCCGAGATTGAAAGCTCAAAGTGGTGTGAGGAAGAGAGGGAGGAGGTGCCCTTTTATAAGGGAGGAGAGTGGCACCTTTGGAATAACTAAAACTATTATTTTATTATAAAGTCATGTTCGGTTTTAAATAGCTCCAAATTGATTTATTTTGATGCTAAGGTGGGTATGAGTCGAAAGCCTCTCATCCAATAGAATTTAGACAAATTTAGATTCCTATTTTAACCTTATCATTTAGATTTAACATTAAGTTAAATAATTTTACTTTTACCGTGTCTTCTTGTGTGCTTACACTATAAGGTTAATAAACTTACTATAAGAAGCCAAAAGAACCCCAAATTATTTATTATTAATATATATAACCGTATTTAAGTCATTTGGCCGAACCTTAGATTTTTAGGAATAAAATAACAATTAATAATATAATATTTTTTTAAAAACTATTTTATGTCAATTTTGACACTATTTAGTAATTGATTTTTGTGAAAATCATAACAGAATGATAAGTTCTAAGAAAGTTAATTAACTCAGTACTAACATGTCATATTAACCTAGAAAATTAGTTTAATTCATTAAAAGTCTTAAATTACATTTATTTTGGTATTTATAACATCAATTATGTCAATATTTCATTAATAAGATAATTACTGCATCATCTTTGTGTCATAAATAAATTAAATTATTTGATGTCTAAAAATTACAAATAAAATACCATTATGTAGGACATACTTTTAGATTTCTAATGAATATTTACAATCAAATTTATCTTATGTATAACCCTATATTAAAAATGTTTTAGTAAATAAACGTTTTTTTTTAACTCTTTTAACTCTTCTTTGAATTAAATAATAATAAATGTCCTAATCTAATCCAAGTGGTCCTAAATGGTCATATATTATTCCTATGATTGTTTTTGGTCGACTTACACTTGTCCAATAGAATTAGGACATGTGTTAGCGTAATAATAATATCATTTATACCCTTAATTACCCTATTTACTTTTAACCGTGGTAAAAAAAAGTAAAAAGTTACTATTCACCAAAAAATTATTTTCATCTCATTGAACCACATTTTACTTACTGACATCAACCGTGTCTCCCGGATTTTTGAAATTCCACTCACAGAAGCCGTAAAATTAAGTTTTATGAAAAATTCAGTTTTTTAACTACTACTTAGTGGTTTCACTATTCATCAAAAATTGAAAGTTTTCAGAAAAACTACCGAAAATTAAGCCTAAGCTATATTTGATATTATGAACTCAAAAATGATTTATATTTTACCAAATTCAAAACATATCAGATGCATTAATTTATTTAAAAATTAATTCCCGTCGTCAAAACAAATAGCGTGTTCTTAAGAGATAATAACTATCAAAAGATTGACACTTGTTTATGTCTGGTTTAAATGTGAAATTACATCCAATGACCAAAATTCTATTAAATTGTAAAAATATATTCTAAATATACTTTAAAACCACTCAAATTTATAATTGATCACTATTAATTATTTCGATTGAAAAAGTTGTTTTTAATTAAAATTTAGTAATTTTCACTATTCATCAAAATATGAAAGTTATCCGAAAATCACCAAAATTTCACCCTAAGCTAATTTCGATATTCCGAATCCAAAAATGAAGTCCACTTTGAAAAATAAAATTTAAAAAATTTCAAAAAAGTAGTTATTACTATTCATAACGGCTAGTTTTAATAATATTTTAATAGCATATCGTTGTTTAGCGAAACTCGGTATTGCGTACTACACACGCTATCAAGGAAGGTCGAGATTGCGTGTAATGAAAGGCAAGTCAATGATGTGTGTTGTGAAAGCTCCTTTTGGTGTAGCGTACAACACAAGACATTAATGAAATTAAAAAAAATATTTTTCATAAAATCTCGGGGTGTTACATTCTACCCCCCTTAAAAAGAATTTCGCCCTCGAAATTCGTCGGGGTTATAAATGGATTACTATTAAAAAGTTTCTTTAATCGAAACCCACATCGTAAAAAGGAATACCAAAACCAATTTTTAAAAACAAAAGTATGAAACGTAACGGTTAGCCAAATAAACTAATCACTGGGTTTCCAAAGAGGTGAAAATATGGGTATGGAAGAGAAATCTAACCATCACGTTTTGATGGAGAGTGGTAGAGAACATGGCTATGGAAAAGATAGAAATCACAAAGCCATAAATTTGTGACGATCTAAGGTACCATCTGATTAATTAGATATAAGAGCACTAGGACAACATTTTTGGTTTTCAAGATCATTTCCCTAAAGTTGAAGAATTTTAATTAGAATAAGTACTTACTTTATTTTGGTACAATCTCACTGTTGTTCGTGCCTTGAACAATTTCCACTTCATCTCTTAAATAAATGAAGTTGAATTTGTTATTCGTGATGTGTTAGCAGATCATGTGATAGAATGACGGGTCATTCCATCTGTCTCAAACAAAAGGTTAGCAAAAGTTATTAAATATACATAAGTCATCCTATAGTGAGATTAATCATATATGGTTCCTAAAATGGAATTATACTTCATATATCATACAGCTTAATATAATAAAATTAGTTTCTACTAAACAGGGACTTCCTGTAGGCCAGTGGTAGGCGATAAAGGCCAGTCGCACTTCGTTTGTGGGTTTGATTCCCACAGCCTTGTCCGACGCGATGGGTTGTCGCCCGTCCTGCATGTTGTCCTTTTTCTAAAGCTATATTACTATAAAATCCCATCAATAATATCGAAAAACGTTTTATCCTAACTTATGTCCAACATAATGCATTCTAATCTCTAGGTTTATCTAAAATACTTCGGTCCAAGCTCATAGTATAAAGAAAATGATTACTTGAAATGTCATAGAACAATCACGTGAATGCCATCATTTATCCCCCATATATCATAAGATATATCTTGTTGGTCAAATTACAAACATGTGAATACCTTAATCATGTATTCTCTTGAAGAATGAATACCCATTGAACCTTAGTGAAAATATGAATGCTGTTAAAAGTTAACACTTTCCACATACCAAAATCCTCAAAATTCTATATACTCAAACCATGATATCACTTAGTCCTTATATCAATCATGAGCTCATGAATACTGTTAAACATTTTGTTTTCTCTTTTTCCCTTCATTATGCGTATATCATCTTATTTCCAAAAATATCTCAATCACTTTGAATACCACATTAGACCAATACATAAATATTCCAATACTTTATGATACAACGTTATTTTGGAATCCCATTACATAAACACTTAATCATTCCACCACATCGTTGTCATATTCAACATCGCCAATAGTGATCGCATGTGACTTCCCTTTGTCCTTTTCCTTAAGCGGTTGCTCATGTCGATCATCACTAACCCTTGTATTAGGGAATTTATTAGCATAATTCCCCATTTCCTTGCACTTGAAGCATTGAAGTGTTGGTGGTGCGTTCTCTGCAGTGTTTGCTTTATTCACATCATTAGAAAACCTTTTTCCATTACTTCGACACTCAGCTACTCGATGAACTTCTTTTCCACACTTAAAACATTTTCTAGTCCCTTTAAGACAATCTCCACCATGCTTCTTTCCACACTTTGTGCATAAAGAAAAATTCATCTTCTTTTCACCATTATTCTGAGATTTCTCCTTGAACTCCATCTTTCGTTTCTTGTCAAAACCATGAGATGGATATGTAACACCAACTTCCATTTCTACCTTGATAGCACAACGCACAATTTCTTCATAGCTACTGAAGTCTCTTATAGCTAATGCCCTTCGAAGACTTGGTTTTAAGCCACTGAAAAATCGATCAACTTTACTTTCAGGTTGGATGATAATGCCAGATGCATACCTTGCAAGTCTTGTAAAATTCGCTTCGTATATACCAACAGATTCATCATCCTTCTGCTTCAGCTCAAGAAACTCCTTTTCCATCTTTGTTCGAAGAATACGCGGGAAGTACTTACTGAAAAACAAGTTCTTGAACTCGTCCCATTCCATGGACTCAATTTCATCTCTTGGCCTCGTATTCTTAATAAGATTCCACCATTGATCAGCTTCACCTTCCAAACGATATACTGCTAAGATGACTTTATCATGTTCAGAACATTGAAGAACTGAAAATATATATTCAGTGGTACTGGTCCATTGTTTAGCAACAGGTGGATCAGAAGACCCACTGAAAGAAGGTGGACGTTGCCTCATGAATGACTCAATAGAATATTGTTCCCTTCTCTGCTCATTTGGAAGTCCAGAATGATTCATAGCTTGTGTAAGTATAGCAATAAGATTATTCACTCCATCTCCCATGACATTTGTTTGTTCAGGAGGTAAATAATTGCATTGTCCATTGCATTGATCAACACGGTTCCTTCGGGTTCCAGCCATCGTCTAAAACCAAAAAATAATAGTGTGAGAGGCAAAAATCATGCTAGGGAAAACAACATATTAAAGGGGAAGTACCTTCAATATCTAACATCTTAGGTTTAATTCTATGATCGTTAGCGAAATTCTAGTACTGTAACCTATACGTATACTTAACCTTAGGGACATCCCTAGACATTCCTTAGAAATATCTCTAGGGATCTCACTAACGTTTTCGCATCCTAGTTTCCAAAGGTTGACTAAACCTTTCCTCTGATACCAACTATAGAGACCCCAAGCTTGACGTACATGGACATTACATTACTTTTGCGGAATACTTAGTACATAACAAAAACACACACACACAAGGATCGTAATAGTTTATTGTCTTTGGAAACTCGGAATATAATCTTCTAATCATGGTGAAAGATCTTCAACATCTCCCATAAAGATCTTCCTTTTTGTATACCTAAAACCATTCTTTATATCCTGGGGAAAAGAAAACATAAAAGGGTGAGCTCAAATGCTCAGTAAAGGTAAACAAAAGAAATATCAATCACATCATATTCATAAGAACATAACATTTTGGAAATCTTAACCTGCAAAAGAGATCATAATTTCATAACATGGGATAAATCATGGTAGTGAAATGTAATCACAATAATCATAACTTAAAACATGAAACTTTGTGGCATACACACATAATCGTAGAGAATCATTTCTTGTTAGTCAAGACTCATTGCCAAGACTATCTTAGTGGAAAAATTCCCTTTATGAACCAAGTCACCCTCGTTTCAGTCCTGTTTCACTGAACCGGTATAACCTACCGTTCCAGTCATGTCTATCTCATGAGATATAAAATCTTTACCCAATGCATTGGAGGGAGATATAGGTCCCACCCATCTCATAATGATACCATTCTTATGTGTGCCACAAAATCATAAATCATACATCATTACATAACCCATGTAATAAAAATGGGAATCTTAAACATCATGACATCATAAAACAACTCATATAAGATAAAGGAATTCATAAAAATAATTCCATCACAACATAATCAAATCAATGTAATAATAGGGATAGAAACAGAACCCTTTATTATCTTAGATGGAAAATAATTTTGATAAAACACTTGAACTCCATTCTTGAGGATAATATCCTTTCTACTTCAAAAACAAATTCCTTTATTTAACATGTCATAAAATCTTAAACTAAAAGAAGTTGATTAAAAATAACTTGAAAACTTTTAAAGGAAGCTTCTTGGAAATAATTTTTTAAAAATCTATTCATGTCGTATAAGTTAAAAAAACATTCTTCTCGTACTTTTGTCGGAAAATTCAAAAAAGTACCTCGTACGAAAAACGACAAAAGATTCCTTTCATATCTTTTACTAAAAACTCAAAAAAGGGTAAAATTGGATTTAAAAAATTGTAGGTGGATGGAAATAATATTACATATTCAGGAAACATGGATGTGGATGATAAAATACACCCCAGTAAATACCAAAGTATAAACAATCTCGGATAAAAATGAGATTGTGATATTTCCCTTACCTTTGGTCCGATTTTCTTCATAAGTGTCCGAACCTCCTATATAATGATTTAAATAATGTCATTGACTTATTATAGAATCATATTTATTGTTATTATATCATATATGGTTCACTTATGACTTTATATTACCCGTTCTTTTGTAAATTCATGTAAAAGTAGCGTTTTGGGTAAAATCGTCTCATTTGTCATTCGTGTTTTAACTTGTAATTATTCATATGATTACATAGATCATTAGTACTTAATTATAGAATATAAAACATGATTTATGTATAATATATATTCAGAATATACATATATATAATGGATCGATAAATGGAAAGAAATACACCGTTCATGGAGACGGTAGGCCGTACGTACGCATGAACGCTGTTTTCGTTTCCTTATTGAATTGAGTGGAATTAAGTAGATGACATACATATATATACACATAAATCCAGTAGCTTTATAATGTCATATATTTCATTATTATTGCTTATATATACTTTATAATCATTCTTAAATGGTTAACATGGAGAATGAATCTCATCGCGTCGTGGAGACGGTAGTCCGTACGTACGCACGAGCAGTGATATAATTTCCATAATTATTGAATTGAATTGGAGTGGATGATACAATATATCAGAATCATTATGATGTTATAATAACTATGTATAGTTATTCTTTACACCATAATACCCATCCATGTAAGGTGTTGGTGGAAAAACAGATTACACCACGGCGTGGAGACGGTATTCCGTACGTACGCACGCGCGGTGATTTCTTTTTCCGTAGGATGGATAGATGGTGAAATAGGGTTGTTTAATACTTATAATAACATATCATTATATGAGTGATGCTGATTTTATTACTTCATAATGAAACAACCTAAGAAGAAGAAGTGGAAGAAGAAATAAAGATGAAAGAATCGGTAACAGACATTACCTCTTCTTTGAAGTGCTTCTTTGACACCTCCTTTTAGGGCACTAAAATTGGTCTTTGAAGAAGACCATAACATCTAGAATGTTTCTAGGGAAGTGGAGAATAGAATTTTTCAGGGGTTGGCCGAGCTTGAAGGCTCAAAGTGGTGTGAGGAAGAGTGGGAGGAGGTGCCCTTTTATAAGGGAGGGGAGGGGCACCTTTGGAATAACAAAACATATTATTTTATTATAAAGTCAGGTTCGGTTTTAAATAGCTCCAAATTGATTTATTTCGATGCTAAGGTGGGGATGGGTCGAAATAATCTCATCCAATATAATTTAGACAAGTTTAGGTTCCTATTTTAACCTTATCATTTAGATTTAACATTAAGTTAAATAATTTTACTTTTACCGTGTCTTCTTGTGTGTTTACAATATAAGGTTAATAAACTTACTATAAGAAGCCAAACGAAGCCCAAATTGTTTATTATTAATATATATAACCTTATCTAAGTCATTTTGCCTAACCTTAGATTTTTAGGAATAAAATAACAATTAATAAAATAATATTTGTTTTAAAAACTATTTTATGTCAATTTTGACACTATTTAGTAATTGATTTTTGTGAAAATCATAACAAAATTATAAGTTCGAACAAAGTTAATTAACTCAATACTAACATGTCTTATTGACCTATAAAATTAGTGGAATTCATAAAAAGTCTTAAATTACATTTATTTTGGTATTTATAACATCAATTATGTCAATATTTCATTAATAAGATAATTACTGCATCATCATTGTGTCATAAATAAATTAAATTATATGATGTCTAAAAATTAAAAATAAAATACAATTATGTAGGAAATCTTTTTATCTTTCTAATGATTATTTACAATCGAATTTATCTTATGTATAACCCTACATTAAAAATGTTTTAGTAAATAAACTTTGATTTTAACTCTTTTAACTCTTCTTTGAATTAAATAATAATAAATGTCCTAATCTAATCCAAGTGGGCCTAAATGGTCATATTTTATTCATAAGATTGTTTTTGGTTGACTTACACTTGTCCAATAGAATTAGGACATGTGTTAGGGTAATAATAATATCATTTCTACCCTTAATTACCCTATTTACTTTTAACTGTGGTAAAAAAAGTAAAAAGTTACTATTCACCAAAAATTTATTTTTATCTCATTGAACCACATTTTACTTACTGACATCAACCATGTCTCTCGGATTTTTGAAATTCCACTCACAGAAGCGGTAAAATTAAGTTTTATGAAAAATTCAGTTTTTTTAACTACCACTTAGTGGTTTCACTATTCATCAAAAATTGAAAGTTTTCAGAAAAATACAAAAATTAGGCCTAAGCTATATTTGATATTATGAACTCAAAAATGATTTATATTTTACCATATTCAAAAACTATTAGTTGCATTAATTAATTTAAAAATTAATTCCCGTCGTCAAAACAAATAGCGTGTTCTTAAGAGATAATAACTATCAAAAGATTGACACTTGTTTATGTCTGGTTTAAATGAGAAATTACATCCAAAGACCAACATTTTATTAAATTGTAAAAATATATTCTAAATATACTTTAAAACCACTCAAATTAATAATTTATCACTATTGATTATTTCGATTGAAAAAGTTGTTTTTAATTAAAATTTAGTAATTTTCACTATTCATCAAAATATGAAAGTTATCCGAAATCACCAAAATTTTACCCTAAGCTAATTTCGATATTCCGAATCCAAAATTGAAGTCCATTTTGAAAAATAAAATTTACAAAATTTAAAAAAGTAGTTATTACTATTCATAACGGCTAGTTTTAATAATATTTTAATAGCATATCATTGTTTAGCGAAACTCGGTATTGCGTACTACACACGCTATCAAGGAAGGTTGTGATTGCGTGTAATAAAAGGAAAGTCAAGGATGCGTGTTGTGCAAGCTCCTTTTGGTGTAGCGTACAACACAAGACATTAATGAAATTAAAAAGAATATTTTTCATAAAATCTCGGGATGTTACAGGTTCCTTGGGATTTCTTTAATGTATTAAGAAAATATTATGTCCATAATGTAAATAATGGAACAAACTATGAATGATTTCAACATCCTCATTAAAACAAATAAACTTTACTCTTGAATTTCCTCTAAACTAGAAGAGATTATAATATGAAGTGTTGATCACTCACCTAGGAAGAAATATTTTAAATGATATATTCGGGGATTTATCTCTATATTAGGTTCTTGTTGAATTGATGGAAGAAAATTGGATATGGGTAGTCTAAGGTCACCATATTGACTCATAAAAAAATATATTTAAAAAATATTCCTCTAAATTACTACTATTTAAATAAAAGTTTTCATCACATCCAGATTCATTGATTGGGTTCAAAATGTGTTCTAACAAAAACTCATCTAGGTGTTCCAGGATTTACCCCATCAAACTCATCTAAAGGATTAGTCTCCTTTCTAGAACTTATTTCTATATAGGTTTCCATAGGGACCTTAGGTGCACCACTAATTTCTTATATCATACTCAAAAACTAATCTTCATAATCAATAAAATATTCTTCATCTTCTAAATGTATATCTCTATAAAAACTTTGGTCTTGATTGGTTTCATTATTCTTTTCAAAATCCTATAATTAAACTTTTTTTTCACCAAAAATAATATTTATGTTTCCCTTTGACACATCAATGACAACTCCCCCTTGGGGCTATAAAGGGCATACCATGAATGATATGTACCAACTAGTCACATTCCATATCTAGTATCGTAAAATCTGTAGGAAAAATAGATTTACATATCCCACTAACAAGTCATCCACCATACCAACTGAGTGGGTAATCGATAAATTTTCATGTCGTAAAACACATAGTGTTGGGTTGTGGTACACCAAAAAATATGTATTGAAAACAATATATAATGGAATTTTATTTTTTCTATAACAAAAATAACAAAGATACTTAAACTAAAAACCTGTATATCCAAAGGTACAAGGGATGACAAAGTTCACAGGATCATGAATTTTGGGAGGTATTCTATTATAAAAGAAAACACTACATTCCACTATGATATTGTAAGTAGAAAATGATTCCGATGTTTTCTTTTTTTCAAAAAAAAATCTAGAATACTTTGAAATAATATGATATTTGAATTAATTCCTTAAGGAAGGGAATGAGAATATTTATTTATTTTTAAATCCTTTAGAAATTTAAACACTTTATAATCCTGATTTTATTTTTCTATTCTCTATAGAAAATTAATTTTTTTAGAATCTTTTCTTCGAGTTGTAGAAATACCTTAAAACTATTCTACTAAATTTTTCTACACCCTTTGTTCTTTATTTTTAAACCCATTTTATGTTGTTTTTTAGTTGGGAAAATAGGGGTCAAAGTTTTTTTAGTGTTTCATTCCAGAAGTCTAAATTGAATATTTTTTGTATTTAAATTTATGGCTCCATCTAGTTTCTCTTTATGATAAGTTTTTGGTACTTTCATAACATCCTTGTGGGTTTGGAGAACACTTATAGTTATCAAATACATGGAATTTTTTCTTCGGTTCACTAATTTGGTGATTGTACAATTACATTTGTATCTACCGCCAACATCTGTAACAAACTATCCCACTTGAAATTCCATATTTTTCATCCTAGCATATATTTAAAATTTTTAGAAAATCATATTTTCACTTTTATAAATTAAATAAACATATAAGATGTTGGTATATACCCCTTACTTACTCTTTGGAGTTACAGGATTCAACATTTGGTCGGGGTTGTAATTTATGCTGGGTTTAATGCTAATAACCAGGGGATCATTAGATCTATATACTCCTTTCACTCTACTAAAGAGATTTGGATGGTTTATATACCCCTGGTTCTAGTATTTGCAAATGGTTCATCTCTAGGAAAGATACTATGACTATAACCATCATAATTTGAATTTTTTGGATCTACGGTAGGTATATAGGAATTGGTAAAACATGATTGTGAATGCCCAAACAAGACATAATAGTGCAATTTATCTATAAGAGTGCTTTGATTATTTTCATTATAGAACCCAACATATTGAACTACTGATTATTGAAAAATAATAGTTTCTTAACCAACAATTATTCTTGCTCTTGATTTTTTTTAGAGTTTTGTGTCTTTGTATTGAATATCTTCTTTAATTCCTCGGTGGTTTTATCACTGAAATATCCACCAACAGACCGGTCCACTAATATATGGTGGAAAGGTGTAAGGATATTGTAAAAAGAATCCATGATGAATTGGGGTGTGCATTGGTGTTTTTGAAATTTTCTAAGTAATCCCATTAATCTATCGTAATCGTCATAGAATATATCTCCATCATCTTGTAAAAATCCTATGATTTTTTTCTTAATTACTAATTTAATTATACTAGAGTAAAACATAATGGTAAAATAATTTTAAATCTGATCCAGAGTTTCAATAATTTCCTCTTACAAATATTGAAAAAATATCCTGAAATTCCTTCAAGGAAAATAGGAATATTTTTAGCTTATGTTCCTCCTCACTATGTTCTCTTAGTGGAAGTTGGTGACCACTATAGTATATGTCCCTAATGATTCCAATAGAGTCTTCATTGGGAATTCCATTGAATGTAGATATATTTGACAAAATTAATTGTTTTATTTCAAAATTCTTTGACCATAGTGAGATAATAATTAAAGATTTATTATTAGATATAATGGGGAAAAATAATTCCCTTAGACTATGCCTCTCTGTTAGCACATTTTTAAGTGGATAGAGGTTCTCTGGTTGTTGATTATTCTGATTCCCATCCTCTATGTTATCTTCTATTTTATTTGTTTTTTTATTCCTATTAAAACCTCTATGTAGTACCACTTTTTGTGTTATGGTGATCCTTGGTTACTCAATTGATGACCTCACATACATTCACTAAATTTAACAAATTTTGTGATTTTTTAAATTTTTTTTCATTTTTTGTTTAGTTGGCCATAGGTTACATCCCCATAAACTGATCCAAAACTTAATAAGTTGAGTTTGAGTTTTATAACTAGAATCATTCCAAATTAATTTTTTATAAACCTATTTAAAACTACTTTATTGGTGAGTAGGGGTTGATCTATTGGGAATAACTCAGGGTATGTGTTTGTGTGTCTCGAAGGAAATAAAAAGTAAAATATAAAGGGAAAAAATTAAAATATGGTGGGAGAAATGGAATTAGTGATGAAAAAACGATGAGATTTATGAATAGTGGAAGGGAAAGTGTCAATAGCATGTGAACAAATAGGATAGATATATTTTCAAAAGAAAGTGAGGACTAGTAGTCTATAAAGTATAGGAAATTAATTGGGTAGTTTTTGACATTCCAAGACCTAAGTCAAAAACTAAGAACTTGTCAAATTAATTTTTTATAACCCTAAATAAAACTATTTTAGTGGTTAGTAGGGTTCAATCCATATGGAATGGATCAAAATGTATGTTTTTGGGTGAACAAGGAAATAAAAAGAACAAAACAAATTAAAACAATTAAAATTGGGTTGTGGAAATGGATTTGGGAATGAATCAATAATGAGAGTGGTGAATTGTGTGAGTGAAATTGTCAAGACCAAGTGAACAAACATGAGTAATAGAATATAAAAATATATAAGGAAATATCAATTTATAAAGTAAGGTAAATCGATTGGATTTTTTTATATGATAAGACTTAGGTTAATGATTAGGCTTGGGTCAAATTAATTATTTATAGACCTACATAAAAGTAGTTCAGTGAAAACAATGGGTCAATCCATAGAGAGGGACTCATAAAATGTGTTTATGTGGTTCCAAGGAAAAAAATTAAAAATACAAAGGAAAATAATAGAAAAATGGTGGTAGTAATGTATTTTTGTGATTAAATAATTATAAGAGTGATTAATTGTGTGAGTGCAAGAGTCAAAACTAGGTGGAAAAATAGGATAGATAAAAGATCAAAAGATAAAAAGGACAATTATATTATAAAGTTGGGGAAATTGTTTGGATGGTTTTTATAAATATTTTCCTTTATAAATGAATTTGGATTAAACAAAATAGAACTTGGAAATTATTAAAAGAGGATAACCATAATTTTTATTAAGAAAACCTGTGATTGAATGATTACTAAAACTGTTCAACTATATAATTCACTCAATCACTGAATAATAAATAATTTATCACAAAGTTAATTTATTTATCTGGACTCAAAATTATACTCTCTTGATCTTAATCCAATTTTTTGTAAAATACTAAAATAATAGAACTATTTTAAATAATGGTTGATCAATATCATTTTTCATTTATACTTGATTTTTTGGAAAATTTATTATCTAATATGAATTGAGAGTAGAATCCAATTATATTGATGTATGAATTATATAAAAGTGATGACCCAGAAAAACCTATTCCCCCAAAAATATTTAGAAGAGGATCATAACTTCATTAATAATATTCCAAAGATTATATTCAAGAGAATTTATAAATAAAATAATAAAATCCAGCATGCCCCTTCATCTGTTTCCATTAGTAGTAAGCCCAAAATCCTTAATTATAAGCTTACCAAGTTGAAGTAGAATCAATATCTTCTAATAGGGTTCATTGTCTTCCCCATTAATTTTTTCATCCATATTTTATCCTCAATCTCTATTTCGGCCATCAAGATTGAATCATCATTAATGGCGCATATTTCTTCAACGTCACATACTTTCTTCGATTAGTTCTTATTCAAGTGTTGAACCTAATAGTGCTTAGACATTGCTTCTAGTTGTAGTCAGTGGTGCATCCCATAGGTGGATACATGGATAATGGATTGGAATTAGTTAAATGATATGGTGAATTAGAGGTTGTTGGTTATAGGATGTAGGTGGTTGGCAGTAGTAGATGTGGTGCGGTGGGGGGGGTAGCATTTTTCTAGGTAGTGGTGGGTGTGGTGGTAGTTAGGGTGGAGAAGTAGAAGCTATAAGTATTAAAACTGGAATAGAAAGTACAATAATATGTGGATAGTGGTGTAAATATATAGTATATGTAGTAAAGGATGGTAATGATATAATTTTACTTCATGTAGTAGTAAGTTCAATTGTAGCCATAATTTTCTTCTGGCATTATCAAGTTCAATAGTTGAAGGCAACTTGATCAATGTAGAATAAGAAATTTATAGATTTTAAAATTATGGTTCATTCAATAAAATAGTGATTTTATTAAAACATTATCAATGATTTTACCCAATGAAAAATTAAATTCTATAAAAAATCAAATAAAAATAAATTATTCCAAAGAAAATTGTTTAAAATTACAATTTTGAATAAAATGAATTAATTGATTTCTTTTTAAAATTCACAAAAACGTCAAAATTATTTTCAAAATATATTTTCAATGTAAATTACCAAATAATTTTTATAGTTTATTTTTGTAATTATTATTTTTGGTAATATGTTCCTTTAATCTCCCAAAGCACACATTTTAATATGATTTTTAGAGAATATAGATTTTAATTCAAAATACACAAATATCAAATTATTACCCTATTAATGCATTCATTAACATAAAAAATCAATTATTCCATCAAAAAAAATGTTGAAATGTTTTCAAATAGAAGACACATTAAGAATACACTCTTGAGGAGAATAAAAACATAACATACCTCATTGGTATACATCTTCCATCCTTCTTGTTTTACATTCCATTACAATCCATACATATCACTAATGATATTAAGAGTAAATATTCACTACATTGATATGCTGTCTCTAAAAACATGATAAAGTTGGTTCAATTATCTTGCAATAATTCTAAAATGTGGTAAAAGTGGACGCAGTCTCTCCTTGAAACCCTCAAGGCGGTGTATGCACATTCAACTCAAAAATCCTCCACATCCAAATATGAGACACTCTAAGGTTCTTATAAAAGTAAAAAAAGGATAATAATGATCTCATGTTTTTATTAAATATACTCAATTCATTGTAATATGATCACATCAACACTTATGAAAACCTTTCAATTGTAATGGGAATTTTGGAAGCCTTGGAACAAAAATAGATCACTGAGGATATGAAATGTAATAAATTCGTAGTAAAAAAATTTATTTCTTATAAATGATAGATAGTAGATTTATCATAGAGTATTGTAATGAAATTAAATTCATCTTATAACATTTAAAGAAGAACAAAAAAATATGTACGATTCCATCAATGTCACATCGATCATAGATAAACTCCCACCTTAATGGAAGAATATTAAATATTTCTTAAAACATAAGAATGAATATATTTCCCTCAACGAGTTCCATAAATATTTATAAATTGTGAAAATATAAAAAGAATGTGGTGGTAAATGAATATAAGGATTAAAAATCCAAGGTTATCATTGTGTATTTAATTTTACCATCCAGGTTCTTAAAGAAACATAGATATCCACATTGTACTTCAAAGGGGAAGGTATAATATATGAATAAGAAAGGGACATGCTACTTTATTAGAAAGCTAGGGAACTTAGAGTAGGACAGTCATATTCATAAGAAGAATGTTTTTCACCAATAATAAAAAGGATCAATTTGTATCCATGACCATAAAAGGTTTTGTTATTTAGGATAACACTAACTAGTGTGTCAATTCTGGAGTTACATGACATTTATGAATAGGAAAATCACTCTCCAAGAGGATAAGATTAGTCAATAGTGGTAAATAAATCTACACTAGAAATTATATAAGTATAAATTTTCAATGGAAGAGTGTGGTCGATCCAGAGATTACTTGACGAAATATCCTTACTCTATTTCCCTAAATAGTATTCAAGAACAAATTTCAATGGAAATATATCCAAAATGGGAATATGAAATGGAATTGGAATTAGAAAAAAACAATTATGATTTCTAGGATAGGAAAGGTAAAGGTAAAAAATGGAGAAAAAATATAAAAATATAAATTTTTTATAATTCATTACTCATAGGGGAGATATGGGTAGGGGTGGTGAGAGTGAGAGTGGTGGTGGGAGTAGGAGAAGAAGTTAGAGTGGGAGAGGGAGTAGTAGTGGGAGTGAGAGTTTGAGTGGTGGTGGAAAGGTATTTTTCTAGTGAATATTGTAGGAGTTGTGTAGGTGACTATGATAGGTACAATAATCTAAACCATGGAATGCATGGTGGTGGTGACCAGGATAGGAATGGTCGTAGCATGAAATGATAGGTAGGGATGACAGTAAGTTGTTAATAGTGGGAGGGGATGATGTGGAGCAAAGTTATAATTTCATTAATTTTTCGGGGATATTTGCATCCTAGTTTTCCAATTAAATTGGCCTAATAGTTATTCTATCCATCTTCAGATAGAAACATGTTACCATTATATAAAGTAATAATTGGTTCCCTTTCATCACACTAAAATCACAATTCATATTTTTTTTATTTCTTTTTCCATTTCCATGTGCTTTATTTTACAAAATTAAATGAGGAATAAATAATGTATTGTATATTAATAATGGTCATGGGAAATGTTTTATAAACCTAATTGAAAAATAATGGGTTTAGGTTTTTATTTGAGGATGATCAATTTTTTCTATCCAAGGTTGGGATATTAGAAAAGTCCATATTAACGATGGATTATTCATATTAAATAAAAATATTAATTTTTCTATATTTGTTGGGGTATTTTGATTTGTTACATAATAATTTCGGATTAATTAATTATAAGAAGATTCCTAACATGATAAAAATGAAATAATTTCATATAATGGAAAAAAACTACAATTGTGTTTATTGTTTGAAAACGAAGATTTTTAGAAAATCATTTTTTACTATAGAAAGAAAAATTAATTTTTTATAATTAATACCCAGTGATTTTCATGTCACACCCTTCATTGGTGATAAAAATTACATTAAAAAATTTATTGATGATTATTCAATATTTTTTATTTTTATCTTTTAAATACAAAATATGAAGGTATAAATAATTTTTTTGTAAATATGTGGCTAAAAAATACAGGGTTACAATAA
Organism: Viscum album; assembly: GCA_963277665.1. Taxonomy (NCBI): domain Eukaryota; kingdom Viridiplantae; phylum Streptophyta; class Magnoliopsida; order Santalales; family Viscaceae; genus Viscum; species Viscum album. The sequence continues at coordinate 1,519,795,111 of OY728153.1, forward strand.
AATTCATCAGATATGATGGGTGGAGGGATATTATAGTACTTTATTTTTTAAATCCAAATGGATTTTACATGAAGTGAAAGTTCCCTGTATTCCACAACAGAAGGTGTAACTGAGAGAAATAATAGAACATTAATGGAAATGGTTAAATTCATGATGTTAACATGGGTGTCTAAAGGGGATTTTTGGGAGAGGCATTATTAACTTCCTTCTACTTCATAAAACAAGTTCACATAAAGGGAAGTATATGAATCCATATGATTATATAAGAATTATAAAACCAACCATAATTATTTAAAGGTTTGGAAAAATATTATTTAACAGTGTGGGGTTAGCTTGTAATTGTAATAGTTCATAAACCTCAAAGGTACAAATAGGATAAAGTAGGTATTGATTACATATTTTTTGGAATTGAAGAGAATTATAATGTTTATAGATTCATTTTTTAAAAATCTTTTGATATTGTGTGTGTTAATACATTTATTGAATAAATAGGTGATATTTTTTATGAATCAAGGTTTACTTCTTTTCCTTAGTATGAAGAAATTAAAGAATCTTGCTCAAAGGAAATTTCATACTAGGGACATTTGGTCAAATATGATAAAAAAGGTCAATGATCTCAGATAACTAAAACATATGGATCTGATTTATATATGATTTGTTTCAAAGAAACTAATAATAATAATGTTATATAAATTAGTTTTGAAAATTTTGAGTCTGATCCTTAAAATTACAAGGATTCTATGTTATCTTATTATGTATCTCTTCAAAAGGGAGATATAAATGATTTAATGGACTATAAAATTATAAAAAATACTTGAATATTAATTGAATTTCTATAAGGTTCAAAACAAATAGGTTATAAATGGTTATTTAGACGAAAAATAAAATTTTATGATATACATGATAAATATAAATATAGATTGGTAGACAATAGGGTTTACATGGAAGGAAGGACTTTATTTTTTTCAATACCTATAATATTAAGTCTTGGAGTAATTCTATTAGATATCTTCTCACATTATCTTCTATATGTCGTTTATAAATTAACTGAGTGTATAATAAAATAGTATTCTTATTTTATTTAGAAATTTTTGTATGAAATACTTGGTTGAAGAAATATTATATTAAGAATTAAAATTTTATAGAATAAAAATTATATCAATCTCATTACATTGAAAATTTATTAAATAGGTTTTAATAATATGATTTTACACTATTTTCTAGCTCATATGCTTCTAAGAGTAGGATACTACCAAATCCTGGTAGGGTAGTTTCTCATTTGAAATATGATAGGGTTATTGTGTGACTTGTGCATTCTTTGACTAGTAAAAGGATTTATATTACATATGATATTGTAATGTTTAGTACATATACAAGTATTATCGGTTGTACATAATGATATAAGGCTAAAATATGACTCAAATGTCTATAGGGTACTATGAATTACTATATATGATATAGTAGAAACCCACTAGGTTTTTAATAATTTTATGATGAAATTTGGATTACTAATATTAAAGATCACACTTCTATAATTGGTTGGGTTTTTACACATTGAGGTAGAGTGGTGTCTTGGAGATTGAAGAAAAAATGTATTTGATATACTCCAAAATGGATTTTGATTTTTGTATGTAGTAGATAGTAGATGATAAAAAATGACTTATATCTCTCTTTTCTAATATTCCGTTACATCATATTCTAATGTCCCTAGTTTTTATACATTGTGGTGGTCAATAAATATTTCACAGGGTATATAACAATACTTATAATTGTAAATCATAACACATTAGTCTTAAACATAACAATGTGAGGAATTTGATAAGAAATTGGATCATAACTATGGAATTTTTTAAATCACATCCAAAATTGACTAATCCATCAATAGAGAGACATTCATTCGATTCAATGTACAAAACTTTTAAATGTATTGGTTGAAAGTCCTTACTAGAAAATTTCTAATGATGGAAACTCACCTAAATATGTGATAAATTTTAAAGTATATATTCAATGTATTAACTTATATTATATGTGAAATGGAAACAAGGAAAGTACATTATATCCTAAGAAAATTGTGTTTTATACCCTTGAGGAAAAGGAGGTATGTTTTAAATTTATTACTGTATAAATGATATTAAACAGGTGTTTAGACATGGGAGCACTTTTTTCACCAATGTAAATATAATAGTGGGTCCACTCCAATTAGAATATGAATTTAGATCTCTAACATTCATAAATTGACAAGTGAAACATGGATATAATAGTTTTTACGACTAGAGAAGAACTAAGGAATTTGAACTAGCTTGTTTAGGATGTGTTTGTTTGATAATAAGAGTTACATGTTCATGGTAGTTTTAACCTATTTTTCTATTTAGATTTTATTTTACTCAATGATGTTAAGGTTAAAATTATCATATACCTTTATTTATGAATGTTTATTTGAATATAGTATGACACATAATTTTCAAAATAATTTTTTTCCAGTATTTTATAATGATAGGGTATTGTTAGATTTTAAATAGTTTTTAAAATAATTAAATTTTGTTTTTAAAGGGGAAGACATTGGTTGGAGTCCCACACTAAAAAGTGGGAAAGAGTGGGGAAACTTTATAATTTAAAATTATTTAGAATTACTTTTAAAATGATAAATATTGAGATAAAATCTTATGGGGTAGAATATTACATACCTCTTATGCACTCATTTGATCACTAAATATAGCTCTATGACACATATTACACTTTTCAATTCACTAGGTTTCTTAAAGGTTCCATTTAGTTTCAAAATAGTTTGGTATATCCATATTTATGGGTAATACTAGTTCACTAAATAGGTAATATATGGATCATATATTTAATCATTCATTTTTTTATAGAAACATAAATTCACTAAGTGGGTTTGATTCATGCCACTTATTTGATTAGTTGTGATCTAATGTACTATATTAAACTAGATAAGTTATGACTTTCAAGGATATTTGTGTACCTAACTTGAAAGGGTAGGATATTTTATCCAAATAGGAACATCCATGCCTATAAAAATGAGTCTCCATGGAATGGAAAATTAATTCCCAAGGATTATAAAACCCTCTTATAAATTTAGATTCCTTCTATGAGAATGGTCTCCCTATACCCAATTAAAACATAAACTTTTGATTACCATGTCTTGTATTGAAATTTATATATAGATTTATTTCAATTAACATGATACTAATATTACTTTTATATATGATATATATGGTAATTTCCTTAGATTATATGTTCTATGAAAAGGTTATAGAAATTCCCTCTATAATAAGAACCCATTGATACTATGAAAATAATCCTAAAAATTTATCATGTGGTCTAGATACATCAATATTAATGAGATTAGGAAGATAATCTAATGATATTTGGTAGTATAATATAGCCCTTATATTCCTAATATATATTTAATAGGACCAATATAAAAAATGAATAATATAAAACAACTGTACATTCAGTACAAAAACAATTCTGGATCTAAGGGGATTACACTAACCTGTGGTGCTTGTTGGTAATGAGAGGGTTCTATTACTAGAAGGTGTGCTATCACCTTCATTTAATAAGATGAATGAAGAACCAAGAGATTTAATAGAGTCTCATCTTAGATTACATCCATTAAGGTACCATCAATAAGAAGGATTACATGCCTTTTATATACTATCTTCATTTAATGAAGTTCATTAGAGCATTTGAGCATTTTACACCATCTCATGGCAATCACATGGTATATCCTATTGACAAATGTCTATAAAAATTTGAACACTATAAATAATTATTCAATTTTATCAATTTAATGAATCAATCTCACATATTCATAACTAAAGGAACTATTTATAAGACATGATAGTGATTCATGCATGAAATATCTCATCTCGCATGTCTACTGTACACTATGATGGAGGTTCATTTAATGATACAATAATGGTATATTCATGCCTATATCACCTATTATGGTTTAGGGATGTCATAAAATAATTTATCTCTAATTATTTTACATATTTAACAATCCCCAACTTGAAAAATAATCTAATAAGTCCTATTATTCAAAACATCACAGCTTTTTGTTTATCCATCCAAAACACTTTTGATATGGTTTATCAAAAAACTCTATATTTTTGAAAAAAAATATTTTCAAAAAATGTAATCCTTATCCAAAACCATAACTATGTGACCCTATGGTCATTTTTTGAATTTAAAATAATATTAAATCATGATTTCATCGATCTAAGAAAAATACAACCTCTTGAAAAGAATCAATGCTACTCAAAACACAAAAGGGTATAGTGAAATCTCAATAAAACAAACTCATATCTATATATGAACATGTTCACAACAAGATATATCATATAAATCATATGTATATCTATATAATCCTTTTATTTGTGACATAAAGTTATCAATAGACATAAAATATGTCAATATAGTATATAACATCTCATTCATTCATGATTCTCCAAAATATATTAACCAGAGTGATGAATATATAACAAGTCATGCATTTAGAAGACAAAAAAATCACATGTCCCCCATCCAATTATTTGAGCACATCATATTCCACTCAATAAAGAATGTATTTAAATTTCCTCAATCTAATTAAATTAAGGGTTTAGATGTCTTATCTCGTTATGTTAGTGGAAAAATACCATCATGGTTGATCTATAAATAATAGCATGATCAATGGAATGGGAAACCACCTTCTGATTATATAAGACTCGAGGATTTTTTTTAAAAGGTATAAAAATATGAAGGTTCTCATTCTAGTTATCTCTCCAATATAAAGTAAAAAAATTAATCACAATAATTATACATTTCCTAATTATATAAATGATTATAAGACATTCTATAGGATATAATTTAGCAGATTAGTCCAAGTAAAATGTCTCGACTTATTACCTCACGAGTCTGTTTTTCATATCTTGTATATAACTATTTATACCAAGTATAGGATACAACTCATTATAACCTTTACATATCATCACAACTGATAATACTTAATGCCAATCATCTACTAAGAACAACTTAAAGTCATACTTTAAGGGGATATTATTATTCCACTGTCCATGTAAAATAAATTAAAATAAACATGAATGAATGATAAATAAATATTACCATTATTATAAAATCATGATATATTTAAAAACATTACATTTAATCTCATAAGTATCTTAAACCAAGAGATTCAACATGACCCTCATAATTCTTTTATAGTAATGTTTTCACTAATGGATCTTCTGAATTGTCATTTATTTCCACCCAATAGATCATAAAATCACACATCTCAATGATCTCATGAATGAGATGAAATTTTTGAAGGATGTGTCTGGTCCTTTTGTGAGATCGGGGTTCCTAGGAATGATACATGAATTCATTATTATTATTATAGTAAATATTTATTACTTAATTTATACTGGGAACCAACATAAATTCAGATATGAACTTCATGATCCAAATAGCTTCCTTTATAGAATTTGGTGAAATGATGTACTCTACCTTTATTATTGAATCTTATATGATTTCTTGTTTTGAAATCTTCCAATTAATAGATATAAAATTTAAGAAAAGTATATAAAAAATATATCATGTCATCGTTTTCATTTTGAAAACTAGAATTAGTATAACCCTTTATATAGAATTCATACTCACCTACAATGACAAAAAACATATCCTTAATTATTCTTGCGTACTCAAGGATGTTAATAAATATAATCCAATGAATATCACTAGGATCGTACTGGTATCTACTAGTTATTTTATGAAAATAAGTGACATCAGTTTGAGTAAACAACATAAAAAGAATGATAGATCTTATGGTATATGTATAAGGAATTCTATCCATAATTTCTATCTTCTTATAAAGATCTTGAACCTCCCTCTGATTCTTGCCACACAACACTAGTAAAGACCCTATTTTTGAGTTCTCCATGCTAAACATATTAAGCACTTTACCAATATATGTTATTTAAATTATTCCAATAATACTCTAAGATTGATCCCAATAGATATTCAAGCCTAGTATATAGACTGATTCACCCATCTCTTTCATGGGGAAGAATTTTCCAAACCATATTTCTAGAGAGTTTAAAGTCAATACATCATTTCTGGTAGGAAGTATGTAATCCACATACAATATCATAAATACTATATCACTCTTACCAATTGACTTATATACAAAATAATCATCTATGTTATTTATGAAACCAAACTTTTTAATCACATCAATAAAGCAAATATTCCCACTCAAACAATCATTCTTTATTAAACAATGGATTTTTGAAACTTTCATCCCTTAGTTTTTATAAGAAAGATCGAGGCTATTCCTCTATTATTAAAATCAAGAAAATAAAAGAAACCCATGATAGTGTAGGTATACAAGGCATAGTGCTCAAGGAAAAAAACTATTTGTTTATCACTTTCCTCAATCTCTATGTTAGAATCATCTCATCTTCTGAGATTATATGCCATCCAGTCATTCCTCGACCACGTCCCCGACCTCTTGATCTCCCCCTGCTTGGGGGAATTGATTACAACCTTTTAAGTAGAGTCTCGACATCTGTGCTTTCTCAATCAAAACTATCTTGCTTCTGCTTTAATGAATTAGAAGATACTTCTCCTTCCATTGGAGTCATCACCTCCTTAGCATCCATTACATGACTCGGAGAAATAGTATCCTTGTATGTTTTCCCATTTTCCTGCATCTCAATGGAACTATCATCATTTTTATCAGAATGAAGTGCATAGATACCTGCATTTAGTTGTTCAACCACCATAGAGGTTACAACTGGAGACTTTGTCTTCTTGTATGAGACAAGATGTAAACCCTCGCTATCCACCAAAGGTTTTGAAGAAGCATGACGTGTTTTAGAAAAAAACTGATGAGTCAGATTCTAATATTTTCTTACCATTTTGGCTACCTGGGGAGGATAGCCTTTCTTATGAGAGATTATGATCAACCTATTTTTGGATTTCTTATTCAGTAACTTGTACCTTCATCAATTTATCATCACTTCTTGGCTCATTACTGGGAACAATTCCTTCTTCTAAGAGTATGGTAGCCCATGATTTTGTCTTGTTCTCAGGTGGGTCACTCTGCTCGCAACCCTTCTCATTAACCTGTGACTTGATAACATCTTCAATAATGGTCTTTATCATCACAATAGGTGAAAAGGTTTCTTCATATTCAATAACTTGATTTTTTTAAACATTTACCACCAAGCATTCTTTATTTGTAGACACTCTACCATCCATGTTTGTTTTTTTATTGAAACCTCACTTGCACACTATGGGTCTCACAACTTTAGGTTCATCCACAGAGTTCCAAACCCCATCAGTGTACATGGATTCCATTTCAAATTCCATGGATTTAAGCCATTTCTTAGAATCAGACCTCTCAATATCATCCTAGTCAGTAGTAGGTTCATCTATTATAAAAATTAATTCTTTATAATTTTACATAAAAAATTGATATCTCTTAGGCTCTTGATGAATTTTAAAAAACCTTAGAGGTAATTTTGTAACTTGAGTCGACTCTTCTTCCCCAAATCAATATGGATCCAACTCAACTTCCATATTAGGAACACTTCTTGTTTTTTATTCTTTATAATTTCTATAGGATCAACTTTCATCTCACTTACTACTCTATTCATGTGATAAATCTCATGGAAAACATGATATAAATTCACAAAAACATCATATTCAGTAGAATTAGAAAAATAATATCCCTTTGTTTCTTTGGGATAAAAAACTAATTATCATTTCTATGATTTGGGGATAATCTTATTAGAAACCAATCACTATATTAGTTCTTCACAACACAAAATCCTCATAAACGATATAATGGGATGATTTGCATTCCACATCTCATATGGTGTCTCTATGACTTCTTTAAATGGAATGCGATAAAGTATTAATGTTTTAGTATCTAGAGTATAACCACAAAATGAAATATAAAAGTCATATTACCTCATCATTCATTGAATTATGTCAAAAATGGTATAATTCATCCCCTCAAACACACTATTCCACTGTGGTTTTCGGAGATGAGTGAGTAATAGATTAATTAGATCATCTCTTGAATGATCAGTGAATCTGTGGCTCAAGTATTAATCACCCCATTAGAATTATAGAATCTTAAATGATTTAACCATTTGATTCTAAAATTTGACTAAATTAATCAATAAAAGTGAAAAATAACTTAAACCCATCAATTTATTATGTACTCATTAGACGACATACATCACTGTGTATAAGATCCAATGGTATCGTATCCCTATAATATTTTCAATTAAAACATTCTTTGGTAATATTTTGTAATAAATAATATTTTCATGTGTAAAAAAAATTCATAATATAATGTTTCCGACAATCCATATCTATGGAGTCTTTATATTATTTCTCATTTATATGTCTAAGGTGAAAATGAAAAAGGTTTGTGGGATTGGAATTATCCTTGAACTTTTTATTTTTAAAGTTATAGATAGGATTATTCATATCAGGAATGGATAAAACATTTACCATATTCTCAATGACATAAATTAATTCATTCTTAAATATAGAACAAATCTTATTCTTATTAATTAATGGAAATATCACCTTCTCTGAAAAATATACATAAATTAAATTTATGTTTATGGAGGGAGTATAATAACAATTCACTAATTCAAGTACTAATCCTCTTGGTGGAAATAAATCATAATTGTAGACTTCTAATGTAACAACCCTTGATCAATTTTCAACATGAAGATATTCTTACCCCTTCTTTAGTTCCCTCTTATCTCTGAGTTTTTATTTATCAACAAAAATGTGTGATGCACACCTAGTATTCAATACCCATGAGTTTTATTTATACAAATTGATATATATATATATATATAGCATTCACATTAAAATGCTCAAAATGATTCTCATTGATAGAAATTCCCAAACTTAGAGAAAAATATTGAATTGTTTTATAATTCATATCTCTAAGATATCTAAAAATTATTATTGTGATGTATGCCATAATTTAAAACAAATATATATCTATGGATGAGTATCATGTTTGATATATTTTCATCAAGGAATTTAAATGAAAGCACTCTCACTAAAAATGATAACCCCATATGTAATTTATAATTAGTGATCCAAGATCCTTATATAACTATGTAATGTATCTACTTTTGTGTTAACCTTTCCACTTAAGTTATTTTTTAGGATAAATTTTGAATCATAATAGTTATGATTTTATAATAGTTTTGTAGAAAACTCTTTGTACATATCCATTATATAGATACTACTTAACTGTATTCCTTTAGTATCTTAACCCATAGGGTTACCCAACTATGTGTCATACAAATAACATATTGGGATGTTATTACCTAACGCATAAGATTAACCATATCCACCATGAGTTACTAAATATAATTCATGGGCACCCCACTTTGGCATGGACTTACCTAGTTTGATGATTACAGTATTGTGAGGTAACGACCCGCAAATTCATTAATGAAAATTCCTCTTAGTATTTTTAAATGTCTTCTTATGGTTATGTAAAATGTATGAACTTATTTGGTTTTATGTTTTAGATTTTAAAATACTGTTAATAATTGTGATTGTTTCTAATATATCCATTTAACAGTGATCAAATGATTAATACAAATATAGGGATTTAAGAAATCCAATTTACCTAGAAAAAGGATGTGATGGCCTCATCCAGTAGACTTTCCCCATAAGAAGTCCATTTATCAGAGCTCGGAAAGGAGGTTGCGTCACGGGGCTTCACTCTGGACCAAGCCCAAGCTAATCTTGAATACATTATGATTGAGTGGAACCACGAATAGGAGAAGTGGAAGTTTATTGAGATTACCACTCGAGGGATGTTATCTGAGCCACCCCAAGATTTTGTCACCATCGCGCACCATACCCTAAGGTCTTATGTGGGTTTTTTAAGGGTTTATTTAAAATGACTCTAGAATTATGATTATGTGCCTTATTTTTCTATATAATAAATAATATACTTTCATTTTATTATTGTAACTTTGTAAATAGTTTTTAAAGCACAAATAGTATTTTTTTTAGTTAATGTTCAACTAAGGAATATATTTTGATAAATTAATGGATTTTTAATTAAGTAATATTTTAATAAAATATTATTAATATTAATTTACGTTTATTATTTATAAATTATCGTATAATTTTTATGAATACAATTGTAATTTTTATTAAGGTTTGAAATCTATTATTATCAACACCGATGAATTTTTTATAAATGTTAGTTTTTATTTTAAAAGTGAAAATCCACATATTTAGAAAATTATTTGGATAAAATTAATATTATTTTTGTAATCAGGATGTCAAAATTGTCTAAAGGTGAATTTTTCATCATTTTCTGACACATTATAATTTGTGGGTAAAAATTAAACACCATTTAAATATATAATGTGTTTTATGACATCATAATGACCCAATAGTGATGTAATAAAATACTATAAACATTATTTTTGGCCAATATATGTTTTACCATTGATTTAATTGGATTTTAGGTTTGTTTCATTTATTTTATAAATCTTTAGTGGACCCTTTAAGACTTATGAAACATTTTAGCTTTTTAAATTTATTTCCTTGAGAGTGTGACTCACCTCCACATAAGCAACCCGATTATTTTAAGAAGTTCATACATTGGAAATATAAAATATATTTTTTCCACTCCCCTTTGGAAAAAAACATGGGAAAAAACGTGGGCTGGTTTGTGGTTTTGATTAGTTTAATGTGATGTGTCCCAAACCTAAATAATAAAGAATTCCCTCTCCTTTTCTAAATAAACCCACCCAAGATCCCAATTCCTCCTCACTCAAAGACTTTGGAGTTCTTCCAACATCTTTCCTAATCTCTCTATAATCCTCCCAAGGCGCCCCATGATCTCAATAAGTCTCTCTCAAGCCCCTCCCAAGCCTTTGGGATCACACTTCCAAGTATGGGATTCTCACTTTCCTTATTTATGTCCAAGTTTCCTTATATGGTTATGCACTTTTATTTTCAATTATAAATGTTGGGGTATTATTTATAACCTCCCTCACAGTTCCCTATTCATGTTTTAATAATTATATATCCCATTTCTCTTTCATTAATGGCTCCCATGTACACTCATTACCATGCCAAAATTTCGTAAGGAATCTCTCTCTCCTCATTTACATTCAAGCAATTATTTTGTATTACATAACTAAATTCCATTAAATTTGTTGGAAAATGTATCTATATGAAAACCATTAATTTAAATTTCATCTAAATAATATTATACACCCATTTCTATCTCATCAACATTTTTTATGAATTTTTATGTCACGTCGTTATGCTGCCGAAATTGCATCGTGTTTTTCCAAGCCAATATCATTGTGTAGTGAATACCATACCCATGTCTCTGTCAAGGGTATTCACCTTTATGAACATATACATATATAATGGTACTTTAATGTATTTATTACACATTACTTAATCATGTAATAACTTATGATGTTGATTGATTCCATGTTATATGATCCATGTGGCACACTTATGCATGAAATGAATTGTTTTTGGAAGGGTGTACCCTAATAGCGCTCCAATGCATTGGTTAAATACTAGTATCACAATAAATCAATTGAAATGAGGGTTTAGTCATTCTAATTCAAGTTCAATAAAGGTATACTCATTATCTATGTGCAATGATCCCTGGCTCTTGTTAATACCATGTTAAGTGTTGTTTCCACATTTCTATGATATGATAATCATGCCATATCATGACTTTATGTTTATATTTCTCATTAACTCCATTGATATACTTGTTCACTAACAAGTATTTTAATATTAATTTTATTCTCTGTTACTGCCTTACTGGGCTTTATAGCTCACCCTTTTCTTATGCATGTCCTCAAGTTATCACATGAAATCCTAAGTACGAGGGAATGTAGTGGTCATGTAAAAGAAGTTTTCAATAAGATGTTTTGTTTTATGTTTTAAGTTGTTACGTAATATTCCTAATCCCCAAATACCCTATACCTCTTGATATTCTATGTGGTATCAAGTGAAGGTTTTATGTAAAAATTTATGTTAAGTGTGTAATAAAGAGCAGGGTTGTCATTTGTCAAGTATTTTATTTGTATAAAATATCACACATAGTATTTGTGGTATTTTCTATTAAACTCTCTCTTATTTAATATAAATTATATTAATAATAAATTTATAACTATTTAATATCATGATATTTTTATTTTCTCATGTTTTATTCCCCTATGTATGCATGCTTCTAATGATTTAGTTTTAGAATCCCTATTTCTACACCAAATCAATGTTTTGACATCACGTTAATGTGTAACTCTTTAAATAATCAAGTATATTTTTACTCACCCAAAAATAGAAGCTAAACATATTAATACATTTTAATATTCATCTTATTCATAAGGTACATGAGCTATATATGAAATGGTTTGTAATTATACAAGATTGATAATCACTATATGAGTAAACATGGTTGAATAAATAGCCAACCACCACCTTTCAATAATAAGGAATATGCTACAAGGATAGTGTGAAGTTTGGCCTAAAGTCCCTATACCAAAGGGTACATTACTAAAGGGAGAAAATATTCATAATAAATCTAAATTCTAAAATTTATAAAAAATATTTAATAAATAAAATTAATCTAATAACATTAATTAGAAACTAGGGTCAATATAGTTGAAAAATTAATCATATGGTGTATTATTTATCATATAATATACAGCTATAAAATTTTATATGAATAATTTTGTCTCAAAATTAAACCATGCACAATATTCATATTTAATAAAAAAATCATAAAAATAAATATTCTAATGGAATAGCATATGAAGAAACTATTTACTTATTTTCCAAAAAATGAGATACAAATATAATCATCTAATATTTAATTTAAGAATGAAAAATAACATTTTATAATGCATAAAATTTACCATTTATAAATATTTTATAAACCATAAAGAAATCTGTCAAAATATTAAATTTTTTAACATTGTAAAGATATATCATATTTTACAATTGATAATGATCAATTATCAATCATAAAATATGATCGATATCATTACCTATAATAGGTGATATATTAAGGATCTGGTTATATTTTAAGGCTCTGGTTATATTTGGTGATATATCTTATATCGTCAATACAAAAGGATGATATATTCTTTTTAAATCTAATATTCAATTATAGTTTACAATATCAGATATTTAGTAGTAGAATAAACCCAATATATTCTTAGTCAATCATTAACTAAACCAACATTCATAATTAAAGACATTAAATGAGAATATCATTACATTGGAAAGCTCAATATTTTAGTATTTCGTGTAATAAACTATATATGGATTATCGTAACAATTAAAAAAGACCATAGAATCTAATTGAATTATACTAATTTGGGATTATCATTTATTATGATAGGATTCCTAGTCTATGAAGATATGTTAACACCTTATTTGATGAAGATGAACCAAGAATTGGGATCTTGAAGAGGGTCTTGGGTTAGCATGCATGCACCAAGGTACCATCAATGGGAGGGATCACATCCATTTTGAAGAGTCTCTTAATTTAATGAATATATTCAATGTATTAGTGCAATGACTTCCATATCATGGAACCCATAAGTTACTACCAATTGTTAAATATTCATACCTTCTTGAACACTCCAAATGTTTATGAATGTTTCACCATTTAATGAATCAATCATGTTGATTCACAACTAAAGGAACCTATTTGAAGATACAGTAGTGGCCATTCATATAATATCATATATCTCATGTTAATCATATAATATGATGGAGACCAACTATGCAACATGAAAAGGGTACCCACATGCCCATATCACCTGCAATAATCCAGGTTATCATAAAATATGATATCATTATTTTCTCATCTCCAACAAATCTGATTGGACATGAATAATATTTTAATATCTTTAAATAGGGGATAATAAACATTTATAATTGTTATCATGATGTTAATAAATGATGATATCAAGTATAAAATATCATGATGATTGACCCAAAAAAATGAAGGTCATATATTTTGGGTGTCATTGGTTGTCGCAATAGACAAACACATGTTTACGTTTAATTAATTGATATAACTATTCATGTATAGCATTTATCATGTAATTTCATACATGATGAAAAACAAAATCATTTACGTTTGAGATGAGGTCTCTCGAATGGATCACATTATCAATGGTATGATTTTTATTGAATATTAAAGATAGGGTTAGTCCCATTCGAGTATAGAATGAAGCTCTCTATTACCCATTTAATCATTAAGGTAATTCCATTATTAAACCCATGGCCATAGTAGAACAATGAAATTCTATAAAATATTTTCAACGAATTAAAAAATAATAAATTAAAGGAATGTGACACAAATTATGTATCCCAATTTATTAGATATCATAAAACAAATATATTACATTATGAGGTTGGTGTTTTCAAGAGGTTGTCATAACATTTAATCATCCTTATCTCCTTAAGAGATATGATGTGTTTTGAGAAAATTATCTGGGTCTATGATTAAGAATCACTATTATCGAGATACAGTCATAATGGTCACTCAAAAAATGTATCCATATTTTAAACTAATTCACGTGAATTGGAATATCAATTGAAGTGGGACCCCCATTCAAGGGTCGATGAACATCTGAGTTAAAATGAACAAAAGTGATTAATTAAATAAAATAAATTATATTTTATTAAATTATAGAATAATTATAATTTATTTTTTTTGTAATTTATTAACAAGATATGTATGTTAATATTAGGGAAAATGAGTACCAAGTTTTTTGAATATATATTTTATTTTACAAGGTTTGTTAAACGTATATGAGAGAAATGATCCAAGTTAATGGATAATAATTCATAACATTATATTTAATAATATTATAATTAATTTACATGTATTACGAGTTTATTATAAAATTTTATTTATGTAATTTGTAACATATAAGGTCAATTTAAGAGGTTAAGATTCTATATAAACGCAAACATAATTTTTTGAAGTTTATCCTAAGTATTTGTTTTCATTTAAGACCAAAAAACTTGATAAGTGATCCCTTGCATGAAATTATTCAATCCCCCATATTATCTCCCATTATTAGAATAAGAAAGTGAGAAGATTTTATATACTAATTTTATTTTTTTCCATTGATTCAATTTAGTATTATTTGGGAGATCCAAGGTACATGACAAGGTACGCTGATTCATCATGATAACACATTGAAATTAGAGGATGATGACATAGGATATTATATAGTACATGTGGATTATTTAGAGGTGTCATGACCCCCCCCCCCCAGCACCCATCCTGAGTTGGAAGTGAAGACAAGGATGAGCTACAAATTCTACCTCTAATAGGCCAAGATCAGATGACTAGCGCACATGGAATACAATTTATAGATAGGAATAATTGGCCATAATGAATGAATTCCAAGAAAGGAGATAAAATCCACCAATCAAATAAATCACATAAATAAATAGATAAGACATATCAATAAATGAATGTGTTGTAATAAAAGTGGAAATAACTCAAAATGACATGAAAAATCATAGGCTATGACCACTAACACCAATATCTCTTAAAAGACCACTCTGATCTAGTATCACCATGATTTATCACTGAAGAAATCCTACAAACCAAAAAACAGGTTTTTATATATATGATGTGGTCATATGCGTATACACAATATGATCCTCCATGAATCCTCAAATACAATTTAAAATAATCATTCAAAATTATTATGAATATATATAATAAACTAACGCATAACCTAAGATAGTAAGACTATATATCATTCACATGAAGGATGTCTCACAAAATATCACATTGAAGTAATAAATTATCTATCAAAAGATTATATTTGAGAATGGTACCATATATCCACATCCCCACTAGTTTAATGTTCTCACATATGAACACAAAACCTCATGTGCTACAATCCATTCTATAAGTCATCCTTCCCTTCAAAGAAAATATATCATAACCATATCATCGACTCATCCTACACCCTTTTCCCATATATATCAGCCACATCCCCTCACATCAATAACTATGTAGTAAGTACAGAAGTCATCACAACCCATGTATCATGCACTATACCTTAATTCATTATATCCTATGAAAGTACACCTATATTATCCAAATTCATTACAGTCAAAATACATGTATGTGTTATAACCTCAATCCGTTATAGCTCCCATAAAAATGTATGATAAAACTGAGAGCCATCATAGCCCGTGTGAGCATATAACCTATACCAAAATCACTTACAAACATAATATACCTACACATCATTCTATATTCAAATGGAGAGTGTGGGAGATAGAGTAGTTATCTATATGTTACCTCACTAACCTGGATGTTAAGGAAAAAAACAAAAACCTTAAACATTTGAGCCTCAATGTCCTGACTAACTCAGGTGGTAGAGTATATGAAATCATAAAATATGAAGAATATATATCACTAGTAACCTAACAAGAGGAAACTACCTTACTTTAGACAAGAACTAGAGTTATCATCCCACATGAAACATGGTTTCCACTATTAAGTTCTAAAATGATAAATCTCATATAATAACATAAGAATTAATGTTTCACAATAACTAAAATTATTTAGTAATTAGAAATTACTAATAATTAATTAGACCTTTTAAAAATTACGATTTAAAATTTTTTATCATCAAAATCCAAAGTTATTTTGGGTCTAACATTACAATTTTCTAAATTTCCAAAACCATTCTCTTTGAGTATTAACTTTAACCCAATAAAGGGCTTCCATATATTTAATAATTTCCATCATCAATATCCAATACCAAGAACTCATTCATTAATCAGTTAATTTTCAATATTTTTCTGTTATTTTATGACTCATCCTGAGCTAAAAAATAAAATTTGGACCCTTTTGGATTGTTTAAATTCAATAGGTTTTTGAAAATCAAAACAACCAAACATCTAAAAAGTCATCCACCAAATAGTAAAAATCGAGAAAAATGGGAAATCTCAGCTCTTAGCCCATACCAACCAACCAACCGTCCCAACATAACTATGTAGGAATAGGTAATCCCAACTATCAACCTATTATATCTATATTATCTCCATCCACATCAAACCACTACTATAAATAAGGAAAGACCTCATCCCATTCCTAATATACCAACCATTCTAGGTTTCAAAAAAACACAACAAGGGATATAACACTATATGGTATAAATATGGTATAAAAACATATTTTTAGCACAAAAATTCAAGGGGTAAGTAAGGTCATCACACCAAGGAAAACAAAACTAGGATCACAACATCCCCATACACTTTAATGTGGGAAATTAAATTTCTCATTATCATTTAAATTAATTTATTAATTATGAGAAGTTTTCATCATCATGAAACCCAAATACCTTATATAATAATATCTATGAATTAGTAAAAAAAATTATCAAAGTAATACTTTTAATATCATGTAGTTTTATGAAATATTGGTAATTAAATTCCCATGCATCATTAAACATTTACATAATTGTATATATTTTACTTTATTAACTAGTTTCAATAATATTAAACATGATAAGGAATAATAATAAGCATAGTAAAAAAATCATAGTACCTATAAAATGTCATGAGTAATCCATCATGGGTAAGGTATAAAACCATGAAATTCACAACACCCTTCCAATTCTTCTAATTATCTTAAATTTTATTAATTTCCTCTAAAAAGTTATATCACATCCATTTATATATAAAAGATAAATCAAATTAATCCCCACTGCCACATAACTTGTGAAATTTCTCAAATACATTACCTTGATATGAAGATTCTAAAATTCCTAGAAAATAACAAAATAAATGATGTAGATCTCCAATATCCTCTCTCACAAGGAACCCATCATCCATAAGGATGTTAGTCCACAAAGAATATATCATAAAAATCAATATAAAACTAATATAACTTAATGAAACAAGGATTCCATAAAATATAATGGGAGAATGGTAGAGAATAAGAATTGATAAGGAAGAAGGAAACACCCCTCGGATCATCAACAGATAGATATCTGGAATTCCAGTGCTAAAGATAAGAAGAATGGGATGAAGTGTCTCTCAAAGGGATCATCTGATTGCCTAGGGTTTGATGAAAGATAAATTAATTGAGATTAATTTTTGAGGAATTTTGAATTTATACAATCAAGATTTTTTTGAAACCACAATGAAAAACCCTTGAACATGCTGCAATGGTTAGTTTTTCACCAAAATCACAGTGCTTCATGAGTTTCCACACTGTGATGAGTTCCAGTAAAACCATATGTTGATAGTAATGGGAAAAATCCCTCTATAAATCCCCCATGAATACCCAATCAAACCCATGGTCCTATAATTAGGAGGATCTTCTAGAACACAACAAATTCATCACACTGTAATGGTACCCAAATTAGTAGAGACAAGGATACCACCTCTAGAACTTCACAGTGATGCCCAAAGAACCACACTATTGGAACCATCAAAGATATAGACATAAGAAACCAGGCCCCTGTGCTCCATGATGTAGGCTAGAGAACAATATAATAAGGTTATCTAAAATGTTAGAATAACTAAACAGTCCACCTGAGGCCCCACTCCATAAATACCATGACTACACAGAGAATGGTACATTTTTAGTAAATTAAACAAACTCATTGAAACTACTCCACATTATAGCCTAAGAAACCACATCGTATCTCCTGTCCCAACTAGACATACATCTCATGTAGTACCCCCACTCATCCATTCTTCCCTTCAGAACCTCAAACAACTCAAAAACATAATGGGGTAAAAAACAAGTCATTTATATTAGATACCACTTAAATAATTATCATCCTCTAGAATTTAAAACAAAAAACCAAGAAGTGAAAAAATAATCACCCCTCAAGAAACATGTTAGGGACCTTACTATAATAAAAACATATCCATCACATTCTATGGGACAAGGCATATGAATACTCAATAACGATAATCAAATCATAATTTGATATGTTTCAAATATATCAACTTATAAAAAAATAAAATTTCGAGGATATTTAGTTTGAATTTATGACTCACATTCCCAGGTAAACCTCTAAAAGTCGCAATTCCATCATAGGACACATGCCAAGGGAATAACATGCTCTCCCAAAACATTCAACTGATGGTCATGAATCTCAATAGGTTATTCCTAGATGGTAGCATCATATTTAACTTCTAAATAGCCCAATAAATTATATGTGAATCACCATGAATATTCTGGTGAACTTGCGACATGTGGAAGACATCATATATATAGTTCATCTGCAAAATAAGTGTTAATAGATGTGAAAAAACTCCAACATTCTCCGAATCCTCAAAATGTATAATAAATTTGGGAGAATTCTTACTCCCCCAACTAAAGATACACTTCCCTCGATGATGACATACCTTCAAGAATACATGATCTCCATCATCAAATTCCATATGCCATTTATTATGATCAACATTGGACTTGTGACAATATTGAGATTCCTTCAACCCCTTATGAATCATATGCACCCTCTCTTCCATTTCTCTACCAATTATAATCCGAGAATAGATGATCTCCAACCTCAGTCCATCACATTGGATATCAGAATATTTAGTCAAACAAGAATTCTAATTGTTCATACTAATGGTAGAGTGATAATTGTTATTATAATTAAAAATAACAAAGTGTAATTTCCTCACCCAAAAACCTCTAAAATTTAGAATCCATGTGTGATATATGTCCAATAAATTATATAATTTTTTCACATTATGAGTGTCTATATAAATATAGAAAGAAATGATAATGAATAAATAATGACTAAAAATATAATGGATAGCTTTATATATTCAATAGGTCAAATGTGGTTCATGATTATGGACAATCGTATTCAAAACCTCATAAACCACACTGGATATTCCAAATACTACCATGATTAAACATCCACTATGATAGACTCTTTAATCGGTAAAAAGTGATAATAATTCATAAAGTGGACAAAGATGTCATAGATAGAAACACATACTCCTTGAGATCAAGGAAAAACAATGTCAATGTCTATATAGATATTCTACCACTTCTATTGAGGAACATAATGTAGCTAAAAACCCACCATGAACACAATTCTCAGAATTCACCCTTTCCAAAATGTAATGTTGATACATGAACTCTATAATAGATATATTCATCCCAGACCACAATAAAAAAGATCTCATGACATGATAAATCTTAGAAACACCAATATTTACCACCATAAGGAAAATGTGGAACTCATATAGAACCAAATTACACATCGTTGATGGAATAAAGAGACTCCACTAGAATACAACCTAATGTTGGTCATCCTAAAATTATCTATCAGGGGCATCACAAAAAATAACATGATATTGCTAAACCTTAGCCTTAGATTCTCCTAACTAGAACTCCTCCACCTATTGCACCAAATATGGATACAAATCCATATGATAAAGTCATCCTTACCATGAACTTATCTTATATCAATGTTCATCATGAAGAGATCCTCTATATCCTACCAACAATCACCTAACAAGAAAAAAAACATCAATAAATTACTTTCTTCATGTAATTCCATCAAAACATAACAGTGAAAACAATCATAGTAATCTCACGAACATGGTTATCATCGTTACATTCATAAGGATATAATTGTAGATACCCATAAGAGATAAGAACTCTGAAATGCATTAGAACACCACTCAAGATAGGATATGAAGAATTATAACAAATCCTAAGCATAACACATTCTTCTAGAAAGTGAATAATAGGATAAATTTCCATATTCTCTTTCAAATACTCAAAAGCAGCTAGGAACTAATTAGTACATGTGAAAATCTAATACTTTCTATTTAAATATTTTATTAGAGTTGCAATATAAGATAATTAAGGTACCAACCTCTGGAAATATCCAAAAATCCCAAGAAAACTTTGTACATTTGAAACATTATTAGAGGATACTCATGAAACAACCACCTAAATATTCAAAGGATCCAAAACTACTCTATAATGACACACAAAGTTTCTCAATAAATGAGCCTCACATCATAAGGACATACACTTTTACACCTTCCTAAATAGATGATGATCCATAATAACTCTAAAATATCTCATAGATACTTCACATTCTACTCCTCCAAATAAAAATAAACCAATATGTCATCACTAAATACCATTATAAATTAATCTAAAAATTTAAGGCACATAGAATTCATCAGTCCCATGAAAATGTATAGAGTATTTTTTAAGCAGAATAATATTACAAAAAAATCATAATATGCATAACGACATCTAGAAGAATTATTCAGAATGTACTCATAAATTACCTATATCTAATGATATACTAAATAAAAATAAATATTTAATAACTATATAGATTCTGTTAGCTGATCGAATAGGTCTTCAATTAATGGAAGGGGAGAATGGTTCTTCATCATCACCTGGTTTGATAGATGAAAATTAGAGAATTAACATAGACTATTATCCTTATTATTTGATAACAAGACTAGATTAAAATAATGTGACATGATATGATGAATAAACCCTCTGTATAGAAAACCATAAATCTGAATCTTTATATTTCACAAATCAGTAGATTTTATCATATATAGGGACATTGAAATTGAGGCAATGTATTACTATATATTTATCCAAAACATGATATCCCACTAAAGGGGTAGCATCCAAACCTATTTCAGAAATACAATTGTGTAATATTCCACCACACTAGGAAACACCACCATATTATCATCCATTTAACTCAATACCATCTCAACCATGAAGGAAGAAAATTACAAGGCATTCCTTTAAACTATCTAAGATTAATTGTAACATCTCAGATAAATAAAAAATAAGACATATTTAATAGTTATAAATATTTGTTAATTAAATATTAATTTTACTTTAAAGTGGTTTCTATGTTTGATAGCATACCCGATACGCAACAACGGGTTTCATTAAAATCTTACGTTGCACACTAATCATATAATATTATTATTTGAAATGGTAGTTAACTCCTAGATATTGTATTCGTGATAATAAAAAAACTAAATAAAATATGATTATACATGTTTGTTAAATTTATTTACTTTTTTCTAACAAAAGATAGAGGCTTATAATGTGAATGAATCTAATTTTAAGAATAATTTACATTAAAATGTCGATTTACCAAATTTTAATGGTGAATCCTATTTAAATCTAGTTTTGGTCACTTTAATACATTATATTTGACCAAATAAATTAATTATTTTTAATGGGGACATCAAAATTTACTTTGTGAAATTTTTTGGAATTTTTCCGATAAAGGTCATTTTTTAATGAATAGTGAAAAATATTGTATTTTAATTCATAACTGCATTTTAATCTAATTTATTTATATGGTTAGATTATCGTTTTAATTGGTGGTAAAGATTAATTAGAATATATTTTTTCCATTTAATCCAATGTTGGTCATTTTTATTAATTTCACTTTGAATTTGGAAATAAACAAGTGTCAATCTTTTGATAGTTATTGTTGCATAAAAACACAGTATTTGTTTTAACAACAGGAATTAATTTTAAATTAATTAATGCAACTTATATGTTTATAATTTTGTAAAATAGACATAATTTTTTAATTTTTAATATCAAATATATCTTAGTTTGAATTTTTGGTATATTTCTGAAAAACTTCAATTTTTGATGAATAGTGAACCCACATAGTAGTAGTTAAAAAAACTGAATTTTTCATTTAAATAAAATGTACCTCTTCTATGAATTAAATTTTGAAAATATTATATACATGGTTGTTATTATTAAGAAAAATTTGGTTCAATAAGATGAAAATAATTTTGGGTGAATAGTAATTTTTGACATTTATTTATTGCGGTTAAAGGTAAACAGGTAAATTCATGGTAAAAAGAATATTATAATAATTCAAAATTACCTTAAAACTTCTTATAAACTTATTGGATGAGTAATGGCCGACCATGGGCATCATTGGGTATATTTTGGGACCCCATGATGCCACTTATGAATGATAATAACACTTTAGATTAATTAATTTAAAGTAAAGGCAAAAATGACATAAACAAAAAATATTTTAGTAAATAACTTTTTATATGGTGTTATATAAGTAATAATTTTGAATATAAATATTTATTGGAAATCTAAATGTATTTCCTACATCATGGTATTTTTGTTTATAATTTTTAGACATCGAATAAATTAAATTATTTGTGACACAATAATGATGCAGTGTTTAACTCATTAAAAAATAATTTAAATAAATAAGATTATAAATATTAAAATAACATCCAAAACCTATCCAATTCTTAATGGATGGTTTTATTTCTACCATTATTCATCTTATCTTCTACCTTAATGAAATTTATACCTTTAGAAACCGAATATCATTATATAATAAAATAATATTATCACACTTTCCTAAAGAGCCCCTCCCCCCTTATAAAAAGCCCTAAATTCTAACCAATTTCTCACACCTCTCAATCCTTTTGGCTCGTTGAAACTCAGCCCAATTAAGCTCCCTACATACCTCTCTTCCACCTAGAAGCCTTACCTTAGGCAGAAGGCACTTCAATAATTCCTTTTCGTTCAAACCAAAGGAAGTTACACAAATTAAAGGTAATAGTTTCTCGGAAATTCTATTGTTTTATTTTGTTTTATTTTACTTATCCAACCCCTAAACTCTTTTAATTCCTTTATTTTATAACAAAAACAATATCCTCAATATACTAGAATGTTTTTATGACAAGTATTAGAACTACACTTACACACACCTCTATCTAATGGGTGAAGAACATACTGTTTCTGTGGACGACAAACTAATGCCTCACGAAACAATAATTGTTCGATTATCTCCTACCGCCTATCATAGAGGCCATTAAGATGGAAATATATTTATATATGATATATATTATGTTTATGTTTTCTTTATGCTTCTGTATTTTTTCTTTATATCATACCTTTATGGTTTCCATTATGGGTAAACACGATAATTTCATTTGAAGATTTGCGGACTAATGCCCCCTCAAAGTGATATGACTTGTTAATGATATATGTGAGATGTATAAAGGATGAAGTTAATTATATTATATATTATATTACACTGGAACAATAACATATTTATGTATCATTATCCTCAAATTAAAATAATAAATAGAATTGGAAGTAGCGTTCATGCGTACGTACGGCTTACCATCTCCATGAACGGTGAATTTCATTTCTTATCTCCAAATTTTATGTACTATTATAAATACATGTATATACTGGATATATATAATATATAAGATATCTAAATCATGAATATAATTCTGGATATAATGAAATTTTTACCATGTGATCAACTTGTAATTATAAGAAGTCCCTTTTTGACTCAAGTACCAAATATCGACAAAACAAACATTATTAACATAAATGATTAAGTAATATTTATAACAAGGTAATAAGTGATATAAAAGGAATAATAAACTTTAATAAGGTTCTTAAGCAAGTAGAAATTAACTTTAGTTTATTATTCAATATATTAAAGAACGAACAGGTCAAATCGGACATGAGGTAAGGGACTTTGTCTCAATATTATTTCATTGAGGCTTATTTTGTTCTAATACACGACTTTCTTTTATATGATGTATAAAAACCTTTGACTATTAATTTCATTCAAAGGGAATCTTTTTCTACGAATCATTTTACTAAATGAAAAAAAAGAATGTTTCTATTTAACGTAATCGGTGACAACAACCTTTCCGCCACCTCGAGTATTATTTGATCTTTGGCTTACTTAACAGGATGTATTGTTTTTTAAAAGGAAAATAAATACCATATAATTATTTTTACATATTTTGGTATTGAAATTGGTTTTGATAATGGTTTTTTATGTCAATATATTTAAGTGATATATTGTGATTGAAATGTGGAAATATATTCCTTTCATTATATTTGTTTTATGTGTTGCGCTTTTATAATGGTACATAGAAATTTGATGGGTGGTTACATGATAAACCAAATGATGGGTGGTGCTATGATAAAAAAATACTAGTGGTTACATTATAAACTCCAATTCATTGTGTATGGAAGTCGGATGTATGGCTGTTCCATTTAGTGATATGTGTGGATGTCGACCGTATGGTTATTCCATTTAAGTATATTTATGTCCCAAGTTACCTTTATATGTTAAGTGTTCGTTATATGGGTTTTATGGTGATCTTTTGGTCATAAAATGGTATGTAGTGATCTTTTATTCAGTGAAGACTATTTACTAAATCATAAAGGTGAAAAGTATTACTTATGTTAAATTATTCATGGTTTACTTTTTGTTTTGTAAAACTAACAGTTTTCCTTCTTTGTGTATCCCCTACTGAGATTTTTATGCTCATCCCAAGTTTTTCAGTTGTTTTTCATAGGACATAATGTGGAATAGGGTCAAGGATGGGATCAAGGAAAATTCATTCTATTTTAATCATGAAACTAGACATGACACATTTTTTTCAAGAGTTCTTATTTTGTGAAAAAAATGGAAACTGAGTAGAAGTGTCTACTTTGTATTTTTTTAATGAAATGTAATAGTTAAGGCCTAATTCTATAAAACTCTAAACCTTAAAAGGTCGTTAATGTGAATTATTCATTTAATTCATGATTATGTAATGTTTTAAGGTCAGGTCCTTACTGTTGGTATCAGAGGTCGGTTTAGATAACTTTAGGAGTTAAGGTATTATTAAATTAATATCCATAAATTATTTTATTTTAATATTGAAATGATATAGAATTTACAGATTACCATGTTGCTTCGCCTAAGATATTTTTGTGTTCATAATGGTTTTCCACAGAGGAAACAGGGCAGCTATGTTGGGATGACATCAGGAGGAAGACAACCTTCCAAATCAGCAACCTGAGATGATCAGAATCGGAACTGAACAGTTTGTTGCAGTGATGGCACAGTTGACTGAGGCTATAAATGGTGGTGGTATCCATGAACGAGATCATCCAAATCAACCACAAAGGAACATGTCAGTAGTAAAACATTTCATGAGGCAACATCCCCCATCATTCTGAGGATCATCTAACCCTGTGCCAGCAGAAGGGTGGATTAAAGAAATGGAGAAAATTTTTAATGTCATGGGGTGTTCAGTACATCAAAAGTTTAGTCTCGCTCTTTACTATTTTGAAGTTGAAGCTGATCAGTGGTGGTTGATGGTGAAAAATATCAGGGATAGTGAGGGGATTTATTCTCTTTATTAGGATGAATTCAAAAGTATGTTTTTTGAGAAATATTTTCCTAAATTGGTTCATCTTAGGATGGAAAAACAATTTCTGGAATTAAGGTAGGAGGGTGACTTAATGGCTACTTATGAATAAAAATTCACTCGACTGGCAAGGTATTCTCCAAATTTTATATGAGATATTGATAGTAAAATCAACTGTTTTTACTCAAGATTAAATCCAAAGTATCGAAGGGCTTCAACTTCTTGTGAGTTCAAAAGTAATGAAAAACTTGTTCGTTGTGTGAAGAAGGTGGAAATGGAGTTTTTCGATGATCATGTGTTATTTGACAAACAACAGAATAAGAGTTCGAGGTGGCATGCACAAGGGAAGAACTCTTCAAAAAAGTCTTATGGTAAGAAACTGAAGTTTACAGTTTGTGAAAATTGTGGTAAAAAGAATTATGGGGAATATATTTTGAATTCTGGTAAGTCCTACCAATGTGGTAAATTGGTACATAAGGGTTGTAATTGCACTGAAAAAGATCAGGGTAATGGTAAGACAAAATCTGATTTACAGTCAGTAAAATGTTTTAAGTGCAATGAAATGGGTCATTATGAAAATGAGTGTTCAGCGAAGAAATCAACTAAGGGAAAGCAGCCAGACTACAAGCAAAAAGGGGTGGTGAAATCCTTTTCAACTACTTCAGTAGATGTTGGGCCATCAAATGAAGTAGTAGGAGGTACACTATTTGTTTGTTCAGATTATTCCAATGTATTGTTTGACTCAGGGTATACACACTCTTTCATTTCTGAGAATTTTTCTTATAAATCATTATTTCCATCTCAAGATATGAATATAGAACTTATGGTAAAAAACCTGGAAGAAATTTTGAGACAATAATAAAAGATAAGAACCTTCATGTCCTTGTTTGTGGGAAGAATCTACTAGCAAAACTTATTGTTTTGCCTCTAGTAGAGTTTGATGTTATTTTGGGCATGGATTGGCGGTCTATTTATCATGATAAGATTGAATGCAGAGATAAAGAGGTTTCATTTCAAAAATATTTACATTCTGTGTATAAGAATGAACCCTTATTTTTGATAACATATCAGGAAGCTGAGAAACTAGAAAAAGATGGAAATGAATGATACCTTGCACATATTATTGAAAATAAAGGAACTCTTCATATTAATGATGTGCCATTGGTAAATGAGTATCTTGTTGTTTTCCTGATGAGTTTCTTGGTATTATACCTGATCATAAAGTTGAATTTACTGTTGACTTAGTTCCTGATACTAAGCCAATTTCAAAACCCCCATATCGAATGGCTAAAATTGAACTTTTAGAGTTAAATAAGCAATTTCCAGAGTAATTAGATAAAGGTTTAATTCAACCTAGCACATCACCATGGGGTGCTCCTATCTTGTTTGTTAAAAATAAAGATGGTTCAATGAGACTTTTCATTGATTATATATCATTAAATAACAACCCTTTTAAGAACAATTATCTTTTGCCTCATATAGATGATTTGTTTGATCATCTCCAGGGAGCTCAGTATTTTTCGAAGATTGACTTGAGATCGGGGTACCATCAGTTGAAAGTGAATGAATTAGATATTCTGAAGACCGCTTTTCGTACTAGATATGGACATTATGAATTTGTTGTTATGCCTTTTGGTTTAACCAATGCACCTGCTGTATTAATGGATCTTATGAATAGAATTTTCGTGAGTTCTTGGATAAGTTTGTGGTTGTGTTCATTGATGATATTTTGGTTTATCCGAAAAGAAAAGAGGAACATGAAAGTCATTTAAGGGTTTTCTTGCAAACCTTAAATGAAAATAAACTATTTTGTAAATTCATCAAGTGTGAGTTTTGGTTGCAACAAATTTTATTCCTTGGTCACATTATTTCAAAAAATGGCATAACTGTTGAACCTTATAAAACAAAAGTTGTTGAAGAATGGCCAAGACCCACAAATATAACTGAGGTCTATATTTTTCTTGGTTTGGAAGTTTATTATCAGAGGTTTTTTGAAAAATTTTCATGGTTATCTAGTCCAATGACTATGTTAACTCGTAAAGGTGTTAAGTTCATCTGGTCAAAAGAATGTGATGATTGTTTTTAGGAATTGAAAATAAGATCAGTGAATGCTCCAGTTTTGGAACTGCCTTCCAGAAATGATGAGTTTGTTATTTATAGTGATTCTTCATTGAAAGGACTTGGATGTGTCTTAATGCAGAATGATTAGGTAATTGCTTATGCTTCATGTCAGTTGAAACCACATGAGTTAAATTACCATACACATGATTTGGTATTAGCTGCTGTTGTTTTTGATTTAAAAATTTAGAGGCATCATTTGTGTGGAGTAAAATGTGAAATATATACTGACTAAAAAAGTTTAAAGTATATATTCACTCAAACAGAATTGAACATGAGATAGAGGAGATGGCTGGAATTAATCAAGTACTATGATTGCATGATCCAATACCATCTGAGAAAAGAAAAAAAATATTGGCTGATGATTTGAGTCGAAAAAGTAATGCTTCATTAACCATGTTACATTAGGAAAAAGATCCCTTGGTTTTTGATTTGATAAACATTAGCATAGAAGATATTGGTGCAGAAAATTATTCTGTTTTGTATTAGGTGTCAGTGAGATAATCTCTATCAGACAAGATTAAGCAAGCACAGAAGGAAGACAATGAGTTATAGAAAAAGGTAGAGTTGGTTCCGATGGGTAAGTTTCCTGAATTTAACATTTATAATGATTGTGTTTTGAAATTTTGAAAGAGATTATGTGTTCCTTGTGATTCACAGTTGAAGAATGAGTAATTTTTGAAGCTCATAGTCCCTATTTTTAGTTCATCCTGGCAATACTAATATGTACATGGATCTTCGAGAGTATTACTATTGGGATGGATTGAAAAGAGATATTGTTGATTTTACAATGAAGTGTTTGACTTTTCAGCAGGTTAAAGCAGAGTGGCAGTTACCGAAAAGGATGCTTCATCCTTTACCGAGGCCAGAGTGGAAATTGGAAAAAATATCCATGGACTTTGTTGTGGGATTACCGAAGACTTCTCGAGGTAATAATACGATCTGGGTTATAGTAGATCGATTGACTAAATCTGCTCATTTCCTTCCTATTATAGAAACTTTGTCTCTAGATCAACTTTCTCGGTTGTATGATAAAGAGATAGTCAGGTTGCATGGAGTTCCCCTCTCCGTTGTATCTGATCATGATCCTAGGATTACTTATAACTTTTTGAAATTCCTTCAGAAGTCATTGGGTACTTATTTAAATTTTAATATAGCATTTCATCCTCAATCAGATGGGAAATCAGAACAAACAATTCATACCCTAGAGTATATGCTACGTGGTTGTTCACTAGATTATTAGGGAATTTGGGACCAACATCTTTATTTGGTTGAATTTTCATATAATAACACTTTTCATTCCAATATACAGATGGCTCCATTTGAGGCATTATATAGAAAGCGTTGTAGAACTCCAGATTTTTGAGATGAAGTAGGTGAAAGGAAATTGATGGGACCAGAATTGGTAGAAGAGATGGCAGAGAAAGTTCAGTTGATTCAAAAGCACTTGATAATACCTTAGGGAAAACAGAAAAGTTATGCGGATTACTGGAGGAAATATATTTCTTTTAAGGTAGGTGATCATGTCTTTCTCAAAGTTTCTCCATGGAAAAGTGTGATTCATTTTGGTAAGAAAGGAAATTTGAGTCCGAGGTTCATTGGAACTTATGAAATCTTGGGGAAAGTTGTATCAGTTGCGTACATAGTGTCTTTACCTCCATGTTTATCCCAAGTACACAATGTTTTTCAGGATTCGATGTTGAGATGGTATATACCAGATCCATCTCATTTTTTGAGCCCAGAGGTAGTTCAGTTAGAAGAGAATATATCTTATGAGGAACAATTGGTCCAGATTCTTGTCCAAAGAGAGAAAGTGTTTTGGAATAAGGTAATTCACCACGTAATGGTTTTGTGGAAAAACCATATGGTTGAAGAGGCAACTTGGGAATCTGAAAATGCTATGAGGGATAAATACCCCCACTTATTTTGATAAGTAAAATTGTGAGGACACAATTCCCAAAAGGGGGGATGGATATAACATCCCATGTAAATAAAGAATAAGACATATTTCATAGTGATTAATATTTGTGAATTAAATCATAATTTTACTTTAAAGGGGTTTCTATGTTCGATAGCATACCCGATACTCAACAACGGGTTTCTTTGAAATCTTACGTTGCACACTAATAATATAATATTATTATTTTAAATGATATTTAACTCCTAGCCGATGTATTGGCTGGAATAAACAAAACTAACTACAATATAATTATACACGTTTGTTAAATGAATTTACTTTTATCCAATAAAAGTTAGAGGTTTAAAATGTGAATGAATCTAATTTTAACCATAATTTACATTAAAAGGTCGATTTGACACCTTTTAATAGAGAACCCTCTTTAAATCTAGTTTTTGTCACTTTAATACATTCTATTTGACCAAATAAATTCCTCCTTTGGAATGGGGACATCAAAATTTACTTTTTGTAAATTTTTGGAATCTTTCCGATAAAGTTCATTTCTTAATGAATAGTGAAAAATATTGTATTTTAATTCAAAACTGCGTTTTAATATAATTTATTTACATGGTTAGATTATATTTTTAATTGATTTTAAAGTGTAATTAGAATATTTTTTTACCATTTAATCCAATTTTTGTTCATTGGAATTAATTTCACTTTCAATTTGGACATAAACAAGTGTCTATCTTTTTATAGTTATTGTTGCTTAAAAACACGCTATTTGTTTTAACAACGGAAATTAATTTTAAATTAATTAATTCAACTTCTATGTTTTGAGTTTGGTAAAACATTCATAATTTTTTGAATTTGGAATATCAAATATATATTACGCTGAATTTTTGGAATTTTTATTAAAAACTTCAATTTTTGATGAATAGTGAAACCACTTAGTAATAGTTAAAAAATTGAATTTTTCGTTTAAATGAAATTTTAGCACATATGTGAATTGAATTTTAAAAATAAAACATATATGGTTGTTATTATTAGGTAAAATTTGGTCAATAAGATGAAAATAATTTTTGGTGAATAGTAACTTTTGACTTTTATTTACCACAGTTAAAGGTAAATAGAGAAATTCAAGGTCAAAAGAGTATTATAAAAATTCCAAATTACCTTAACACTTGTCCTAACCTTATTTTATGAGTAATGGACTAACATGAGAATCCTTGGGTATATTTTGGGACCCCATGGAGCCACTTATAAATGATAATAACACTTTAGATTAATTAATTTAAAGTAAAGGGAAAAATGACATAAACAAAAATCGTTTAGTAAATTAATTTTTATATGGTGTTATATAAGTAATAATTTTGACTCTAAATATTTATTTTAAATATAAAAATATATCCTACATCATTATTTTTTTATAATTTTTAGACATCTAATAAATTAAATTATTTATAACACAATAATGATGCAATGTTTACCTCATTAATAAATCATTTAAATAAATAAGATTATAAATATTAAAATAACATCAGAAACCTATCCAATTTTTATTGGATGATTTTATTTCTACCATGAGTCATCTTATCTTATAATTTAATGATTTATGGAACTTTATAAGTTGAATATCATTATATAATAAAATAATATTATCACACTTTTATAAAGATCCCCTCCTCCCCCTTATAAAAAGCCCTCACTTATAACCAATTCCTCACACCTATCAAGCCTTTTTTCTCATCCAGACTCTACCCAATTAAGCTCCATACATCCCTCTATTCCACCTAGAAGCCTTAACTTAAGCAGAAGGCACTTCAAGAATTCCTTTTGGTTCAAACCAAAGGAAGTTACCCAAATTAAAGGTAACTGTTTCTCTTAAATTATTTTGCTTTATTTTGTATTATTTTACTTCTCCGACCCCTAAAATCTTTTTATTCCTTTATTTTATAACAACACTAATATCATCAATATACTAGGATGTATTTATGAGAAGGATTTGAACTACACTTACACACACCTCAATCTAATGGGTGAAGTAGCTACTGTTTCTGTGGATGGAAAACTAACGCCTCACGAAATGATGATTGTTTGATTATCGCATACCACCTCTCATGGTGGAAATTAAGATCGAAATGTATTTATATATGATATATATTATGTTTATGTTGTATTTATGCTTTTGTATTGTTCCTTTATATCATCCCATTATGGTTTCCATTATGGGTAAATGCGATAATTTCGTTTGAGGAAGTGCGGACTACAGCCCCATCAAAGTGAAATGAATCATTAGTGCCATATATGGAATTTATAAAGAATGAAGTTAATGATATTATATATAATATTATACTAGAATTATAACATATATATGTATCATTATGTTTTAATTAAAATAAGAAATAGGAATGGAAGTAACGTTCATGCATATGTACGGCTTGCCATCTCCTTGAACGGTGCATTTCATTTCTTACCTCCAAATGTTATATACTATTATAAATACATGTAAATACTGGATATATATGATATATATGATATCTAAATCATGAATATCATTCTGGATATAATGATTTTTTTACCATGTGAACAAATTGTAATTATAAGAAGTCCATTTTTGACTCAAGTACCAAATATCGACAAAACGAACATTATTAACTTAAATGATTGTGTAATATTTATATAATGGTAATAAGTGATATAAAAGGAATAATAAACAGGAAAAAGGTTCTTAAGAAATTATAAATTAACTTTAGTTTACTATTCAGGATATTAAAGAATGAACGGGTCAAGTTAGACATGAGGTAAGGGACTTCGTCTCAATCTCCTTTCATTGAGACATATTTTATTTTAATACATGACTTTCTTTAATATGTTGTATAAACAGCTTTGAATTTTCATTTCATTCAAAGGGAATCATTTTCTATGAATCATTTTACTAAATGAAAAAAAATAATGTTTCTTTTTAACGTAAGCAGTGACAATGACCTTTCCCCCGCTGCGAGTATTATTTGATCTTTGGCTTCCTTAACAAGCTATATTGTTTTTTTAAAAGTAAAATAAATACCATATACTCTTTTTACATATTTTGGTATTGAAAATGGTTTCGATAATGGATTTTCTATGTCATTATATTTAAGTGATATATTGTTATTAAAATGTGGAAATGTTTTCTTTCCTTTATATATGTTTCATGTATTGTGGTTTTATAATGGTGCTTGGAAATTTGAAGGGTGGTTACGTGATAAACCAAATGACGTGTGGTGCCATGATAAACCAGGAATGGTGATTACATTATAACCTCCAATGCAGTGGGTATGGAAGTCATCTGTATGGCTATTCCATTTAGTGATATGTATGGAAGTCGACCGTATGGTTATTCCATTTAAGTATGTTTATGTACCACTTTACCTTTATATGTTATGTGTTATTTATATGGGTTTAATGGTAATATTTTGGTTTCAAAAGGGTATTTAGTGATATTTTATTCAGTGAAGAGTATTTACTACTTCATAAAGGTGAAAATTATTACTTATGTTAATATATTCATGGTTTTCTTGTTGTTTTGTAAAACTAACAATTTTCCTTCCTTGTGTATCCCTTGCTGAGATTTTTATGCTCATAACAAGTTTTTTAAATGTTTTTCACAGGACATAATGTGGAATAGCATCAAGGATAGGATCAAGGAAAATTCATCTTGTCTTAAACATGGAACTAGACATGACTATTTTTTTTAAGAGTTCTTGTTTTGTGAAAAAAATTGAAACTGGGTAGAAGTGTCTACATTGTATTTTTTTAAAATGAAATATAATAGTTATGTCCTAATTATCCAAAACTCTAAACTTGAAAATATAATTAATGTGAATTATTCATTTAATTCATGATTATGTAATGTTTTAAGGTCAGGTCCTTACATTAATTTATTCCAATAATCATGACATTCTCTATGTCAGTATCATAGAATAAAATGTTGTATCCTAGGCTATTATTTACTATAAATCGAGTTTGGTTTGTGTTTTTTATCAATACATACTTGGATGATCAGGTATTTTTCCAGGAAAGTGATATTATAATATAAGATGGCTATAATATTGAAGGTGGCATCATTTACCAATGTTTGCCTATATTTTGGGCTAAAATCAGGGGGAAGAGTCAATCTTCACAAAAGGTTGTTAATGGAATCAACTCAAAATAAATATAGAAAATTCACGGGTTTAACTAAGACTAGGGTTTGCAATGGTTGAGATTCATGAGTGCGTGATGTGTTGGTATTTTTCTCTACTACTATGAGAAGTGGGGCATCGTGTGTAAACAATAAATTGAGGGTAATATCCATGTGTATGAAAATTTCAATGGAGATTCATGAGTGAAGGAGCTTGGTGAATAGGATTTTTAATTCCCACATAAAAATGATAAATAGGTGGAGTATCTTGAATTTTTGATAAAATAAATATGAGGATACCCCAACATCATTTCACATGAAAAACAAATTAGAGTAAAGGTGAATCACCCTGATTTCACATAGGCCAAAGATCTTCATGAACCATATATTCAAAGTGATCTTGAGCATTTCTAAAAGTATATCCTACTCTTGACAAATTATTAAGTACCTTGGAAAAATGAGTTTCACAAGGATGAGATATTTCATGATTACTAAGTGAACTTCATGATGCCAATTCATTCTTCAAAGGTAGTTTACTTCATGAAGGTAGTGATCTTCACAAAGGATCTTAGTGCAAGGAAATATTATTAATCTTTTATAAGTGAGAAGTTATTTAAAGTTCATCAACTTATGATTAAGGTTCAATTTTAGTCTCATGATTGATAGGTTCAAATTCTTTAATTTTAATCCACTGAAATAACCTTCAAGTCGATAAACTAAGTAAGGCTTCTCCTAGAGCATTGAGCTAGGGGGAGTTGAAGGAAGTGTTATGAGGGAAGCAGTGTTATACCCCTAAAATATTTTAAAGGATGTGTTCATGGCACAGAGTAACTATGTCTGAGCTTTTGTATTCCAAAACTAGTGAGTATTATTGGATTTAGGTATGACTGAAACACTGCCAAGATATGCTCCTTTTACTAGCCCTTAGTGGTGAGCCAAGTAAAACAGTTTTTTTGTCTCTCTGAATGTGAATGTTTTATTACTATACGTTTCTATAAGATAGGTTTAAAAAGTTCCTGCCAAAGTGGGAATAAGATCAATTACTTTAAAAGAAAAATTTGACACCCTAATTCACCCCTCCCCTTATAAGGTGTTCTAAGGTCCTATATAAAAATAACACTGTGTATAAATCAATAAAATACTATACCTAATTAAACTAGTATATGATGAGGATGATTTCATATGGTTATATCTTCAAATATAAAACACTTCCCAAAATATATATTTCACTATAATAATCTCACATTCTAAATACACATCATACAAATTAAGTAAACTTCCAACTAAAATAGTCAACACAAAGGAAACTAGAATCCTCTCTAGCACAAGACCAGATTCATGGACTATAGTGGATATAATGAATGATTTTTTAGCTCTCAAATAAAAAACATTTAAATAAGTAAAAAAATAATTAGATAATGATGTTTGGATCACTTGGCGCTAATAACCATAAGGCATTAATCTAACAATGTTCTACTCCATGACCTCTCTCGACGTGATGGAAACCACCTCCATGGCCACACTCTACTCATTTTTCTTAACGATAAGGAGAATCAAATGGATATCCTCAGCCTACCCCATCACTAATCTATTTTTCAAAAGATATATAACCCTAATTCTATTTCCATAAAGAATATTGTTATAGAAGGTTATCTTAAAATTTTCAATGAAGTCCATGTCAAATTCTATTGAAGGTAGAGTAATCATGCTTACAGTTTCCATGTACTATGTATAAAAAACCATGCCATGTCCACTAACAGGTGCCCAAGAATAATTACCCCTATTGAAATGGGGAAAATAAGGATCTAAGTGACTCTTAACTATTTGAGACTTTATCTGACTAGGAAAATAAAAACTTATTATCATAGATCTACTATATATAGATTATTTAATACTATCATCCCATTATAGTTCTGACCTATTGAGAATCCTATTTATGACCACTTACATTGTCATCACCTTAAGATACATCAGAAATGTGAATGGGTAACTTGACCTTAGATCACTGGATACAAAACATCCTCAAAATTAATTTCCAAACCCTCTTAATTTGGTAGAAGGTTTCAATCATATATTATTAGGTTTTTATATTAAATTCTAAACTCCCACATATAGAAACTCCTTTGGATAAGAGTAATAATCTCCTTCCAACAAGTCGCATTCATTGTTGAATAAGGAAACATATCCTAAAACTAATCATGAAACTTATCCTATAAAATAGATGACTCCTGAAAATAAATAAGGAACAAAATCCATCACTATCACAAAACTCCAAAAAATATGTTTACATCCAAATAAATCCATTTCACCCTCCAAGAATGTATCAAATGAAAGGAAAGCTCCACATCCTCTAACCAAGCCTCAGAATCCTGTTATGAAATGGATCCCTCTTACATTTACAAGATCTAACATTAGATGGATCAAAGTATATTCCTCTAAGAATCATCATCATTGATATCAATTGTATAATGGTCCACTGGTGCATTCTACTGGACATAATCGACATGAACCTGACATGGATTTTGACATGGAGCCGTAAATGAACAACAACAACCTATTAGGCACTCTACAAATCCAACGTATGGAATAATTCATTTTAATTAATTAAGATTCAACCCAATTATCACTAAAAATAAAATTCATGAACAACAATTGAAAATCATGATTTATAATCCACACCTAGGTCTCTACCATCAAAGAAGCACCACTTTTTACTAGAATAATTTTTAAATTTACAGTCCTTAAGTTAGATCGTGGGGGGGATTCTTATTTCCTATACAGTCTCCCTTACATACATCACAGAATACGTCTCATTGATACTATTTTAAAACAAATTGTGATGTACTAGGCCCAGTTCATTATTAATTAAATAAACATGATTAGCCACACATCCTCAAGTGCACCTCCTCGTATGCCATAGGATTCTGACTAGAAATGAGGTTATATGATGGTATGGTGGGGAGAATATACCCTATTTATCAGAGTGGATCATAGTGGTAATAATAGAGAGTAATTTGTGGAGATAATTATAAGAAACAATAGTGAATGTAAATCATCTAGATAAATATAAACAACCAAATAAATATTCAGTTTTATATATAAAATGATGATGTCATGATTCCATAGAAAAATGAGTAATAAGGGGAATAGGGAAGACGATATAAAAAAGTACATGATATTTAATAATATGAAAACAAATTAAAAAATAAACTCTATTAGAATCATGACAACTAGATCAATCCCCTACAATTTTACTCTATCCTGGAACATAAAATCTAGTGTCCATAGCTGGAAACTTCTCCTTATCCCTACCTACATCCATGAATTATTTCTAGGTAACAATCAGTGGCCTAAACAGGGTGTGAGTAAAACTCAATAGGCCACCACCAACACCATCTATGATTATCCAGTCTATAAATATTAAATTACCATTATAAATGTATAATAAATTTAAAGTGTAAATGTAAATAAACCATATCGAACTTAGGCTCCTCATGGGACACCAGACCAAAAATACATACTTCAGCCAAAGATGGATGTCTCAACCATAAATTATTAGGGTAACATAATTTAAATAAGGGGTATAGGTCCAAGAATACAAACTTGGGATACATATTGTTGGGTTGTACAATCTCGATCGATGTTTTGGAGCACCATTTCCAATATCCAAAACCAAAAGGGGGCATGGAGCGTCATGTCCAATATCCTCATAAAACATGAGGAGTGTTATTTACAACATCCAAAACCAATAGGGGCATGGAGAATCATGTCCAATATCCTTATAAAATATGAGGAGTTCCAAATACAAAATTTTCCAACAAGTAATGAGGAACATCATGTCTAAAAAATTCAATAAATAATTAGGAGTGTCATGTCAAATAATTCCAAATAAACAATAAGGATCACTCTATCTAATGAAAAGTAAACATGATATAATCACATTCATTTCATATCATAATCAAGGATAAAAGGTATCAACCTTTCCATTTGTCAATTATTTTGATAAACCAAATTCATATAACTAAAAAGTGAACAAAAGGTCTTAGTGTAATTATACTTTCCATAACACATTAAAATCCATAGAAAATATAGCGAGAAGCATACTTCACAATTTAACAAGGTCCAAGTGACATGGTATTTCCATTAATATTCCATTAAACCCATTTACATGTGTTCAAGTGGTCTGTGGGTATGTAAATTCCAGATAACATTTCATTAATTCAATTTATAATTTTTCACTATCCAATTATAATAAAAACACGCCTTTGTGGAATTTTGGTCATAAGGGGAAAATAGGTTATCACGGCATAAGACTGAACCCACCTAAGGGATGGTTCAGGTTGAGGTTTTTAACCTTCAACTATTTATAAAAGTCTCATGTAAAGTATAGAACCATGTTTCAACAATTAATTTAATGTTCCAATGAATTCATGAGAAATGGGGGAAAGGATGACATGTTCAATAAGGGTACATGACATAAACAACTAGACTCTCTGGAAAAGGTTATAGAAATACTACCTTATATAAAAAAATGAATCATAATCTAATATCATATTTAGATTTAGGATATAATAGTTGAAAATAAAAACATATACAAAGTCCATGAAAATAGGTCATATTACCTCGCATGGGAATAACATACAAGACAATGAGATGAACAGATAAAATGAGCAATAGGAATGATAACCTTATAGAGGGTTATCCCACATGATGAATTATTCTTGAATCTAATACTAGATGTAAGAGTAATCTCAAATACTAGTGGAGGAATTGAGTATATCTCTCAAACATGAGGGATGATATTATTTTTAGGGAAAATAAATTAGGGTTAACGGGTTAAAGGCCCAAAATAAAAAACAATAATTTTAATATTTTTAAAGACGCATATGATTTTGTCAAATGGATTTTAAAACTATGCTCTAACCATGTGTGGAACACTGCATAAGAATCATCCCCTCACACGGTTCATGCTCATGGTTAGATAAACCTTTTTCAAAACGTTTGTTTGGTATTATCCCAATCCCATATCCATACATGCCCTTGTTACACGATTAACCCTAACCATAAGAAAACTATGCAATTTACACCAGAAATTTGTTAATAGTTTTTCATGGGTGTTTTCCCAACCTCCCATGGTTAAAGTAACTATGCTCTTCATTTTAGGTCACACATTTTCGGCACACAGTAACTAATAATAGTTCAATTCAATTTGTTTTTCTAAAACATTTAACTCCAAGACTCAATCCAAGTTTGAACACATCTAAAACCTCCATGAACTCATTAACCATTCCCATATAGATAAATGAATATATTTTTAATAAAAATATTATTATATACTCCTCATATAAGAAAACTAGGATCTTACAACCTCCCCTTCTTAAAACAACTCAACATCGAGTTTCATTAAGGTTGGATGACAAGCAATAAAGAATAACTCTAACCACTAAGCACGTATATCAATCATAATCGCGTAGGTCTCTTCTTATACATGTTTATGCTTCCATATCACCTAAACTAGAAAAAATGACCTAACTAAAAGAGACTTTGTGATTTGATTGATGATAAAAATGGGATACTCTAATATTTAGAATTAGTATCTATGTCAACATCCTTCATTACAACGGCCTGGGAAGAGTCGAAATGATAATGTAGAATATGAGAAACATCTATGATTTCAAGCATGGACTGATACCTCTAAGGTAAATCTATCTAAAAGGATACCATGTAAACTCTCTCCTATATCTCTAAAGGCCTGATAAATCTAGGCACCGAATTCTCTTATATTTGAATCTTTAAATGATCTAATCTAAGTGAAACACTCGAGAAGTCCCAATATCACACCTTGAAATCTTGTGGTCGATGATGACGATCTACATATGACTTATTCCAAAACTCATATATGGTCATATATTTCATGGTTATCATTACCCGCTCTAATGTCTCCTAAATGAGACGTGAACCTAGTAGCACTACCTCTACTACCTGTAACAAGTGAAAAGGTGATCGAAACATCCTACCATATAGGGATACATAATGATTCATCTGTATAGTCCCTCGAAATCTATTATTATAAGAGAATCCAACTAAAGGTAAGTGTTTCCCCCAATAACCTCAAAAATCAAGGTCACATTAATGAAGCATGTCCTATAACACCTGTATAGTATACATGGACTAATCATTGGTCTGAGGGTGGTATGTTGTGATCAAATGTACCTATGAACTCAAAACCCTATGCAACACTATCTAGAACCATGAATTAAACTGACTATCCATGTCTGATATGATGGTACAAGGAACACCATTAATTCATATAATCTCTAAAACATAAATAATTCC
Source organism: Viscum album (assembly GCA_963277665.1). NCBI lineage: Eukaryota > Viridiplantae > Streptophyta > Magnoliopsida > Santalales > Viscaceae > Viscum > Viscum album. The sequence continues at coordinate 1,519,835,919 of OY728153.1, forward strand.
ATGTTCATCCATTGAAAAGGTATCTCATATATGTAGGAAGTGGGTGAACTTCATCATCTAGTCAATGACCACATAAAAAACGTCACTACCCTGAGGAGATCTTGGTAAAACCATCACAAAATCCATAGTAAATTCATCCCATTTTGACTTTCGAATGGGTAAAAAAAATAAAACAGTATTTGGATGCTTATTTTTTACCTTCACCTGTATCTAGGTGGAACATCAAGTAACGAAACCTACTATATGCTTCTTGATAACAAATTACTAATTCTTGTGGTGTATGTCATGGTAAATCATAGTGATTCTTGGATGCACTTACCACTTCAAGGCATGATATTATCACATCAACTCCTATCATGTACTATTAGGAACTTAGACATTCCCTTAGATGTGTAGAATCTCATCCTCATCGAAAACCCAACCAGGAGGTGGGTCCTCACCTAAAACACTTTACCTCAGGAACAATCCTTTTTTATTTGAAATATGTCACATATTTACTTTGTCCAAAATTGGGAAATTAGATGATAAGGATAAAAGTACAATATTCCCATGATGGTCCCAAATATCTAGATTCATCTCCATATGAGCAGTCATCAACTACCACTCACTAATAGCTTATTGAACGACTGGTATCTATGTCTTCTGTATCATAGTATCAGCCACTATATTTTCTTTACAATTTGTATAGGCAAGAATAAAATCTAAATACTCAAGGTATTCAACCCACCTTCACTATTAGAGATTTAGATCATGTAAAGTGAATATGTATATGACACATTTATAGATAGATTATACTATGTACCATTCTCCCAACAGATAGTTCCTCTAACAATGTCAGGCATGAACAAATGCATCCATCTCGAGATAGTGCATTGGGTAATTATAATAACACATCTTCAATTGTAAAGACCCACACACCATGAATCAGTCCCCTTAATTAAAAATTACTCATATTCTTATGCCCGATGAATTACAAAAAACTATATATCCTCTTCCATGATCAAGTAAAATCAGGATTAGCACTGATGTAATCATCCCTTATAAACTTCATTCCAAATAAAATGAACTCCCTTCTTTCTCAATCCAGTAAGAGGTTCTATAAGGCATTATAATTCCTAAATTAAACAATAATAATAACCAAAAATCCCACGAAACTCTATATATCAATTACATTCATGAGTTTCTCCTAGTTAAGAACAACCATCACCATTTCTAGGTATATAGATACTCTTTATTTGGATATGATTTGACCCAAGAATTGAACCATTCAATCTATAAGTGGAATTTTGTGTGCATAGAATAGAACCAATGATCTCTTAGTCTACTCAAAACTATGTGAAGTTGTTTTGAATTTAAATTAATTGTAACCATCATTATATGTTTTATATTATCTTAGGAATTATCAATTCCATATACATTAGTTTAATTTTATGGATCACCTTTCCAAATTTACAGAGTTTCATACACTTTATAAGTTTCAATTGGCATCTATTTAATTACAATCACCAATGTTTCATCCCATGTAGCCAATGGTTCATGGATCAAACATGTCGTAATTAGTAAATTAATGTGATTCCATCAACCTATGTAGGAAAATTAATATTATGTTTATGTAGGAACTTTAATTTACCAATTCTTTCTTATCTATAAGAAAAATTAGAACATTTATAATAATTGAAAACAATGCACACACAAAATGTGATAGTAAGTGAAAGAAAACACAATAAACATGGCATGGCACATGCATGACACATAAATCCTTATGTGCCTACAATGATACTTGAACTGATGATTCCTTTTCATACTGTACAAGGGTAAAACCCCCATAAAGTATATCATCATAAATAATGTGTGTCACCAAATGGTGAAATTAGTACAATTTTAATAAGATAAATACATAACATCAATTTTTATCCCTATAAACATGGATTTTACCTACACATGGATTAGCTACTTGCAGGAACATTATCATTTTCAAATTCTAACATATCCTAGTCTTATTTCTATGATCCTAAAATTGTAAGGTTTGAAAATAAAGCCTTTGTTACCAATTGGTTCCATCCCGTACCTAATTCACTAATAAGTAACTTAACCAAATTAACCACATGTCCTTAATCATTACTCCCCATATGCTAGAGGTTGTGACTAGTAGAAAGGTTATATGATTCTATAGTGGGGAAACTATACCCTCTTTAGGATAGTAGACCACACTATTAATAATAAATAGTAAGTAACAAATATAATATTAAAAATTGAAACATAAGTAAATAACCCAGATAAATTTAAACAACCAAATATAAATCTCATGTCATATAAAAAATAATGATGTTATGAAGCCATAAAAAAGGGAATAAGGGGAACAGGGAAGTATAAATTCAACTGTACATGCTATAAAAAATATACAGAAAGCCTAAAAACTAAACACCATTATTATCAAGAGGAATAGATTGTTCATATTCTCTTATACTTTATAATAGTACATAAAATCAAACATCCATAATTGGGTTCTTCTCTTGGTCCCTACCTGCATCCATGATGTCTTTCTGGGTACCAATCAATGGCCTAAATAGGGTGTGAGTAAAACTTAAGAGGCCACCACTAATGATGTATCATACTACACATTTATTGAATGTAAAATTATTGGATTTTAGGTATAATAAATGTGAAGAATAAATTTAAATAAACCAAAACGGGATTAGGATCCTCATGGGATACTTGGGGACTATACCTACTTCATCATAAGACAGAATTTGAAACTATATATAATAAGGGTCACATAATTTAAATAAGAAAAAATAGTCCAAGAATCCAAACCATGGATTCATTGTGTTAAAATTGTAAAATTGATCGAATATGTGGAGATCCATGTTTAATATCCAAAACCAAAAGTGTAACATCATGACCTGGGAGCCACTGAAATAGTACCCTGATATAGTTGGTCACATGGACTTAAGAACACCACCTTGTATTCCAGAGGTTGCTCACTAGCAGTGATGGTCTTAAGGTAGTACATTAGGGAGACTATACCCACATTATCAGAGTGGAATAGTAGTGTAATAATATATAATCAATAAATAGTAGTGGAATCAGTAATAATAAATGAAAAATAATGGATGAATATGACAGACTGAATGAACATAGTCAAATACAAAAATATATGCATATTTATGTGAAGCTACAAAATACAAAGTAAGAAACATATGGTAGGTAGATAAGATACCATACATGAAAATGGAAAATGAATAAAACCCCCTAAGGAGGATCTACATGAGAATATTTAGCATTATCCTAGTATTTTTCTTTTAATCTCCCATATACAGTGAACATAAAAAGAAATAATCCATGGAACTGCGGACAAATTGTCTGGTAAGGTACCCTAGTGCAATGGAAGCCTGATCGGAGTGTGAAATATACACATTAGGCTAGCACCAATGGTTTGAAAAGAAAAATCTAGTCCATGAATATAAAATACATCTGTTTTTAGTAATAATAATTAAATAAACATAACAAGTCAATATCAGGTTTCACATGGACACCTAACCAACCATATCTACTTCATATTAAGCCATAATATCTTAAACCATGGTTAACCTATTGATCGGTAACCTGTAGATGTGTGTGATATTGTTTGTGTGTGTGTGTATTATTCTCCTAGAACACATATAGGGAAGCCAACTAGGTCTATTTGAGTTTTTGTTTTAGGACCAACTAATTTTACTTTGATTACACATATTTTTTGTTGGCTAGAATATTAATTTAAAATCATGTTAAACAGTGTTTATTGTTCTTCATGGATTTAATGTAATAATTCCCTACAGTTTTTTTCATTGATAAGGTAATAGACATTCACTTCTATGATGGGAACCTTGAAGTTCTATGAAAATATTCTTAATATAGATCTAATATTGTATAATGTACTATGGTGGGACCCATATCATTTTTACTATCAAATGCAAGTACTCATATATGGATGAGGCTTCTTCTCATGAGGCTCGCACTTTGTAATATCAAATATACGAGATTATGATAAAACACCCTTTAGTGGGATTTTTTCATGTTTTGGTGTTATCGAGTATTCCTATCTACGAGTGTGTGTAATTATCCTTAGATTTTAATATTATCACTGAATTATGTCATGACTCATGCACATATATTTACTAACAAAAACTATGATTCTATATGTTGGAAGGAAGCAGGGTATATTGGCTTTTTCATGATTGAAATGTCATTAATTGATAATTCTATGAAGTATTTTTCCCTTTAATATTTATGGGAGTTGATATATCATCTATTTTATGAAAATTTTACTATCACCTAAATTTCATGGTTATGTGGTAACAACATGTTTATTTCAAAATGTCAAAGAAAGACGTATCAAGAAAATAAGATGATGAATATATCATGAAACCTGCATTATGAGATATTGTGGCTAAGGGATTATATTACATAGTGAGCATTCATATATGGTTGTTGATTTTTCAACATAAACTTCTTTCTCTTAGCAACCTTTACTCATTTCTATATAGTAATCTTGGACTTTAGGCAAGTCTGCCTAATTCCAATGAGAATTAATCCTAAAGGTTTACACACTAAGTGTTACTGTTGATCTTTATTAAATTATATTTGATTATATTTAAAGGAATTAAAATTATTCTCACATATGAGAAATAATTTTATTCACTTTATATTAATCGCATAAATTAAATAAATATTTATTCACCAAAATGTGAAAAAATATATATATTTATTGTTTTGAATATTAATATATGTTTATTGACCAGTATTTGAATGAAATATTCATTTATGAATAAGATTTTTATTCAGGTTTTCAATAAATTCAAGAGTAGTTTGAATGGAATAAGTCCATGTTCGAGGAATAATATTAATTAACAATTCAGTTAAATAATATTTGTTATTACGCATGTTTACACACAACAAAAATATATTATTATTATTATTATAATGTGACTTGAGTTTTATTAAAGGTAATAAATGTTATTTAATGGTCATCATTAATTTAAATAATAATTTAGCCTAAATCTTAACTCTTTAAATAGACAGCTATGTCTATTTTGTAGTGTATCCAAAACTGGGAATAGATAAATGTTGTGCACAATAAATTCTCTCTCAACTCCTTCTCTCTCCCTCTCATGAATGAGAAGTGGAAGATAGATTTCTTAAAGAATGAAGAATGAGTGGTCAATAGCAAACAACTAAAATCATTAGACTCACCATGATAGCACTCAGAGAGGAAGTGGTATTTCTCAAAGATCATAGGAACATGTGTGGATCATCACTAGATGAATTATACCCGCGGATCCTCACAATATAATGAAGATAATTTGGAAAGGTCTTTTCAAATGATCAACATTCACCAACAAAGAAATTTCCTACACCTAGGTACTTATTTCTTAAAATATTAAATAAATTAATTATACATTTTAAATGCAACATCATACCTCTTGATTTTGGGAAACAATTAATAAAAGAAATTTGAATATATCACCCACCATTGCATGCTTCTGCGATTCCTGAAACCAAAAAGTTTTATTAGAAGGGTCATGTTTAAATTTATAATTATCTATTTGATTGTTGATCTATGCACAGTTTTGGTTAGATTTAAATTTCATGTTACTCGTTCTTTAATTCGATTTGAATTGACATGTTATTGACATATTAATCATGTCCATTTCGTGTAATATTTTCTTAATGTTTTAAGAGAAAATGAATACTGACCATAGTTTCCATCAGGAAGTTCCAAATCTTTGGCCGGTAAGACTAGGTAACATGGCATGTAGCTAGCGCACACACCATGTACCCATGAACATTGTACATGGTTGCGCCACTTAATTAATTACACACAGTGCATTTATTTTACATCACATGTTGACTGGGCCAATATGGCACATGATAATCTTGGGGTATAGATTTCATGTACATGGAATGTGATTCACCTGATTTAACATGTCAAATCCACAAGCATGTTACTTGGATACACAACAACTGTGGTACATGGTGTATAGATAGGTTGTACATGTTTTGTATTCTCCCAAATAAGGATATAATAAAATTATATTAAACATAAAATTGCATCACTAAAGCGGTAATTTATTGATTGACACCAATTGTGTGCTTCATAGTTTAATAATGGTTTTAGTTTTTTTTTAATTCTCAATTAATTTATTGTAATAAATACGTTTTTATTGGTTCTTCTGTTTATTTTACATGAATTCCATAAATTATGGGTATCTCTAATTATGTTTCAATGATCATTAAGATAAAAGTGAATTAATTAAAAAAATTACTAATTTAGTAATGCAAGAGCATTTATCTTAATAATAATTAATGAATAAAGAAATGAATTCTAGCTGGTTCCTTTTGCGTATTTTTTTTTCATGTATGACCTTTCATGGGCTTGACCAAGACTTGATTATTCATTGGATTTTTTAATTTAATTTACTACATGAATTTGAAATTATTTATTATTAAATTAAATATTAGGGAAAGTGTTTTATCCCTCCCTTCATTATTATGTAGGACCTATGTGCCCAAGAATATTTATTTCATCCCCTTTCAATTAATAATTTGGTTCCCCTCACCTATGTGTGAGTCATAAATACATTTAATTAATGAAGTATCCTGAGGCATGTGGAGACCGTTCAATATGGAACTATAATGATGCCAAATCAGGTAATACATGAGTGTAAAGGTGGAATTATGTAACTCATTCCAAGGTCGGAAAAAGGATTTTATCCCCTTGGTCATAGGTTGATTTAATTTCCTCTCCTTAAATCAAATGTTACATAAAGCTAATGAATTTTTCATATATTTAATTATATATTTATGACTATACAATTTTTTATTTTATGTAAGAAGGGTTGTAGTCACATAAATAAATGAATTAATGTGAAGAGATGGAATTCAAATAAATTTATTATGCATAAATGTGTTATCTAGAAAAGTTAATTAATTATGTAACATCCACTTAATATTAACAAGACATGTAATAGATAAAACATGATAAAATTTATGCATAAAAAGTTAAATAAATGAATTTTGTGTAAATTATTTATACAACATGGTTAATTAATTAAATAAGATCCACTTAATATTAACAATACATGTAAAGGATAAAAAAATTAAAATTTATGGAAGATTAATTAAAATCCCACAACCAAATATTAAGCCAGACATGACCATCCATTACATGAATGGGAATGAAACCCTATTAAAATAAGTGTTTGGAAAACACTTATTGGGTAACTTACTTTTATAAGGGAATTTATTTTTAAGGTTTTTGGTTGAATATACCATTTTACATCCAGATGAGTAGCCATTACTAGACTTGGTATAATTTGTAGGAAAGTGTTGTCAAAACCCAAGTTATGATTTCACAATAGGGGAGTCCACTTAATGGATCGAGGAGATATAAACATGTAGTTGGGGTTATGCGAAGAGTGGTATGGATCCATACCACTAGAATGTTAGAGAAACTAGAAATTCATAGTTCAATAGTGAGGGTTTTTGGAACTTGATAAAATAATGGTACGTTTAATAAAAATCAATTAATATATTATTATCTCACCCAAAATTTAATCAATGAAAGTACTAATAATAATCTATTTTAATTGTAGAATAAAATATAAAAAATGACATCCAAATTATATCTATAATCAATTTTGGATAAAGAGAACCTCCTAACTTGAAGTAACTTCTAATAATGGTACAAACACCTTCGTGTTGAACTATGCCATGAACATAAATCTTACATGCCAAAATAATTATTTCATGATCTACCTACGAAGGAGTAAAGTGATGAAAAGTTCCTATTATATGTGAAACATTTGAATAACGTGGTTGACGTTAAATTTTTGAGGTTTTCTTCTATATTTGTATAACTCATGAAGTCTCATAAAAAATATAGTTTCCTATAGAAAGGATGATCAACTATATGGACATTACCATGATATATCTAGACATGAATGGTTTGAGATTTACAAGAGGATATTTCAATGAAATATTGGAGAGGGTGTCCCAGCTAGGTCTCATGTATTCAAGACCATTGGCTATATTGAGTTCTTAGAGGTTCTATGGTTTAAAATCCCCAAAGAACTGGGCACTGATCTCATTCTAGTATCACTCTTTCATAGCCTCTATATATTTTATGTGAATTTAAATTTGAACAACATTGAGAAGTATCTTCCATATATTATCACACTTCAAATCCAAGTATATAAGGATACGAAGCGTGAATAGTCTTCAGTTCTTATGGTGAACAAATGGAAAGGAAATGAAAAGATTGTTAATCCCAAATATTCTTCACTCACTTCCAAGAAGAGAAATATCAATGGGAAATAAATGGAACATGATGTTTTCTATTTTTATGTGGAAATAAGGGCCACTAGAATAAAAATGGCACATAGCCAAAGAATTAAGGAGAAGCTTCCGGTGCATTTTTTATCTAGTGAAATTTAGTTTTTTCTAAATATTTGGGTATTAGATACAGCTTGTGGTTATCACGTATGTATTCAAATACAGGAACCATGTATATTTAAGAAGATTAACCAAAGGGAGGTATATATACAATCAACCAATAAAGATAAAATTATTGTTGTAGCTTTTCAGGACTACCACCTCATGTTGATGACTGGAATTATATTAGTTTTAAAGGATTTTTATTATGCGACTTATGTTAGCAAAAAAATGGTATCTATATCTATAAAAGTCATATATGGATTTATTTGAAATTTGGAAATAAATGTTGATTATTTCAAAAATATTACATTTTTATGGTAAGGCACATTTAAATAATTGTCTTTATGTGTTCGATTACATGAACTGTGTAATGGAAATTGATAAAAAAGTTGCCTAACATGAATCATACCACACATAACTTTGGAATCACTGGCTAGGTCATGTAAATAAAAATCAGTTTACTAGATTACCTCAATATGGATATTTAGATACTTTTTAACCAAAACCACATGGATATTTATATCGTGCATGTTTACAAGGAAAATGAAAAAAATCCCCATTTATTGGGAAATGTGAAAGGGCTAAAGAGATTATTAAATTAGTTCATAATGATGTGTGTGGAATATTTCCTATTGAAGAAAGTGGTGGGTACTCATAATTCTTAACTTTTACTAATGATTTTACTATATGTTGATATGTATACTTAATGAGGTATAGTTGGATTATTTTCATAAATTCATAGAATACAAGAATGAATTTGAGAATCAACTTGGTAGGAAGATTAAAAAAATACTCTTAGACTGTGCAAGATAATAACTTATTAAAGACTTCTTTGATTAATTATGGGAGTTAAGGATCCTATCCCAACTCATAACTACATACATACCTTAGTGGAATAGTGTAAGAGAAAGGAGGAACCAAACCTTGTTGGAGATGGTGAGATCAATTATGAGTCATGTGAGTCTTCCATAATCCATTTGGGGATACATGTTATAAACAACAAAAACATATAATAAACCAAGTACCAACTAAATTGATAAATTGTATTCCATATGAATTTTGGAGTGGAAGTAAACCCATGTTATAAAATTTGCATGTGTGGGTAAGAAAATAATTTGATAAGGCCTCTTTAGGTAACAAACTTTCACCCCAAGGCACAAAGTGTACCATTTTATGATACCCCTAGGAAACAATGGGATATTACATATACAACCTCTTAGATTTTTTTTAATAGTGTCATGAAATACCATATTCCTGTAGAGGGATCACATCTCTAAAATAGATAGTGGGAGTGATATTGACTTAGATGAAGTAAAGGATATAGGCACACAATATTTGGTACATGAATAGATTCCACAAATCCCAATGGAAGAATAAACTTTTCTAGAGACACAAGTACTATGTCAGAGAACAAGAGATGTTAGAGAACCAAAACTTTATGGTTTTATACTCACTGATAATAGTGACTCATTATTATTTGATAGTAACGATCCTCTAACCTATAAGGAAGAATTAATTGGCACAAAAGTTTCCTAGTGGAAAGAAGCCATGAATTCTGAAATGGATTACATATACCAAAACCAAGTCTTTATTTTGGTACAACCTTCAGTATATGTAAAGAGTGTTGGTTGAAAATAGGTATTCAATAAAAAAAAGACATTGAAGTAAAAGTCGGTACTTATAAGGAATGACTGGTTTTATGTAACAACTAACCTTTAATCAGGTACAAAACATTTTAAATTTTGTTGTCTAAATATTTAAAGTGACCCATGGCGTATGCCTGCGCACCCCGCTATGGGTCCCGGGGCGCTATTTAAATTAATTAAATGACTATAGGGGATTTATGAAAAATTTTATATCATGCTTTAGCATGGTACTTGGGGTTAAAATAATTAATTAAGCATTGAAATGAAATAATAAGATATTTAATGAATATTTAAAAGAAATAAACAGGGGATAAAAGGAAATTTAGAAATAAAATAGAACAGAGGTTACAAAAAAAGTATAAATAATTAAAATAGGATATTACCATTTTGTATTATTTTTGTCTTCTTCATTTTATATCCTTTTTATTCTATATTATTTTTCATTTTATTTTCCCTTTTTCTTTTCTTTTAATTTTTATCTAATTTTTATCTTTTTTTTTCTCTCCCCTCTTCCTCTCCTCCCTCTCATGTCGAACCTCCCCCACTTCCTAATTGGCGCAACACCTTGCTCCCTATTTAGAAGGCTGTCGTGCCTCTATTCTTCATCTATTTTCTTCACTTCCATGTGCGTTATAAACCTTATGGTAAGGATAACATTTCTCATTTGGAATCGTAGAGTTTTGTTGAGTATCATCTGCGTAGTTTTCCACTGAAGGAATTTACCCTATTTTCGATTTTTTCTTAAATAATATGTTTTCTTATGTTTTATGTAAAATAAAATCCTATTAGGGATCGCATAATCATATATGACCATAAGTTAGAGAGTCTAATCTCTTTTCCTCTACTCCGTGGTGATTTAAAAAAATGCATGATTGTTCTGTTTGTCGGTGCCTACTGACTTTGTGAAAATTCACCCAATATTTTCAATTTAATTATTCCGCTTAATTATTTCAGCCCTATTTCTCATAATTTAAAATGTTTAAATTTTTTCAATGTGGTCAAAAACCCCTTTGGGTTTTTTGACGTGGCCGGTATAAATTCCATTAGCCCGTACATTTAATTTAATTAACTGTATGTGTTGTGCATCCCTTTTTGTTGTGTTTAATTTAAATAAATAATTTAGATTAAGTATAAACCTTGAATTGTTGAATCATTTGTAGTTTTTTGTACTGAATTATTTATTTATTAAAAAGTGGATTTATCTTCTTGTCCCGATACGGTATCTTTCCTTGTTATGTTTTTACGCTGTAATATTAAATTAATACCTTACGTTCCATGGCTGTATCTTCTTAAATTTCAAGATACAATTACATATGAATGCTATGTTATAAATACAGCTATTAAATTTTTAATTAAATTTACAGTGGTAATAGAATGTGGTTTTCATATTAAGGTCTATTCTTAGGCCCTATATTCCGGACTAGTTTCCACTACGCGTCGGTGGCGATGTCTTATTCATTGCCAGAATGAGACTTCCCCAAACTTTTTTAATACTTTTGAGTGATACCATTTACAAAAGGTCCCATCATGGATGGATCCATTGGAAATGTTGCTAATCCATCCTCATATGATGTTCGAACCCTTTTTGTGAGATTGGGATTGACTCATAGCAATGCCATGCCTCGAGTGATACTTGGTCTTTCAGAAGATTTCCTCGGACAAGCTCGGTGGTATTGGATAATTTGATGGATATACCATAGCGATATCTTTGGGACAGTCATGGATTACAACTCTCAACTTGAACATTAATAATTATGCACTGAAGGTTTATGTTAATGACGCTTTGAGTCTCTTGAGAATAGTGATATTTCTATGGTATGTTGAATCACACCTGGTTGACATGTGATTTAGACCCTACGTTAAAGCACAAGCTTGGTGGTGTACCTCTTCCTTGTTTTAACTTGAATTTCTAGGCTTATATATGTGAATATGTGCATTCTTCTTATTACAGGTACTTACTTAAGGCTCTCAGATTATGCCAAAGCAGGTGATTAGGGATGGGTACTATTGGGAACTCAGGCAAAGTTATTTATTTTATTATGCTTAATTAATTATAAGCATTTATTATCTAACACCACGCAACATTTTATTACTCCACGAAATAGAAAAGTTTAGACACTGTTGGTGTTGGCCTACTGGGATTTTATCTAACACCCTTCTCAGGAATCGTTGACACCTGACTAGATTACATACTTGCCGGTATTAAAAAAGGAAGCGTGCTACTTCTGATGCTTCATTTTTTATTGCTACTTAGGATGGAGACTGAAGAAGAGGACTGATCCTTGCTAGTGAAGAAGTTTTTGAACTTTCTGTCTTTTCTTTTTAGTTGATTATATTCTTATGTTTCTTTATTCAGTGCTTTCAGTTTAGATAGAAATCATAGAATGACATTGTTTTGTGAGCTTCCACACTTGATTCTTATTAAGTTGGATTATTCATATTGCTTCTACTATAGTTTATTCAATTATATTCTTCCGCTATTTATTATTAATTGTTGTTTACTTCCATTTTGATAAGACATATTATCTATGAGGGAATAGTGTCCCCTTGGGACACGAAAAAATACCTTCCCGCTAGTTGGCAGCCTCTATCGATACGGGAGATGTGCTTGAGGTTATGTGGCCAACCCGAATCAGGGCACCCTTCAGGTGGCTCCCGGTATGGGGATGCTACAAAGTGGTATCAGAGGAGGTTTTTCCTTTTGTCTTAATATTTGGGTTCTGTAAGAGACTAGAATATAGGGATTTGGAATGTACCCTGTTCTTGGACGTACTTATCCCATGTACAAGGGAAACCCAAATTCCTGGGTTGAGATTGCAGTTATTTTTTTAGAAAAATATCATGAATTGGTCACCCAATTCATTCCCAATGGAATTTATTGAATAAAAAGTTAAACAAAGAAAGTACTAGGTGTAAATAACTTACACCATCAAAAAATTACAGAAAAAAAACAATGAAGCATTGAAATTCAAATTGAAAAGAGTGACCTCAAACCTGCATCATCCTCACATCATAGAGAACGAGGGCTGTGAAAATCCTGCATATGGGAGAACAGTCTGTGCTGCTTCATCATTGCATCGGCCACCAACTCAGGTTGAAACTCTTTATGAGTTCAACTATACCAGCATTTTCGCTCCGGATTTATATCATCATTCAATTCACTACCTCGGGAAAAAAAATCTTAATCTCCCTTCCAAATAGCCATGTAGAAAATATTTTTAATAGTATCTATGTCTTCTTTCCAGACATCCAGAAATCCAAGATCAGAGCTGAGGATGAGTCATACTACTTACTCAAAACAGGTTCATCCCAATTATCTATAACACAACACCAACCCTTCAGCAATTTTATGCACAAGACATACTACTTGAAGATGGAGCACCACATAGATTTTCCATCAAAACATAAAAGTAAAATTCATTCTATCAAGGTAAGAAGATCCTCAAAAGTCTAGCCAAATCAAATTTCAGATCAGGATGGTAGAGAAGAAATTCCATTCTTTATGCACTTCCAGGACAGCTCCTCAGCAAGTTAGAGCCACAACCAATGAACCGGTGCAATGAGAAAGCAGCAAAGTATCAGAGTATTGTAGTTGTTGATTATGCCAATTATTGTTGATATTATTTCACCATTGGGTGACTCACTTGTTATGCATTGTTATTATTGTTGGTATTGTTGAGATATTGGTTTTTTACCACTTCAACTCAATAATTTGATGGCAATACATTTCATGCATCATATTAGGCACCATAGGAATAAAATGACATGCATATTGCTATTCCATATCTACTTTTATCATGCATTGCCTTTTTGCATATGAGTGTTGTTGTACCTAGTGGTATTTTTTATAAATGTTGTTTTTTAAAATTATAAATATTGGATATTTTATTAGATGTTATCATGAATTAACATAGAAATGGATTATAGACCTTGTTTAGTATCCTTTTAAGTTGTTTCTCCCATATCAAAACCTGACTCTTGAAATAGGTTATCTGTTGTGTAGTGCTTAGAGGAAGGACATGTACCTAACCTCTTTTTGCATCTTACTTGTTTTCCTCATCTAAATTACTTTTTTATAAAGGTGTGTTTGGTTATTGTAGACCAATGTTGTCATGACTTATTCATTTCATGCCTCCAAACAGCGGCAATGAGAACATTCCAAAGATGGTGGGTCCCAAACCACCATTAGTACCTCTTATAGTGCCTCCTATGGTGCTACCTCCTAGTGATCTTCTAAGGGACCCTGAAACTCAATTCAGGGATACTCTCCTTAGGTTTATGCAGTTAGTTCAGAATATCCCCATACCTACTCCATCTATGGCAGACCTCACGTGGGACTTTCTGCATCAACACCCTCCCACCTTCTCAGGGAGTGGTGGTCCTCATGTTGCAGAGTCATGGATAGAATCTATAACTTCTATCTTAGACAAACTTTAGATGCTTCTAGATCGAAGTGTCAAACTTGTAGTTTACATGCTTCGTGACTCCACCAAGTGCTGGTGGGACATTGATTCTCTGGCTGAGCAGGCCAGTGACATGGTTTGGGACAAAGTCCAAGTAACTTTGTATGATCAAATTTTCCTATAGACTTTGATAGATGATCATGCATGGAAATTCCTACATCTTCAGCAAGGATCTATAGTTGTGTTAGAGTATTCTAATAATTTCCTTGAGAATCATCATTTTTCTCTATCTCTGACGGGCGACACGCAAACTATTGTGATACATTTTGATGACAGACTTGGGTATAATATCCGCCTGTAGGTGAATGTATTCAATTTGACCACTGTCTGAGTGATCATAAATCATGCTCTAATTTCAAATTTAAATGTTAGGGAAGCTAAACTGGTGGGCCATAGCAGTTCAGTTTTGAAGAAGGGTGATGTCTCTTCTGACAGTAGGAAACACTGTTTTGAAAATGCACATGGGTAAAATCTTATCCAAAAGAGCACTTTTTGATATCTATTTCACATGTTATCAGTGCGGTAGAGATAGTCACAAGAATCCACAATGAACAAGAGACACGGAAGAGTGTCGTGATTGCAGTAGGATGGGTCAAATTCAACGTTTATACCATTCCTTATCTTCAGTACCCAGGGGAAGAGGATTTGCACCTAAAACTTCTTTAGGTATGGGATCCTTGACTCCATAGCAGGCTGAGGTAATGGTGGAGGTCGTGGTCGAGGAAATCAAGTTTCATATTATCAATGTCAGCAGAGTGGACCTACTCAGGCCAACCAGGTAGCATTTCAGGGCCATGGTTCGGGTCTCATGTATGCAGTGCAATCAGCACCAGATGAGAAAAGTGCAGGACCCCCTATGGTTAGAGGTACTATTCTATTATCCTCTACTTTAGTTTCTACTTTTTTTTACAAGCGCATCGCACTCCTTTTTATCTGTTGTTTTTATTTAAAGTATTTTTTTTCTAATTTAGCATCCTTTCAGCATCATGTCTCTTGACACTTCATTAAGAGTTAGAACAAAGGACATACGCTAGTGCCAAGAGCACCCCCTTATGATAGGTGGGTACCATTTCGTTTGGAATTTCTAAATACTCAATATGTATGGAATCAAAGTCATTCTTGAAATGAATTGGCTTGATCCTTATCAAGATCAAGTGGACTTATATCACCGTCGGGTTTCCTTTACATCCCCAGGGGAAACACATATCTTCACAAAGGATAATGGGAGCTGAAGATAGACTGATCTAGTCCTAGATATGCAGGGCTTGGTAGAGTGATAGCTCAGTTGGAAAGTCTCTTCATGCGTGATTAGAATAAGTAGCTAGTTTAATTACCTCTAGTTGTGGATCTTTCTAGTGATGTTTTCCCTAAAGATTTCTCTGGCTTACCTCCTATGAGGGATATAGATTTCACTATCGAGCTAGTGCTAGGTGTGGAGCCAGTTTCTATTCCTCCTTATAGGATGGAACCAACAGAACTACAGGAACTCAAAAAGAAGCTTGAAGACCTTGAGGCAAAGGGTTTCATCAGACCTAGCACATCGTCGTGGGGTTCACCCGTTCTTTTTTTCAAGAATTTAGATGGTACCCTCAAGTTATTCTTGGATTATCGTCGACTCCAACAGCTCACAGTAATGAATCGATATACATTCCCTCATGCAGATGATCTCTTCGACTTGAACTGGGGAGAAACTATTTTCTACAATATTGATCGGAGGTTAGGATATCACCAGGTGTGTGTGAGACCATCTGAAATACCACATATAGCATTTTGAAGTAGGTTTGTCTTATATGAGTATCTGGTTATTCCATTCGGCCCCATGAATGCGCCATCAGTGTTCATGGCTCTGATGAACTGGGGTTTTCACCCTTATCTTGATTCCATTTTGGGATTCATCATAGACAACATCTTGGTGTATTCAAATTCCATACATGACCATACAACCCATCTTGAGATCATGCTGAGTACATTGACAGTGCACCAGCTATATGCTAAGCTCAGCCAATGCCACTTCTGGATTGATAAATTTCACTTCTTGGGTCATATTATATCTGAAGCAGGAGTATCAGTTGACCCAGAAAAGGTGAGCGTTGTAGTTTTAAGGGGGAAACTCAATGGTTTCTTCAACATATGCAGTTTCTTGGGGATTGCTGGATATTATCAGTGTTTCATCTAGGATTTCACCTACTTATCAGTGTCTCTTACGAACCTGACTAAGAATGGCATATAGTTAATTTGGTTAGAAGATTGTGAAAAATATTTTCAAGAGTTTAAAGGAAGACTAGTGTCATCCCTGATCCTGATTCTACCTGTGCTAAGTAAAAGTTATACTATTTATTATGACACATCAGAAATCATACTGGGTGAAGTTTTGATGCAGGGTGACAGAGTCGTGGCTTATAAATCTCACCAGCTGAGACTGCACGATCAAAACTATCTTACACATGACATTTAGTTGGTAGTTGTGGTTCATGCTCTATTCTGTTGGAGACACTACATTTTTGGTGAAAGATTAATTGTTTACCCAGATCATACAAGATTAAAATACATCTCCACTAAATGATACTTTAACCTAAGGAATCGTATATGGGTCGAATACATTCATTCATTCAACTTTGATCTTGCTTATACCCCTGGTAAGGGTAATGTCATGGAAGATTCTTTAAACTGCAAGAAACAGACACAAGCCATTTGGGTAGCCCGTAGTGAGTGGCAGATGATGGATTTTTTTTCTATGATGCATCTAGGGGTTCAGGAATAGTATGGGCAACCATTTATAGAAGATCTTACTATGGTGTCCTCTCTCCTAGAGCAATTCCGCAGGTGACAGTTGACAAATCGGGAGGGGCTCGTTTTGAGGGAATGTGTTACATGAGAGAACCCACATCCTGGTTGGGTTGTTAATGGAAGTGGAACTCTCCTTTATCGTGGTCATGTATGGGTATATTCAGTTATATAGGAATAGATGATGATGGAATCTCACACCCTTTTTTGGGAAGTTCATCCAAGGATGACCAAGATGTATAGAGACATGTGTCGACAATACTGGTGGCCTTGTATGAAAAAGCAGATATCGGGTTTCATCACGCAGTGCTCCACCTGTCAACTGGTGAAGGTAGATCACCTTTGACCTGATGGACTCCTACAGCCTCTATCCATTCATGAATGGAAATTTAATGACATCACCATGGATTTTGTTACATGCTTTCCAAGATCTCCTTGAGAAAGCGATGCAGTATGGGTGATTTTCGATAGGTTGACCAAGGTTGCGCACTTCTTACCTATCAGGGAGACCATTAAAATTGATGATTTTGGAAGGTTATATATCTGGGAGATTGTGTGAATTAGTGGCATACCTTGTTCTATTGTCTCGGATAGGGATACCCTCTTTACTTCACAGATCTGTCTAGGGTTGAAAAGGGTGTTAGGTTCATAGCTACTTCTGTGTACTGCATATCACCCTCAAACCTATGGGAAGTCCAAGAGAACTATATGACTGTTAGAGGATATTTGACAATCCTGTATCCATGATTTTGGATGTTTCTGAGAGATTTATATACACCTTGTTTCTTTTACTGATAATAACAGCTTCCATGAGATAATTCAAATGTATCCGTATGAGGTCCTCTATGGTAGATTATGCCATTCACATTTATGCTTGATCAAAGTAGGTGAGGCAGATTTTTTGGGTCCTCATCTTGTTTAGGAGAGTTCTAATAAATTTTAGATAACTCAAAAGTGTATGACTACAACTCAGTCCAAATAGAAGTCTTATACCGATCTTCGCCATAGACCTCTGGAGTTTGAGGTTGGACATCGAGTCTTTCAGCGTATTTCTCTGAGGTTAGGTCCCAAGCGTATTTGGAGACAAGGAAACATATCATCAAGATAAGTTGGTCCGTTTAAGATAGTGGAGTGAGTTGGGTCGGTATCCTATCAGTTATTTCTACCTCAGAGATATCGTTCCATGCATGATGTTTTCCATGTACCTTAGCTCCGTAAATATCATCTAGACCCGTATCTTTCTTTTGACCATGACAACATTGAGCTTGAGGTAGATGCATCATTTGTGGAGAATCCAATCCATATCA
The DNA here is from genome assembly GCA_963277665.1 of Viscum album. Lineage (NCBI taxonomy): Eukaryota > Viridiplantae > Streptophyta > Magnoliopsida > Santalales > Viscaceae > Viscum > Viscum album. Next base: position 1,519,854,594 of record OY728153.1, read on the forward strand.
TTCATTATATCATGAATTTCCTTCAAGGTAGGTCAATCCTTCTGGTCTGGGTGATATGGAGACACAGGCGCATTCATGATGAGACTTGGGAGCAAGAGATGGATGTAACTGCGTCGTGGCTGGAACTTTTCTTTGATGACATTCCACTACCCTCGAAAGAGAAACTTAGGGATTATTTCCCTTAAAGAGGGTAGGTTTTGACGTCCTAAATTTAATTAGGTATGAACCATTTTAATTTTTTTTTCTAAATCATTAATGTGACCCAGAGTGCGTGTTTGCGCACCCCGCTGTGGGTCCCAGAAAACTATTTAAATTAATTAAATGATTGAAGGGGATTTATGAAAAATGTAATAAAATGATTTAGAATGGTGATTGGGATTAAAATAATTAATTAAGTATTTAGAATAAATAAGAATATTCTTATAGAAAATTTAAAATGAATAAATAAGGTATAAAAGGAAATTTTGAAATAAAATAGAAAGGGGTTATAGATAAATTAAAAATAATTAAAATTGGAGATTACCATTTTTTATTATTTTTATGTTCTTTATTTTCCATCCTTTTTTTCTTTATTTTTCATTTCATTTCCCCTTTTTCTTTTCTCTTATTTTTCTCTTATATTTTTCTTTCTTTTCTTTCTTTTTGTTTTCTCTCCTCTCTTCCTCTCCTCCCTCCCACATTGATCCTCCCCCTATCCCTATGTGGCACACCGCCCTACTCCCCTTTCGGAAGACTGATGAACCTCCTTTCATCATTTATTTTCATTATCATCACATGTGTTTTAAACCTTAATGAAAGACTGACCTTGTGCATTTGGAATCATAGTGTTTCGTTGAGTATCCTTTGTGCAGTTCATAGTAGAAGGATTTTACCCTATTTTGGGGTTTTTATAAAATCATCTATTTTCTTCCATTTTAGGTCAAATTGATGCCTATAATATTCGACCATAATTTAAGGATTCTAATCTATTTCCCTATGTTTCATTGTTATTTATAAAATCGCATGGTTGTGTAGTTCGTCGATGCCTACCGAGTTTGTGAAAATTCACCCAATCTTTTCAATTTAATTATTCTGCTTAATTATTATAGCCTTATTCATCATAAATTAAAAATTTTAAATTGTTGAAATGTGTTTGGACAACCCTTTGGGTGTGCTTACATGGCCGATATAAGTTTAGTTAGCCCAGGTATTTAATTTAATTAACTGCATGTGTTAAGAAAACCAATTTTGTTGTGTTTAATTTAAATAATTAATTTATAGTAAGTATGAACCTTGAATTGTTGGATCTTTGGTAGTTGTTTTTGATAAATTATTTATTTATTAAAAAGTTCTTTTATCTACTTGTGCTGATATGATATCTTTCCTTGTTAAGTTTTATGCTCCAATATTAAATTAATACCTTGTGATGCACGAGTGTTTCTGCTTAGATATCAATCTAAAATTACATATTTGTGCTATGTAATATCTGTTGTTGTGAAATATTTAATTAAATTAAGGGTGGGGAGAGAAGGTGGTTCCCATATTAAGGACCAGGTTTACACCCTCTGTTTTTGACTGGTTACTACTACGTGTCAGGGGGCGGTGTCTTAGGCATTTCCAGACCGAGACTTTCCCAGTATTTCTAAATAATTATGAGTGAAACCAGTTCCAAAAGGTCCCATTGAGGATGGATCCATTGGAAATGTGGCTAAGATAGCTTCAGATGAATCTTTACCCCTTTTGCATGATCGGGATAGACACATTGTAAAACCATGCCTCGAGTGATACATGGACTTTTAAAAGTTTGGCTTGGATAGGATCAGTGGTATTGGATAATTTGAAGGATGTACCATAGATATACCTTCAAGACGGGCTTAGAATCCAACTCTCAACTTGAAAATTAATAATTATGCATTGATGTTTTATGGTCATGCCACTTTGTGTCTCTTTAGTATTCTGATATTTTTCTTGTATGTTGAAGCATACCCAGTTGACACATGATTTAGACCCCAAGTCAATGCACAAGCTTGGGGTGTACCTATTCCTTGTTTTACCTTTCTTTTATAGGAATATATATATATATGTGCATATTTTAATTCTTCTTATTACTGGTTCTTCCTTCATAATCTGGGCTTAGGCTGATGCAGGTGATTAGGGATGGGTGTCATTGGGAACCTAGGACATGTTATTTATTTTATTGAGCTTAATTAATTATCTTCATTTATTATCTAAGAAACATTGTGTTTTATTACAACATGAAATGGAATGGTTTATATTCTGTGGGTTCCAACCTATTGTGATTTTAGCTTACACCGTACTCGGGAATCATTGACAGCTGAGTATATTACATGCTTATAGGTATTGACAAAGGGAAGTGTGCTGTTTCTGATGCTTGATTGTTTCTTGCTTCTTAGGATGAAGACTGGGGAATAGGACAGAGTATTTCTCATGATGAAGTTTTTTAACATTATTTATTTTCTTTTTAGTTGATAGTATGATTGGTTTTTTGTTTTATGTGTTTTCAATTTAGATAGAAATCATTGCATGATAATGATTTTTGAGCTTCCTCGCTTTATTTTTATTTAGTTGGATTATTCGAATTGATTTTGTTTTAGTTTATTCACTTATATTCTTCCTCTATTTATTATTAATTTATGTTTACTTATGATGTGAGAATAATTATTACATATGAGGTCATAGTCTCCCGTATTGACACGAAAAATTTACTCGCTGCTATTCGGTAGCCTCTAGTATTCAGGGAGATGTGTTTGAGGTTATGTGGCCAACCCAGCTCGGGGCACCCTTCAGGTGGATCCTAGGATGGGGATGCTAAATTTTAAAGGTGTTTAAAACATTAAGGAATTAACTATGATGAGACCTTTTCACCAGTTGACATTATTAAATCCATCATAATTTTATTATCCATTATGTCCTATAATGACTATGATATTTATAAAATTGATGTCAAAAAAATATTCCTTTATAGGAACCTTAAGAAAGATTTCTATATGACACAACCTAAAGGGTTTGGGACACCAAAGTATGTTAATAATATATGAAAATTGTCAAAATCAATTTATGGATTACATAAGGAATCCTGTTCATGGAACTTTCATTTTGATTAAGACATGATAAAATCTAGTTTCATAAAAAATGAGTGTGATAATTATTTCTAAAAATGGTTTTGTAGGAGTGCACTCATTTTCGTAATAGTATATATTGATTTCATATTACTCATAGGAAATGAAATTCCAGTCTTATAGTATTTTAAGACATAGTTGAATAAATAATTCTCCATGAAGGACTTGGGAGAGACAGTATATATTCTTGGGATTAAGATCCATCGTGATAAATTTGAAAGGTTTATTGTTCTATGTCAAAATACATACATTGATAAGATATTGAAGAGATTCAACATGGAACAATAAAATAAGGGATTATTTCCAGTGTTACATGGAATTCATCTTTCCAAGAAAATGTGTCTTGGGACACATGAGGAATGAAACAGAATGATAAAGATTCCATTTGCAACAGAGATTGGATTCCAAATGCATTGAGTACTGTAAGAAGATATCATGTTAATATAAGTGACCACCTTTGGATGGATGTCAAGACTATCCTTAGGTATATGAGGCATAATAAGGATGTGTTCTTGGTCTATAGAGGATATGAGGAACTAGTCCTTAGAGGATATGAAAATTCTAGTATCCAAACTGATCTATATGACATGAAATCACAAATGAGATACATCTTCACTTTGATTGGAGGGGTTGTGAGTTGGAAGAGCTCAAATCAGGCTATAGTCATAGATTCTACAATGGATTCCAAATATATTTCATCTTATGAGGTATCAAAGGGAGAATTGTGGATACAAAACTCCATCCAAGAGCTTGATGTGGTACCTAGAAATCAATATCCTATTATATTTTATAGTGATAATACTGCAGCGGTGTCTCTCACAAAAGATCCAAGGTCACATTAGAGGATGAAGAAAATACATCAGAAGTAACATCTTTTGAGTGATTTTTCATGGAGATGTGAGGATGCAGTGATTAGTATTTCCATTGAAATAAATGTGGCAGACCACTTGACTAAATCCTTCACTTAGTAGAAAAATTATTATCATGTGAGGATTAGCAGACTGAAAGTCATAGATAGTTGTCTCTAGTCTATGTCTGATTTTGTTGGAGTTGGTGTCCTAGTACTGACTAATTGTATTTTGATTACATGTATATTCAATGACTTGAATATTAATTAAAAATATTATTACATAATGTTCATTTTTATCCATGTGTTCAATTTAATAATATACTAGATTATTTTTATCCTTGATATGTTCATAGAAGTTCACCGCTTTGATGATAAACTTGAAGTTCTATTACAATATTATTGATATAGTTCTCTATTTGGAAAAAGTACTATGATGGGACATGTTGTATTTAGACCATCAGGTGAGAGTACTCATAAGTGGATGAGTGTTCTTCTCCTGATGTTTTCACTTGGTAATCTCCAATATGGGAGATTATGATAAAATATCCACAAGTAGGAATTCTCTTTGTTTTGTTGTAATTGGGTATTCCTATCTGCGAGTGTGTGTAGTGATACTTAGACTTTATGATTTTCATTGATTCATGTCATGACTTAATCAATTGTATTTACTAAAAAAACTGTCGTGCCATATTTTGGTGGGGAGTATGGTATGTTAGATGTGTCATGATTGAAATTTCATTAATGGAAAAGTTAAGGAAGGATTTGTCCCTTCTATATTTATGGGAGATTCTTTTTGTCCCTTTTATTGAAATAACACTGTCACCTAAATTCCTTGTCCAAGGTGTAACAATGCATTTATTTTAGATCATCAAAGAAAGTTGTATCGAGAAAATAGGTTGATGAAACCATTGTGAAACCTATTTGATGAATAGATTATATTACATAGTGATAATTTATATGTGGTATTAAACATTTTGATATTAAGTTATTTAACTTAGGTTCCTTAACTTGTTTCTAGACAGCAATCTTGGACTTTAAGAAAGATCTCCTAATTTCAACAAGAACGAATACTAGAGGTTCACATACTAAATGTTCCTATTGATCTATATTAAATTCTATTTGAGTTTAATTAATGGAATAAATATTAATTTCATGTTTGTTGAATAATTATATTTATGTTATATTGAAAACATCAATTAAATTACTATTTGTTCAACCTTATGTGAATAAGAATATATTTTTTTATTTTATTTAAAATTTAATAAATATATAATTCCTTGTATGTGAATGAAATATTTATTTATGAATAAAGTTTTTATTCAAGTGTTCAATATATGCAAGAGGAGTTCGAATGGACCAAGACTGTGTTCAATGAAAAATATTAATTAACAAGCTGGTATAATAATATTAGTTATTTTGAAAGTTAGAGTGTGTCATAAAATAATAATATTATTATTATTATTTTCAATGGGGTTTATTAAACGTATTAAATGTTATTTAATGGTTGAAATTAAATTAAATAATATTTTAATCTAAATCTTAACTCTATAAAAATATGGTTGTGTCTTTTGTGTAGTGAATCAAAATTTGAGGATAGAAAATTGTTGTGCACAATGAATTCCATCTCCACTATTCCTTATCTATCCATATCAAGAATAAGAAGTGCAAGGGATATTTCTTCAAGACCGAATAATGATCGATCATGATCGAACAATGAAATACATTGGACTCGTTATGCCAGCACCCATAGATTGAGTGGTGTTTCTGAGAGGTCATAGGAGCACATGTGGATCACCAATAAAGAAATTCAATATTTGGACCCACACAGTGAAAAGAAGGTAATCCAAAAGGGTCTCCAAAAAATAAAGTTCATAATCCCAAGTATTTATTTATTCAAATATTAAATAAAATAATTATAAATTTGATGTTCAATATCGTCACTCTTGTTTTCAAGAAATTATTATCAAAAAAATCATATATCGCCCATCCTATGCTTCTATTGTGCCTAGAACCAACAAGGTAATAATAAAAGTCAAGTGTAATCATGGACCAAAAACAAGAATGATCTTTGTCATATAGGACATGTCTTTTGGTTTACAAAATTTTCACTCTTGGAATAATATATAAGGTATTTCTATAATTAAAATTAGTATCATCCAAGGCCCTTCCTAAGAGAACTATATAGAAAAATCCAAATACCATACCAAGAGAACTAGAAGTAACTAAAACCATAAGAGTCTTTCTAAGGCAATCAATAAAGGCATCCCAAGTATCACTCTCTACATGGTGTAACCATGATACTCTAAGAATTTTTTTGGTATCTCACAAAGCGTACCATGTATCTCTTGTGTCATGGTACTAACATCTTACTGCTGATCCCATCCCAGATAACTCCCCTAGGAAACTAGTATCACACATGATACTGTAAAACATATTCCTTGTGCGCATGTCCGATGATATCCGTCAGGGAATCCAATGTATCACTCCTATCATAATATATATCAAGAAACCAATTTTTCCATCCTTAGAATTCCATATAAAGGAAAACTAAGTATCTCTCAAGTACTGATATAGTCTCAACTTCCGATGATCCATTCCAATTAATTTCATAAAGAGGAACCCGAGTGTCTCTTATGGTGTCCAAGATTAATTTATTAATGTGAAAATTTAACTTTTATCAATGAGGATGTCCATACCTATAATCATGCGACATCACATCTCAATGTGAAACAACTATGTTTTAAATGCCTGAAACATTCCATTAACCTAAACCAGGTATAAATCATAATGGAAATGTATGTAATCATTCCACATCACAAGTCATGTATACATTAGTAGTGGTCCAAGCTAATTTATCATTTCAAATATCACTAGTTAACTTCACCATTTTATTAAAGAGTCAGCGCACCTCATTGGTGATTTTATTATATCATGGGGAGAGTCTATCATTTGATGTTTGTCTAATTAAAATTCATTACTTTATTATGATAGGGGTCATTATACACATCTAAAATGATGACCGAGAGTGATAAAGACAATGAATTATTGATTAAACATTAAATATGGAATCCATAAGGGTGTACTAGTTTCCTAAGAAAGGCATAATCCACAGACAACTAGATGATGCACCCAAGGGGTGGTTCGTATTGAGGGTATAAGGCCCCAGCCTTAAACCTTACTTAATATTGAGTTATTATAAGATTACACATTGAGGATCTTTTCGAGTTTAGAGTTTTAGAGAATTAGATCATAAACCTTGCATTACATTCCACATATAAACAAAGTGGTTACATAAAGATAGTATTCTTTTATCCCATCAATGGAAACATATTTAAAATAAAACATGGATTCTTTCTTGACACATCCTTGACACTATCATCATATCATGTACCTTTCCCTTGACCTGTGAAAAACATTTCAAAAAAACTTGGGATGAGCATAAAAAGCTCAGTATGGGTTATAAAAATATGGAAAGGAAACATAAGTTCATATATACATAAGAATGAAATCATACATTACCCATTAAACATAATCACTTTAACATACCACATCAAATCATGAATAAATCATAGAAATCATAAGACATAAAGGTAACTTGAGGCATTCATAACATTCTTACGTAGGGAGTAACCCTCTTGGTTACGTTCAGAATACACATCATAGTATATTCCTTAAATCTCTTCGGAGAAACCTTAACATTTCACTCCTTTGCATTACCCAATGCATTGGAGATCTATATCGGGCTCACCTGCCCTTAGTCTATCACGGAACCACCCGTCTTCATAATAATTCCCAAGAACCTCAACATAATCATATCACATAAAACATGCATAAAGGAAACATAACATTTCCACCTTTCAATCAGAAGATATCAATACCACACATTGATATAAAAATATTATGAAAACCATTTTCAATACCAAAATAAAAGAAAAGTAAAACATGGTATTTATTTTTCTTTTAAAAAAAAGTATGGCTTGTAGAGGAAGCCGAAACTCAAATAATGGTCACGACGGCGGAGAAGTCATTGTCTCCGCATACGTACGACAAAAACATTCCCTTTTTTCATTTAGTAAACGCTTCGTATAAAAATGATTCCTTTTGAATAAACGTAAAAGTAAAAAGGGTTTATACACCATATAAAAGAAAGTTGTGTATAAAACGAAATATGCCTCAATGAAAAGAGATTGAGACGAAGTCCCATACCTCGGGTCTGACTTGACTCGGTCGTTCATCAATGTCCTGAATAATAAACTTGAGTTAATTTCTACTTGCTTAAGAACCTTTTTCAAGTTCATTATTACTTTTATATCACTTATTTCAATGTCATGAACACTATGTAATTATTTAAGATAATAACGGTCGTTTTAACGATCAATGGTACTTGAGTCAAAAATAAACCCTTTATAATTACAAGTTTTTCATGTATCCATTATATCCAGAATTATAATCATTATGTATATATCATATATATCCAGTATATACATGCATTTATAATATTACATAATCATTTAGAGGTAAGAAATGAAATGCACCGTTCATGGAGACGGTAAGCCGTACGTACGCATGAACGCTATTTTCATTTATATTTCATATTTTATAGAATGTAATCATAATTATATAAAGGTATATTATAATTCCAATATAATATCATATATAATATCATAGTTCCATCCTTTATACGTCCCTCATATGGTATTTAACGAATCAAATCACTTTGAGGGGGCGGTAGTCCGCACTTCCTTAAATGAAGATATCGCGTTTACCCATAATGGAAACCATAAAGGTATGCCCAAAATGAAAAATACAGAAGCTTAAGGAAAACATAAACATATTATATAACATATATAAATATAGTTACATCTTAATGGACACCTTTTAAGGTGTTAAAATAATGATGAACAATCATCGTTTCGGGAGGCATAAATTCACCATCCACAGAAACAGTATGTCCTTTAACCATTAGATGTAGGTGTGTGTAAGTGTAGCTCGAATCATTATTATAACAACATCCTAGTATATTTAAGATACTGGAGTTGTTACAAAAGAAATGAATAAAAAGAGTTTAGGGGGTTGGAGAAGCAAAATAAAACAAAAGGACTCAAGTGAAGACATTACCTTAAAATCGGGTAACTCTCTTTGGTTTGAGCTCAAAGGCTTCCTTGAGAAGACTTCTGCCCAAATTTTGGATTCAAGGAGTAATAGAGGGATGTGGAGAGAAAAAAGGGGCATGGTTTGGCCGAGCCAAAGGCTTTGGGAGTGTGGGTAAGGAGGTAGAGGTGGGGGCCTTTTATAAGAGGAGAGGAGGGGCACTCTTGGAATGTAAAGAAATGTTACTTTATTTGAAAATGATTTTCGGATTCAAAAGGTCCCACATTGATATAATTAGAGGGTAAGGTGATAAGGGTTCGAAATCAACCCATCCAATAGGTTTTGGACATGTGTAGGTCATATATTTCACATTATCATTTTATTTTATTTAAATCCTTTATTAATGAGGTAATCGCTGCATCATCATAATGTCATAAATAATTTAATAAATTTAATGTATAAAAATTATAAAAAAAATATCATGATGTAGGAAATATTTTTATCTTTCTAATGAATATTTATAGTCCAAAAGATCATTTATATAGACAAAATTAAAAATATTTTACTTAGGTGATACATTCTTTGTCACATTTAACATTCTTTAAAAATAAAAAGATAAAAAGTCACTTTCTCACAAAAGTGATTCCATGCCCCCCCAAGTTTGGCACAAGACATCCCATGGTAGACCATGAGACAACCAGTAGAATTAGGACACTTTTTTGGTGTCATTTGTTATTATTATGATATTATTTTATTATCCTTAACTACCCGATTACTCATTAATCAAGATAATTAAAGATAATTACCGTCGTTACTATTCATAATGTCCAAAAACAAAAGAGTCTTGATTACATAATTTGGACCTTATGATTCCAAATATGTAATCCATTTTAACAAATTCCAAACATAGAAATTGAAATAATTGATTTAAAAATAATTCCCGTTGTCAAAACAAATAGCGGGTTTTTTTGAAACAATATCTATGAAACGTTTGGCATTAGTTTATGCCCAATTCTAAAGTGAAATTAATCCTAATTACCACCATTAGATTAAATGGTAAAAATATATTCTAATTTCATTTTAAAACCAGTTAAAAATATAATCTAATCATATAAATAAATTAGGTTAAAAAGCAGTTTTGATGTAAAATGCAGTATTTTTCACTATCATTAAAAAAATGAACATTGTCAGAAAAATACCAAAAATTCACAAAATGTAAATTTTGATGTCCCAATAATAAATAATAAGTTTATTTTGACAAACATAGCTTATAAAATTGTCAAAAGATAGTTTTAAAAATGGTTTTCCATCAAAAGGCAGTAAAACAATCCTTTAAAAAATATTAGTGTATTCCATGCTTAAGATTGGATTTATTTTCATTTTAAGCCTCTAAAACACTATATAATTCATTAATAGACATAGATAAAAATATCTATTATTCATTACTTAATTGGGATGTTACAGAGGGAGAATACCTAAATGGTTGAAATTAACTCATAACATATATCTAAAAAATTGAAATGGGTTATACATAATCAATTTCACTTCCATTAGAAGACACAAGGAAATGATGGTGCATGACACAACAATGTAATTTATAAAAAGTGATACTTTAAGGAAATAATATATAGACCACAAACCTTATACTAAGGATCGTCCACTCATATAATATTGAGGCATCTTTTTCTAGTTTGAGAGAAATTGATGAAACAAAAAAAACACCCTGAAAATAGGTAGAATTATCTTACATGATGATAGCACTGAAGAAGATAATGTAAAAAAAAAAGGAAATAAGAGGAGTCAAAATCTTACTGTGGGATAACAAATGAGACTTAAGAAACATGATCCTAAATCCAGATGATGGAAAGGTATCCATGCCAAGGTGAGGAGAGGAGAGGGAACCCACAACTGGACAGAGGTGTTATACCATTGGGAGAAGAAAGAATGGGAAGAGGCTTAAAAGGATTGAAGGGAAAATAGGAATTTCACATCATTAAATAAGGCACATGGTTTGGCTGCATGGTTTGACAAACCATGTGCTAACTATACATGAGACACTACCCAAGAAGGAGGCTCACATGGATCATGCATGTGGTTTGGGAAACTATTACCAAACTGTGCATTTTCTTTCTAAAAAGGAACCTATAGCAACCACATGGTCATGTGAATCCTCTCATACAATTAGAAAAACCATTATGTGGCCTCTAGATCAACTAGAATATCTAAACAGTTTCACTTGGTGGGTCGCATGATTTCAGAAAAATAGTGTGCCCCTGTCAGCTTTCTCCATATTTTAGGTTTTAGGGTCCAAAATTCCTAAAACGCAAAAAAAAACACCCAAGGAACCTCTCATGCCTTAAAATAGTATAAAACAACACATCTAAGTGTTCCAAGTCCTAGAAATGAATTTTGAAACATGGTTTACAATCCAGACCATCCACTAAATGGTAAATCGATAATCCTTCAGAAAAAAATCACACGGTCCAAAATGATGGATACTACAACCTCACCAACTATAAACTTATCATCCCTTAGAATCATTATGGAAAACACAGAAACAATACCCAACCTACTCAATACATGACATTCCATTAAAGTGGTCACTTTGTGTTTCCAAGTACCCAAAAAACCATCAAGATAATTTTATGTGTATGGTACAGAAGTCATTAAAACTTGATCAAATCCACATATTCAAAACAAAAACATCGAGTTATCTCTTAATTAATCCCATAAAACTAAAATCATTAATGCAACATCATCTACTTAATCAACTGGCCTATGGTTCTCCCCACCATAGGTTCTATCATTTAAAGGTCATTTTTTAGTCATGGTATCTTCACCATCATAACTTCCCTATAAACAAGCCTTTTATCATTTTAATGATTCTTTGGGTGTGATTCTCAACTTGATCAAACTATCAAATCCTGATCGACCATAGTTATCCGGGTAAATATTTATTTTCATGAAAAACACATCTAAATCAACCTCCACCACCTCATCCTAAGGACATTCCTGGAAATGGTTCCTCACAAACAAAATTTTATGAAATGAGAGGAAAACAGGACTATCCATACTTGAGAGACTATTTTGAAAATTCTTAGCTTAGACTGACAATAATTCACAAACCAAAACAGGAAACCTTCCACTAAGGCACCTTTTTTCTTCAAGAACATCTAAAAAACCCTTTACCCTACTTCTAGTAATGTCTCCAGGCCGAACCATCACCTCTTAATTTAATTTTTCATGCCTCATCCTGAACATGGGTTTATACCCAATCCACACACTTCAATTTTCACCCATAAAAAACCAAATCTGAGACCGATTGAAAACTGGTGTAACCTCAGAATCCTTTAATGGAGTCCAAGGAGATCATCCAAGGTATTAAATACATCAGTGTCACAAGTTATTTGTTGGTACATAATTGAAACATCAATACATCAAAACACTAACTGAATCCAACAACAATCAAGTCAAAAAAAACATCCTGGTGTCCATGAGTCTGTCCAAGGCATTCCTACTTGGGAACTGAAGTCTCACTCAAGATCAATAATGACTCTATAAACAACCAAATGTTTAAAGTGAAAGTCCCATGGTATTTATATACTAAAACATATAGATAATTTTAATTAATCTTGGTATATAACTAATGTTATCTTAGTGTATCCTAGATGAGATCAAGATAACAGACATTATTTCCATAGATAAAATAACACACTGAGAGGATATCAATAAATTCCAAGAAGTCCCAAGACACTTCCATTATATCAAAGATGAAGTGATCAATATGGCTTCAAACCAACTATGTCAAACCATATATAGAAATATTAGTCTAACCTCTCAGGATGAATTATTTAGAAGAGCTCTGATTAACATACCAACACTTCATCATTTCATAGCCATGATTCCTTTACCACTTGAGGAATCGCATTATCCCTCAAGAATGACCACCAAATTTCAACATGAATTTCAATGTTTCAAAGGTTTCATAAAAACCAACCATATCATTATTGAGTGATCTCGTAAGATCTGACATATTAGAACGTTAAACAGCCTCACAGGAATTTAAAAACAACATTGACCATTTCCAAATGGTCATTTTGGTTGTGTTCATTCTAAATGGAAGAACATTTATTTCCTAGATTGATGTGATTATCCCCATCATATGAGTGTCTGGGTAATCATATTTAATCAAAAAAGAAATTCATCCCATGACACATGCTCCATCGACCATTGAATGTGGGTCTTGGACCTCGATAACAGATTTCAATAAGCATTTACAAGAAAAAGAAAAATAGCATATAGTTAAAATCATGCTAAATAATATTTAACTTCAGAAATCCTCATGAAAATATTCCCAAGTTACGTCCACGTGTTCTGTATCATCTGACATATAATCTAAAATAAACCGATGAACACATCAAAACACCAAATACTTTTAGTAAATCAATTGGTACCCTCTGTATCAACACATACTACCCCTAGGTTTCATTAAAAAAAATATCTCATTAGTGATACTATCAATAAGAGTATCAAACCTATGCATCCCAGTATATGGTGTCCTATAATAAAGACATATGAAAAATTTTCATTATTTTATATGAAAGTTAATTTAGTTAACGATATAACGAGTATCCCAACACTGAAGAAGAGAAAGGAAGTCACACAACCCACTAGGTGGTTGACCATGCCCTGGGCATGTTGAACCCATGTAAACTAATCATTTCCAAAATCTCACCACCTTAAACAAGGGTAAAATTACTAAATGAATACACATCCACCTTGGGTGTCATTTTAGAAACTAATATTACTTCACAAGACACACAACACTCAAACAAAATCACACATCTAAAATTTCATCAATGAAACTAGCAATTACTTAAGGTTCTAAGGGAGATACCTACCTTAGGTTATCCCCTTACTAAATCATAAAGCATCGATTCTTCCAAGTGGTCAGGCTTGAAAGGTCACTTAGTCCATACAACTATAATTTATTTAAAAGATTTAAAGTAGAGGACTATGGGAAATACTCACATTGTCGTTCTATGGAAATATGAGAAATAAGTTTATCTACCCTTACATTAGGTTTTAACTAAGGAAACCACTTAAGGTTACATTTAATTATATTTCATTTATTTATATTTAACCCTTAAATATTAAAAATTTCAATTCAAAAAATCAAGTACTAGTTATAAGAAAAACTGTACTTAGCACTTTATTTAGGTGAAAAAAGGTCATAATTAGAAAATTTACCACAAAAATTCTTCTTAATAATATTTTTTACCCATAAGTATTCTCATGAATGGTCTTAGTTAAATAAAATATCAATTCCAAACCATAGATGAAAACACCATTTAGGTTGAAATTGACATTTTAATTAACTAATGCCTTATATAACTACAATCCAAAAGTAGATAATAAGTTTGATAAAAAATTAAAAACAGACATTTAAAGTAAGTTTTAACCATATATCTATATGTAAAACCATATAATTAGTTACAAACACATAAAATAATCATCCCTATATAACATAAATGAACCCGCAAGGGGTTAAATACTAAGGCATAACAAAATAAATGCATCCTAGGAGGTTCCTGCTAATTTTACATGGTTTCATAAACTACCACAGTTGATTTAATTATTAGAGTTCCAAATGCCCTTAGTGATTTATCTCATAAACACAAGGCACCATGACCATCCTACATGGATCTAGTCAAGTTTTTCGCATAACCAACACTACCCGGCTAACCTCCTTGGGTCCAGTTGTGCATTTAAAAATTTATTAATATGGATCGTCATGCCCAAAATATTGGGTTACAAGCCCTTATAAAGGCCAACAATTTATTTAAGTCAAAAACTCAATAGATTTTATATTTACAAAATCCCCTAGGTATATCAGTCACTTAAAAATTGGTTTGATTATACAGGTCACCATTTTATAATTTATAAAGGTCACATACACTTTATAACTTGAAAATTGGCCCTATTTAATTGAAACTAATATTCTTTCAGCCCATAGAACCAATGATTCATGGATCAAACATGCCATGAATGGTTAGTTAAGGTTCCACCATCAATCTACGTGGTAAAATTACATTTGTGTTTATTTTTAAACTTTAATAACTAATTGCATATAAAAAGTATTACTAGGAATTCTAAACATATAAATAAAAGAAGGTAGACATATAAATAAGAAAACAATCATGATGAGTTTACATAGACAGCTAAAACATAAGCTAGAAAACACCCAAGAATGGTATAAAATCAATATTCTCATAATCACAAAAGCATGTAAAGTAATTACTAAATAATTATAAATAGATAAACCTGCTAAATAAATCAATAGAGAATGAAAAACAATCAAAGAACATATCAAAAGTATAATTGAATATACATGGCATGAAATTTTCATGGAAGGTGTATCTCTATGTGCCTATAATGATTCATGTAATACTACCTCCTTTTAATATTGGCCCAATGGGAAAATGAAATTAATTCCATAAATTAGTAACCAGTGGAAGGTATACCAATCACTCAAGGTGAATTCATATTCAACTATAATAATGAACAACATGAACAATAGTCCAATACCTGGCCACTTGGGATTTCCTCCATGCATGGAGTGATCACTCCCAGACATGGATATTTATCAAGAGGTAATTAATTACTAGTCTCCTGTATAAAATACCAAAATAGTAATCTAAATAAAATTAAATTCCTATAATACCATTTTGTAATGTCTTGGCCGAGGAGCCACTGAAAGAGTTCCTCGGGCCAGTCGACCACATTGTCTTAAGCACACCTCCCTATATTCCAGAGGCTTCCAACTACCATTGAGGGTATAAAGTTGGTATGGTGGGGATACTATACCGTCATTATCATATTGTCACAATAGTATAATATGAAAATCAACAGAAATTAGGGAAAGTAGTAATAATAAATAACAAACAACGAATAATATGATAAATTCAATAAACATGGAAAAATAAAGCCATGCATACATATCCATGTGAAGCTAAAAAAACAATGTATGATACATCTATAAGGTAGATATGATACCATAAATTTACATGGAAAATAAATAAAATCCCCAAGCATGATCTTTGTGAGCATCTTGAGTACAATCTTAGTTTGGTTCTCCCAAGCTTTGATATACAATACACAACACAAGAAATATTCCATGGAACTGTGAACAAGAGATCTACTTGGGTAACCTATTGTAATGGAGGCTCGACTAGGGTGTGAGATATATTTAGTAGGACACCACAAATGGTTTCTAAATCAAAATCTAGTCTTTAAATATAAAATATAGTAGTTCGTAGGCATTATAAATATATTATTGTAAAAATTTGGGATCTGGTTACTCATGGACACCATGATGAAGATATCAACTTCATCCTAATCTAGAATATCCCAAAACAGTGTCAACTTGTGTATATATATATATATATATATTATTCTCTTGGAACACATGTGAGGAATCTGACTATGTCATTATAAAAGTCACGTGTAATCATAGACTGAACCCAAGAATGTTATTTATCTTGGAAGGCGTGTCTTTTGGTTTACTAAATTAGCACTCTTTGAATTATATAGAATGAATCTATATATTTATGATAAGTGTCATCCTGGGATCATCCAAGTAGAAACGTATAAAGGAACCGAAGAATTACACTAAGAACACTACAAGTACTCAGCCCCTTAGGAGTCCATCCAACATGATCCATTAAGACATCACAAGTATCACTCTCGGTGTCAGGTTAGCATGAACCTCTTTGACCATCCTAGGTATCTCACATAGGGTACAAAGTATCTCTCATGGCATGGTATAACTATCTTTACACCAAGCACATCCAAGTTATCTCCCATAGGGAACTGGTATCACCCATGGGTATATGAAACATACGCCTGGTGATATTGTCTAAGGTGATCCATGATGGCATCCCAAGTATCACTCCCAACATAATATAAATCACATAACCTCTAATAATATCTTTGGATTTATAAAGAAAGGAAACCCATGTATCGCTCAAGGAATGATATAGTCTCAATATCCTATGATATCATCCAGGTATTACTTGTAATGTGTAACTCGATTATCTCTCAAGGCATTTAGGATTAATTTATTCGTGTGAACATTTAAATTTTATCATTAAGTGTTTCTATATCTATAATCATGCCACATCACATTTCTATATGAATCAATTAAGAAGTCTATGTTGTAAATATTCCATTAACCAAAAACAGGTATAAATTATATGGTCTGTGTACAAAATCATTCTACATAAAAATTCATGTATACTTAAGGATAGAGAAAAGACCATTTATCATTTCTAATATTATTATTTAATTTCCCCATTTTTTTAAATAAGTCTGTACACCTCATAGGGGATTTAATTTTACTGTGGAGAGAGGCTATCATTCTATGTCCATCTAATTAAAATTCATTTGTTTATTATGATAAGGTTAAGTCCTCACATAGAAAAAGATGACTAATAATGAGAAATACATGGAATTATAGATTAAACTATTAAAGTGACATCTATATGGGTGTCATAGTTTCCTAATAAAGGAATAAGCCATGTACATCTCGATGATGCACCCGAGGGGTTGTTTTTATTGAGGGAGAATACCTACAAATGTTCAAATTAACACATTAATAAAATCTATAAATGGAAATGGTTTATAAATAATTAATTTCACATTTATTAGTTGGTGTACAAGAATATCAGTGTGTGACAAAATGACGAAATATATAAATGGAGATACATTGAGGGAAAAAACTATATTCCCCCTACCTTATGCCAAGTATATTCCACTCATCCAATTCCAATGAATGATTTGGTCGAAATCAAGAGAAATTGAAGAAGAAAAAAATTCCCTAAAAATAGGGTGAATGGGATCATATGAATATATAATAGGAGAAGATATGATAAATTATAGAAGGATGGAAAAGGGGTAAAGCTATTATCAAGGAAAAAACAATGATCTCGACTGTAATGACTCGAACTATTGTGAAGAAAATTCCCCAATTTGATTTAATCAAATATAAAACACATGAAATTATGTTGCTTTATTATATCCAATTGGATTTAAATAAACATTAAGTATATTTACAATTGGTAATATAGTCGTTGAATAGTGATCACATGACTAGTATAAATATACGGTTTTAGAATATCTGTTTCCAATGACAAAGCAAGTGATGGAATAAATTAGTAGGATTTTACCCTATAAATCCCATTTATTAGAGATTCTGAGGGAGATAGAATTTTTGGAGTTTTCCCTAGAGCAAGACCAAGTTGAGATCCAACAACTTAAGCATGATTGAAACCCTTTACATGAGAATTTCATGCTCATCAATATCACGGTCCAAACCGTGTTCACCGAATGGCCCCATGAAATACCCACCAACACAAAACTTAATATTTGGGTGTCCTATGGTGTAATAAAGGGATTTGTATGAAGACCCTAGAAATTGGAATATGTACATTATTTTGTATTGAATATATTTTCTTCCTATTATTAATACTTTGTAGGTGATTTTTAAATCATGAATAATATTTTTCTTAATATTCAAATTCAATAAAGAAATCAATTTTGATGAATTAATGGATTTTTTAAATTAATCATATTTTAATAAAAAAAGTACTAATAAATTAATTTTTAAAATATAAATTATCATGTAATTTTTATGAAGTAAAATGTAATTTTTATTAGGGTTCGAAAACTGTAATTGAAAAAAAATTCATCATTTTCAAAAAATATAGGATTTTATTTTAAAAGTAAAAATTCAAATATTTATAAAATTATTTAGATAAAATGGAAATTATTTTTTGAATCAGTACATTACATTTATTCAATGGTTAATTTTTCATAATTCTCAGAGACAATCGAATTTTTGGTTAAAAATTAAATACCGTATAAATATACGGTGTGTTTTATAACTTCATAATGGACCAATAGTGATGTAATAAATACTATAAAAGGTATCCTCCAAAAAATATATTTTTTCATCTAAAATATTGATATTTTAGGTTTATTATATTTATTTTATAAAGCTTTAGTGAAACCTCTATGACTTAAAAAAATGTTAAAATTTTAAAATCTTTTCATTAAAAGTGTGACTCACCTTTAGAAAATAAAGTGAATTATTTTATTATCTTAGGACCATGTTGTTATAAAATAATTTAAACCACTACCATTTGGTATAAATCGTGAAAAAAACCCATGGGATCCTTTCTGTTTTTGACTATTTTATTTTTTAGTGTCCAAAACCCAAATAATAATGAAATCCACCTCATTTACAATGTAAACCCACCCAAGAGCCCATTTATATTCACTAAAAATCCTTTTATCACAACTAAATTATTCCCTCTAATCCCTATAGTAATCCCAAGGAACCCAAAGCTCTCAATCATCCTCTCCTAAGACATTGGATTCACAAATTCTAGTAAGGTATTTCTTTTGTCTCATTTCCAATCAAGCACTTCATTTATATTATGCTTCTTAAAATAAATTTTTATATGATGGGATATGATTTTACATAATTCCATTAATTTTCATTTTATAAATAAATATTTATATTTTACATTCACAATCATTAACTACCCTATAATATTTTATGTACACCCGTTACTATGCTAACATTCTATAAGGGAATCTCTCTCCCCTCTTTTTATCAAGCACTTCATTTATGATATGCCCTTTTGATTTACATTTTCTTATATTGGAACACATTATTACCTATTACAAGTACTTTACATTTGATTTTCAAATTATGGTAGCCCCTTTAACTGTCATTCATTAATCTTATGAACCCTTATGTACACCATTACTATACTGAAATTTAATCAGGAATCTTCCACCCTCCTCTTTTGTCAAACATTCCTTTTATGTTATTCCCTCTAAATTAATTTTTTCTTATGTTGTGTAAAATTATTAAATATCCCTTTTACTATCCATTTCATGTATAAAATAGTATACATCTTCTTCTCTCTCATAAACTCATTTTATGAATTTCTATATGATGTTGTTATGCTGCCAAAACTACACCACGATTTTTCTTGCAAAAATCATCTTGTACTGAATACCATACCTATTTCTCTATTAATTTAATTCACCATTTTGTACATATACTTATTTATTGGGGACTTAAATTTATGTATTTCACATTCTTATATCATGGAATACATTATGATTTTGAATGAATCCATGTTATATTATATATGTGGCACACTTAAACATGAGAATCAACTTATTATGAAGGGTGCACCGTGATAGCGCTCTAATGATTTGGGTGGTAGTTAGTATCATGATATGTCATGTTGGGAATTGGGATTTAACTGATTCTTTTATGGGACTTTTTCAACCATGGGGTCTTGGTAGATTTTCCTTGATCTATTTATGATGAAATGTATTAAGTTGTTTCCACATTTTCCATGTTATGACTATCATGTTATTCATGCCTTATTATTCATGTTCTTTTATGCATTGTTGATATGTATTCTCAAACATTTATTATCATCATCATTTTATGCCATGTTTACCCCCTTACTAGATTTACATCTCACCCCTTTCTTATGTATGTCCCAAGGTTATCCCATACAATGTTAAGTATGAAGGAATATTTTGGTCATGTCAAAGAAGTTTTTATTAAAGATATTTCTTTTATTATTTTATGTTGTTATGTAATGTACCTAATATCCCAAAGATACTAGAACTCTTGATATTTTGAGTTTTATGAATTTAAATTTTATATAATTAATCAAGTTTAAAAATGAAATAAAGAGTGGGATTGTTATATTTTCTATCAGAGGATAGGTTTAGTTTTTTTTGCAATTAGGGTTAGAAAACCCTAGTGAAACCCCATTGGGATAATAATAAGCGTAGGAAAACATCCCTAATTTATTTTGAGTATAGAGAAAGTGGTTTATCAAGAAAATTAATCCATTTATGGATACAACAAATGGAGGTGGTTCTATAATAGATGTAACTTGGAGTAACAACTCTGACATGGTGTTTTGGGCTTCACTTAGAGTAACCTGATACACGACAATAGGCCTTACTATGCACCTGGTTTGATAATCTTGGGGGAATGCTTTGGTAAATTCATAAGCTCATTAAAAA
Source organism: Viscum album (assembly GCA_963277665.1). NCBI lineage: Eukaryota > Viridiplantae > Streptophyta > Magnoliopsida > Santalales > Viscaceae > Viscum > Viscum album. Next base: position 1,519,875,780 of record OY728153.1, read on the forward strand.
TATTAGTAAAGGAACAAAAAAATCCCATATAAATATATGTTAGGAAATATATCATGCATAACATAGATTAAAGGCTATAAAATAATAATTTAAGGAGATAAATGTAATTTATAAGTTGTACCTTTAATGTCATTGAATTTATTTTTATGTGTTTAATAGTTAAAAATAAATAATCCCTATGTCTATATTTAATAATGTAGAACCAAAATCAAAAAGTGAGATGTAGGATTATGTTCAATAGTTCTACTCATTCTTTTATATAAATAAAGTTTAGTAGAACTATTCAAACACCACCACAAAGCATGGAAGTAGAGATGTCAGTGAAAATGGAAAATGGGGAAATTATTTCATCCCATGTATATAAATCCTCACTATCACAATTTTTGGATTGGACAACCCATTGAACCTTTTCATACATCTCTTTGTGTAATTTTATGCAATTATGAGCATGGATTGCTTTCCCTATATAGTGCCAAAATACATTACCATGAGATGTAAATCACTCTCCGTATGGAGAATCTACCCTCGATTCTATACAAGTGCAAGGAGGAGGATGAATCCTCTTTAGCACCATAATATCAAACATGTATATTATTTTCCTATGAGCATGTTTATCTAGCTCAAATTATTGATTCTAAAGAAATAACCATCCTCAAAGACATGCCTGTTGTGAGTGGATTCATTGATGTGTTTCCCAAGGAGTTGTTTGGTCTTCCTCCAAGAAGGGAGGTTGAATTTTTTATTGAACTTATATATGGTGTGTTTCCAATATCCAAGACTCTATATATAATAGATATTTTGTAACTTTATGAGCTAAATAAATAACTATAGGAGAATCTAGATAGAGGTTTTATACACAAAAGTACTTTACCATGGGGTGCACGAGTCCTCTTCATCAAGAAGAAGGATGGGTCAATGCACATTTACATTGAATATTGTAATCTCAAAAAGATCAATGTAAAGAAAAATTATCATTTTCCATGGATTTATGACATGTTAAATCATCAATATGGAGCACAATACTTCTCCAAGGTGGATCGACAGTCAGTATATTACCAAGTTAGGGTGAAGAAGGAGGATATCACTATTACTACTTTTTATAAAAGGTATGGGAACTATGAGTTCATAGTGATTCCTTTTAGATCCACTAATGCTCCGTCAATCATCATAGAGCTGATTAATAAATACTTTTGATATTACCTAGACAATTTTGTATTAGTATTTATAGATGATATTATAATATACTCAAGAACCAAGGAGGAGAGTGGGGAGCATTTGAGCACTATGCTAAAGACTTTGTGAAAGGATAAGCTCTAATAAAATTATAGAAAGTTTGAATTATGGTAGAAGGAAGTCTCATTTTTTGGGAATATAATCACAAAAAATGGGGTATCTATGGATACTTCAATAAAAAAGGCAATTGAGGAATGGTTGAGTCCCACATCAATGACATATATTCATAGCTTCCTTGGGTTAGATGGATTTTATTGTTGATTTGGGAGAAATTTATCATGATTTTCAAACCCTCTTACCGAGCTAACTCGGAAGGGAGTAAATTTTTATTGGAATGATGAATGTGATGAAAGCATAATGGATTTGAAAATATGTCTTACCAATTTCCTTGTGCTCACACTACCCACAATTTGGGAACATTCATAATTTTCAGCGATGCTTCGAAGAAAGGTTTGGGATTTATGTTGATGTAAAATTAAAAATTCATTTTCTATGACTCAAGGTAGTTTAAAAATAATGAGAAAAATTATCTCATGCATGATCTAGATTTGGATGTTGTGATCTTTGCATTTAAAATATAGCGACATTATCTCTATTTGGTATAACTTTGATATATATAAGAATCACAAAAGTCTCAAATATGTATTCACATAGAAAGAGATAAATATGCACTAATAAATATAGTTAGAGATCATTAATGATTACAACTTGTCAATCCACCACCATCCTGGGAAAGAGAATAGGGCGGTGGATGCTCTAAGTAGAAAGGAACTCGTTATTCTATCATTTATAAGAATTGATAAGGATCTAATATTCTTAGATTTGAAGCATATGGACATGGTAATCATAAAGAAATTAACATCATAAATCCTTCGACAAATGATTTCCCAACCATCTCTTTTGGAAACGTTAAAGGATGATCAAAAAGTTGATGTGGGGATTCTAAAGAAAGTGGGAAATATCAGAAAACTAAAATCCTCAGAGTTCAATGTTAATGAATACGGAATTTTGATATTTGGGTCAATAATATGTGTTCCATCAAATCCCGAGTAAAAAACAATTTTGGATGATGTGAATTGTTTTAATTTCTCCATTCACCTAGGATGGGAAAAGATGTATTGAGATTTCCAAGAGTAATATTGGAGGGATAAAATTAATAAGGAGATCACTAATTATACATCAATGTGTCTGGTATATTAGTAAGTGAAGGATGAAAGACATAAGTCTAAGGGTATGATGACACCATTACCTATAACAACATGGAAATGGGAGAACATCATCGTGGAATTTTTCACCATACATCAAAATAAATCCAAGGGTAGCAACACTATTTGGGATGTTTTTTATCTTCTTATAAATATTTCACATTACATTAAGATTCAAGAGTATTTCTCACTCGATCAACTAGCACAGATATACATCCAGGAATTGGTAAGGATGCATGAAGTACCCCTATCTATTGTGTCCGATCGAGATCTAAGATTCACCTCAATGTTTTGGAAAATTATATATCATTCTCTAATCACTAAGTTGAACTTTATTATAGCTTATTACCCTCAAACTAATGGTAAATATGGGTGGACTATCCAATAACTTGAGGAAATGTTGAGAGAGCTATCAATGGAATTAAAAGGTGGGTGTGACTAATATCTTCCTTTGGTGGAGTTATCTTTAAAGAATAGTTTCCAATCAAGCATCCAAATGGATCCCTATGAAGAACATTAGCTGAAGTGGTATATAACACCATCATTTTGGGGGTAAAGTTGGTGAAATAAAACTTCTAGGTCTTGAAATGGTCGAAGAAATTTTATAGATGGTTAAGGCCATCCAACATCACATCAAAGATTCTAATAGTCGACAAAAGGGATATGCTGAAAATCATCAATGTGACCTAGAGTTTGATGTTAAAGACATGGTATTCCTTTTCACATCTCCGTGGAATAGATTTATGAGATTTGGGAATAAGGGAAAGCTTTGTCCAAGGTACATCATCCATTTTTATATCCTTTATCACATCAGAATAGTGGACTATCGACTATAACTCCCACCAAACATGTCTCCAGTATATGATGTTTTCATGTATCCCTCTTAAGAAAGTAAATACTAGACCCCTCACATGTACTAAATCTAGAGGTGGTACCATTGGTGAATGACATTTCCTATGAAGATTAGTTGGTGGAGATCATATATCATAGAGAAAAACGTTAAATGAAATAAGACAATTCCCCTCACCAAAGTGTTGTGGAGAAACCACAAGTTTGAAGAAGAAACATGGTAACTGAAGGAGGTGATGAAACATGGTTACTGTCATCTGTTTTAGTGTGGTAAAAGAACATTTAATGGGAAAACATTCTAAAGGGGGGGAAGATTGTATTGAACCAAACTATTATAAATAAAATTCCCCCTTTTTATTTAATAAAATATAAAACACATGAATTTATTTTGTTTTATTATATAAAATTAAATTTAAGTGGCCATTAAGTATTTTTACCATTGATAATATAGTCTTTGAATAGTAATCACATGACTAGTATAAATATAGGGTTCAAAAAATTTTTTTTGGCATTGATAAAGAAAGTGATGGACTCAATGAGTAGGATCATACCCTATGAAGCCCATTTATTGAAGATTCCTAGGGAGATATAATTTTTTAGACATTCCCTAGATATTCCCATTTTGAGATCCATCAACTTGAGCCTGATCAAAAATGTTTATGGGAGAAGTTCAAGCTCATCGAGATCACAACCCAAAAATTGTTCACTGAATGACCCCATGAATGCCTCGCCATCATTCACCTTACAAATAGGGTATATTGTAACACCCCAAGATTTCATAGTGTGTTATTTCTTCAAAATAATTCAATAACTTGCACTACACGCAACACCGAGTTCAATCACACCATGACTTACAAAAAAAATCCATTCAAAAGAGGTTATGAATAGTATTATCTAAATTTTAAACTTTATATAATCCTTATAATTTTAGAATCCATATTATGAGTTTCTTAGATATAATGCAAGAACAAATTCATTTTCAGTATTGCACTTTTATCAACTTTTCATAGTGAACCCTTTTTAAATACAATATTTTAAACTTTTTGACTAAATGGGACATGAAAAATTTAAAATGAAACATCCCAAGCTTCCACGGTACGCTTTCTTTGAATAATACAGTAGCGTGTGTTGTACGCAACCTTGAGTTTTAACACACACCACAACCAATCAAACTAGCCGTTATGAATAGTAATACCTACTTTTTGAAATTATATATATTTTATATTTTAAAATGGACTTCATTTTTGGATTCGGAATATCGAATTTAGCCTAAGGTGAAATTTTGGTACTTTTCGGATAACTTTCATATTTTGATGAATAGTGAAAATTACTATATTTTAATTAAAAACAACTTTTTTAATCAAAATAATTAATAGTGATAAATTGTGAATTTGAGTGGTTTTAAAGTATATTTAGAATATATTTTTACCATTTAATATAATTTTGGTCATTGGACATAATTTTACAATTAAACCGAACATAAACAAGTGTCAATCTTTTGATAGTTATTACCTCTTAAAGACACGCTTTTTGTTTTGACAGCGGGAATTAATTTTAAATTAATTTCGCCACTTCTGTGTTTTGAATTTAGAAAAATGGATTCCATATTTGGAATCAGGATTTCCAAATTGTGTAAATAGGTAACTTTTATTTTTAGACATTTTGAATAATTACTGTGGTAAATATTTTATTTACCATGGTTAAGGGTAAATCCGGTAAATAAGGGTTAAAAAATAATATTATAATAAAAAAAAATTACCCTAAAACGTGTCCTAACCTTATTGGTGGACACATACCCGACCATGGGCATCCTTGGGTCGATTTGGGGACCCCTTAGAGCCACTTGTATGTGGTAGGGACACATTATATTAATAAAGTTAAAATAAAAATAAAAATGGCATAAGCTTACATCCTTTAGAAGAACAATTTTTACATAGGGTTATAAATGTTGTATTTTCGATTATAAAAATTAATTAGAAAGATAAAAAGATTTCCTACATAATTATATTTTATTTATAATTTTTAGACATCAAATAATTTAAATTATTAATGACACAATAATGATGCAATGTTTACCTCATTAATAAATCATTTAAATAAATAAGATTATAATGATTAAAATATTATCTAAAACCTGTCCAATTCTTATTGGTTGATGTTATTTAAAAAATTAGTCATCTTATCTTCTACCTCAATGATTTTTGGACCAATATAAACCGAATATAATTATATTATAAAGTAATACTTTCACTCTTTCCTAAAGAGCCCCTCCTCTCCCTTATAAAAGGAGACAACTTCTACTCATTCCTCACACCTCTCAAGCCACTTGTCTCGTCCAAACCCTGCCCAAATACTCTCCCAACTTCTCTCACTACAACCTAGAGGCCTTAGTTTGATCATAAAGCCAACCTAAGGAGCCCTTTTGATCAAATCAAAAAGAAGAACCCGAAGAAGAGGTAATGTTTTCACCACCCCTTTTCAAGTTCCTTTCTTCTTCCACTTCTTCTTTATTTTGTCTTACCATTCTAAAATAATAACTCCAGTATCTCACATATACTGTGATGTTATTATAAATATGGTACAACCATATTCAGTATTCTATCCACCCTTTGAATAACATGTCACCATACGTGCGTACGTACGGCTTACCGTCTCCACGTCGTGGTGTAATTGTTATTCAATATATTATTATTTGGATGGGTATAATAATGATGTGAAACTCATTTAAATAATAAATATAACATGTTAATTATTCTTTATATATGATATGACATCCATTTATATATTATTTTAATATCAAAAGAATGATATTGTCGCTCGTGCGTACGTACGGACTACCGTCTCCACAAACGCGATGAGATTCATTCTCCATCGTATCCATTCAAGTATAATTATCATTTGATGATTTAAAAATGATGTTTAAGGACTTTATATCTTTATGGATATGAATAATATACAACCTATCCATTACAAACATGTCTTACGTAACAAAACATATAAAATAAATCAAGTAAGTTAACGCCCGAAACAACGATAATACTAAGATATTATTATCAAATCAATATTAAAAGATCATATATGATATCATATTAATGTATATGATTCTTTTATAATTTAATAACAATTATTTCACCATTATACAGGAGGTTAACCTACCCAAACCAAGTAAAATTACAAGGTAAGGGTTATTTCACAATCTCTTCATTATCCGAGGTAGTTTATACGTAATAATCTACTGGGATCTCGTTATCATCCACATCCATGTTTCTTCAAAATGTATTTCAAAACATTTTTAATATTTAAAAGAATATGGGTTAAAGTCATTTATACCCTTGTTTGAATTTTTATAAGAGGTTTATAAGGGAATCTTTCCGTCGTTTTCCAAACAAGGTGCTTTTTAACCTTTTCGACAGAATTAAGATAAGAATGTTTTTTTTACTTATACGGCGGGTGCGGTTATTTTCCGCCGTTATAAAATCGTCAAAGCATCCCTTACATGCTTATAAGAACATTTTCAAAGAAAATGTTTTATTTTATAAATATATGTCTCTTAAATGATTTCAAAATAGAAAGAGATATTTCTTTAAAAAGAGTTTTGATTTCATCTATGTCAACATCCTTTAATGGATTTTACGCTTATTTGAGGATGATATATTATGATACAAAACTTTTATATTGTATTGAAGGTTTTTTGATATGTTTGACTGTGGATGTGCTATTTTTTATATACCATTCATGGTTTATGGTGAAAGTATTGACATTTCGTATGCTAGTTTTAATACGAATGTTTATGCTATGTTTAAACCTTTTCATATGGGAATGCATTGGACTTAATATGTGACGGGTGGAGCCCGCTATAGCTCCTCGATGCATCGGTAGGTCTCATGAGACAAACTAGTGTCTTGGCACAAGGCCTTGGAAAAATCTTATTTGTAGTATTGGCACGAGGCCTTGGCTATGTGGTTATGATAGTCTGGCATTATGCATTCCAACATTATGAAAGTGGTAAGTGATTTTGCATGTGATTATTCGATTAGTAGAATATCCATGTGAATGAGTAAATGGAATTATTTCATTTTATTTATGCCATACAATGTTGAATGTTAAAGTTTGAAAGGCTTTTGTTTTAGTTATACATTGACTTAAATGTTTATTCTTATTTATGAAAGTTTCCGCTATATTGTTATCCTTACTGGGCATTTGAGCTAACCCCTTTTCTATGTTTTATTTTTCCCAGGAAGTGAAGAAGTAAGTTATGAATGACCTGCAGGGATATTATGTGGGGATATGAGTGTGGATTATGGATACAATATGTTGTTGTAGTAGTTTTTCGTTTTATGATGTAATGTAAAACTTATGAATATATCTAGTGTTTCCAAGGCTACTAAACCAATCGGTCTTTCGAGATTTGATCTTTCTTGTGATCATGCCAATGTTATGTAATTAATGCACCGACTCTGGGTAACTGGGGTCGGGGCGTTACATATATAATGGTGTAATAAATGGATATGTATCAAGACCCTATCAATATGAATATATACATTATTTTTTATTGAATATATTTTCTTCCTATTATTGTTAATTTATAATAAAAAATAAAGCAAAAATAGTATTTTTGGTTAATATTCAAATTCGACTAAGAAATATATATTGATGAGTTAATGTATTTTTGAAATAAATAATATATTAGAAAAATATAATTATTAAATTGTGTTTTTTATATATAAATGATCATATAATTTTTATGAAGTTAAATGTAATTTTTATTAGTGTTTGAAAAATGTTATTGACAAAATCACATCATTTTCAATAAATATCAGCTTTTATTTTAAAAGTAAAATTCACATATTTGGGAAATTATTTTTGTAAAATTAATATCATTTTTGTAATCAGGATTTTTAATTTATCCAATGGTTATTTTTTTATAATATTTTGAGAGATTGGAATTTTTGGGTAAAAATTAAATACCATATAAATATACAATGTGTTTTAAGACATAATAATGGACCAATACTTGTGTAATAAATACTATAAAATGTATACTAGGAAAAATATATGTTTTACTTTAAAATAATGAGATTTTAGGTGTATTTTATTTATTTTATTAAACCATAGTAAATCCTCTATGAATTATAAAATATTTTATTATTTTAAAATCATTTCATTGAAAGTGTGATTCACCTACACATAAGAAAGGGAATTATTTTATCATCTCCATACCTTTTCCTTATAAAAATAAATAAAACACTCCCCTTAGGCATACAACATTTAAAATAACCAAGGTATGGTTTTTGGTTTTGAATATTTTATTAAGTAGTGTCCAAAACCAAAATAATAAAGTAATCCCCTTCATTTCCTATATAAACCCACCCAAGATCCCATTTTTATTCACTAAATCTCCTTGGATAATGAACAAAACTCTACCCTATAGTCCCTATAGTCCTCCACAGGTTCCCCGAAACTCTCAAGGGTCCTCTCCCAATCCTTTGTATTCACACATTAAAGTAATGGATTTCTCCCTTCTCATTTCCATTCAAGCACTTATTTTATATTATGTTTATTAAATCCCATTTTAATATTTTGGGATATGATGTTACACGATCCCCTTACTCTAAATTTGATTTATAATGGATGATATCCTCCTTTAACTCTCATTAATACCCCTATAATCCTTTATGTAGACCCGTTGCTATGCTAAAATTATGTAACAGATTCTCTCTCCCCCTTTTTATCAAGAACTTCATTTAGGATAATCCCTTTTAATTTCAATTTTCTTAAGTTTGGAAAAATTATTACCAATCCCCATTACATTCCATTTGATTTCTAAATTATGGTAACCCCTTTCACTCTCATTTATCCAACTTATTACAACTTATGTACACTCTTACTATGCTGAAATTTTTTATGGAATCTCCCACCCTTCTTGTAACGCCCCGAACCCAGTTACCTAGAGTCGGTGCATTATTACATAAAATTGGCATGATCACAAGAAAGATCAAATCTCGAAAGACCGATTGGTTTAGTAGCCTTGGAAACAACATATTGTCTCCATATTCCACACCCATATCCCCACATAATATCCCTACAGGTCATTCATAATTTACTTCTTCACTTCCTGGGAAAAATAAAACATAGAAAAGGGGTGAGCTCAAATGCCCAGTAAGGATAACAATATAGCGGAAACTTTCATAAATAAGAATAAACATTTAAGGCAATGTATAACTAAAACGAAAGCCTTTTAAACTTGAACTTCAACATAGTATGGAAAAAGTAAAATGAAATAATTCCATTTACTTATTCACATTGGTATTCTACTAATCAAATAATCACATGCAATATCAATAACCACTTTCATAATGATGGAATGCATAATGCCAGACTATCATAACCATATAGCCAAGTCCTCGTGCAAAGACTACAAATAAGATTTTGCCAGGGCCTTGTGCCAAGACACTAGTTTGTCTCATGGGACCTACCGATGCATCGAGGAGCTATAGTGGGCTCCACCCGTCACTTACTAATTCTAATGCATTTCCATATGAAAAGGTTTAAACATAACATAAACATTCGTATTAAAACTATCATATAAAATGTCAACACTTTCTCCATAAACCATGAATGGTATAAAAATAACACATCCACAGTAAAACATATCACAAAACCTTCAATACAATACAAAATTTTTGCATCATAATAAATCAAATTCAAATATGCTTAAAATCCATCAAAGGATGTTGACATAGATGAAATCAAAACTATTTGAGAGAAATATCTCTTTTCTCGAAATCATTGAAAAGTCACACATTTATAAAGGAAGTAATTTAAAAGAGATTTTTGAATCAAAGTGTCCCATACCACTTTGAAATTTTTGAAAAGAAATATCATTTCAAAACATTCATGTCCATATAAATAAATCCTTAAAATCATTTTGAAAACATGGAAATTAATTAAAATATTTAGAAAGATAAATCTTTAAAACTTTTAAAATTATGATCTTGATAAAGAGTACCTTTCACAAATTCTTAAAATATTCATTTTGAAATCATTTAAAAGTCACATAATTATAAAATAAAACATTTACTTTGAAAATATTCTTATAAGCTTGTAAGGGTTGCCTTGAAGATTTTATAACGTCGGTAAATAGACGCACCCTCCATATAAGTTAAAAAAACATTCTAACCTTAAATTTGTCGAAAGGTAAAAAGTGCCTTATTTGGAAAACGACGGAAAGATTCCTTTAAAAAAATACGGGTATAAATGACTTTAACCCATATCCTTTGTAAATAGTAAAATTGTTTTGAAATACATTTCGAAGAAACATGGATGGGGATGATAAAGAAATCCCAGTAGATTATTACATATAAACAACCTCGGATAATGAAGAGATTGAGAAATAAACCCTTACCTTGTACTTTTTATTGTTTTAGGGTAGGATAACCTCCTATATAATGGTGAAATAATTGTTATTAAATTATACAAGAATCATATATATTAATATGATAACATATATGATCTTTTAACATTGTTTTTTTAATTATGTCTTAGTATTATCGTTGTTTTGGGTGTTAACTTACTTGTTTTCTTTTATATGTTTTGTTAAATAAGCCATGTTTGTAATGGATAGGATGTATCTTAATAATATCCAGAATGATATCAAGTCCTTAAACATTATTTTTAAATCCTCATATTATAATTATACTTGAATGGATATGATAGAGAATGAATCTCATCGCGTTCGTGGAGACGGTAGTCCGTACGTATGCATGAGAAACAATATCATTCTTTTGATATTAAAATAATATATAATTGGATGTTATATCATATATATAGAATCATTATCATGTTATATTTATTATTTACATGAGTTACACATCATTATTATACCCATCCAAATAATAATTTATTGAATAACAATTACACCACGGCGTGGAAACGGTAAGCCGTACGTACGCACGTATGGTGACATGTTATTCAAAGGATGGATAGAATAATGAATATGGTTGTACAATATTTATAATTAAATAACAGTATATATATGATACTGGATTTATTATTTTAGAATGGTAACAACAAAGTAAGAGGAAGTGGAAGAAGAAAGGAACTTGAAAAAGGGTGATGAAATCATTACCTCTTCTTCGGGTTCTTCCTTTTGATTTGATCAAAAGGGCTCCTTTGGTTGGCTTTCTGATCAAAATAAGGCCTCTAGGTTGTAGTGAGGGAAGTTGTGAGAGTATTTGGGCAGAGTTAGGCTGAACCAAAAGGCTTTGAAGGTGTGAAGAAATGAGAAGGAGGAGTACCCATTTATAAGAGGGGTGAGGGGCACCTTTGGAAAAGATAGAAATATTAATTTATAATAAATTCATATTCAGTTTTTAATGGATTCAAAGGGGATTATTTAAATTTTAAGGTGGGGATAGGTCGAAAACCATTCAACCAATATAATTTAGACAGGTTTGGGTCATTATATTAACCTTATCTTTTAGTTTTAACTCTTAGTTAATTAGTTTGACATTTACCATGTCACTTTGTATTTTTATATTATATAGTTAATAAACTTTCTATATACATCCAAGCGACCCTCAAGTGGTAAATTAATGATACACCTATCATGATATAAGTCTCTTGGCCGAACCTTAGATTTTTAGAAATTTAATATCAATTAATAATATAATATTTGTTTTAAAAATGATTTTATGTCAATTTTGACACTATTCAATAGTTGATTTTTGTGAAACTCATAACAGAGTTATTACATCGAATAAAGTCAATTAAATCAATCCTAATATGTAATATTATCCTAGAAAATTATTTTAATTCATTAAAAGTCTCAAATTATATTTATTTGGGTATTTATAATATCAATTATTTTAATTTTTCACTATTATGGTAATTACTGCATCATCATTGTGTCATAAATAAATTAACTTATTTAATGTGTAAAAATTATAAATAAAATATCATTATGTAGGAAATATTTTTATATTTCTAATTAATATTTATAGTCTAAAATCCAACATATATAACCTTATGTAAAAATTGTTTTTCTAAAAGATATATGCTTATGTCATTTTTGTACTTATTTTAACTTAATTAAAATAAAGTGTCCCTATCACCTACAAGTGGCTCCCTGGGGTCCCAAAATCGACCCAAAGATGCCTATGGTCGAACACGTATCAACCAATAAGGTTAGGACACGTTTTAGGGTAATTTAGTATTATTATAATATTATTTTTGTAACCCTTATTTACCATATTTACCCTTAACCATGGTAAATAAAATATTTACCGCAGTAATTATTCAAAATGTCTAAAAATAAAAGTTATCCATTTACACAATATGAACATCCTCATTCCAAATATGGAATCCATTTTTCCAAATTCAAAACATAGAAGTGGCAGAAATTAATTTAAAATTAATTCCCGCTGTCAAAACAAAAAGCGTGTTTTTAAGATATAATAACTATCAAAAGATTGATACTTGTTTATGTTCGGATTAATTGTGAAATTATGTACAATGACCAAAATTGTATTAAATGGTAAAAATATATTCTAAATATACTTTAAAACCACTCAAATTCATAATTTATCAATATAAATTATTTCGATTAAAAAAGTGGTTTTTAATTAAAATTTAGTAATTTTCACTATTCATCAAAATATTAAAGTTATCCAAAAAGCACCAAAATTTCACCTTAGGCTAAATTCGATATTCAGAATCCAAAAATGAAGTCCATTTTGAAATATAAAATATATATAATTTCAAAAAGTAGGTATTACTATTCATAACGGCTAGTTTGATTGGTTGTGGTGTGTGTTAGAACTCGAAGTTGCGTACAACACACACTACTATATTATTCAAAGGAAAGCGTACCGTGGAAGCATGGGATGTTTCATTGTAAATTTTTGATGTCCCTATTCTAAAAAGAAATTTTTTTAGCCAAATTGAATATATAATAGTTTAAAATATTGGAATTAAAAAGGGTTCACTATTAAAAGTAGGTAAAAGTACAGTACTGAAAATGAATTTGTTCTTACATTATGTCTAAGAAACTCATAATATGGATTCTAAAATTATAAGGATTATATAAAGTTTAAAATTTAGTTAATACTATTCATAACCTCTTTTGAACGGCTTGTTTGGTAATTCACGGTGTGATTGAACTCGGTGTGGTTTGTAGTGCAAGTTATTGAATTATTTTGGAGAAATAACACACTATGAAATCTTGGGGTGTTACATTCTCCCCTCCTTCAATAAATTGCATCCTCACAATTTGAAATTGTTCTTCGAAAATAAAAGGTTGAATATAGAAAATATCATTGTGGGAAAACCCACATCAGAAATTGGGTTGATAATGTTTAGTCTTAATATGAGGAAAAGAGAAATGAAAGGGTCACCACCAAATTATGATCAATATTTGGAGCACATTTTTGGTAATTAGAGACATATAATTGGAGAAAAAACGTAAATATTTATAGGTAGTGATTGAGGTCATCAATCACAAACAAGTGTAAAATTTAGGGCCTTAAATTCATCAATCTATAATGATTTAAAATACCATCGATTCAGCAAAACATATGGTATTAAGATAATACATTTTTTTAAGATCCCTTCACTAAAGTGTAAGAATTAATTTCTTCATTGAATAAGAGAAGAAGAAAAATATATACTTGACAAGTAGAGTCTCAACCATTAACTATGTTCTACCACAAACTCATATTTTACTTTAAAAGATAATAGAACTTAAAAATAATATTCTATTTATCCTATTCGTATAGGGTTAAAAAAATGAATTTATAATTCATCTAGAAGAACCATTAAAAAACGACATTATTCAAACCAGGCCATCACGTGGGTCAGTGGTAGGTGATACACCCTTGTCGCCCTTCGGTTGTGGGTTCAAGTCTCGCGGCCTTGCCGGACACGACGGGTTGCCGCCCGACCTCCGGGTTGTCCTTTTATGGCAATCCAAAATAATCCAAACTAGAACTATCCGAAATATTTCAGTCAAAAATTTATAAGGTAAACACAATGAAGATCCCTTTTTTTCATGTAATAACATGTGATCACCTTCATCATGTATTCATTTAAAACACTACAACATCCTGAATTATCATAAAACCTCATTGATTACATTCATGATCCCTTATTCCTTATAGAATAATAGATATACTCCTTTAATCCAAAAATGATGTAAATCCCAACAATGATGGAATATACAAATCTTTAATCAGTTTCAAGGTAGTCAAGAATATCCAATATAATTTATCCAAAACAATCATATATTGTTCTAAAATCACTACCTCGGTATCAGAACCATATTATGGTTTATCATTCTCTCAACCATATATATTCCAAAAATTTAACCGGATATTGAGTCAATTTTCTTTGTTCCACACAATCTCAAGTCCATAATGAAATAGTACTGCAGTACAATCCTTATATACTCCATAATTATTATAACAAGTACATTGTTGATACAACACTCAAATGACATAATCAACATAAGAAGTCTAATCATTCCTCCTCATCTGTGGTGATTATTATCCAATAGCATCATTTGTGGCATAGTCTGATGACTGAGACATAGGTTCGTGTAGTGTCCAAACTCCATGCAAGTGAAGCATTGTACATTTGAAACTATTTTCTAACCCTTGCAGTCACGTACATTGTGCCCTTTTCCTCCACACTTATAACAAACTCCAATTCCTTTCAGGCAAGTTCCAGGGTGTTTCTTTCCACAGTTATCACATATGGGAAAATTCTTCTTTTCCCTCTTCCCTTTATCCATATTTCTCTCTTCCATCCTTTTCTTCTCTTGCTTCCCTTCAAAGCCATAGGACTCAGTAAACTCTTTACTTATCTTATCAACACATGATATTATTTCTTCACATGATGATAATACATGCGAGACTATTTCTCTTATAAATTTAGGATTAAGACCATGAAATATATGATCCTTCTTTCTCTTTGTATCATGTGCATTGTTGGAGTTCTCATTCCTTCTACTGGGCGCCATTTCTAATCAATGGCATACACTAGATTAGTTTATGAATAACAATACCTAATCCCAAACTTGTAAAACACATAACATCAATTAAATAGTTTATGGATATAATCCATAATCATAAAAATGTCTCCTTTGAGGAAGTATATACTCATAAACCCTTTATATTGGTTTGTAATGAAAAGGAGAATTATCCTAAGCATATCCCCCGGGAGTGCCGTAACCAAGAGTGCAGCAAGACCCGTTGTCGTGCACCAGTTCCCGTTCGAGTCTAGCTCAAAGCGGTGTTTCCGGGTTTTACCCCTAGGTACATCTGTGCCAGACCCGCCTCTACCTGCTCGTATCCAGACAGGGATGTATTGCTCGAAAAACTCACAAAATCTTTACAATACCAAAATTCTAGGAAGTTCTTCTATACTAATCCTCAAAGTTCATCTTAAATCTATGTGCTCTAATCATAGTTTATCTAAATATAGCTTCCAAGGTTTGTAATAAACTTTCTCTAATACCAACTGTAACGCCCAGACCCCAGTTACCTAGAGTCGGTGCATTATTACATAACATTGGCCTGATCACAAGAAAGATCAAATCTCGAAATACCGATTGGTTTAGTAGCCTTGGAAACACTAGATATATTCATAAGTCTTACATTACATCATAAAGTGAAAAACTACTACAAAAACATATTGTCTCCATATTCCACACCCATATCCCCACATAATATCCCTACAGGTCATTCATAATTTACTTCTTCACTTCCTGGGAAAAATAAATCATAGAAAAGGGGTGAGCTCAAATGCCCAGTAAGGATAACAATATAGAGAATACTTTCATTAATAAGAATAAACATTTAAGGCAATGTATAACTAAAACAAAAGCCTTTTAAACTTGATCTTCAACATAGTATGGAAAAAGTAAAATGAAATAATGCCATTTACTTATTCACATTGATATTCTACTAATCGAATAATCACATGCAATATCAATAACCACTTTAATAATGATGGAATGCATAATGCCAGACTATCATAACCACATAGCCAAGGCCTCGTGCCAAGACTACAAATAAGATTTTTCCAAGGTCTTGTGCCAAGACACTAGTTTGTCTCATGAGACCTACCAATGCATCAAGGAGCTATAGCGGGCTCCAACCGTCACTTACTAAGTCCAATGCATTCCCATATGAAAAGGTTTAAACGTAACATAAAAATTCGTATTAAAACTAGCATACGAAATGCCAACACTTTCTCCATAAACCATGAATGGTATAAAAATAACACATCCAAAGTAAAACATATCACAAAACCTTCAATATAATAAAAAAGTTTTGTATCATAATAAATCAACTTCAAATAAGCTTAAAATCCATCAAAGGATGTTGACATAGATGAAATCAAAACTATTTGATAGAAATATCTCTTTTCTTCAAATCATTGAAAAGTCAAATATTTATAAAGGAAGTAATTTAAAAGAGATTTTTGAATCAAAGTTTCCCATACCACTTTGAAATTTTTGAAAATAAATATCATTTCAAAACATTCATGTCCATAAAAATAAATCCTTAAAATCATTTTGAAAACATGGACATTAATTAAAAGATTTAGAAAGATAAATCTTTAAAACATTTAAAATTATGATCTTGATAAAGATTACCTTTCACAAATTCTTAAAATATTCATTTTAAAATCATTTAAAAGTCACATAATTATAAAATAAAACATTTACTTTGAAAATATTCTTATAAGCTTGTAAGGGAAGCCTTGATGATTTTATAATGGCGGTAAATAGCCACACCCACCGTATAAATTAAAAAAACATTCTTACCTTAAATTTGTCGAAAGGTAAAAAGTGCCTTGTTTGGAAAACGATGGAAAGATTCCTTTAAAAACACATAAGGGTATAAATGACTTTAACCCATATTCTTTGTAAATAGTAAAAATGTTTTGAAATACATTTCGAAGAAACATGGATGTGGATGATAAAGAAATCCCAGTAGATTATTACATATAAACATCCTCGGATAATGAAGAGATTGAGAAATAAACCCTTACCTTGTACTTTTTCTTGTTTGAGGGTAGGATAACCTCCTGTATAATGATGAAATAATTGTTATTAAATTATACAAGAATCATATATATTAATATGATAACATATATGATCTTTTAACATTGTTTTGTTAATTATATCTTAGTATTATCGTTGTTTCGGGTGTTAACTTACTCGTTTTATTTTATATGTTTTGTTACGTAAGCCATGTTTGTAACGGATAGGATGTATCATAATCATATCCAGAATGATATCAAGTCCTTAAACATTATTTTTAAATCCTAAAATTATAATTATACTTGAATGGATATGATAGAGAATGAATCTCATCGCGTTCGTGGAGATGGTAGTCCTTACGTATGCACGAGCGACAATATCATTCTTTTGATATTAAAATAATAGATAATTGGATGTTATATCATATATATAGAATCATTATCATGTTATATTTATTATTTACATGAGTTACACATCATTATTATACCCATCCAAATAATAATTTATTGAATAACAATTACACCACAACGTGGAAACGGTAAGCCGTACGTACGCACATATGGTGACATGTTATTCAAAGGATGGATAGAATAATGAATATGGTTGTACCATATTTATAATGAAATCACAGTATATATATGATACTGGATTTATTATTTTAGAATGGTAACAACAAAGGAAGAGGAAGTGGAAGAAGAAAGGAACTTGAAAAAGGGTGGTGAAATCATTACCACTTCTTCGGGTTCTTCCTTTTGATTTGATCAAAAGGGCTCCTTAGGTTGGATTTATGATGAAAATAATTCCTCTAGGTTGTATTTAGGGAAGTTGGGAGAGTATTTGGTCAGATTTTGGCCGAACCAAAAGGCTTTGAAGGTGTGAAGAAATGAGAAGTAGGAGTACCCATTTATAAGAGGGGTGAGGGGCACCTTTGGAAAAGCTAGAAATATTAATTTATAATATATTCATATTCGGTTTTTAATGGCACCAAAGTGGATTATTTAAATTTTAAGGTGGGTATAGGTCTAAAACCATTCAAACAATAGAATTTAGACAGGTTTGGGTCATTATATTAACCTTATCTTTTAGTTTTAACTCTTAGTTAATTAGTTTGACATTTACCATGTCACTTTGTATTTTTATATTATATAGTTAATAAACATAATATATACATAAAAGAGACCCTCAAGTGGTAAATTAATGATACACCTATCATGATATAAGTCTCTTGGCCTAACCTTAGATTTTTAGGAATTTGATATCAATTAATAATATAATATTTGTTTTAAAAACGCTTTTATGTCAATTTTGACACTATTCAATAGTTGATTTTTTTGGAACTCATAACAGAGTTATTACTTCAAAAAAAGTAAATTACATTAATCCTAATATGTCATATTATCCTATAAAAATATTTTAATTCATTAAAAGTCTCAAATTATATTTATTTGGGTATTTATAAAATCAATTATTTTAATTTTTCACTATTATGGTAATTACTGCATCATCATTGTGTCATTAATAAATTAACTTATTTAATGTCTAAAAATTATAAATAAACTATAATTATGTAGGAAATCATTTTAGCTTTCTAATTATGATTTATAGTCGAAAATCCAACATATATAACCCTATGTAAAAATTGTTTTTCTAAAAGATATATGCTTATGTCATTTTTTTACTTATTTTAACTTAATTAAAATAAAGTGTCCCTATCACCTACTAGTGGCACCATTGGGTCCTAAAATCGACCCAAAGATGGATATGGTCGAACATGTATCAACCAATAAGGTTAGGACACGTTTTAGGGTAATTTAGTATTATTATAATATTATTTTTGTTTCCCTTATTTACCAGATTTACCCTTAACCATGGTAAATAAAATATTTACCGCAGTAATTATTTAAAATGTCTAAAAATAAAATTTATCCATTTACACAATATGAACATCCTGATTCCAAATATGGAATCCATTTTTCCAAATTCAAAACACAGAATTGGCAGAAATTAATTTAAAATTAATTCCCGCTGTCAAAACAGAAAGCGTGTTTTTAAGATATAATAACTATCAAAAGATTGATACTTGTTTATGTTCGGTTTAATTGTGAAATTATGTACAATGACCAAAATTGTATTAAATGGTAAAAATATATTCTAAATATACTTTAAAACCACTCAAATTCAGAATTTATCAATATAAATTATTTCGATTTAAAAATTTGTTTTTAATTAAAATTTAGTAATTTTCACTATTCATCAAAATATTAAATTTATCCAAAAAGTACCAAAATTTCACCTTAATCTAAATTCAATATTCCAAATCTAAAAATGAAGTCCATTTTGAAATATAAAATATATATAATTTCAAAAAGTAGGTATTACTATTCATAACGGCTAGTTTGATTAGTTGTGGTGTGTGTTAGAACTTGAAGTTGCGTACAACACACGCTACTATATTATTCAAAGGAAATAGTACCGTGGAAGCATGGGATGTTTCATTGTAAATTTTTGATGTCCCCATTCTAAAAAGTAAATTTTTTAGTAAAATTGAATATATAAAAGTTTAAAATATTGGAATTAAAAAGGGTTCACTATTAAAAGTGGGTAAAAGTGCAATACTGAAAATTAATTTGTTCTTACATTGTGTCTAAGAAACTCATAATATGGATTCTAAAATTATAAGGATTATATAAAGTATAAAATTTAGTTAATACTATTCATAACCTTTTTTGAACGGCTTGTTTGCTAATTCACAGTGTGATTGAACTCGGTGTGGTTTGTAGTGCAAGTTATTGAATTATTTTGGAGAAATAACACACTATGAAATCTTGGGGTGTTACACTTCTGTTTTATCAAGCATCCCTTTTATGTTATATCTTATAAATTCCTTTTTCCTATATTAGGTTATATTCTTAAATATAACTCTTACTATCCATTTCATATATAAATTATGATATGCCCCTTTCTCTCTCATCATCCCTTTTTATGAATTTTTATATGACGTCGTTATGCTGCCAAAATTTCACCACGATTTTCCATGCCAAAATCGTCATGTAGTGAATAACATACCCATTTATCTATCAAGGGTATTAACCTTTATGAACATATAAATATTTATTGGGGACTTACATGTATGTATTCTAAATTCTTAGATCATATAATAAATTATGATGTTGAATGAATCCATGTTATATAATTTATGTGGCACACTTAAACATGAGAATGAAATGATTATGAAGGGTGCACCCTGATGGCGCTCCAATGCATTGGGTAATGGTTAGTATCATGATATGTCATATTATGATAGGGGATTTACCTAATTAGTTTATGGAACTTTTTCCTCCATGGGTTCTTAGCAGTTTTAGCCTTGATCTATTTATGATGTAATGTTCTACGTTATTGCCACATTTTCCATGTTATGGTTATCATGCTATATCATGACATATTATTCATTTTCCTTTACACCCGATTGATATGACTTGTCTTAGTTGTGTTATTATCCTCATGTTGTGAAATATTTATCGTCTTAATGGGATTTATAGCTCACCCCTTTCTTATGTATGTCCTCGGGTTATCCCATGCAATGTTAAGTACGAAGGAATGTTTTGGTCATGTCAAATAAGTTTTCAACAAATATGTTTCTTTTTAAAATTTAAGTTGTCATGTAATGTACCCAATTTTACAAAGAAACTGGACCTCTCAATCTTCAGAGTTGTATTTAGTTGAATGTTATGTAATAAATCATTTTTAAAAATGAAATAATTATTAGGGATGTTATACCGATGACATTTCATTCCAAAACTACTGGAAGGAAAGGAATCTATGCCTAGGGGTGAGAGGAGAGGGAACCCATGGTTGGAGGGAGGCACTACACGCATGTGAGAAAAAATAATGTGAAGCAGTTTAAAATGTTCGAGGGTAAAAATGGGTAGTTCACCCCATTAAATTAGGCACATGGTTTGGATTCACGATTGGCCAAACCATGAAATTATTGTGTTTGATCCACTTACCAAGATGGAGGCTTCCATAGTTCATGTTCACGGTTTGGGAAACCATGTAAAAACCAAGAATTTCCCCTCTATCAATAATCCTTCAGAAACTGCACGGTCATGACGATCCTCCCACAGGATTGGAAAAAACTATGTGAGACCTTCATATCCACTGTTCCAGTAGCGTGGTTTCACATGGTTGGATACACGGTTTCATTCAAACCATTCACCCCAATCAGTCTTCTCCATACATGAGGTTTTGGGGTCTGATGCTCAGGAAAATCTATATAACACCTGAGGCACCTCTCAGGACTTGAACCTATTCTAAAAAAAAATCTAACTGTTAAAATTCTTGAAAATTAATTCTGAATATTTTTTTACAATTTGGTCCATCCATCAAACTGAAATTTCAATTTCCTTTGAAAAAACATTTACTCAGACAAAAATGTGGGATGCTACAAAAAGTGATGTGGATGATAATGTCCAAAATATTTATAAAAGGTATGGATCAACATGTAAAACATCCATAACTAAAAGGATCATGTATTTTCATGACCAAAGTCCTTATAAAATTTAAAGATATATATATCTAACATTTCCCAATAAGTAATGTTGAGTTCCATGTACAATTATTTCACTGAACAATGAGGAGTGTCATGTTATGTAATTTCAAATAAGTAATGAGGAGCGTCATGTCTAATATAGGAAGAAATCATGATGTAATCACCCCCATATTATATCAAAATCAATGCCAAAGGGGTTTCTCCCTTTGTATTTTTCAATTCCATTCATCAACCAGAGTCATAGGAATAACAAGTTAAAAAAATGTCAAAGTGTAATTCTACTTTATATAACACATTAAAATCCATAGAAAATGTAGTCAATAGAATACTTCACAATTTAACAAGGGCCAAGTAAAATGGCCAAACCATTCATATTACATTAAATCTATTTACATATTGTTAAGTGGTCTATGAGTATTTCAACTCCACAAAACATTTCATTAATTAAATTTATAATATTTCATTAGAAAATGTGAAGCTAAACACACCTTAGTGGTGTTTTAGTCATAATGGAAAAATAGGATAACACTATATATGACTAAACCCGCCCTAGGGTTGGTTTAAGTTTAGGTATTCACCATTAGACTAGTTATCAAAGCATCATGGAATGTCTAGAACCATGTTTCAACAATTTATTTGATGGTTTAACGATTTATGAAAAATTCACATAAGGTCAAGCTTGAAACACAGTGATATGTGACATAAAAAACTATAATTTTTGGGAAAATTACTATACCACCTAACATATAATGGTATAATACTCCTCGTCCAATATCATCTTCATATTTGGGATAGAATTGTAGAATATTCAATCTAGAATAGGATAAGATAGAAAAATAGAAAAATATCTTGAAAATAGGGCTCATTAGCTCGCATGATAATAGCATCCTAGATGACGAGATAAACAGAGAAAATAAAAAATATGAATGATAACCTTACTGAGGGGGGTCAAACATAGTGATAGGTTCTCGAATCAGAAATTTTATGAATGAGTAAGATCACATCCTAAGGGAGTGATGGAGGAGATCTCTCAAACATGAGGGTTTCTGTGAATTTTAGGAAAAATGAAATAAAGGTTAAAGGGTTAAAGTACAAAAGGGAAAAAATAATTTCAACCTTTTTAAAAGGGTTCATATTTTTCCAAACCATGCAACAACCATGCATGAAACACTACATAAGTTCGAACCCATTTAATGGTTCATGTGTATGATTAGAAAGACCATGCACAAACTATGAATTTGGAACTATCCCAAGCCCACACCCCCACATGGCCTCAGCATAAAGCTATTAATAAACATGTGCACACTATGTGACTTACAAGTATAATTCAATGATGGTTTTTTATGGGAATTTAGCCTCCCTAACATGGTTAAACTTACTATACTCTTCAATTTTGGGTCGCATGGTTACTAATAAACATGTTACACTACTGGTTTCTCCAAAAACTATAACCCTATACACTAATACAAGTTAGAACACTCCAAAAATCTCCATCAGCACTTTATGAATTCCCATATATATAAATCATAAGATTTATCTTAAGAATAATAGGATCTTTAACTCATAGAAAAAATGTATCTTATATAACTCTTCCAATCCTTACTTCTACCTATCCCTAAGCTCCAACCAATCTATTAACCATCATCTTTGATATCACTCTTTCATATACCCCCCACCCCCACCGTCTATTTCTATGCCTCCTAGGTCAAAACTGAAGACATGGATAAACCCCTTTATTTAACTCCAATAGACCATAGGTTAGATACAATCATCAAGGGTATAAAATTTATAAAAGGGAGGCATTACCCTATATAAAATATTTCTTGGATAATTGATAATATCCAAAAAATAAAATTCATTATAAAAAGAAATAGTTAAAACATACTAATACATGGGTGTATTTTTATAAAAGTGGAAACACCTAAAAATACTAAGAACAAATACTAGGTATCAAGAATGATCTCAAGAATGACCACTCTGAGATAAAATCACCTAGATCAATCGCCAACCAACTCACACTTGTCTAAAAAATATCTTTATATAAATAAGGTGAGAGTACAAATAATTGGTATTATAATCATCAAAATTTCATATACAATTTCAAATAAGCATACTAAATCCCAATGAATAAATTGAGGAAACTAACTCATCATGTAAGAAATTAAAACTATATTTTATCCCCACCAAGGACTTCTAACCATGTAATGCATAAAATTAATCAATTCTATATAAAAATAATAAATACATTAAATTTTCTCTACATACACTTCCCTACGAGTTGATCACTCTAATTTTAATGACCATATCTATTCTATAAAGGGGTCACAGATAGAATTTAAAAAAAAACCCCAAAACTACTCAACATTACAGCCTAATAAACCACCTTACAATAACTCTCCTATCTAGAATTCTAGCTACATTATAACTATACACTCATCCATTCATACCCCTAAAACATCTAATCAATTGAAATCACAACAGGAAGTTCAATGAAAAAATTTAACTCCAAAAAGAGGGATCCTTGACTATATCATCCAAGATACCACACATCTGTGATTTGTGGAACAAATTCTGATTTTCAAATTTATTGAGTAATTGTTTTGATTTTATTATTTATAATTTAATTAATTTATATAAACCATATATTTAATTGGGTACTTCTATAAAAAAATTCTTATTTTACAATTGATTTGGTGTAAAAATTTATATTTTACCTATTTTTATTCTTCCACTATGTACAAAGTTCAAAAAAGTGGTATCATAGAACACATGTGAATATTTATGTTGAAATTTAAATTAAATTTTATATAGTTCAAGTTGATGGAATTGATTTGGTCCTGAATCCAAAGATGATTCATTTATTAGAGGTCAGATATATAAGACACAACCATCCAAAAAATTAAAATTGGGTCATGAAAGTTTTGAAGTGGTCGAAGCATGTAGATCATGTTCCATGTGGAGGGATAAATGAATTTACCAAATTTTAATTAATAAAAAATATTGTGTTATTGGTAGTCACTAACTAAGTCAATCTCTAATACCCCCCTTAATAGGGTATGGACTTCGATTAAACGCATATGAAATGTGGGTATTCATTTATTTTTTTTAATTAGAAAAAAGTGGGGCCCCTTGGGGGCTGCCTCACAGAGGACCTATTTGAAAACCATATAAGTCATGTTGAAACCCACATTCCTAGGTTGGGCCTTTCCTAACCCACACTGCCCATTCTAGACTAGATATCATCCAATGGGCCATTTTGAGCTCCACTTTTCTTAGAAATTCTTAAAAATAATTTTAAATATTAGTGAATTTAATACAATTGCTTTAGGAATTATGGAATGTATCGGAAATCAATTAATGTTAATTTCCTCTCATTTTATTTTATTAGAAATAATTTTTAGTATAAATTTAGCCTATTTAATTTTTTATGCACTTTTATGCATGTAGGAAAAACATAAGCTAAGGCCAACCCAAGCATGTTTGGTTTATTTATTTATTTAATGTAATTATTTCAATTATGATTTTTTTACAATTAAATGTTAAATATTTAATTTTATCAGTCTATGAATCCCTCATGTATCTCTATCTGTCTTAAATATGTATAAGTTTTTGTCCATCTATATTTTACATAATTAAATGAAATCCTTCATCCTAAGCCCCTAACACCTATGAGTGAGTATACATATGTTAATATGGAGTTGATGATATTGATATGGTTTGAGGAGTGAACTAGTAAAGAACCAAATAGTGTAAATACATGGGAAATTGATGTGGTTTTGTCAGTCGAGTCACTAAATGACTTACATAATTATCTTATGATCTCAATTCATCTGTGATCCACTAAATTGATCAATCATTAGTTATCAACTCATGCTGATTCCATTGTTTATTTAATTTATCATACATGGTTAATTATTTTTTGAAATAATTGATGATACATGATCACATATAATAGTTAAGAAGCATGCATATAAAAATTGATTAAATATGGGATGAATTAATTCTATTTATACATGGTTAAATATGTAAAATTTATCACATGATAAAAATTATTATTAATAGAGCCACATTAAATTCACCAAATAAATAAATGAACCTAAAATATCTTAAAGTAATAATAATAAATTAAATTTATTATATACCACAAATTCTAAGAAAACCATTATTAAAAAGTGCCCATAAATGATAGTTGATATTTTCATCACTTATTATTGAGTTCTAATTAGAGTGGTGGGTTTAATTAACTAAATTTTTCATAAAAGTATTATCCATAGAAATATTCATTTAAATTTTATATTTAAAGTGTTAAGAAAATCCAAGGTTTGTATTTTTTGTAGTTGGAAATATACATAATAGATCAAGTAACTATGATTTAATAGAGTTGGACACCCAAAATAATACTTTAAAACTCTTTAAGTAATGGAGTAGCTACATCTTGGACTATTAAGAGTGGTTTTAGGGATCCTTTGACACTAGAATATTCAAACAATAGAATATTATAAATCTAATGGTTTAAGCCTATTGTAATTTGAATAAAATATAAAAAATACATTTAAAATAAAAAAAAAGTAATAAATAATTTATTGCCAAACTAGAATATGTAATAATTTATTAAACGTCTTTTCATTATATCAAATGTAAATAAAAAAACTAATTCCCTTACACTCTAATCCATACCAGAAAAATATATTTGTCTAGCTAAAAACAACTTCTAGGAGTGGTACTAGTTCTTAGGCATAGTACTATTCCAATAGTGGAATTTAAATGTGCGAGATTCCCCACTTACTAAAAATAATCCTCGGGTAGTGATCAATGATGATAAAGAGGCCTAAAAGAGACACGTTAATGATGCATTGTATGTCGAGTCATTATATTATCATCTATTTCTATTGAACAACAAAAAATGTTTCATGTTAGATATATATGAAAAGAAAAATCTTATATTCTAGATTTATATCTAGATGGATCGTGAAACGAGAGGTATGAGAAATCTTAAAAACTATTTATGTATATTACGGGAGGAGGTAATCATGATGGTCGGTATATGCTCAATATGATAGGGTATATTGAGATATTGTAGTCCCTAGGGTTCAATATTTCCAAGTAACTTATCATAGATCTCCTAATAACATCATTAGCACCTATATTATTTACCTAAATCATTAACTATTACATTAATAACATAAATATTTTCCTCCATAATCTTTTAGAAATGGTTTTCCAAGTACATAAGTATATAAAGTACACTAAATCCTTTTTCCTTATAGTGAAAAGAAAAGGAAGGGTGAGGATAAGATACTAATAATAAATTCTACGTCAAAAGAAACTATGAAATGATCTTCTACAAAGACAAATATATAAATGGAGGGATACTAGAATAAGGATATATTCTTTTGATGTCTAAATAATGGATATTATAAGAATAATTTTATGGTTGAGAAGAATAAGTGAATTTATTCTTCTATTTTAGATATATTTATTATAAAATTAAATCTATTAATTTAAATATGTTGGGTATTGAATATAGTGTATGTATCACACATTTCTATTAAAATATATGAAAAATATATTACTAAGAATATTTGAAATGGTGATTGGGATCTTTGTTTATAAAATGGTGAAAGACTAGTCACATTAGTAGTAAGGTATTACCATATTATTTTATTGATTGGTTTAGTTCTTTTATTTAATAATTATTATTATGACCATTAATTTCAAAAAATGTAATCCCAATATATTTTTTATACAGTATATGAATTTCATTCATGTTTGGGAATAATTTTTTGTTGTATAAGAATGAATTATGCAATGGTATAACAAATATTGATAATGTATTAAATATATACTTGAACATGAAATTTTAGTATTAACAATCAATGATAAATCAATTGATCAAGACTCATATACCATCCTTATATGGGGCCTTAATCTTGGTCATGTATATGAGTAGTGTTAAAACAATAACATCAAAGGGGAATTAAATTATTTTGATTTTAAACCATTAGATATAAACCACCCTTTTTTATATAAGAAATTGACCAAATCATTATTCGATGGAAAATGAAAAAGAGATACATATCTTATAGAATTGAATCATGTCAATGTGTGTGGAACATTTAATGTAAAATTAATGGGAGGGTATTCTTACTTAATCAAATTTTCCGAGGAATTTAGTAGATATGTTTATGTCTACTTAATGAGATATAAATCATGTTATTTTACAATATTTAAGAAATAACATAATGTAGTAGAGAATCATCTTGGAAATAATATTAAGAAAATCATCTTAGATAATGGTAAAGATTTTCTTAACAAAACATTGATATATCATATAAAGGAGTGTGGGATAATATCCTAACTCACTCCTCCTAATTCAAATCAGTGGAATAGTGTTAGTGAATAGAGGAATCAAATTTTTTGTGAAATAATAAGATTAATGATGGGTTATAGACATATTCAATTATCCTTTTAGGTAAATGAATTATAAATAATGATATATATACTAAACTAAGTACAGATAAAAAGCATTATGATATGATTTATGGTATGAAAAGAAACCTAAATTATCACATATACATGTATGCGGATGAAAAGTATTTTAAAAGACAATAAAAAATCAAAAACATGCATCACAAGGAATAAAGTGAATCTTTGTAGTTATCCTAAAGAAACTAAAGAATATTACATATATATATCTTTAGATATAAAATAATTTAGGAAGAAAATTTCATATTTCTTAAAAGGGAACACATTTCAAATGTAAATAGTTACAGAAATATTAAACTCGATGAAGTTGAAGCCCCATATAAATTAGATTCATTATGGGAACAAAATATACAATTAATAATAGAATTTAAAAAATCCTAACACACAATTACAATATAGGCCGATAAGAGAAGTTATAGATATTAGAATATATGGTTGGAAATGGTTTTATACAACATTAAATCATTGACTATGATTAAATCTATTCTCCGGTTATATCACTATAATGTATTATTTTTTTACTTACAAAAATAACCATTCATGATTATGAGATTTGGTAAATTTATTTGAAAGTTAGTTTTCTAAAAAATAAATTGGTTGAATATTTCTATATTAATTTACTATAAGGGTTTGTTATATCTAAGAATGCTAAAAAATTATGCAAGTTTGACTCATATATTTATATATTGGATTAATAATCATTATCATGGAATGTTCACTTTTATGTGGACATAATATAATTTGGTTTCATTAATAATTTAGGAAATCCATGTGTCAAAAAGATGGATACTGGCAGTTCTTTCATTGTCTCTATATTATATTTTTATAATGGAATTATTTTCAGAATTTGTTATAAATAAATTTCCTTATCTTTTCTATATAGTCATATAATATTAGTTTTTTTCAATAGGGAAATTATGATTTAGTCACAAATTCTTTATGTTTTAAATAATTACTTAGGAAAATGGTTGATGGTAAAATGAAAACATAGTAAAAGAAAAAAGAAAAATAATACAAAAACACAGACACAAAAATTGTGTTGTAGATAAAATTTCAATTAGGGTATGTTTCAAAAATGGTTCTTAGGTATATCAAATTATTTCTGAAATTATTTTATCTTACAGATAAAATTGTGTTGATATTTCTTGATCAAATAATAAGATACTATGTTCTTTAAGTGTTTATTCCTTAGTCCTAAAATTAATTCTTTTAAAAACATGTCTTTATCTGAACCAAAGAAAACAGTGACAAAAAGCTCTACTGATGGTTATGTTTTCACTCATTATAATTCCTTTTCATTCCCCTAATTACATTATTATTAGTCCAATACAATTTAATTATTACATTTAAAAATTACATCACTAAAGAAATTATAAATGAAAACCAAGATACAAACTGAATTACACATAGATACTTTATAATAATATAACCTTTTTTTATTACATCCCCAACAAAACACTCCGTAGACACATGTAACCATGATAATGGAGAAAGGGTGTAGAAAAATTTGAACTCCTCTCATGTATAGAAGAGTTTCCGGGAGGTGGAAGAAGAAAATGAAGGGAAAACAAAATAAAATGAAAAAAATAGATATGAATAATGGGAAGGAAATTAAATAAATTTAAAATTTAAAATTCAAAAGATTAACAATACTTATCCCCTTATTCAAAAAATCCTCATTTCAGATTCCCAATCTCAAAATTTATAGGCATAAATATTTACATGGAATGTAAGTATTTACACAACATGTAGCCAAATCAACTTTACCTTTTTAGATTTCTATAATGTGGTAGGTCATTCATCACCTTCATTATACTCCGATTTGGTGTGATTTGTATTGGTTGGAAGATTACATAGCCTATGGTGTGTCATGACCCAACCAATTCATAAATCACCTTGAATGATTAATAGTTGAATTGGGTATTTAAATTCTTAAGTAACCATCACCATAGACTGGTGGTTCCCTTCGTGGTCATGGTGGCCTCGTTTACTAAAAATCTAGGCAAACTAACATAATGACCCTGTAGGGAATGGTGTCAAAACCTTTTCCATTTTGGACTCAACTTTCTATCCACCATGGTGTGGTGAGGCCATTTTTGTTGTGGCCTATAGAAGGACTCCCAAAAATGCAAACCCAATTCAATGCACAACCTCAAATATTTTGATCACCTCATTTCATCCATTTGGACTAGGAGTTAAACATTCCCACCACCAAAACAAGGATCTACCCATGGTGTAACCCCAATGTTCCAAAACATCTATTTAAGACACTAAAAAACCTCCAACACTGAATGAAACTGAATTTAACCATTAAAAGTCTAAAAATTACATACCTTTAAAAAATTAAGGATGTTAAAATCAACCCCTTTAATGAATTCTCATTCTTGACATGTTTCTATAGCGTTGTTGCTCAAACAAATTGGGAAAATTACTCCTAAACATCTAAATATCACCCCCAAGTATCCTCTTTGATCTAACCATGCTTCCCTAAAACGTGAACAAGTGGTATTATATTCCCCATTATCACTTTTTAAATTTTTCCCACAATAGATACTGGTCTATCTATAATTGATGAATTTGGTACAAACTCAAAATCCTCATAGCATATTACATGAATGGGATCGGGCTTGTACCAATGAAGTTGGGACACAGTGAACATGTAATGAATGCCTTAATAATTTAGTGGATGGTCTAATTGGTAGTCCTATATTCTGATACACAAGGTGATCTCAAATAGTCTCACAAACTATAGTTTTAGCTTCCCTAACCACTATGAATAATGATTCCCAAAACAAGGTGACACCATTTAGAAAACTCATCCACCCATAGAAGACTCTAAAGTTCATATCATCCTATTAGAATATGATCATCGTCTTCTCTGAGCAGTAAAAACCTCTTCTTGATTAATTGATCCCTCTAAGATATATCTTTTACCATACCCAACACATTGAAATATAACTCCCCCACCTAATGTTAATATATCAGTGAGTGACATGACTAACTATAAATATCCTCAAATGGTTCCATATGAATCAAATCCTAGAATCTTTTATTATATGTGAACTCTAATAAGGTCACATGATCATTCCATGATCCAAAAAAATCTGTAATTCATGATCGAATTCTATCATACAAGATCTTTATCATCCTATCTGAATATCAATCTTTCTACTAGTGATATGTCATTCTCATCTGAACTGAGTCCCCATGGACTTAGATAAGCCATGATAACATTATGATGTAAAATACACACCTTTCACTGATAGAATACTGGAATAGATTTCATGTAGTATTAAAATATCTTGGATTTAATTTTTTCCCAACTCGTAAACATAGTAAGTCTCTCAAATCCGCAAGAAATTTTCCACATTCATCATCTGATCAATTATCACCCATACAACATCTCAACATCCCATGGTCCTTTACCACCCCATATGAAGTCATTGTAACCTCTTCTCATTTCCAGAGAAGCGCATGATGTGACTGAAGAAATATTCATGGTCATTGATTCTATTATTTTATTCTCTGATAGTTCATGAAATGATAGATAAATCCCATGATGTTTCTCTTCATTCCTTTCCACTAGAAGTGTCTCCTGATATCTATATACATTTTCTTTAAAACAGTGTGTACTATCTATAATGAGGCTTGATATTCCCTCATTATTTCTTCCCACATAGAAGCAGGAACCACTACTCTCCCACGAACATAGATCATATCATCACTATCCATCAACGATCTGAGAATCGAGTCACTCCCAACCAAACATTTCCACATCATTAACCATTCAGAACCAGATTCCTAGATGGACTTTACCCAATCCAACAATGTAGTAATGATAACTAAATAAACATAAGTCATTACCCTTATATCTTTATATTCATCCATAAAACACTTATAAAACAATATCCTTAACCATTATTCATCATCTTAAGGTATATTTTAAAATCCTACAATTTTATACTAATAGAATCCAAAACAACCTTATCTTTCTCAGTATAGTAAGAAATATCAATATCAAATGTCTACAGATACTCCACCTAATCCCTTTACTAAAAATTCATGTAACATTGATAGAATATGTAAAAAAATATTTTATGGTACATGTATACAGAATATCTCTCACTAAATAAATAATGTTACCAACAATATAACACCCTGATATTTTTTGAATGTTTTTCAAATAAATGTAATTTTTTTGATAGCTTGTGTTCAATGAAACATTGTGTTTAGATGAATTAAGATATACCACTATTCAATGTTATCACCAATCCATTTTATTAGAGGATATAAATAAGAATAATGAAATTATGAAAATTGTATGGTTACATATGTATAAATGAATTTTTTATGTATCAATTAATTAGAAATAAAAATAAAAAACATTTGAAAGTAAAAGTGATATTTCTATCAAAATATATTTTTGTGCGCACAATATATTTTTATCTTAATAAATTAAATTAATCTATATTATTGAATCATTATAAATAAATATATTATATAGTTATTCAAATGTATTAACATAAGTTTAATATTTTCATAGGAATGGGATAATAATAAACTATGTTTTATGGTTAAAAATATATTTTTCGAAAAAGTGATATGTCCATGTGTTGCACACTTATTTTAAAATTAATTTCTACAACTATAATATATATAATTTGATAAAATTGATTACAAATTTTTAATGAAAATTTCCAAATTTTGTAAATAGGTCCCTTTTTTCAATATTAATAGTAACCTTAGTAAAATTTAACACTCTATTAAAGGATAAATATTTTTACCCTCATTAGACCCATTTGATAAGCCCATATTTTTTAATTGAAATTCTTATTTGATGAAGGTAATTGACCCTTATCAACTTTGGAATGAAATTTGATTCTTTAAGGGACACGTTCCCTTAAAAATAATGTATATAATATTTATTTCAATGAAAGTTATAAAATGTAACTCTCTTTATTTTAAATATCCCTTATGTGTCCACATAGGGACAAAAGAAAGATATAAAAGAATATTAGTGTCTATTTTGTATTAATGAAATTATTTTTCTTATATAAATTTATTTATAATTTTCTTAATTATATAATGACCATAAAATCTTATGAAACACAAATTCATTATTTCTCCAATTAATAAAAAATGGAATAAACGAATTTAAAAATATTAAAATAAATATAATTTGAGTGAGTTTATGTGTACCAAAAAATAAATTAATGTATCATATTAGTATTATGTTAAATAATTATATTTTAATTCAAAATTATCTTTATTTATTTTATTCCATATTAAAATAATGTTTTCTAAATTGTAAATAATGATATTTTGAAAAACAATAACATTTTATTAAATTACATAAAAATATTAAAAATATTAAAATTGGACTAGGGTATAATATGTGGTCTATAATTTCATAAATTTACCATTTATAGTCCATTTGGAACCATATTTATTTATAATGAGTCTAATATATTTTAATCTTTCATGTAATACTAAGAGCAACCCTCCCCTCAATTATAAAAGGGGCCCTCCTTTATTTTATTCACACCAATTTTATCCCTCTAAATTGACCAAAATCTTAAAATTTATCTTCTAAACTCTCCTATACACATTATGTAGATTTTTTTATTCACAAAAACCCTGGCCTAGAGACCTTAAGATGATTTCTAAAGGAGTTGTTTCAAAGAAGAGGTAATTGCCTTAACTGATCACTTTCTTTTCAATTACTCTTCTTCCTTATTTAATCTATAATATTATTTATTAAATAATATATTTAATATTACAAATATACTCCAGTTCTATTATTATTATTAAACCTTATTTATTCACCCTATTTCCATAAAATGGTCTGTGAAATTATCGCTTGTGATTACGTGAAACTAACTCTCTCCACATAGCGATACAATTCATTTTACATCACCATATTTCATGGATGTTTATCATGATAGGATTTATGTTTATATATGATATTTATGAAATAATTATTCTAATTTAATGATAATATAATATCAACCTTCTTACCTTACAAAATTTATCCAAATGATATTGTCATTCGTGCGTATGTACGGACTGCCATCTCTACGAAGCGTTGTGAATTGCTTTTCATTTATTCATAAATTGGATGGTAATAAGCATATATTCAATGAATATATATTATATAATAAGTATTTTGGAATGTTTATTTGTTATTTACCTTTCATTTTTCCCATTCATCTAAAAGTGAATACAGTGTTCATGCCTATGTACAACCTACTGTCTCCATGAATTGTGTAATTCATTTTTCTATCTCTACTTTTATGAATGATTCTAAAAATTTATATAATGTATACATAAATATTTTTATATGTGATATTTAAATAATTATTAAAATTTTATAGATGATTCAATGATGATCAATGTAAAAGGAGAAAAACTACCAAACCAAAACATACATAAAAAGAAGAAAAAATCACGGAGAATAGTGATTTTGATAAATAATTATTAACAAATAGGTGATAAAAAGTTATCAGTAAATAATATATGGTATTATATATATTATAATAATTATATAATATATTTATGAAAAATATATGTTTATTATACATGAGGTTCCAACATGTATGAATGAATTTGATCCTAAGCTAAGGGATATTAATCTCACTTTTGTTTCTATGAGACACTTGCCATATTTGTAACTAGTTTCTTTTTTGTAGTGTATATAATTCTAATAAATTTCATAGATAATTATTATTATGGAAATTATAGGATTTAAATATATTACATAGTATATTTATTTCATGAGGATTATGATTCATATGTAACCAAAGCGGTAATGGATTTATGTTTAAAATATATTTTAATCTAGATTTTTATGGTTGAATTTACATTATAAGAAATTATATTATAATTATATAATTAATACATTTAATATTTCTTATCATATTCTTACTTATTTACAATACATTTCATTTTATCATTTTCATCACTACAAATACTCTTGATACCAAAAATAAATTTTCAAGGAAAATCGATATTATTTCTCTCTTCGGTCGAAAGAGAATTTCTTACCATATCAATGTTCTATAAAATTATTTTAATGAAGGTTTTAAATATTTTCCTATTATTATTTAAATTAATTTTTAACCATGTTTAAATTTGTACAATTTTTTTTAATAGGAATCCTCTTATCGTTTTTCTAATGAGGATATTTTTGACTATATACCACAAATGTGAAAGGAATTTTTTATTTTAACTTATATGGAATGAATAGAATTTACCTCTACCAGGAACACTCATTTTTTTAAGATACATTACATGTTTCTATATTTTGTTTCAAATAAAATTTTTTCCATAAAATATTTGAAATATTTTTATTTTTAAAGTTATTTTCAAAGTGGAAAGGTTATTTTCCTCAAGAAATATTGCAGTGATATTTTAATGTAATTTTTATATTTGATGACATACTTTGATGTTAATTATGATTTATTGGTGATATGTTCCATTCACACTATTTTAATCTTTCTTTGGATGGATAATTTTTATGTTGATGATATGTTTATGAGACACATTTATTTTCCATGGGTTATGCTTTGATGAATGGATGAAATATTTATGAAAACCATTTTTTTATGGTTGATGATGTGATGATATGATTACATCATTATGATATTTTGGAAAACATATGTATTGTTATAATTATGTGGTTGTGGTTCATTATAATCAAGGATGGTGGTTAATTTATTACAAATTAAGGTGGTTACTTTATAAACCAAGTACAGTCATAACGTTACAACCAAGTATGTGTGGGAACAAAATTATACCCCTCTCCCATTCATTGGGTAGTGATTGCTATATCATGAGATAAAAATTATGGGAATGGGGGAATGAACATAGTTCAATAAGGGAAATTGTCTTCTATAACAGTCTGGGATGTGAACCTTCACAACTATGATGGTTTTGGGAGTTTACCCATTCCACATTGATAGTCATGGAAAAATATCCTTGCTAATATAAAAATGAATTTATATTATTAAGTGTAATCCATGATACCTTGTCTTATGACAATGTTTTACACTCACGGATCATGTTCTTTTATTTATTTATGATTCATATCATATAAACTACCAAGATTTATGCCATGACTCAAGGTTATTATCTATAATATAAGGGGTATAGTTTTTCGAATGTTATATTCATGTTCTCATACCCTCATGCATATTTTATGGGTATCCCTTTTTCACCCTTAATAATCTTCTGAGATCATCATTTCTTATGTTTCTTTTCCCCTAGTTATAAACAAAAGTTTTAGGAATGATATGTTTGTGGAGTCAGTTAGTTATGAGGAACTTAATGGGAGACACTTATGAACTATTTGATTACATTTCTGTGTTTCCAAAGATAATAAACATATATGATTCTGGAATAGATCATAATTTTAATGAATATTCTTCTAATAAGATATAATTTTTATGTATAAATAGTATTGATTGTTATAGTTGGTATCAAAGAAATTTTTAGTTATCATTTGGAAAATAGGATGAGAAAAAATTATTATTAACCTTGGGGACATGATTAAGAATAGGACAACATCCTATAGTTTTCATAATAACCATGGATAACCTAGTTTAAACCCAAGGATCCATATATTGTGAAGATGGTGTCATGATTTAGACATCTTGTGAATGATTGATCACTTTGATAAATTATTCCAAACAATCATGTCGACCATTTATGTTTTACAAAGGGATTCAATATGGAACAATAAATTTGGGGTGGTGGCGGGTATAATCAAATATTAAAGTATCTTATTATATCTTATTTAGGTATATTCCATTTTATCCTGAAAATTTGTTAGGAATATTAATTCCAATCCCAAACAATTAGATATTGAATTAATAGTGAAAACACATAATGGTATGATTACCACATCTCAAGACTATGATTCTCCTCTAGTTTATGTTCTTGTGAATTCACTCCCTACAAATCACGTGATACATCATTTAGTTTATTTTTTTTATCCTAGGCATATATTGAATTTTATTATATATAGGTCATTTTAATTATCGATAAAGGGAATTCAAATTTCTTATTCCAAATAAAACTATAGTAATATAACATTTTGATGATAAATATGAACTTATGATGAAAATCAAATCCATTATATGGGTCTTTATTCATATTCATAAGTGGTTTATATCTTACATGGTTGGGGAAAATGCAACATAATTTAGATGACTATTGTGTGGGAGTTTTTTATGTATTTACGGAAGATTTTCTAAGTCTTCCACAAAATCATGATGTTGATTTGTCAAACTCATACCTACTTCTACACCTATTTCAAATAATTCATAAATAATTGTCTTGATTTAGTTGTAGGAACTAAAGAAGAAACTCTAAAAGAATCTTGAAAATGGATTCATATGGCCAAGTGCTTTACCATGGGGTGCACCAGTTCTTTTTCTTAAGAATAAATATTGATCAATTAGATTATGCCCTGATTTTCACGAACTCAATAATATAACTATCAAGAACAAGTATCATATACCCCATATTGATGACTAGTTTGATCATCTATTCATAGTTCAATATATTTCTATGATTGATCTTAATTATGGATATCATCAACCGAGGGTTAAGAAGGAGGATATACCCAAGACATCATTTTATACAAGGTATGGACACTATGAATTTACATTGATTCCATTTAGTCTTCCTAATCTTCCTTATATTTTTAGTGATTTAATGAATTTAATCTGTATAGATTACCTTGGTCACTTTCGGGTAGTCTTTATAGATGATTTTATTATATATTAAAAGAGAAAGGAGGAGCATGAATATCATTTGAGGATTCTTCTAATGAACCTAAGGAAGTAGAAACTTTATGAAAATTTTACCAAATGTAAATTAACGCTTCAAAAGGTTTTATTCTAAGGTCATATAATATCAAGTGAGGGAATATCAATAGACCCATCAAAGAAAAAAGTTATTGAATGTTGGCCCAGATCAACTGTTGTGACTAATATCTATAGTTTTCTTGGTTTAGATAGATATTATCGTCATATTGTGAATAAGTTTTTTTGTGATTGTCTAATTCACTAACCAAGTTAAATAGTAAGGTATATAAGTTATTATAGACTTAATATTATGAAGCAAAGTTCATGGAATTGAAGTGAAGGTTAGTCAATAAACCGATTCTTAGTTTACCCTATGGGGGAGAAGTATTTATAATCTATATTGATGCAAAAAAATAATGTATTGGGGTGTGTTTTCATTCTAAATTATATGGTGATAAATTATACTTCACACCATTTGATGGTTCATGAAACAATTTACACAAAAAATGATTGTGAGTTGGTTGTTGTAATTTTTTCATTAAATATATAGAGGAATTATCTTTATGTAGAAATATGTGATATATATACTGAATATAAATGTCTAAAGTATATTTTGAGATAAAAAAGAGTTTAAAATGCACTAGAGAAGATGGTGTGAGGTGATTAAATATTATGACTTCTTAATAAATTACCACCATTGGAAAATGAATAAGGCTAAAGACGATATAAGACAAATAGATCATGATAGATTATACATGATTATGATCCATAAAGATACAATGTTTATAGATCTTAAAAGGATGGATCTTGAAATCTTAAATCAAAAGGAGAAATATTATCTTTCTCCAAGGATTATTCAACCATCTATCCACGTGAAGATTAAAGAGGTACATAAAGAAGATATGGAACTATAGAATAAGGTGAGAAATATTCCTATGTTTAACTTTTATTATGATAGAATTATAAGGTTAAAGAACCTTATATGTGTTCCAAATGTACCATATTTGAAAAAGCAACTGTTTGATGAGGCTCATAGTTCATTGTTAATTATTCATCCTGGAATTATAAATATGTATAGAAATATGAAAGATTATTTTTGGTGGTACAAAATGAATATAGATATTTCATAGTAAATATCTATGTTCTTGGTATTATAGAATATTAAGTATGATAGATTGAAGTCTAATGGGGTTGTTATACACATTACCTACCCAACAACAGAAATAGTAAGACATCACCAAATATTTTGTTTTCTAGAAAACCAAAAACATATTAAGGGAATAATTCTATATGGGTATCAGTCAACCTCTTTATGAATTTATCACACTTCATTACTAGTATAGAAGATTCATTTCTTGGTCAAAATTCCAGAATTTATATTAAGAGTTTATTTTACATGGATTACAACTTTCTGTTATATCCGAATGGGATCTGAGGTTTACCTTGAGGTTTTGGATAAGTCTTATGTGGGCTCTGGATATAGAGTTCACCTTAATTACTTATTATCATCCTCGAACATATGTTCAGTATAAGAGAAAAATTCAAGCCTTAGAGGATATGATAATATATTTTTATATAGATTTCAATGGTGGGTGGGATCAACACCTTCCCCTATTTTAGTTTTCTTATAGTAGTAGCTTTCACACAATAATTCATATAGATACCTATGAATCCCTCTACGTAAATAAGTTTAGAAGTCCAAAATGTTGGGATTTGATTGGATAAATAAATTTTTTTGGGCCTAATCCTTCATGGTAAATGGTAGAGAATGTTAGAGCTATTCAACAACACATCAAGGCAGCTCACAGTCGATTGAAAAGTTATACTGATAATGATTGATAAAATTTGAAGTTTAAAGTTGGTGAGAAGGTTTTTTTTGAATTTATATATGGAATAAGGTTATGAGAATTTGAAATAATGATAATATGAGACCTAGGTATATTGGACCCATTGAGATTCTTGATCGAGTAGTGATGGTAGCTTATCAATAGACACTTACACCAAATCTCTATCAAGTTCATGATGTGTTCCATGTATCTCTCTTGATGAAGTAATGTAACATCCAAAAAAATTTAAAATGTTAAATAATCATTTAATGAATGATTTGTTTTTTTAAATTAAATAAACTAAGTGTTTCTAAAATTTGATTATGGTTTTTAATTTAAAAGTTACATACGAATATAATTAATATGTTTTTATATTTTTTTAGTTCAAAAACAATATATATATATATATATTGAAATATAATCATCAGTTTTTGGATTATTAATTATGATTAGATTCATTTTATATATAAAAATTACTATTATAAATTTTATAAAAACAATTTATGTTTTTATGAAATTTATAAATTATTAATATTTATAGATATCTACCAAAAAATGCATAAATATATATATGTATGTTTTTTTAGTATTTTGAATTATTTATTAATAAAAAATAATTATATATATATACATGCTACCATTATATAAAAAATGATAAGTTTTTTAGTTTAAAAAAATGTAAAATGAGTAAAAAAAAGGGGTGAAACGATTTAAAAAAAATTAAAATAATATTTGAGGCGTGAATGAGGTGAACGGTGATTGATGAAAGTGTTAAAATGTAATAAAAAATAATATGTTGACTAAAAATGTTATATGAGTGGAGAGAGGCGTGGATTAAAAAATGGGGGAAAGTTGTTTCTTAATTTTTATTTAAAAGATACATGAATGATAAAAAATGATGATGGTTGACTTTAGAAATGAGAGAGAGAGAGTTTTTTGTTACAAGAGACAAAACGTGTAAGAAAAAAAAATAAAATTGAAGAAAAATGGGATAAAAAACAAGTGAAAAAAGTAATAATAATAATTAAAATGTTAGATGAAGATAGTGGGTTGTATACATCAAATTTGGGATCTCCATTATTGATTTTATTTCCCATCACCTAGAATGTTGGATAATTATTATAATATATAATTGAATAAAAAAAATTTCAATGAATAAATGAATATATATTTTTTCTCCCTAGCTTCTGAAGGAAGATTTGAAATAACTTGTTATATAAACCCACTTTTCCCACTTAATACACCCTAAATATCACATTGTCATGCTTCATCCCTCCTGAACCAACTACCCTCTTTGATTTAAGTCTGGTAAGTGTCCTATTTATTTTTGAATATGTACTTTTCAAAGAAATATGTATTCATATACATATATATAATTATGTAAGTTCATATCTCTCTAATTAAAAACACATATATGATATATTTTCTTAAATTAAATGATCTTTTTTTATAAAATCTTATCATTGTAATGGTGTATTCATGTTACTTGCAGTTCATGAATTTTTTTATAAGGGATTTCATTATTTGCAATTTGTTTTGTGAAATTATACATATATATGTGTATAATATATATATATATATGTTTGTGTGTGTGTGTGTATATATATATACATGTATTATTATATCTTTTAAATAAAATTTGCATATGTGATATGTTCTTTATGATTCAAAATGATTTTTCTTAGAATCCCTCTTCGTTGTAGGAGTGTATTTCTATGATCATTTCACAATATATTTTACATATATGTTTATATAAATACGTATATACACATATATTGGTTATATTTTCTCTGTGTG
The DNA here is from genome assembly GCA_963277665.1 of Viscum album. Classification (NCBI taxonomy): domain Eukaryota; kingdom Viridiplantae; phylum Streptophyta; class Magnoliopsida; order Santalales; family Viscaceae; genus Viscum; species Viscum album. The sequence goes on from OY728153.1 coordinate 1,519,917,581, forward strand.
TATATATATATAAACGGTTTCTTATGACTTAAAACCATATTTCTAATTTTATGTTCGAAAAGAAGTCCCCTAATTGATTTGAAACTTAGTTGGAAGGGTTCTAAAATATATTACTCAACCCATGATATATATTTATATATATGTGGATGATATCATCATTATCATGTTTATAATTATATTGTCGATTTATCGTCGCTTTTCTTAAAATGCGCATAACATGATGATGTGTTATTTTAAACCTCACACCAGCATATAGTCATGGCCAGGTGATTGTGCACATCATCGACACTCATTGTATTATAATAAACACATGGTTTCAATTTTAAGGTATAATTCTAAATATCATAATAAGTACATGGATATTATTGAATGTATTTTATTCTAAATGTTTCCTTTAAAATCTCTATAATCAATTATTACAATTAATTTTGAAAATTTTATTTCACAAAAAAAGGATTAAATAAATGGATAGTCCATGCAAAGCCTTTGTGGTAGATGTTTTGGTTGTAACCAAAGTTGAAAGTGATGCAATGGATGTTCATGTATTGATATACATATAATTATATATATATATATATATAATCATGAATGTTCATTTTAAAGAAGCGGACAAGTTTTCATAATTGAAAAGTCTATTGAAAAGGTATATATATGTAAAGCAAGCTTAAAATAATTTTTTTATAAAAGCTGGAACATGATCTTTGAAAATATGGAAGGCTATTGGGGAGGGAACCCATCCTTCGCTAAGTGGGTAGACCCAGATAGCCTTCAACGATTCTAGTGACCTCAAAAATAGTGTTTCATTTTTCGAATCTTGTGTAACAAATTTCATAAAACACTGGATTATGTTTAAAATAATTTTGAACGTAATTATTTTCTAAAATGGGCTAGTATTTTAAGTCGTAAGTAATTTCAAATAGTATTTTAAAAATGTTATTTTTTTATGTATGTCTTAAATTATTTTCAAAGACTATTTTAAAAAGGATTTATCAAAGGGTTTAAAACATCTTATTGAGCATATTTAATGCTAACCCCTTTGTTTTAAATGATTTTTCATAGGACCAGCAGAATTTATGAAGGTATTTTCTTCACTTATGGAGTTAGCGTGCACCGCATTTTTTGTTCATTTTATTTTATTTTGTTGCAACTCTGATAATTTGTAAGTTTTTATCTATTCTCTAGAACCTAGAGCAGTAAAAGGTCCTCTGTTATGTAATGTGTAAGGTTGGGTCCTTATAATTGGTATTAGAGGAACGGTCTAGACAACCTGTGAGATTAGATGTCATCGGTATAGTATATATGTATATCAGTTTTAGTTTTTCTAATTTTGATGATAAAAAAAATTAGAATTATTTGGAGTCTGATGAATGAATTGTGAGGAAGAAATTATTTTTAAGGAGGGCAGAATGTAACATCCCCAAAAAATTTAAAATGTTAAACAATCATTTAATGAATGAAATGTTTTTTTAATTAAATAAACTAAGTTTTTATAAAATTTGATTATGATTAATAATTTAAAATTTACATACAAATATAATTAACTTTTTTTATATTTTTTTAGATAAAAAATAATATATATATATATATATATATATATATATATATTGAAATAAAATCACCAGTTTTGGATTATTAATTATGATTAGACTTTATATATATATATATATTAATATTATAAATTTTATAAAAATAATTTATGTTTTTATTAAATTTATTAATTATAAATATTTATAGATATCTACCAAAAAATGCATATATATATATATGTATGTATATTTTTTTTAATGTTTTGAACTATTTATTAATAAAAACGAATTATATATATATATATTTATATATAAATTTACATGCTACAATTATATAAAAAAATGATATACTTTTTTTTGTTTAAAACAAAAAAGTGAAATGAGTCAAAAAAAAGGGGTGAAACGATTTAAAAAATATATTTTAGGTGCGAATGAGGTGAATGGTGATTGATGAAAGTGTGAAAATGTAGTAAAAAATAATATGTTGACTAAAAAGGTGAGATGAGTGGAGAGAGGTGTGGATTAAAAAAACGGGGAAAGAGTTTTAATAATTTGTATGTAAAAGTGACATGAATGATAAAACCATGATGATGGATGACTTTAAAAATGAGAGAGAGATAGAGAGAGTTTTTTGTTATAGGAGACAAAACGTGTAGGTAAAAAAATGAAAATTGAAGTAAAATGGGACAAAAAACAAACAAATAAAGTAATAATAAAAATAAAAATGTTAGATGAAGATGGTCAGTTGTGTACGTCAAATTTGGGATCTCTATTATTGATTTTATTTCCTATCACCTAGAATGCTGGATAATTATTGTAAGATATAATTGAATAAAAAAATGAGAATTAAAAAATGAATATATATTTTATCTCCTCAGCTTTTGAAGGAATATTTTTAATAAGTTGTTATATGAACCCACTTTGCATACCTAATACATCTTGAATTTCACACTGTCATGCTTCATCCCTCATGAACCCACTACCCTCTTTGATTTAAGTACGGTAAGGGTTCTATTTATTTTTGATTATGTATTTTGCAAATAAATATGTATTCATATACATATATATAATTATGTATGTTCATATCTCTCTAATTCAAAACACATATATGATGGATTTTATAAATTTAAAGGATCTTTTTTTATAAAATCTTATCATTGTAATGGTGTATTAATGTTACTTGCAGTTCATGAATTTTTTTTATAAGGGATTTCATTATTTGCAATCTATTTTGTGAACTTATACATATATATGTGTATAATATATATATATATATATACATGTATGATTATATATTTTACATAAAATTTGCATATGTGATATGTTCTTCTTGATTAAAAAAGATTTTTCTTAGAAACCCTCTTCATTGTATGAGTGTATTTCTATGATCATTTCACAATAGATTATAAATATATGTGTATATAAATACGTATATACACATATATTGGATATATTTTCTATGTGTGTATATATATATGGTTTCTTATGACTTAAAAACTGTATTTTTAATTTTCTTTCAGAAAATAAGTCCCCTCTTTGATTTCAAACATAGTTGGAAGGGTTTTAAAATAAATTACTCAACCCATGATATATATTTATATATATGTGGATGATATCATTATTATAATGTTTATAATTTTATTGTCGATTTATCATCGCATTTCTAAAAATGCGCATAACATGTCGATGTCTTATTTTAAACTTCACACCTGCATATAGTCATGGCCATGCAATTGTGCACATCATCGACACTCGTTATATTATAATAAACACATGATTTTAATTTTAAGGTATAATTCCAAAAAAATAACAAGTACATGGATATTATTGAATACATTTTATTTTTAATTCTTCTTTTATAATCTCTATAATCAATTTTTACGATCAATTGTAGCAATTTTATTTCACAGAAAAAGGATTAAATACATGGATGGTCCATGGAAAGCCAATGTGGTAGATGTTTTGATTGTAACCATACTTTAAAGTGATGCAATGGAAGTTCATGTATTTATATACATATAATTATATATATATATAATCCCGAATGTTTATTTTAAAGCAGCGGACATGTTTTCATAATTTAAAACTCTAGTGAAAATGTATATATATGTAAAGAAAGCTTAAAATGTTTTTTTTATAAAAGTCGGCACTTGATCGTTGTAAATATGGAAGGCCATTGGGGATTGAACCCATCCTTCGCTAAGTGGGTAGGCCCAGATAGCCTTCAACGATTCAAGTAACCTCATAAATAGTGTTTCATTTTCAGAATCTTGTGTACCGTAATTCAAAAAACACTGGATTATGTTTAAAATAATTTTGAACTTAATTATTTTCTAAAATGGGCTAGTATTTTAAGTCGTAAGAAATTTAAAATAGTATTTTAAAAATATTATTTTTTTTGTATGTCTTAAATTATTTTCAAAGAATATTTTAAAAAAGATTTATCAAATGGTTTAAAACCTCTTATTGAGCATATTTAATGCTCACCCCTTTGTTTTAAATGATTTTTCATAGGACCATCAGAATTTCTGATGGTGTCTGTTTCTCTTGTGGAGTTAGCGTGCATCGCATTTTTTGTTCATTTTATTTTATTTTGCTGCATCTCTGATAATTTGTAAGTTTATATATATCCTCTATAACCTAGACCGGTAAAAGTTCCTCTATTATGTAATAAGTAAGGCTAGGTCCTTATAAGTACATACCCAATACATCACATGTACTAAACTAAGTGTTCATACCACTATAGAATGATATATCTTATGAACATCAATGGGTAGAAATCTTGGATCATAGAGATAAAGTTTTATGGAACAAGATAACTTACCTGGTGAAAGTTCTCTATAGAAATTATAAATTTGAAGAAGTTACAGGGGAACTCAAGGATTTTATTGCATAAATATATCTTAATTATTTTTTATCAAAGTGAAAAAAATTCAAGGCAAAAATTCATTTCATAAGGTGTGGAATATAACTCATAAGATTTTATGAAATATGTTTTTCAAATTAATTTAATTTATTTGATTACTTATGTTACACACAACAATATGTTTAAGAAAAAAATTATATACTATTATTTAATATTATCACATAGCAATTAGATTGAAGGGAATGAATATTACTAACTAAATGATGAAAAATGTAATGCCCCGACCTTAGAAGTCCGGAGCTCGTGTATTATTTTATTGCATTGGAAAGATTAAAAGGAATCAAATCCTGATAGTCTGCTGAATTTAGAAGTCTTAGAAGCCCATATTACATACATGATACCAATAATACATTGTGAAATAGAAAATAAAACATGATACATACCAAAATGTAATAAAACGCATTCATGAAAGCCTTTTCAAAGTTTTCTTATTCTTAACCTAAGTAAATTAAACTTAATAAGGGAAAGATCAAATGATTAGTAAAGGTAATTAAATCGGAATAAATAATGAATAAATGAAAATAAACCGACATTGGAAGGTAAATAACTAATGGAACATTCCATTCAAATAAATAGATAAGGAAAAATGAATATGGAAAGTTAAGAAACTGAAACACTTGAAAATAATCAATAAACTGAGAAATAAGTGTATCCATAGATATTTCAATAAAAAATATCATGGATAAATAATGATAACAACTAAATTCAAAATAATGTAAATTCTTATTTAATGGACTCCATGTTTCGTAGGTACATGGAACCATTATCATCAATACCTTTCACAAGATGGTTTAAAACATACTAATTACAACCCCATTTGGTTTGTCCAACCATAACACTAATGTAAAGACCATTCACAAGATAGTTTATATCATATTAGTTACAAACATTAAGGGTTTTACAGCATAATTTCTTACCATGAGACTGCTGAAACATCGAGGATCTTTTAGTTCCCCAACCCGTAGGGATGACCTTAAATGGTCCCCAACCCGTGTCTTATCTATTGAAATATTTCCTCAAATAAAATAATAGATTCAATTAATAAAAAATGTTCATTATCACTTATACATATTTAATAATTAATATATATTTATTAATAATACCTTGGAGGAGTATAAGTAACAACAAGGGTTGTTGACATTAAAACATTCTTGAGGAAAAATAATCTTTAAACATTCTAAACTGTGTCATTACACTTTGAAACATTTAAATACTAATCCCATGTGAATAAAATGAAACATAAAATATCATGAGAATAATGGTATTTGTGTTATAACATGTCAAATGTCATTATATAAACCATATAAACGTGTATTGGTGCATAACCAAAATAAGTCTCAATGAAAGGTAAATTGAGACAAAATCCAATACCTTAAACATATTTTTGTTTTGTGGTATTTGAACTCCTTTATAGTGGTTTAAAATATGTTAGTAAATTATAAAATAACCATAATAATCTCTATAATATAATATATTAACTTATTATAATATATTATTACTCATTTTTTAACACTCTTTCATTATTTTAACTATTTTAGGTGTTTATTGCCATGTTTTCTCAAGTATGTTTTGACTTTTTACTTATTTTCCCTCTTACATAGATCATGATTTCATAATATACAGAATGTAATCCATGACTTAATTTTCTTATATATTTAGTAAATATGTATTTATAATAATCCATAGAGTTCGGAGATATGAAATGAAATGCACCGTTCATGGAGAGGGTAGGTCATACATACGCATGAACGCAACATTCATTTCATTGTCATATAAAAATAATGAAAAATAAATTTTATATATTTATATTATAGTTATAGTATCATATATATGTTATATATTTTACAAATTTTTATTAAAATAATCCTTAATATGTTCCATGTATATCATGAATGAATCACATCGCTTTGAGGGGGCGGTAGTCCACACTTCCTCAAACGATGTTATCGTATTAAGAAAAAATGGGAAGTAATAAAGGTATTTGTTATAAAAGGATTAGATAAGTATATATACATAATAAATATCATATATATCATATATAAATATTTTTTCCATCATAATGTCTACCATGAGAGTTAGTAAAGGAAAAATGAACAATCATTATTTTGTGTGGTAGTAGTTCACCGTACATAGAAACCATATGTTTTTTCCCATAAAATGGAAGTATGTATAATTGTGGGTAGAAACCATAGTATAAAAATACAATATTATATTTATGATACTTTCTTTGTTATCAAATCATGAAATAATAATATTTTAGGTATTAGAGAATGGAAATAATACTAAAAATCTTAAGGAAGTTTGCTACCTCTTAATCAGGTAACTCCTTTTAGTTTTCACCAAATGGATTACATGGATTAATTTTTGACCCAACATAGGATAATATTATGAGGGTAGGGATGTTGTAAAACTATTTTGGAAGATCGCGGTCGATCCAATTTTTATTTAGGGGTGTGAGTAAGGGGTGGAGTGCTTGATTTTTTTATGGTGGTGGGGGAGCGTCACTCTTGTAAATGTCAAAGGGTATTCATTAATGGGAGGTATACCTTACCTAAAGTGACTCCAAAATGAAAAAATAATGGATTGAATTGGAATAATGGTCTATTAAAACCTCCACCACACAAAAAATATGTGTATTTTAATAATTTGGTTTCATAACATCTAAGATTCACAAATTTTGTCATTTTGGTTTTTATTAAAGCATGTAGTTTTCCAAACTATGTAATTTAACCATTAAGTCTAAAATAAAGTTATATTTATTATAAAATATGGATACAATGAATCTTTAATATGATATCTAATTTATAAAATACAAAACCCATGTGTTTTGGAAATTAATTGTAAAATAAGCACATGTGATGTGCTAAAGCACTGCTTAAACTCAAACCGTGTTAACAACATTTTTACAATATATGGGTCAATAAGTTAATTTTAAAAGATTAATTGGTTCATTAATAGTCTACATTTAATATTTATTAACACTTAAAAATAAATTTTAAGAATATATAATTTTTTAATTTTAAATAATTTTATGAAATGTCAATTATTGTAAAATAAAAATAATGTCAATTTTGACATTATTTAATTAATTTTAATATTAAAATATCAAAGATTATAGGAATTAAAATATATTAAGTTTAAATATATTTAATATGATATATTAATATAATAAATTAAATAATAACAATAATTCAATCAATTCAATTCACTTTTAGTATTAATATTATCAGTTATTTTAATTATTTATTAACTAAATAATCACCACATTGGTGTTTCTTAAGCATTTTAAGTGACTAAAACTTATCTAAAAATTATTGATAAATTATTATGAAAAAAATAATCCCATTTATCTTTCAAAAGGATATGTATAAAAAAATATGATTATTTTACATATCTAAAGGTTTTATAATTGTTAATGGTAAGGAAAGTTCCCTTTTTTCTTTTTTCCTACATAACCTTTTATATAGGGCACATCCCTTTAATAATATCCAAATAACCCATAACATTAAAACCAAGTGGGATATGGTAGAATTATTGTAATTAAGTGGCTTTTGGACAAGTTTCAATGTCATTTTGGTCATTAATATTAAGATTTAGTCCCGTATTAAGATTAATCTTACCTTAATCACCATAATTAATTTTAATCAAATTCACGAATCTTTTTGGTCAAAAATTAAGTTGTACTTATTAGAAAAAAAATATTGTACTCATTAAAACTGTGTATATATATTTTTAAAAATTCAAATCACAGAATTGGGAAAATTAATATTAAAGCTAATCTCATAGAAGTGGCGAGAAAGTGGGTTTTTAAAGTAGAAATGTTCAAAAGTTCAATAAGTTTGTATGTCGAATTTTAATTTAATAATGAATAAAATGACCTAAACTGGTTTAATATATGTATAATTGATCTATTTTGACTTCAATAAATATTAAAATATAATTTATTATTAATATTTATTTAAACTAAAAGGTATTTTTTAACTAAAATGCATTATTTTCCACTATTCATCAAAAAATGAAGTCTCTCAAAAAAATACCTAAAATTCACCCTAATCTAATTAAAACATTATTAATTCAAAAAAAAATTTATTTTGAAAAAAAATCCAAAATTTAGTTTTAAAATAAGTGGTCCATTAAAAGGAGGTTAAACCATGTCTCGTGTGTAATGCAAGATAACTTAGTGTGGGGTGTATCGTAAGCTTGCCATGTTATTTCATATAAAGAGAGATAAAATAATATTTATTATAACATGACAAATATTTTAATGTCTTGGTGTGTTAAATTATCCCCACCTTAATTAAATTATATCCTCACAGTTTAAACATGATCTTAGTAATCAAGGAATTGATATTTGAAAGTAATATTGTTAAAAAACCCAGATCGTGAATATGTTTAATAAGACATATTCTTAATAAGAGATAATGGAATTTAAAATGTTCATATAACTATATTATCTAGTAGGAGAACATATTTGGGAAATAGAAACATAGATACAGAGGAAAAATCTAACAATCATGTTATAATGGAGGGTTCTAGAGAACATAGTTAGGAGAAAGTTAACAATCAAAATCCCAAAATCCATGATGATATAAGGGGAAATTTGATTAATCAAAAAATAATGTACTAGGAAAAAAAATTTGTTTTCAAGATCATTTTCCAGGATTTGAGGAAATATTTCACCCTCTAAGATATAAGTAAATATACCTACTTGTTATATTTCTATAAGAACATTATTATCCCATAGTCATGCCTCGAACTATTTATACTTCATGTCATAGAACAAGATTCATAATATTTTCATGTAATATATCAACACATAAAGCCACATCCAAAGTCAAAATTATACCATTTCATAAATGGTTAACCATTCCAAAAGATTATGATTAAACACTTTAGAAAGATGGTCCCTGAATTTACTAAATGAACTTATCATTAGCCTTTAATCAACATGAAGAAGCTCTAAATTATCACATTCAAAATATCTAAACACCTTCATCATGTATTCTATTGAAATATGGTAATAACTTTTATTATCTTAATACTTTATTATAAACCTGAATTATTTATTATACCTTATGTAAGACACATGTTATTGGATATATTTTATAAATCAAAAATTGCTGTATAGACCACTTGCCAAAAAGTCATTAATCAGTTCCAAGGTAGTAAAACATATCCAAATCAATAATTTCGTCATAATTATCTCCACATTAAGAACATATTAAGGTATTTATTTCTCCCAATCATGTGTTTTTTGAAAAGATTAACTTTCTACAAAATAGCTTATCTTGTTACCATTCAGCATATTATTTTCAAATCTTTAACGAAAATGTACTAAAATACAATCCTTACATATTTCATAATTCTTATAACTAGTACATCACTGATAAAATATTTTTACAACATTACTAAAATATCCAAATACATTGTCATAATAATCATTCCACTTCACTTTTATTAATAACATAAGCATGACCTTGACCCCTTAGTGTCTTCTATGGTATTTTCCCATGACGTTTGAGGAATTCATTTGCCTAGTGACTAATATCCTTAATGTGGAAGCATTTAAAATTATAATTTTCATTCTTTTACTTACAATAACAAACATTATGGCCTTTTTATCCAAACTTATAACAAACTCTCATTCCCTTCAAGCATGTATCAGGGTGTTTTTATAACAATTTTCACATGCAGGAAAGTCCCCCATTCTATTCTTTCCCTTATCCATTATTTGATTCACCACCCACTTCTTCGCTGGATTCACTTCAAGGCCATAGTACTTATGGAGTTATTTCTCTATCTTGATATCTCATAAAACTATTTCATCATATGATAAAAAGGATTCAGAAACTAGTTTCCTTAGGATATTTGGATTAAGACCTTAAAATAAGTGATCAACCTTGCACTACATATTGTGTATATAATTTGTAGAATACTTGGGTTACCTTGTAAATATAGATTCATGATCTATGATACTTTATTATTATTTTTGATTCAAGCTAATGAACTTCATATTAATCTTGGTTTTTTATCATGAGGGAAGTATTTGTCGAATAATATCTCTTTAAAAATCCTCCAATCCTTGCTTTCAATGTCTTCTCCTCCCTAGTATTTTAGATCAATGGCCACCATTGATCAACAAAATTGTTGATAAAAAACATTAAAAGTGTAATATTTTCCTTTTCAGAACATCAAAAATCCATAAATATCTTTTCCAAAGGCTTAATCTATTGCTCATCTTTAATTGGATTAGTAGTCCCACTAAACAAAGGGGCCTTCTGTCACATAAAGCGATCCAGTATAAGTGACTCTCATTGTGGAATAGGTTTCTTCATTTGACTGAGGTTATTCGTCATAACCTAATTATGTTTCCCTAGTATCACCATATTTTTTTCTATTCTAACACCATCAATATTGATTTCCTTAGGAGGGAAATCCATGCATTTTCACTGAGTATTGATATTATTCATACATCCAGGATCTATTTCTAAATAATGGCATACACTGGATTTTCTCGTAAAATATAATTTCAAATATGGTATGGTTTATAACATAAATTAATGGATCATAAATCTTATAATAATAAAATTTGGTTAATTTAGGTAAAAAAATTAATTTTAAATCCTTCATATTGGTAGGTAAATAAAATGTGAACTATCCTAACTTTATCTCCCAAGATTGTTAAAACAGGTGCGCAGTAAGGCTTATTATCATGTACCTGGTTACCCTGAGTCAGGCCCAGGACACCTTATAAGAGTTTCTAACCCTAGGTATATCATTACCAGAACCAATTCCACTTGTAGTATCCAGAAAGGGATGTATTTCTTGGTATACCCACATAATCACTACCTTACAAAAATTCTAGGATGTTCTTGTATACTTATCCTAAATATTTATTATAGGGTTGTGCTTCCAAATCTAAATTTTCTAAATCTAGTTTCTAAGGTTGTTACTAAAATTTCTCTGATACCATCTATAACACCTCAACCCTAGAATACCGGAGTTGATGCAATATTTTATTACATTTTAATGATTATAAGGAATCAAACCCTGAATAACCGATCAATTTATTAGTCTTTGAAATCCATATTATATATATATGATAACAATAATACATTGGAAAACAGAAAATTAAACATGATACATAATAAAATGGAATAAATTGTGTTCATGAAATATTATTCAATGTTTTTTTATTCTTAACTTGGGGAAAGGAAACATAATAAGGGTGTGCTCAAATGATCAGTATGTAACACCCAGATGTTTCTATGAAATATTGTATTTAAACAATTTTAATTATTCAATACCTTTCAATGAACACAATCATGAATTTAAATAAACCATGAGATGCCCTTGGTATACAATTAACATTATAACCTAGATGTTAGGTTAGCAGGAATAAATAACTAACTTTTGAAAATTTAGGTTGAATTATTTGGATAACAATTATTTATAAAAAATAATCCAACTGAATATAAAAGAAATATTTTAATTTTTTATATTAATAAATTAATTTAATTACAATTAGTAAATTAAATTAATTAAATATTTATGTTATATGTTTAATAAAGTGTTTTTTATATTTATCTAATAAATATTTTATTCATTAGGTATGAATAAACCATATTTTATGTATAAAAACCTACATTTTTCAAAAGGGTAATTTACCACCTTTTAAGGGAGATTCCTTTTTAAATTTAAATTTTGACACTTTTATAATTTTTATATGACAAAATAAAACTCCTCATTAGAAGAAGGATATAAAAATTTCCTTTGGTAGAATTTTTGTTATTTTTTTGATAACATTCATGTTTTGAGGAATACTAAAATTATACTAAATTTTAATTAAAAAGAACTTTTTTCATCGAAATAATTTATATTATTAAATTATATTATTGAATAGATTAAAAGTATATATAGAATATATATTCATCATATAGTATTATTTAGTTCATTTTCATTAATTTTACATTGAATTTAGATGAAAAATCATTTTAATATTTTTCAATGTTTTTACTTTAAAAAACCTGTTTCTTCATTTAGAAAATGAGATTAATTTATAATGAATCACATAAACTTATATATTTTTAATTTTGAAAAATTTAATCCATATTTGGAATCAGTAGGTCCAAATTATGTACACATATTGTTTTTATTTTTGGGAATTTTGAATAGTAACTTTAGTAATTTTTATTAATATGGTAAAGGGGTAAATCGAGTAATTAGGGGTATATATAATGATATAAAAGTACCCTAACACATGTCCTGATATCATTGGGTTGGTTTTTCGAGATATAAATAATACCTGGAAAAAACCAGTGTCCTTTGGAATCCACTTGGATGATATTAGGATATTTAATTTATTTTATTTAATGAAACTTTAAATATGTTTCACTCAAATTTTAATTACTATATCATTTTAATATAGGTTTATCCAGAATAGAAATTCGATTATAAATACTTCATTTAAATATAAAATGTTTTTTTTATCGTGGTAACTTATTATTAATTTTTTGTAAATAAATAATAACCTTAAAATCTTATACATTGAGGGTGCAGAAATTATCTAATTGATGAAAATTCAATAAACAATTTTTTTATTGAAATGATAATAACTATTAAAAGACACAAAAACATTACCAAATATTATTTTCCAAGTATATCATAACCATAATCATCCAAGGGTATATTTTTTGACCATTTGGAGCATATAAAAAATATTATGAAACTAATAATTTTTTATTTAAAGTGATTTTAAAGATGCCACATTCATGTTTTATTAAATACAACATTTTTAATATAGGTTTTTAAAGAAAATATTTTCTACTATTAATATTCCTAACAAATCTAGATGAATTATATTATTTATGTAATTTTATTTTTAATTTTTATTCAACAAATAATTATGTTTAATAATTAAACAATACTAATGTTGTAATCATTTTATTAATGAAGATAATAAATAAATCTTATTAAAAATATTAAAATAAATTAAAATTGTGATAATTAATTTATCGAATAATTTTTTTGATGATATTTAAATTTTATAAATATAATAAAACATTTTATTCGAAGTTAACTTATTATCTTTATATTTTTAATAATCAATTAATATTATAGTATCAAAATTGGCAATATTGATTGTTTTTCAAAATAATGTAATGTTAATTTATTTAAATATCATAAAACATTTTTAAAAATATATAATAATTATTATATGGTTTAAAATGTTCTAAATTATTCATTTATGGTCTAATTTATATCAAATACGTAAAAATTTCACCCTTTTAATATTTAAATATTTGTAACCTTTGTTAAAATTAAATAGAATTACTAAATGTTAAAATAAAATAATAAGATTTAAATAGACATAAAAACTTGTCTAAAAATTAATTTTTTATGATATTTCATCCTTATTTATTCTCATATTTGAATCTAATACATTTTTATGGTTTTTGGATGTGGTTTGAATTTATTATGAACTAGTATTTTTGGAATTTCCAAAGGTGCCCACAACCTCAACTATAAAAGGGAACCTCCTACCTCATATATTCATAACTCATTGATCCTTAAATTTCACCCATAAACTTCCCATTTACCATATAATCTTCCCTAGTCACATTCTATTAGTGTTTTTTTTTCTCAAAATACCAACTTTAGTTCTTTTAAGAGGAGATCTAGAGGGAGATCTCCGAAGAAGTTTTAATCTGATTTACTAACATTCTCAAGATCATTTCTTCTTATACATCTTCTTTTATTGTTGTTTCCAATATTAAGTAATAACTACAACATAAAATATATACTGAGATTTTATTATGATTATGGAACAACCTTATTCCACCTTCTATCCATCCTGTGGAAAATGAAATCACCGCGTGTGCGTACGTACAACTTAATGTCTACACACCGTGGTGTAATCTGTTTTTCACCAACAATTTACTTGGATGGATATAATTATGGAAAAAATAAGTATATATGATTATTATGAAAAGATATTTATTAAAGAAAAAAAATATATACCATACACTTCCTTACCATTTAATAATAAAAAGAATGATATCATCGGTCGTGCGTACGTAAGGCCTACCTTCCCCACGATGTGATGCGATTCATTCAATAGGATATCGATTTAATAATAAACGTATGGAATTAATAAATATGATATATATTGTAAAACTATAATTCTAGAAATGATATAAATATAACCTATGAAGAATAATTAGATCTTATTCGACAAAACCTGTATAAGAATATAAATTCATTTATACCTGAATAACGAGTAATAATGAAATGTTATTAAAAAAAGATGATAATATGACCATATATGATATCATAAAAATGACTATGATTTTGTAATACGTCAATGAAATTAGTAAAATCATAATACATGAGGTTTGGATATATACAAAGTATATCAGACCTAATGTAATGGATAATTTCATAATCTCATTATTATCTGAGATTGTTTATACATATTTACTAGGGTATATTTATCTTCCATTTCCATGTTTATTAAATATGTATTCAAAAATATTTTTTCTATTATTCTAAAATTTATTAAATTTAATTTTACCCACAGGTTAACATTTATTAAATGGTATAAATGGAATATTTGTTGGTTTTTGTTACGGGGTACTTTTTGACTTTCCAAAAAAATAAGAGAAGAATGTTTTATTTTAACTTATACGGTATGAATGAATTTATACGTTTTCATAACTCATTATTTCAATGAATATTTATTTCCAATATTTCTAGTTTATTTTAAAATAATTGTTTTAGAATTTTGTTCCATTTTGAGAAAAGAAAACATTTATGAAGAAGAAAAGATATTTTTCTCAAGAATTAATTTCAAGTATTCAATCAAAATTATTTTTAATATAAGATAGAATTATTTAATAAGGTTATGTTTTGATTATAATAACCTTACTATTCCTATGATTTGATTATATTAATGATGGAATGCTATTTATGAAATCCATTGGTTTTACTTGGATTATATTACGATGGAATGTTGTTTAAGAAACCCATTTTATTCCTTGGGTTATGCAATGATGAATGTTTTATGTTTTTGTGGAACACATAAGAATAATTTAATTATAATATTTTTGGGACCTATATCTCCCTCCAATTCATTGGGTAAAGATTTATATCTTATGATATAAACATTTATAGAATGATAAATAATCTTGGTTAAGTAATATAGGGATGGAATGAGGTGTGAGCTCGGTTCAGTAATGGAATTTGTCCACTATAATAGTATTGGTAATGAGACATGATGAAAATAAATTCTTATGTGTATACCACAAATTTCATGTCTTATGTTATGACTTTTTCAAATATTTTCATTTATTCTTTATAAATTTTATTGATTTATCCCATGAAATGATATCCTGATCATTAATATGCATGATAATATTTTTAAATGTAATGTTCTTAAGCATTATGATTTTGAAATAATTGATATCTCCATTATTTACCCTTACTGATCATCCAAGATCACCCTTTTATATGTTTCGTTTCCCTAGATCATGAAGAAGGGTATTAAGTAATATTTTTCAAAAGTGGTCTTGTTATGAAGGCATAAGTGGGTGATAATGTAGATGTCTTATGAGCTATTTGTTTATGTTTCCCAGTTTCTAAAAAAACTAAACCTATACTATCCTTTCGTGGTTTTTTTTGTACTCTGTAATGAATATTATTCAATTTGGAAGTAGTATCTATATATGTAAAGTATGGGTTGTTATATTTGGTATCAGAGGAGAGGTACAGTTAACCTTTTTAAACAAGGGTGAGAAGACCATATAAATAACTCTAAGGATTTGCAGAATTATAGGTTACACTCCATGTGTTTTAGAAATTACCATGAATAACATAATATAAAACTGAAAATGTATTAAATTAAAATTTCATTAATTATTATGTTGTTTTCCCATAATTATAAGTGTTTATCATACTATCATTCTTGATTTTAGTCAACGGTTGTAACCCAGGGGAATTGTGTTAAAGTCGAATGTGATAGGCAATGAAATGATTGTCCTCCTAAGAAACTTAATGTTATGGGAGATAGAATAAAAAACCATTAACTATGATCACAAAAAATTCTCAATATATGAATCATCTAGGACTTACAAACTAACAAATGAGGTAATAACATTTTATTAAGCCCTTCATGAGGCATCTTCTTCCTTCTTCCATTGTTTCTTCTGATCCACTAATGGATGAACAATGGATTAGTACTATTGCAAAGATATTTTCAGTTGTCCAATGTTTTGAACATGATAAATCCATCTTGCCATTATATCATATTGAAGGTGAAGCTGATCAATGGTAGAATATTATCAAGAATACAAGTTAAAGAGATGAAATTTAATCCATGTAATTGGATGAGTTTAATAACTTATTTTTCATTAATTACTTTCCTCATATTACCCAAAAAAATATGGTGAATTAGTTTCTTGAACATAAGTAAAAGGACAATGAATCTGTGGGTACCAACAAAGAAAATTTTACAGGACATTAAAGGTACACTTTTGGAAGTATTATCCAACCTGAGAGTAAAATTGATCAATTCTTCAATGGCTTAAAACCAAGTCTCTGAAGGGAATTATCCATAAGTGACTTCAATGGCTATGAGGAAATTGTTTAATGTACTCTCAAGGTTGAGATAGAGATTGGAGTAACCCATGAGTCCTATGGGTTTGATAAGAAGAGAAAAATGGAATTCAAGGGAAAATACAAAGATCACACTGAAAAGAATATAATTTTTCCCTTATTCTCAAAGTGAGGAATTAATCATGGAGTAAATTGTCTTAAAGGTACTAGAAAATGTTTTTTAAGTGTGAGACAGTAGGTCATTGGGATTTTTACTGACGAAGTAATGGGAAACATATATCTAATGATGTGAATAGGAAAATTTCTACAAAAAATGAACCACATACACTTCAATGCTAAAAGTAAAAAAAATGGGGATTTATTCTAACCAATGCCCTAATCTAGGGGATATCGATGATGATCGTCAAAAAAACTATTAAGGCCAAGGAAAATGGAAAGTTTCATGTGATCACTATTAGTGATGTGGAATAAGATAATGAAGTGATAAAACGTACACTTACCATCCAATATAAAGTAGAAAATGTTTTATTTGATTTTATATCCACCCACTCTTTTATTTCTGAACAATTTTCTAATGGTATCATTGTATTACATCAAAAATTAGATGTTGATTTAGCTATGAGAACTATTAATAGAGAAATGTTCCCATCAAAAGTATATAATTATTCTCTAGTTAAAGTTTGTAGGAAAGTGCTTCCTAAAAAACTTGTGATCATTCCTTTAGTTGAATTTGATGTGATTCTTGGCATGGATTGGCTTTCTCTATATGAATCTCATATCAACATCCAAGGAGGGGAAGTAACATTTCATATTCCTGATAAATCTTTGATCATCTATCGACACAAGTATGAGTATGAAATCCTAGTGAAAATGTATTCCATCTTATGTGTATTTATTCCTATAAACGAAGGTTACCCATCTCAAATGGTTGGAGAGAAACTCACCATTAAGAATACACCCATTGTATAGGTGTTTGAAAATGACTTTTTAGAAGAATATCCAGGTCTTTACGCCAAATCATGAAGTCGAGTATTTAAAGAACTGATACTGGGTGCAATGTATATTTCCAAGAAACCTTATATAATGGACCCAATTGAGTTATAGGAATTGAAGAAGCAACTACAAGAGAATCATGAAAAGGGATTCATACACCCTAGTGTGTCACCTTGCAGTGCACCTAGTTTTTTGTTATGAAGAAAGATGGATCAATGATACTTTTCATTGATCATCAAGAACTTAATTAGATCGCTATCAAGAACAAATATCATCTTCCATACATTGATGACTTATTTTACCAACTACATGGAGCACAATACTTTTCTGAGATTGATCTTTGTTTAGGATATCATCAATTATGGTTCAAGAAGGAGTATATACCAAAGATGGAATTTCGTATAAGGTATGAACACTATGAATTTATAGTCATGGATTTTAAGCTTATTAATTATCTATCTATCTTCATAGATCTAATTAATTTAGTCTTTAGATACTATTATGATCAATTTATGGTAGTCTTTATAGACAGTATTCTATTTTATTTGAATATCAAGGAGGAACAAGAAGATCACTTGAGAATAGTACTGAAGTCCCAAAGAAAGGAGAATATTTATGAAAAATTTACCATGTGTGAATTTTGGATTCAGAAAGTTTCATTTTTGGGCCACATAATCTCAAGATAGGGGATATCTATGAATCTGAAAAAAACATTATTGAAAGTTATCCTATGCCGACAATAGTAAATGAGATCCAAATTTTTATTGGTTTGGTTGGATATTATCACAATTTTGTGAAATATTTTAATTACTATTTAATCCACTCAGTAAGTTGACTCGGAAAGGAGTTAAGTTCATGTGAATGGAGGAATGTGAAAATAATTTCAAAGATCTAAAAAAAAGATTAGCCAGTGCACCTATGCTAACAATGCCTTATAGTCGATAAAGGTTTGTGATCTATAGTGATGCTTCCAAGAATGGGTTGGGATGTGATCTCATAAAAACATGATATGGTTATAGCTTATGCCTCATGATAATTTCAAATACCGGATCAAAATTACCCAACTCCTAATTTGGAGTAGTTGTGGAAATATTTTCATTAAAGATATGGAGGCATTATCTTCATGGTGAAAGGTGTGATATTTATACAGTTCATAAAAGTTTAAAGTGTATTTTTACACAAATTGAATTTGATATGTGACAAAGGAGATGGTTGGAGTTGTTTAAATATTAATACTACTCAATACATTACAACCTTGGGAAATAAGGTAGTAGATGATTTATGTCGAAAGAACCATGCTAGCCTATTTATGATGGGGATCACAAAAGATTAAATATTTATGGATTTGAAAAGGATGTATATTGAAATTTTAAAGGGAAGAAATCATATATTTCTCAAATGAATGTTCATCCATCTATACAAGTGACGATTAAGGAGGAGCAGAATAAAGATGTGGAGCTACAAAAGAAGGTTAGAAATGTTCCTAAATTCAACCTTGATTGTGATGGAATAATAATGTTTAGGAACTATGTTTTTATTCTTCCCATACCAAAATTAAATAAGGAGTTTTATCATAAGACTCATATTTCATCATTATCTATTCATCCTTGAAGCACAAAGATGTATAGGGGCCTAAAAGAGTATTTCTGGTGGGATGGCATGAAAAGAGATGTTGATGAATATCTCTCTTGATGCTTGGTTTGTCAGCATGTTAAAGTTGAGAGAGAAAAATTCTAAAGGGATGGTACAACCATTACCCATACAAGATTGGAAATGGGAAAACATCACTATAAATTTTGATATCGGACTTCCCAAATCATCTAAAGGCCATAATACTATCTGGGTTACAGTTGATCGCCTTATGAATTCTACACACTTCATTTCTATTAGATAGTATTTCTCTATTGATTAGCTTGAAAGGATATATATATATACATATATATATATATAAGAACTAGTAATATTTCATGGAGTACCACTTTGCATTATATCTTATACAGATATGAGGTTTACCTCAAAGTTCTAGTGAAGTATTTAGCAGGCGCTGGATACAGAGTTAATCCTCAAAACAACTTATCATCCTCAGATAGATGGTCAGTCTGAGAGGAAATTTAAAAAACTATAAGCCATGTTGAGAGCTTTCTCTATGGATTTTAAAGGAGGTTGGGATTAACACCAACTTTTGGTGCATTTATTTTCAACAATCACTTTCACTATAGTATACAGATGGCTCCTTATGAAACCCCTTATAGAAAGAAGTGTTGAAATACAACTTTCTAGGATGAAGTTAGGGAAAGAAATCTATTAGGACCAGATCTTGTTGATGAAATGTCAAAGAATATCAGATTTATTCAACAACACATAAGAGCATCTCAGAGTCCGCAGAAATGTTATGCAGACAACCAATGAAAATTACTAGAGTTTAAAGTGGATGAAAATGTGATTCTATGAATATCTCTCTAAAAGAGAGTAATGAGATTTGGAAAGAAGGTAAAGCTTATCCCTAGGTATATCAATCCTTTTGAAATTTTAGATCGTGTTGGGAAGGTAGCTTATTGATTGGATCTTCCATAGAATCTCTCTCCTGTTAATGATTTGTTCCATGTATATCTCATAAGAATGAACATAAATGATCCTTTACGTGTACTAATCTGAAAAGTCATACTTCTAGAGAAATATATTTCTTATGAAAAATATTCGATAGAGATTTTGGATTGTAGTTAAAAAGTTCTCTGAAACAAGATCACTTTCTTGGTTAATGTTTTATGGTGGAACCATCAATTTAAGTAAGCTAAGTGAGAACTTGAGGATGTGATGAGGTAGATTTATCATCATATTTTTGAATATAAGTGATTAATTTCGAGTGTAAAAATTATTTTAACGGGGGGTATAATGTAACACCCAGATGTTTTTATTAAATAATTATTATAAACAATTTTATTTCCTCAATAAGTTTCATTGCATGAAATCATGAGTTTAAAAAACCATGAGATAATCTTGGTATAATTAGAACATTATAACAAAGATGTTATGTTAGCGGGAATAAATAACTTACTTAATAAAATGTAAGGTCAATTCTTTGGCCACCAATTATTTATAAAAATTAAAGCAATTAAATGTAAAGGAAATATTTGTATTTTTTGTATTAATAAATAAAGTGAATTTAAATTAGTAAATGAAATTAATGAACTATATATATTATATATTAAATAAAATACTTTTTATATTCATCCAATATATATTTTTGTCATTGTGTTTGAGTAAACCCTTTTTTATATATAAAACCACATATTTTTCAAAAGGATGATTTTACCACCTTTTAATGGAAAACTCTTTCTAAATTAAAATTTTGACACGTTAATAATTTTTATATGACTATATAAAACACTTCTTTCAAAGTGGGATATACAAATTTACTTTGGATGATGTTTTGATATTTTTCTTATAACATTCATGTTTTGATGAATAGTAAAAATATACAAAATTTTAATTAAAAACAAATTATTTCATAGAAATAATTTCTAAGGTTAAATTATATAATTTAATGGTTTAAAAGTATAAATAGAATATATTTTTACCATTTATTATAATTTGTGTCATTGTTATTAATTTTACATTCAATTCAGATGAAAAAAACATTTCAGTCTTTTGCAGTTTTTTATCTTTTAAAAACTTCTTTTTTCATTTTGACAACGAGTTTAATTTTAAATTAATTATTTCAACTTTTTTTTTGAATTTTAAAAAACATATTCCATATTTGGAATCATTATTTCAAAATTATGAAAATATCTTTCTTTTTTTTGTCATTTTGAATAGTAAATTCGTTAATTTTTATTAATACAATAAAAGGGTAAATCTGGAAATTAAGGGTAAAATTAATGTTATAAAACTACCCTAAGAGTTTTCATAATGTCATTGGATGCGTTTTTTTGCAACCTAATTCATCACTGGGTTGAAATATTATCCTTGAAAAACCACTTGGATCAGATTATGACATTTAAATTATTTTATTTAAATAAGAGTTAAATATGTCTCGCTCGAATTTAAATAACTATATCATTTTAAATATATGGTAGTAGAAAAGATAAATTCTGTTATAAATACTCATTTAAAATCTAAAATGTTTTTCTTTATCATGGTAATTTGTTTTTGATTTTTAGGAAATAATTAATTAACTTAAAGTCTTATAAATTGATGACGCAGAAATTATTTAATTGATGAAAAATCCATACACTAATTTGTATTCAAAAGATAATAACCATTAAAAGGAACAAAAAATTTACCAAATATTATTTTTAGAGTATATATCGACCATAAACATCAAAGAGGAAATTTATGGACTATTGGGAGCCATATCAAAAAGATTGTGACACTTATAATGTTTTATTTAAAGTGATGTTGAAGTTATCACATTCTTGTTTTAAAAAATACAACATTTTTAATAAAGGATTTCTTAGAAGATATCTTCTAAAATAAATATTCCTATGAAATTTAGAATAATTTTATTCTTTATAGTATTTAATTTTTAATTTTTATTCAATAAATATGTAGGTTAAATAATTAATCAAAATTGATGTTGTAATTATTTTGTTAATGGACATAATAAATAAAAATTATTAAAAATATTAATGTAAATATATTTTGGGATAATTAATTACTCTAATGAACATTATAGATTACCTCTACCCCTTATGAATATAATAAATCATTTTATTCAATGTTAACTTGTCATAGTTATATTTTTATTAATCATTTAAGTCTATAGTATCAAAATTGACACTATTGATTATTTATCCAAATAATGTATTGTTAAATTATTTATAAAACATAAAACATTTTAAAAAATATAGAATGATTATTAAATGGATTAAAATGTTATAAATGTTTCATTTATGGCCTAATTAACATCAAATTAGTAAAAAAATACCTTTTTAATATTAAAATATTTGTTAACTTAGTTAAAATTAAATAGAATAACTATGTGTTAAATGAAAATGATAGGGTTTAAATGGAAATAAAACCATGACTAAAATCGATTATCTGATGATATTAGAACATTATATCATCTCATATTTTAGTCTAGGACATTTTGAGGTTTTTGTATTTGTTTTGAATTTATTATAAATTAATATTTTTAAAATTTCCATTGGTTTCCCCAACCTCAACTATTAAAGGGCACATCCTCCCTTATTTCTCCATAACACATTGAGCCTTCAAGTTAGTCTATAACCTACCCATTTACCTTTTTAACTTCCCTATTCACATTATAGAGGTTCTTTTCTTCTCAAAATAACAACTTTAGTGCCTTTAAGAGGAGATCTAGAGGGAGCTTGGTGAAGAAGAGGTAATCTCCTTTACCGAATCTCTCAAGATCATTTCTTCTTCTACATAATATTCCTTTGTTTTTTCCAATATTAGGTAATAACTCTAGTATCACCTATATACTGATATGTTATTATGTTTATGAAACTACTTTATTCCACCATATATCTTTCCTACGAAAAACAAAATCACCACACGTGCTTATGTACGACTTACCGTCTCCACGTCGTTGTGTAATAAGTTTTCCCCAACACTTTACGTCGATAGATATAATGATGGGAATAATGACTATATATCATTATTATAAAAATATATTTCTTCTGTAATAATATATATCATCCACTTTTAAATCATTTAATAATCAAAGGAATTATATCATCGCTCGAGCGTATATACGGCCTACCATATCCACGATGCGATGTGATGCATTCTACACGATATCCATTTAGGAATAAATGTTTAAAATGAATAAATATGTTATATATAATATTTATATAATTATTTAAATGATATAATTATAACAAAGAAGATGAATCGTAACTTATTTGGAAAAACATGCATAAGAAAATGAAGATGTTTATACACGAATAACGAGTAACAATGAAATGCTATTAACAAATAGATGATAATATGATCATATATGATATCATAAAAATTACTATGATTCTAGAATACATCAATGACATTATTTAAATCATTATACATGAGGTTTGTATACATACATAGGATATCATAACTATGGTAAGGGAAAAATTTTCAATTTTACTATTATCTGAGATTGTTCATATGTAAGTATTTACTGGGGTATATTTATCATCCATGTCCATGTTTCCTAAATATGTATTCCAAAATATTTTTTCTATTCTTATATAATTTTTTAAAGTAAATTTTACCCATTTGTAAATTTTTATTAACTGTTATGAAAGGAAACTTTTGTCTTTTTCTTAACAAGGTACATTTTGACTTTTCGAAAAAAGTACAATAAGAGTTTTTTATTTTAACTTATTCGGAATGAAAGGATTTTTATATTTTAATAACACCTTATTTCTAGGAAGGTTCCTTTATAATATTTCATGTTTATTTTCAAAAAAAATCAATTATTTTAAAATTGTGCGGCCTTTTGAGAAAAGAAAATGTTTATGAAGAAGAAGGGATAATTTCCTCATAAATTAATTTCAAGTGTTCTTTCAAAATTATTTTCCATCGAAGATAGAATTATTTAATAGGATTATGTTTCAAGTATAATATCTCTATTATTCCTATGATTTTAATATATTTATTATGTAATTACATTTATAAAATCCATTTATTATATATGGATTATATTATGAGGGAATGATGTTTAAGAAACCCATTTTATTCCTTAGGTATACTATGATTATGATTTCTATTTTTGTGGAACACATATGAATGATTTCATTATGAGATGGGTGGGACCTATATCTGCTGCAAATAAATTTGGTAAAGATTTATATCTCATGGGATAGGCAAGACTAGAATGAGAAATGACCTTGGTTCAGTAATACAGGGCTGGAATGAGGAGTGAATGTGGTTCAATAATGCACTTTGTCCACTATGATTGTATTGGCAATGAGCCTTGAAAAATATGAAATTATTTTATATTCTTATGTGTATGCCAAAAATTTTATGTCTTATGTTAGGACTTTTGGTAATATATTTATTGATTCTTTATGAAATTTTATGATTTATCCCATTATATGATATCCTGATATTTCATATACCGGATAAGATTTTCAAATTTCATGTTCTTATGTCTTATGATTGTGATATAATTGATGTATCACTTGTTTATCCTTACTGATCATCTGAGATCACCCTTATATATGATTTTCTAGGTTATGAAGAAGGTTATTATGTAAGATGTGTCAAAAATGGGTCTAGTTATGATGGAAAAAGAAGGATACAATTATGATATCTTATGATTCAGTTGTTTATGTTTCCCAGTTTCTAAAGTCACTAAACCTATACGGTCCTATCATGGGTATGTTATACTTTATAATAAATATTCAACAATTTTGAATCAATATCTATTTAAGTAATGTATGGGTAATTATACATTAATGGTAAGTAACGAAGAAGGAATAATGAATCAATGGAAATAAACATAAATGGAAAGGTAAATAACTGATAACACATTCCATTCAAATAACTAGATAAGTGAAAATGAATATAGCAATGTAAGAAATTAAAACACATGAAATTAATCAATAAATTTCAAAATAAGTGATTACATATACATTTTGGAAAAATATTTCATGGATAAATAATGATAATAAGTGAATTCTAAATATTTGAAATTCTTATTCATTGGAATCCATGTTTCCTAGGTACATGAAACCATTACCGTCGAGACCTTTTGACAAGATGGTTTAAAACATATTGGTTATAAACCAATTTTGTTGGTAAAACCATAATTCAACTATCAAGATCTTTAAAAAGACATCTCATACCTTAATAGTTACAAACACGAATGATTTTTTCAACCAATTTGCATCCCATGAGACTATCGATGCATCGAGGGGATTTTATGTACCGGTCCCTAACCCATAGTGCTTACCCTAAACGGTCTCCTATCGTGTCTTACCTATCCAAATAATTCCTCAAATAGAATAACCGATTTAATTAATAAAAAATGTTCTTTATCAAATATTATTATTCAATAAAGAACAAAAATTTATCAATAATACATAATAATAAGATAAGTAACAATAAGGGTTGTTGACATTAAATCATTTTTGAGGAAAAATATTTTTTAAAAAATCCAAAGTGTCTCGTACCACATTAAAAAAATTAAATAATAATTCCCAATGAATTATATTGAACTTATAATATCATGATAATAAAGAGATTTATTATATAAAATTTTAAATGGAAGTACATTCAACATATAAAAGTGAATTGGTTCATAACAAAAATAAGTCTCAAAGGAATGTAAATTGAGATGAAAACCATTTTCTTTAACCTTACTTTTGTTGTGTGGTATTTATCCTCTTGTATAGTGGTTTCAAATATGTTAATAACTTATAAAAGAACCACACTCATGCTTATAATATCATTTATTAACTTCATACAAAATTTTATTACCCATTTGTTAACACTCTTTCATTATTTTAACTATTTCAGGTGTTAATTACCATGTTTTATCAAGTTTGTTTTGAATTGTTACTTGTTGTTAGTATTACATAGATCATGATTTCATAATCTAAAAAATTTAAAACATGACCTAATTATCTTATATATTTATTACATATGTATTCATAATATTATATAGAGTTTTCAGATAATAAATGAAAGACATCGTTCATGGAGATGGTTGGTTGTACGTACGCATGAATGCTATTTTGATTTCATTTTCGTATTAAAAGAATAAAAAATAAATTATTCATATGTATATTATAATTATATTATCCTATATATTTTATATATTTTACATAGGTTTATTAAAATCATCCTTAATAAATTCCATGTATAGCGTGAACTCACATCGCTTCGAGGGGGCGGTAGTCCACACTTCCTAAAACGATGTTATCGTATTAACGGAAAATGGGTAGTATTAGATTTATATATTATAAATGGATTAAATAAGTATAAATAAATAATAAATATCATATATATCATATAAAAATATATTTTTTATCATAATGGCCAGTATGAGAGGTGGTAAAAGAAAAATTGAAAAAACATCATTTTTTGAAGTAGTAGTTCACCGTACACAGAAACAATCTGTTTGTTACCCATTATATTGAATTGTGTGTAAGTGTAGGTCAAAAAAATATCATAAAAACATCCTAGTATATCTATGATATTGGTTTTTATACAATATTGAACTAATAAGATTTGAGTGATTGGATAATGTAAATAAAAACTAAAAAGCTTAAGGAAGTTTGTTACCTCTTAATCGGGGAACTCATTTTGGTTTGCACCAAAGGGATTCCTTGAATTGATTTATGACCTAATGGGGTCTTCTATGAATAGAGTATAGATTTTTTGGTAACTATTTGGGCAGATCTTGTTCAATCTAAAGTGGATTTAGGGGTGTCATTAAGTGGTAGAGTACTTGCCTTTTTATAGTGAAGGGGGAGTGTTACTCTTGTAAATAATAGAGGCCATTCATTAATGGGAGGTATGAATTTCCTAAATTGATGACAAAATGAAAAAATAATGGATTAAATAAGAATAAATTTCGATTAAAACCTCCAAAACACAATTATATGTGAATTTTAATTATTTGGTTCCTTAACTTATAAGATTCCCAAATTTTATCATTTAGGTTTTTATTAAATCATGTAGTTTCCTAACCAAAAAAATTTAGAAATTAAGGCTAAAATAATGTTAGATTTAGTATAAAATATAGATCCACTAAATTATTAATATAATATCAAATTTATTAAATAAAAATCCATTGATTTTTTGGAAATTAATTTTAAAAGAAGTAGATGTGATGTGTTAAAACACTAATTATAGTTAGATCATGTTAACAATGTTTTTACCATATATTAGTTAATAAGTTAATTATAAAAGATTAATTGGTAAATTATTAGAAGATAATTAATATTTATTAACTATTAATAAAACTTTTCAGAATATAGGATTTTTATTAATTTCAAATCATGTAATAAAATAAAAATTATGATAAGATAACAATAATGTCAATTTTGAAATTATTTATTTAATTTTCATTTTAAAATATCAAATAAATAATATAATTAAAATATATTCAATTTATATCTATGTAATATGAAATATTCATATACAAAAAATAAATATTGACAATATTTCAATCACTTCACTTAACTTTTAATATTTATAGTATTATTTATTTTAATTAATTATTAACTAAATAATCACTACATTGGCATTTCATAAGCATTTTATGTGACTAAAATTTCCCTAAAACTTTTTGATAAATTAAAAATATCCCATTTATCTTTTAAAATAATATTTATAACTTAAAATATGATGTTTTTTACATATCATAATGTTTTATAATTGTTAAAGGTAAGTAGTGTTCCCTTTTTATCTTTTTCATTACTTAACCTTTTATATAGAGAACATCCATTGAATAATAACCTTATAACCCATAAAATTAAAACTAAATGGCTATATGGTATAATTATTGGAATAAAATGTCTTTTGGAAAAGTTTCCATGTCATTTTGGTCCTCAATATTATGGTTTAGTACCTTATTAAGCTTGATCTCACTTAATCATCGTAATTAGTTTTAATCACTTTCACTAATATTTTTGGTCAAAAATTATGTTGATAATATTAGAATAAAAATATCATAATGATTACAAAAATTTATATTAGTTTTTAAAAATTCAAATCACTAATGTGGGTCAATGAAGATTAATATTAATCTCACTGATGTGGCGGGAAAACAGGTTTTTAAATTATAGACATTCAAAAATGCAATAGGTTTTTATATCCAATTTTAATATAAAAATTATTAAAATGACCTAAATTAGGTTAATATATGTATAATTGATATATTCTGACTTTAAAATATAATTTAAAATTAATCATTATTTAAACGAAAAAGAATTTTTTAACTCAAATGATGTATTTTTCACTATTCATCAAAAGATGTTACTTCTCAGAAAAATAAAAAAATCCCCACTAAGATAATATTGACATTCCAAATTAAGAAATGAAGTTTATTTTGACAAATAATTTTTTTATAAATTTCCAAATTTTATATATAAAATAAGTTCACCATTTAATGCGGTAAAACCTAGTCTTCTGTGTAACGCTAGCTAACTCAGTGTGTTGTGTAACTTAAGCTTAACAAGGTGTTACATATAAAAAGATACAAAATAGTATTTATTCTAAAAATAAAATATTTTAATTTCTTTTGGTGTTATAAAAAATTTATTATTACATATGTATAAATGTATTCTTTGGGTATCAATTAATTAAAAATAAAAATAAAAATCATTCAAAACTTAAAGAGATATTTGTCTAAAAAAACATTTGTGGGCACAATGTATTTTTATCTTAATAAATTAAATTATTCACTATTTTTTAATGGTTCTAATGAAATATATTATATAGTTAAACAAATTTTTTAACATTTTTTAAATAATTTTATAGGTATTGGATTAGAATACATACAATTTAGGCCTTAAAATGTATTTTCTTAAAATTTCTTTTTCACATGTTGCACACTTATTTTAAAATTAATTTCTGATAATATAAGAAATTTAATTTTATCATGTGGATTAAATATTTTTAATTAGGATCTCTGAATTTGGTAAATATGTCCCTTTTGATTGTTGGCAATATGAATAGTAACATTAGTAAAATGTATCACCCTAGTAAAGGGTAAATCATGTTAACCTAGGTTAAAACTTAGTGATAAGGATATAATTTTTTATAATATGTCTTATTGGATGGATTTAATTATACTATTGTCACCTTAGTCTTGAAATATTATTTATTTAGGTTCACTTTTCAATGAAAATGGCCTGTATAATTTGGAAATCAATGAAAGATACAAAATATCACTCTCTTAGTTATAAATATATATTATGTGTCTATATAGAAAAAAAAGTTCTGAATGAATATAAGTATATATTATGAGATTAATGAAATTATTTTCATGATAGAAATTTACTTCTTGTTTTGAGTAATTATATAATGACCTTAAATTTTTATGCAACATCGATGCAGTATGTCTCCAATTAATAAAAAATATAATAAATGATTTTCAAAATATTAAAAGTAATATAATATGAGTGATTTAATTTTGTACATGAATTATATATATTAATATTATATATTATTGTTATGTTAAACAATTATATTATAATTAAAAATATGTATTTATGACTTTTAGGTGATTTTTTTTAAATAGTGTCTAAATTGGAATTAATGGTATTTTATGAAAATAATATTTTATTAAATTGCATAAAAATCATAAAAATATTAAAATATTACAAAAGGGATAATTTATTTTAAACTCTTTCATCAATTTTCCATTTATATTCCATTTGTAACCATTTCTATCTATAATGGGTTTAATATATTTTTAATCTTATAGGAGATTCCAAGAGTGCCCCTCCCCTAAATTATTAAAGGGAATCCCTAATTCACTTCTTCACACCACATTGAGCCTTGTATCTTGACCAAACTCTAAAAATATGTCTTATACACTCCCAAATTCACATTATAAATTTTTTTGGTCTTCCCAAAAGACCAACCCTATATCCCTAAAGGGGAGATCACAAGGTATGGTTTCAAAGAAGGGTTAATCAAATTAACCGATCACTTTGTTTTTAATTATTCTTTTACATCCTATAAATATGAAATATTATAAATAAAATAATAACTAAATCATTTTTAATATACTTAAATGTTATAATTATTATTAAACCACCTTTATTCACCCCTTTCCACCAAATGTAAAGGGAACATATAACTCATGCGTACGTACATCTTACCGTCTATAAATAGAGATACAATTAATTTTCCATCACCATATTTAATGAATGGTTGTTATGATGGTTATAATTTTTATATATGATATTTTTGATATAATTATTCTACTTTAATTATAATTTCATATCATCCTTCTTACCTTATAAACAATTGAAAAACAATAAAGTCCTTCGTGCGTAAGTGTGGACTACCACCTCCACAATGTGATGTGATTTTTTTTCATTTATGTTTTAATTGGATAGTAATAAGTATGAATTTAAGGAATATATATAACCAACCATGTCCATGAATAATTTAATTCATTTTCAGTATCTAATTTTATAAATGAATCTAAGAATTTATATAATAAATATATATATTATATTTATATCATTATTAAAATTATTTCTATGATTTAACCATAATAAATGTACAAGGAATAAAACTACTAAACCAAAACATACATGAAAAATGAATCAAATATCACCTAGAACATTTATTTTAATACATAATTGTTAACAAGAGAGTGATAAATGTTTATAAGTAAATCATATATGGTATGATATATATATATATATATTATAATGGTCCTATAACATATATATATATATATAATAAATCAGTATTTTTTATATATGTGTTTCCAAATAATACAAATGAAGTCAGACCTATGTTAAGGGATTTTCTTCTCACTTTTATTTCTATGAGACACATGCCATATTCACCATTTGTTTCTTTAGTGTGGTGTATATACTAACCATGAATTTCATTTATTTTTATTCTCATAAAAATTAGGGTATTTACATACCCATATAAGTTTCTTTATTTCATGTGTCTTATGATTCCAATTTTACTAAACCGATAAGAGATATATGTTTCAATCATATTTTAATCGAGATTATTTATGGTTGGATTTTCATTACAGTAAATTATATTATCATTATATTATTAATCCATTTTTTTTAATTATACAGTGTTTATTTTTTTAGAATAATCTTTTCCTTTCATTTCCCTCACCTTAAGTACTCAACAGACCAAAAATACCCTTTTAAGGAAAATCAACTACATTTCACTCTTCAGTCGAAAAACATTTTTCCTTCATAGTCATGTTTTCTAAAAATGTTTTCAAGAAAGTTTTCAGTTTTATAGTATTATTTTTTATATCCAATTTTACCCATTATTTACTTTTATTAATATTGTTTAAAATTAATCTTTTTTTCATTTTTTGAATGAGGTATTTTTTTTATTTTTACCGAAAATGTGAAAATAATGTTTTCTTTTAACGTATACGACATGAATGTAATTCCCCAAAGTCATGAACACTCAATGTTTTGAATTATTTAATAAAATTTTTCAATGATACATACAAAAAAATACATAATATTTTTGATATATTTTTATTCTAAAGGTAATTGTCAAAATGGAATGGTTATTTTCCTCAAAAAAATCAATGATCCTTTAAAGGAATTATCATATATGATAACATCCTTTGATATAAATTATGATTTAATAGGGACGTGATTCATTGATACCATTATAAATATTTCTCTATATGGTTAATCATTATATTGATTATATGTCTATGAAAACCATTTATTCTCTATGGTTTATTTTAAGATGAATGGATGAAATATTTATAAAACTCCTTTTATTCGCATGGGTTATGATGTGATCATATGATGAATGTTTTATGATCTTATATAGCACATATTTATGATTTTCATTAAATGATGGTGGTTATTCTATAACTAGGGATTGTGGTTGTGTAGTAAATAAGGATATTTTTTATGTAACAAACAAGGATGGAGGTTAGGTTATAACTAAGGATGAGTGGGACCATAATTATACTGCCCTCAAAAGCATTGGGTAAGGATTGATATATCATGAGATAAAAGGGACTCAAATGGGGTGGGATCCCAATTATTAAGGGACTATGTCCAGTCTAACTATTTTGGGAGTGAATCTTCACCACTACGATGATTTAGGGGTTGAACTCATTCCACTATGATAGCCTTGGAAATGAGCATTGACTACTATGAAACTGTTTTAATATTCTTATTTGCATGACATGATTCCATGTCTAAAACCAATTTTATGATCTAGTGGATCATGTTATTTTCTTTATTTATGATTAATATCTTTTCACTTTACATGATTTAATCCATGACTTAAGATTACGATCTATAATATTTAGGGTACGGTTTTTCAAATGTTATACTCATGTTCTCATACCCTTATACTAATGTTATGTTGATATGTCCCTTATTTACTCTTACAAAGCATTTGATCCAACCATTTATTATGTTTCCTTTTCACAGGTAATGAATAAATGTTTTAGGAATGGTATTTATAAGAATACTGAAAAGATATAATGAAGTTAATGGGAGACTCTTATGAACCTATTGTTTATATATCCAGGTTTTAAAAGATACTAGACCAATATGATTCTATAGTGGATTGTAATAATATGTAATCAATATTAAAATAATAATATGAAATATTTTTCTATGAAAATTATTGGTCGTTATAAACACTTTAGATCATGAACCACATCTTACAAATCCAAGCCATGTTTCAGGTTGTTTCACACATGGTCTCGAAGATGAAGACACCCATAAGACACCACTTGATCCCTATGCATAAAAATAGATCCCAAACCAACACCTTATGCGTCCCAATAAATAGAATATATAACCTAGGGGTCAAGTATGCCCAAAATAAAATATTTCACCAATCCCTTCTTCAGCTCCAAGTGTCATCTTCACACTGATTCATCCACTCAAACTTCACCTACTTCATGGTAAGTCTAATAATTGGCACTAATTGACGGGAGAAGTCCTAAATGAATCTTCAGTAGTATACTGTTAACCTGAGGAAAATCCTAATCATTATCAAATTTCTAGGTTGTTCCCAATAAATTAAAAAGTAAGTAAATTCTTTAGGATCAAATAAATTAAAACCATAAAGATTACGTGACCGAGAAAATATTACTCATGGATCCACAAGTGACACTTCAAAAGAATACTATATAGCTGATGTGCTTGAAGTGTACAAAACAAAATATACTGGTTTCTATCATGAATCTCCAAGGGAAATGATTATATATGGATATCATCAATAAAAATTACAATTAAAAAGTCAAAATATGGATAAAATATCATATTCATGAGACCCAAAAATAGCATTGGTGCATCTGTCAAACCAAATGGAATGAAAAGATACCAATATAGTTTGTATCTACTCTAAGACAGTTTTTTAGTAATATCCTCCTCTTTGTCTCAAAGATCATGGTATCTAGATCATATAACAATCTTGGAGAGTCATCGTGCTCCCTAAAACTAATAAAACATTGCATTGATTACATATTATTCACAGTAACATGGTTTATCCTTATGTAGTCCACATAGAATAAAATTCTACTGTCCATGTTCTTCACAAACAACACCAGACCATCCCAGGGAGATGATCTTTGTATTATTAAACCCTCCACCTAAAAATCATTGATTTACACCTTAAGTTTACTAAAATCATTTGGAATAATATGGTATTTAGGAATAGATATAGGTTTCACTCCTACAATGATTTTGATATCAAAATCAATACCTGTATTAGGAGGAATTGAAGTTGAATCATTTGAAAATTATATCCTGGTAATGATACACCACTAGAGGAAAATGGGAGGTATCAACTACCTTCTCTTCCATAAGAACCAAGCCTACTACATGTGCTATAATAGTAAAAACCTATATCGAGTATTTTCTCACTCTTCCAGGTCTAACATCTCATTTACTATTCAAAACAAACTTCTCTCCCATAATCTTATTAAATAATACACGTATCCTATAGTAGTATATATTCTTTTGAGAACTGGTTAACCACTCCACATAAAATATAACATCATATCTAATCATCTCATAAATAATGAAATCAACTAAATGTATAAATCCATCAAATACTATGGAACATTATGTACATTTCTGGAGATGATCAACGTTTATCCCCATGGGTAAACTAAGAGAGATAAACTTCGAATATAACTTGACAGGCAGGTCAATTCCAAAAAAACTTGAGTAGTTATAAACAAATAGGATTATTTTTTATCAAACAATAAAGAATAATATGGATAGGTAATCCATATTGCGCCTCTTATAGTCGAAGGTCCCTCTCTATTATCAACTGGAACCTTATCTACTACATACATAATGTTTTCTTCCAAGCCTCAACCCTTCCCCTTATTGAGTGACTTGCTTAGAGAAATGAGGTCTGTAGAGTTATAATCTATTTATAAGTACCCTAACATTCACACATACCCATCCACATTTATTTTACACATGTCACTTTAGAATATTAACAATGAATATGATCCATCTTTCCACATTGGTGACATTCCTTCACCATATTTACAAAATATTTACTAAAATGGACATGTTTCCATATTTATAGATCCAAAAAAATTCTTTCTATAAAGGGAATAGATTATCCCCTACACAACTCTATATATATTCTACTACCCTATTGTATCTACCCTACCATCCTCTTCCTACTACTGGAAGAGGCTCCCATAACATCAACAAAGAATCCACTCATTAGTCCAGTGAAGAATGAAATAAAATCAATAGCTTTTCCCTCATCCATCCCCTTATCTATTGGCAGGGCCATACATAACACCTCGAGATAAGTATTCAAATCAAAACTCTTGACCTGATTCATCAAAAATGATCAAAGGATGATCTTAAACTTCCAGACCTTCTATGTATCATTTTCATGCAAAATAGAAAACAAACGCAAATATATAAAATTAAAAAAGTAGGAAAATAATGACATTTTCCCAGACTGAAGCTCCATAAACTCTTAATAAGGATCTAACTTTATCTTATCAAGGGATATCTCATTTAATAATAAATCCATAAAGTTCTCCTAATCTAGACCCTAAAATCTTCTTTACTAGTTCATAACACCCAACCACCTCATAGAAAGTCCGTCAACCATGAATATAGCCATATATACACATTGATCCTTTAGGGACTTCACTCAATAAAATATCCCATTTATGCTTTTAATATAGTCTTCGACAACATGTAGGCCTCTAGAACCTTGGGAGGGTAGGGGATGATGAAGTTGGAAGTCCATGGTGTAATCGATCGTCGTCCTAGGAACTCCTCTATCTTGAATAGAAACCATGAGGAGTACCCCTAGCATGATTGGTTTTACCATATAAACAACTAGAGAACTTACAGGATCATGATTAAATACATCCTCCAATCCATACAATGGTAAAACATGAGTTTCCTCCCAAGCATGATCTTTTTGACCAACTTCCACTGGAGGTCCCCTTCAACGTATTTTATGAGGTAATGTTTATAAATTCAACTAAATTCTAAGAATTCATATAATATCTTACTAAATATTTCAACTCAAGAATTTTATAGTCACACACAAGGGATTTCAATTGGAAGACCTATCCTATGAGGTTATACAAAGTGATAATGCCTAACCCTCCTAGTACTACCCAAGGCATACGCCTCATCATCCATAAATGCACATTAGTCGTAGTCACGTATATACAATAACAATAATTATCAAGTTAAAATAATCCAAATGTCATTAATATGAATCATATAATCACAAATCATATATTAAGACATTTAATTAAATAAACTACCATGCATAACAAGAAAAATTTACATATGACATGTGATACAAAAACCCAGAACCTTACAAATGAAATTTACATTCTGATTATATAATTGTGTCATATTTAGTAATGTGGTATTATAAAAATAACATCCACTAGATGATAAAACTAAAAAAATTATTATATTAATTTTAATGTTAAATTTATAGAATACATATATCCATAGTAATTGAAAGTATTATGATGGGATAAGAAATAAAATATAACATAACTATAATATTAAAATTTGGATCTGCTCGATCCCCCGAAACAACTCCACTCATAAAAAACACTATAGAAATGAAAACAGAATATTAGTACTACATTATTCATTTCCAAAATGAAAAATATATATAACTATAACAGAAAATATAATTGAATAAATAATAAATGAAATATGGTGTATTTATACAAAGTAGGCAACCCAAACATAATTTACAAATATGGCCATTGGAATAGTAATCAGACCATTGGAATAGTAATCTATCCATTAGGAGTAGTAACATGGTAGTGGAATAGTAACCTCACCTATGTTATTGAAAAATAATATTTAGGTATGTAATAAAATTAAAACATGTCATATTTATATCATGATAAAAGTAAATAAATGTTTTAAAAATGGTAAAATAATGGTTTTTTTGTAAAAACCTATATGTTTTATTTCTATTTTTATGAAAAATATAATGTTTTGAAACAAAATTTAATTTCAAAAAAATTATTAAATAATATTAAATTTCATAATAATGATAATAATGTATTTTTATGAGACCATAAATAATTTTTTGAGGGGTCAGAAAAAAAATCATAATATTAAAATCAACAATTTAATATAAATAAGGATTTAATTTAAAACGTAAATTTCTAATATTTAGAAAAATACATAAAATGGATTTTATTTTCTGAATAGACACATTGAAAAATGATAAGTTTTTTTGGTACTTTAATAAATATTTGAATTTTTTGTGAACCGTAAAATTTGGAAAAATATGATATTAAACATTATAAGCTAAGTACAAGAATTTATGAGTCTTGGATGATTTAAAAAACCATTATTTTGAAATAAAATTCTATAATTACTCTATATATTCATAATATTTCCCACTATTGGTTCTATTGAGGTGAAGTAATAAACTAGTGAATATAATATAAAAAAACACCCTTCACCTCCCCTTATAAATACCACCCCTCACCCTTATCCTCACACATTATAGCTTCCTTACTATATTGAATATATACTAAATTATCTCTCCACATCTCACCAACATCCCCGTAATACTTGGTATCATAAAAATACCAATCAAAGCTTTATTAATGAGAAGCCTAAGAGTATACATCCAAAGGAGATGGTAATAACACCAACTGAGCATTTTAATCTTTCTTCCTCCTCATACTCTAAAAACATTCATCCAACAATGATTAATGAATAAAGTATCATATATTTATATATATTGAAATTTTATTATGTTAATTGAAAATATTCTGTCCAAACACTTCTCTTCTTATTCGAAAACAAGAATGTTGTTCATAATATGGTCGTTTCGCCACCTCCATGAACAATGTACATCATTTTTCTCCACCTACTTCAAGACTAGATATAGATATAATAATAATTTTAAATATAATGAAAATAATATATTTTTTATATTATTTCACATTCTTAAATAAATTAATAATTGTATAATTAAATAAAATTAATCATGATGATGGTCGGTAAGACCACCTAAACCTACTAACCATAAAACATTAATGCTTTTACGAAATGATTCATTCCTATATAGAATCCCATATGGATATTTGGTACCATTTCAATTTGTTGAAGTAAATTAATATAATTTCATTTCACTTTTTGACTTCTAGTTCCTGTTTACATGAACATCAATAATATCCACAAACTAAATCATCATTGGAATTGTGAAATGAATGACCTTGGGATGGTAGCAACAAAAATGATATCTAAATTAAATAAATCTAAACTAAAATAAAGCATTGATAATAAACAACTTATTTTTTAATAATTTTCTAAATAATATATTTAGTAAAAGTAATATGGTAATTTGGGAAGTTAAGTGAATGTTAAGAACAAATCACGACATGATGTAATGGAACTCACTGATGCACCCTATTTTATTAGGGGTACGATTTCTCTTTATCATCCCTAGATTACCTCTTTATTCTTATTATTTAATTCTATTATATTCTATATATATGTATCATAAAAATATAAATCATTTTATTCACTTTATTCACTTTAACTTTATGGGTATATACATGTTTTAAAGGTTCCATTCTTAATTTCATTCATCAATCAGAGACAGTTAAAAGGAACTTCTCTATTTTCTTACCTCATTTTAGGTTCCACTCAATGAAATGTTTATAAAAATCAATGGTTTCTAAATATTTTAATTTTTATATGAAAAACTTCTTTGTTTCCTTTTATGTTTTATGGAATTTATTATTCTCTTACCCTCTTTAAAGACTCGTTACCCTTTTTCTTAAAACCTCGTTTAAGAGGTGAATTCCCAAGGTTAATCCTATAATCTTTATCTCATCTTCATATTAATTGGACATAATTTTATAAAGACTATACTAATATTTCACCAATGAACGTCCAATAATTATTTAATCCCTTATTTCAAGGAATCCATTAGGATATTCCATCAGGTTATTTTTTTAATACATCATTATGTAACCCATTTTTTTCCATGAGTAATTTTTATGTTTGTAACTTATTATTGACTTACTTTTATGGAATACATATAAATGTACTTGTTATTGTGGGTGTTACCATATAGCACCCTAATGCATTTGTTAATTTTTATATCCTATGAGATGATATGAATGGGAATAGGGAGTAAACATAATCCATGATGGGACTCTGTCCACCATGTTATATTGTCTTAGAAGTGATCCTTGAACTATGAATAAGCCTTGTGTTATGTCATTTCAACATTAATATGATTCCATAATCTTCTAATTCCATATTATTTATTTTAACCTTCCATATGGTTATTTATGATTCTTTCTTTTTATGAATAATGTTATATGATTTGACTCTTATATTATGATCGTTTATCATGATTATTCCCTTACTATGCTTTATAGCTCACTTATTCTGTTTATTTATTCCCCAAGTAATTCTTTAATGTTTTATGAGATAAAAATTATTTATGATCTCATTATAGAGAGAAAAATAAAGAATTTTTATTTTAGTCTCATTTTGATGTATTATAAACCTAATTTTTCAAATACACTAAGACTCTTGATCCTTGGGATTTTTTTACTAGATATTTATTTTAAAACTGAAGTAATAATATATGAAAGAGATTTGGGTCTCTATAGCTAGTATCATAGAAATTTATATCTATTTTTGTGGATTAAAACAATAAAGGATTTTGTAAAACTCTATGGGGATAACTATATGTATATAAAAAATACTATAATCTTGGTAAAGTATATTGCGAGTGGTTTCCAAGAAAGTTTATCCCTATTTGGATAATACAAGTGGATATGGATCTGGACAAGGTGTGCATATGGGTAATAAACATTAAAGGGATCAGAAAAAAGAGGTGTTTCTATACACCTGGTTTGACAATATCATGGGATATTCTTGGTTCAATTCATGAACACTTTAGAAACCATTATGAAAGACTTTAATATATTGTTAGGATAGAAAAACTGATAGGAAAATTATCATGGAAAACCTATATCAAAACCAAGTGACACAAAATTTAAGATATACACATCATTTATAAGTTATTACTTTTAAGTTCACTATTACCTTTTTATATGCATATTGGATTAAGTGTTATCGCCCAAAATGTTTCTTTAATTTTTGTTAGTAGTGAGAAATATGTGAAATCATTATAACAAAAAATGTGATAGGAAATGTGATGATTTCCCTAATGAGATGCCTAACCTGAGGGGATTAGTAATTAAGAACTTCATTGAATTACTAGCTTAGCTGACTCAAGTTATGATTAATGACTTGAATCATATGGATCACCCTCCTTCTTATAAGAAAGAGAAATTTATGGATGGGACCCTTATGAAACAAAATACTTATAAATTTAGTGGATCTTTTTACCCCCTCATCATGGAAAAAATGATTAACTTCTTTGAGAAGATATTCCATATACTCTAATTCTCATAATAAGAGAAACTCATACTGGTTGTTTATCTCCTGGAGGGGGAAGATGATCAATGGTGTAAATTGATCAAAAACATGAATCCAAACTAGTAAATCAATTTCATAGAATGGGAAGTATTCAAGAATAAAATATTAAATAAATATTTTTCATGAACTCTATATCTTAAAATAGATAGGGGTTTATTGGACTGAATTAAAAGAAAAATGATTCTATCATATCATATGAGAAAAAATTCAAAAGGATTTCATAATATGACTCCATGTTTTTAATCAACATTGAATGTAATGTAGACCAACTATTTAGTGGATTAAATTTGATACTATTAAAATATTTGGTGATTTTAGACATTGAAAAATATAAATATATTTTTCATTGTTCCCTTAAGACTGATATGGGGATTAGAAACTCTCAGAGGCCTCTTTGGGATAGTGATAAAAATTATAAAATGGATTTTAATTTGGGATGATCAATTGATAAATCCCATGGAGAAAATATAACCCCACTAACCACATGTTAAAAATGTGGGAAGATGTGTCCTAGAATCAATCTTAAGGGGATGTGTAGAATCTTCAAGTCTTGAAAATAGGTGCATCGGGATAATCATTGTCGAAGTCAGATGAATAATCCCACTAATGTAATAGAAGAAAT
Source organism: Viscum album (assembly GCA_963277665.1). Lineage (NCBI taxonomy): Eukaryota > Viridiplantae > Streptophyta > Magnoliopsida > Santalales > Viscaceae > Viscum > Viscum album. The sequence continues at coordinate 1,519,958,870 of OY728153.1, forward strand.
GAAGGCTTAGATAAATAAATATCCTATATAATAGTATTTTAGGTAAAAGAAACACATGAATTATGTAATAAAATTTCCTATGAAATTTTTTATTAGAGATAATAAATTAAAACAACCTCTATGGCCCAGAGAGAAAGGAAGGTACCATGATATCACTACTTTTGTGGTGGATCCTGATAATGGTGTGGTGAAAGGTACTTCACTTATTCACATAAGAATAAGGAATGTACTATTTAAATATTTTTTAGCACATTCTTTCATATCATGAATGTTTAGAAGAACTATTCAAACACAACTATAAAACATGGGGTCAATTTATCGATGAGAACAAAAATAGGGAGATTAGTGCATCCCAAGTATATAATGAAGGTTATGGGCACAGCGGAAGCGCATGGGTGGATGTTCCCACTTGGATTTTTGTCATTAACAATGATAAAACCAGGATCAATACAACGATAAATGCCAGTCTCCGCGGATCGAATCACAGAAATGGATAAAGAAAAGGAATGTCCCGGAACCACAAAGTTGGATCATTATAGGTTGATTATAATTAATTTAATCAATTTAAAAGAAATAACTTTTGGGTGTTCTTTCTTCATTGATGTTCTTGATCTTGTTCTGATGTGATTCATCGTTGCGTCGTAGAAGCCAAGTGTAGACTTCCTCTAGCGGTGATCCACACATGTACCTCATATCTCGGGACGTCGCCAAAGGAGTCTCCGGGTGCTAGCGTAGAGAAACCATTGATTGCGTTGTCCACCTTAGATCGTCTTGATCCGATGGAAGAAGATCTATCTCTGTCTTGAGAGCGTTCTTGGAGGAAGAGGTTCTTTCGTCCTTGAAATAATTCTCCAGAATTGTTGTGCACAACGATTCTCTTGTGTAGGAAAAGAGTTGGGGTTGTAAGGATATTTGTAACAGAGTTTGAGGTTGTAGAGTTATGACAATAAATAAATGAGTTACGCATTTCATTTATTTCATTAACTCTTATTGAAAATCCCCATGTCGAATGATTTATTCCTTGACATGTGCTCACGCTGATTATAATAAATATCATTTAATAAAACAATATTATATCCTCAAAATCCCGAATGGAAAAACTACACGGTGTGTATTAATAAATACACGGCGTGTACTGTTTTTTCATTGAAAACTACACGACATGTATATCTTGTTTTCATTTATTCATTTCATTTCCAGAATAAAAACTACAAGGTGTGTACATTTAATAATACATGGCATGTACTTGTTTTCAAAATAAAAACTACATGACATGTAATAATTAATACACGGCGTGTACTTGTTTTCATTTTATTCTTCCTCCAACATTAAAACGATTTAGTCTTCCTTGAATAAATATTAAACCACGTATGGGAATAATATTTATTCTACATGGGATACTTGAATACACTTAGTGTGTGACCCTCTAGGCCTCTTTCTCGTTGGCATTAGGTGGGTTTGCCTAAAGTCCAAGATTACTGTCTAGCAACGGGTCAAGGCTCCCAAGCGAAAGAAGTTGACTCCGCATTGACGTATCACCTCATACGAATAATTACTGTGTAATTTAATCCCTTTGTCTCAATATCTCATCAAGCAGGTTTCATGGGAGTGTCATAATCCTATATGCTTGATCCATCATTATTTGACTACCTGAAATAAACTCGTCATTTACACCATGGCCATGGAATTTAATGTGACAGTTCTATTTCAATCAAAGGGCATAGATATCAACTTCCATAAATGGAAGGGACAATCCTTCCTTGACTTATCCATTAACAACATTTCACTCGTGACGCACCCAATGTACCCTACTTCCCGCCAACTGTCTGGGTGACGGTTTTCATCAGTAAATCTAAGTGTGCGAGTCATGACATCAGTTAATGACAATCTTCCAGTCTAAGGACCATTACACACACTCATAGATAGCAATGTTCGATGACCCCAAGACATACAGAATTTCTTCTGGCAGGTCTGTTCTCATAATCTCCCATCTTAGAGATTACCAAGTGCGAACTCCATGAGAGGGAGTCTCGTCATCTTACGAGTACTATCACATGGTGGTATGTATACTATGTGTCCTATCATAGTATGTCATCCAACCGTAGAACTTTATTTAAGAATACTGTTATAGAATTTCAAGGTTCTCATCATAGAGGGGATCTGAAATGACCTTATCAATGCAACAAATATTCCAGGACATTATATTATAGTCATGCAGAATAATGAACAATATATAATAATTGAACATTCATGTAATCAATGTACAAAACAATTAGTTCTTAGGACACCAACCCTTACAAATTCCCACTTGGACTAGAGCCAACTGCCTACGACTTTTAGTCCGCTGGACCTCACATGATGATCATGTTTCTACTGAGTCAAGGATTTAGTCAAGGGGTCTGCCACGTTGTCTTCCGTGGAAATACTGTTCACTGCAACTTCAACTATCTGAGAAAAAACCCTCAAGAGATGATACTTCCAAAGTATGTGCTTTATCCACTGATGTGACCTTGTCTTTTTTGAAAGTGCCACCGCTGTAGTATTATCACAATAGAGTGTGATAGGATCTTTACTGCTCGTTACTACATCCAACTCTTGGACGAATCTTTGCATCTATACTGCTTATTTAGCTGCCTCAGAAGCTGCGATATACACGCACTCTGCTGTAGAATCTGCCACCACACTCTGCTTTGAGCTCTTCCAGCTCACTGCACCTCCATTCAAACTGAAGATGTATCTAGTCTGCAACTTCATGTCATCTTGATCAGTCTGGAAACTAGCATCTACATGTCCTTTGATGACTAGTTCCTCATCTCCTCCATAAACTAGGAACATATCCTTAGTACACCTCAGATAATTAAGGATTGTCTTGACGTCCATCCAATATCGGTCTCCTGGATCAGCTTGATATCCACCTACCTCACTTAATGCGTAAGCAACATCTAGCCTCATACATAGAATAGCATACATGACTGACCAAATCGCAGATGCGTAAGAGATCGTTGCCATTCTCTTTCTTTCCTCACGTGTCTGAGGACACATTTTCTTAGAAATATGAATGCGATGTGACACTGGAAACAATCCCCTCTTGGATTGTTCAATACTGAATCTCTTCAGTATCTTGTCAATGTATGTACTTTGACTCAGGCCTAGAATTCTCTTGGATCTATCATGATGGATCTTGATCCCAAGAATATATGCTGCCTCGCCCAAGTCCTTCATGGAGAAGCATTTATGAAACCATGCCTTAACTCACTGTAAGAGAGGTACTTCGTTTCCATTTAGTAATATGTCATCAACATATACTATAAGGATAATGACTGCACTTCCACTAAACCTCTTGTAGACACAAGGCTCACATTCGTTCTTAACAAAGACAAATTTCGTTACAGCTTCATCAAAATGAATGTTTCAGGACCATGATGTTTTATTTAATCCATAAATGGATTTTTGTAACTTTCATACCTTGTTGGCATCCTTTGGAGTCACAAACACTTTAGGTTGTGTCATGTAGACATCTTCCTGGAGATTCCAGTTAAGGAAAGCTATTTTGGCATCCTTTTGCCAAATTACATAGTCATGGTAAGCGGCAGTGGCCAATAGAATTCTGATGTATTTCAGCATCGCAACCGGTGAAAAGGTTTCATCATAGTCCATTCCTTGACACTGTCTAAAAGCTTTTGCAACCAGCCGTGCCTTATAGGTGCTGACTTTCCCCTCCATGTCCAGTTTCTTCTTGAATACCCATTTATTACCAATAGGCTTCACATCAACTAGAGGATCTACCAAAATACAGACTTGGTTTTGGTATATGGAATCCATTTCAAAATTCGTGGCTTATTGCCACTTGGCATCCTTTGTGCCTTCAACTGCTTCCTTGTAGGTAAGAGGATCATCATTGTCAACCAATAATGAGTCACCATCCTCGGTGACAAGAAAACCATATCGTTCTGGTTCTCTCACCTCTCTCGCGCTCCTACACAGTTCTTGTGTCTCTGGAATAGATTGTTCATCAATGGGGCATTATGGAATCTGTTCTTATACCAACTCCTGTGTATCTTGAGCCTCGACTTCATCGAATTCTATCTCACTCCCACTATCACTTTTGGAGATGTGCTCCCTCTCAAGGAATATGGTGTGTCTTTCCACTGTAACCTTTTTGTTTGAGGGGTTTTATAGGTACTGTCCTCTTGTTTCCTTGGGATATCCTATAAAGATACACTTTGTGCCTCGGGGTGCAATTTTGTTACCTAAAGAGGCCTTAACAAATGCTTCACTACCCAACAAATGTAAATTCGATAACATGTCTTTTCATCCACTCCATAACTCGTACGGAATACCATTTATCGATTTAGTTGGTACTTGTTTTAGTATGTGTGCTGCTGTTTGCAATGCATATCCCAAAACGGATAATGGAAGACTCGCATGACTCATCATTGATCTCACCATGTCCAACAAGGTGTGGTTCCTCCTTTCACTTACACCATTCCACGGAGGTGTGTAAGGAGGAGTGAGTTGAGATAGAATCCCAAACTCCCGTAGAAAATCAATGAAGTCCTGATTAAGATATTCTCCTCCTCTGTCTGAGTGGAGTTTCTTAATCTTCTTACCAAGATGGTTATCAATTTCATTCTTGTATTCTTTGAACTGATCAAAAGAATCTGACTTATACCTCATTAAGTAGATATATCAATATCTACTAAAATCATCAGTAAAATTTGTGAAGTACGAGAACCCACCCCTTGATTCAACTGGAAATGGTCCACAAACATCTGTGTGAACTAATTCTAGAAGATCTTTAGCTCTTTCACCTTTCCCACAAAATGGGGCTTTGGTCATTTTTCCTTGTAGACACGCATGACACACACCAAGTGGTTTTAGTTCGAAAGAATCTAAATACCCATCTTGATGTAATTTTGTCAAACGTTTCTCATTGACATGACCTAGCTGGTGATGCCAAAGTTGGGTGTGGTTTGAGTCATGTGAATTTACTTTGTCATCGATTTCCATTACTTGGTTTGTGTAGTCTAACACATAAAGGTCCTTATATAAATGTGCCCTACCAAAACAAATGATATCTTTATAAAAGTAGCAACATTCATTTCCAAACTTGAATATGAATCGATCATTATCTAATATGGATACTGAAATAATGTTTTTAGTAACATAAGGCACATAATAACAACCCTTTAACACCAAGATCATTCTAGTTGGCAATGTGAGGTGGTAGTCTCCGGCAGCTACAGCAGCAAGTCTGGCTCCGTTGGTTTCTCGTAGATCTACTTCCCCTCGATCAATCTTCCTGAATCTACTTGGTTCCTGTATTTGGATACAGATGTGAGCACCACAATAAGTATCTAATTCCCAATTATTAGAAACATATAGATTTCATTCGATAACAAACGCACCTGAATCTTCCCCTTGCTTCCTTGGCTGGGTGTATTTTTTCTTCCAGTGGCCCTTCTTACCACATGCGAAACAAATAGAATCTTGTTCCCTTGCCACCCCTTTGATCATCCTTTTCTTGGAAGGCCTTGAAGAAGATTTGGGCTTAATTATTTTCTCCTTCCCTTTCCTTTTATTCACCATGATGATAGAAGGCTTTTCACGCTTCATGTCATTTTCCACTTGGAGAATAAGGATAAGAAGATCAGACAGAGATTTCTCAATGTTGTTCATGTTGAAGTTCACAACAATGTTTGAGAAGCTCTAGGGATGTGATGTGAGAATGAGATCGGTACCCAGTTCTTCGGGGAGATTAAACCCTAGAACCTCCAAGCACTCAATGTATCCAATGATCTTGACTACATGAGGCCCAGCTAGGGCACCCTCTCCAAGCTTGCTCTGGAATAGAGCCTTGGAGATCTCAAACCTTTTCTGTCTTGCTCTCTCCTGGTATAGACCACAGAGGTACTTGAGCATTCTATAGGAATCCATGTCCCCATGAGACTTCATGAGATCACTTGACATTGACGATATCACCAAACATTTAACGTCGAGTGTATCGCTCAAATGTTGATCATAGACTAGGAAATCTTCATCACTTTCCCCTTGGGCAGGAGAATCAGGAAGTAAGGACTCTAACATGTAATACTTTCGTTCATGGCATAGGACGACCCGAAGGCGCCTAAACCATTCCTAAATGTTACTGTCGGTTAGGATATTGTCTTTTTCCAGTATTGATCATAGAGAAAATGTGGTTGACAAGTTTGTCATCTTGATTCTACAATTTAAAAGAGCAGATTTATTAGTACTTTCTTGATTACATTTTATTGGAAAAAATAAATGAATTAATTAATTCTCCCACTATTTTATCAAGTCTCAATGTCCCTCACCATTGAACTCGGAATGTCCAGTTGCTTTGAAATTGTAGTGGCAAGGATCCATATTCCCCTTCCCATAACCCCAAAAAGGGTTGGTCAAGCTATTTGAAGGTATTTAGGTAGGCATTTCTTTGCCAAATGTGAGCTTACTGTTCCTTGATCTGTTGAGTGGACTCCCCAATCTGAAAATCCTGACTTGGATTTCCTCAACTCTTGCCTCCAATATTACATCAGGTCTAGCAAGGGCTACTCCTCTTGATGTAATATGGTTAAGTCAACCCAAAACCTTTCATAAGAGATTCCTTTATAAAAGTAAGTGTCCTAACAAGGGTTGGTCAAACACATAGTTTTATTGAGTCTTTCCCTTAATCAAGTAACGGAAGGCTTGGTCTAACTTAATATGGTATTTGAGGGATTTTATTCTTTATGCGCATTTTTTCATTATCACATGCTTGTTAATATTAACTGATGCTTGCTTAAGTGATTAACCATGTTATGATAATGTTTACGCATAGTCCAGTTTTTATTTTATTCTATCATTGTATGCTTATTCATTTTATTAACTATGTGATCATGACAACACATACATAATAAATAAACCATGCAATTTAGACAGAAATAAAATAATATGTTATGATCATGAGCTTTTATTGGTTAGCTTATCTAGCGGTTTTGATAAGCTAACCCTGACCTAGGGAAAACACCTTGAACCTGATGGTTCGTGTTTTGCAGCTCCCACCTGTCCACCTTTGTATCTTCTTGCATCGGTTCTGCCTCAGATTTGGGATTTGTACCATCTCCTCTAGCATGGGGAGATCCTCCATTACATGGGTTTACATTAAAGAAACCATGGGCACGCATGCACTACATTTTATTGGAAGAAGGCTCACAGGCCAACAAATTTAAATTAAATAAATTTAAATGAAACCATACACATAAAAAGGGTCTTTGGTCTAGCTCATGATCATCCCTAGCATGCAACTACATTTACACATATTTAGAATTAAAATTTATTTAATCGTTCTTTCATTTAAGATAAGTCACACACGAATTCAATTAATTAGGATCTTATAATTAATCAATTATTTATCTTAAATTCATTTTCGAATTTCCTTGAGATTCTTCTCATCTATATTCCTTGTACGTGTCTTTTGACATTGGAGGAAACCTGGTGAAATTCCATTTCTGGAAAGTACATAGCGTGTATTTTATTATTACACAGCGTGTATTTCTTTTCACTCTTTATCCAAAGTACAGGCTGGGGATTTGGCGTATTTCTTGTACGTTGGAAATTTTGGATTGCACGGCATGTAGATAAATAATACATGGCATGTACTTCCTTGTAACATAGTAACCGGCCTGGCGATCCTGTGTAGGCGGTACGCGGCTTATCATTGTACACGGTTTCACCTGGGCCGGAATGGACTACGTGGCGTGTTGGTCCAACATACACGTCGTGTATTCCGGTTCCACGCGCCATTCAATTTTGGTCAACACGGCATGATTAATACTTAGGCATATTCAATTAACACAGTGTTATTTGGTGGACCAGTGCCGGTTCATTGAACCTAAGTACATGGCGTGTAGTTTTAATTACACGTCGTGTAAGCACGTGTTGTACAGACAGAAAGAGCGGCTCCTCTGGATGAGTTCCTCATTTTTATTTTAATCTAAAATTAAAATTAAAAGGTCGTTTCTGTGATATGAATCCCGAAATGAAGGAGGAAGAATAGATCTCATTTATTCAGGTTAATAGAACGATATATTTTTAATTGAATCAAATATAAATGTGTAAATTATCAACAAAAATTAAATAATTATAATCAATGTTGTAACCACACTTTGATTCCATTTGAAGGTTCCGGGCTCAGCGGAAGCACGTGGGTGGATGTGCCCACTTGGATTTTTGTCATTAACAATGATCAAACCGGGATCAATACGACGATAAATGCTAGTCTCCATGGATCGAATCACAGAAATGGACAAAGAAAAGGAAAGTCCCATAACCATAAAGTAGGATCGTTACAGGTTGATTATAATTATTTTAATCAATTGAAAAGAAATACATTTTGGGTGTTCTTTATTCATTGATGTTCTTTATCATGTTCTGATGTGATTCATCATTGCGTCGTAGAAGCCAAGTGTAGACTTCCTCTAGCGGTGATCCACACGTGTACCTCGTATCTCGGGACGTCGCCAAAGGAGTCTCTGATTGCTAGCGTGGAGAAAACTTTTCTTGTGTTGTCCGCCTTAGATCGTCTTGATCTGATAGAAGAATATCTCTCTCGGTCCTGAGAGCATTCTTGGAGGAAGAGGTTCTTTCGGCCTTGAAATAATTTTCCAAAATTGTTGTGCACAATGATTCTCTTTTGTAGGAAAAGATTTGGGGTTGGGAGGATATTTATAATCAAGTTTGAGGTTGTAGATTTATGACAATAAATAAACGTGTTACACATTTAATTAATTTCATTAACTCTTATTGAAAACCCCCATGTCGAATAATTAATTCCTTGACATGAAATCATGCTGATTATAATAAATATCATTTAATAAAACAATATTATATCCTCAAAACCCCGACTGGAAAAACTACACAGCGTGTAATAATAAATACACGGTGTGTACTTGTTTTTCATTGAAAACTACACGACGTGTAAATTAAATGTACACGACGTGTATATATTGTTTTCATTTATTCATTTCCTTTCCAAAATGAAAACTACATGGTGTGTACATTTAATAATACACGATGTGTACTTGTTTTCAAAATAAAAACTACATGGCGTGTAATAATTAATACACGGCGTGTACTTGTTTTCATTTTATTCTTCCTCCAACATTAAAACGATTTAGGCTTCCTTGAATAATTATTAAACCACCTACAGGAATAATCTTTATTCTACTTGAGATACTAGAATACACTTAGTGTGTGACCCTCTAGGCCTCTTTCTCGTTGGCATTAGGTGGGCTTGCCTAAAGTCCAAGATTACTGTCTAGCAACGGGTCAAGGCACCCAAGAGAAAGACGTTGATGCCGCATTGAAGTATCACCTCATATGAACATTTACTGTTTAATTTAATCCCTTTGTCTCGATATCTCATCAAGCAGGTTTCATGGTAGTGTCATAAACCTATATACTTTATCTGTCGTTCTTTGAATACCTAAAATAAACTCATCGTTTACACCACGTTCAAGGAATTTAATGCGACAGTTCTATTTCAATCGAAGGGTTGAGATATAAACTTCCATAAATAGAAGGGAAAAATCCTTCCTCGACTTATCCATTAACAACATGTCGCTCATGATGCACCCAACGTACCCTACTTCCCACCAACTGTTTGCGTGATGGTTTTCATCAGTAAATCTAAGTGCACGAGTCATGACATGAGTTAATGATAATCTTCCAGTCTATGGACCATTACACACGCTCGTAGATAGCAATGTATGATGACACCAAGACACGCGGAATTGATACTCGTGGCTATGTTCTCATAATCTCCCATCTTGGAGATGACCAAGTGCCAACTACATAAGAGAGAGTCTTGTCTTCTTACGCGTACTCGCACATGATGGTCTGTATACTATGTGTCCTATCATAGTATGTCATCCAACCGTAGAAATTTATTTAAGAATATTTTTATAGCATTTCAAGTTCTCATTATAGCTGGGATATGCCATGACCTTATCAATGCAACAAATATTCCAGGACATAATTATATTATAGTCAGGCAGAACAATGAACAATATATAATAAGTGAACATTCATGTAATCAAATTATAAAATAGTTGGTTCTCAGGACACCAACCCTTACATATAACTCCACCCTATAGTTTCCGAGCACAATAGAAGTGTCCATTGATGGTATAACCAACATAGATATTAGTATTAATTTATATGTAATTGTTTTCACTTATGACTAAATCATCTTGTCCAATGAAAATAATAGATTACTTGACTCGATTAAAGTTCTGAAATCAAACGAAGTGGTTCTTCACATGTGATTTATAATTAATTTATGAGTATATATAGAATTAAATCAACTTGTAATTATGCTTTTGTTGATGACATGGTGAACTAGATCTTATTTTACCACCATTTCATTATAGGATCCTAGTGTATATTCCCTCTAATAGTAATCTACATGTACACCAAAATCTCTTAACATCATTGTAGAATCATTCAGTTCTAGCATAGAAAATCATAATCGCTTGTGTAGTTCGTGGTGGATCATTCCAGTATTCATCTTGAAAGAGGAAGAATGTTTGATGCTCTCTAAATTTCTTGAGAGGGGAGTAAGAGGGAGTGTGTTATAGATCTCTAGAACTATCTCTATCTATTATGCACACCCAAATTAAGTTATAGAATGTTATATAATTATATATTTATTATGGAATGATTAGGGTTGAATATTCGAACACAATCCCCCCTCCAAACTAATAATTCATAGTTGACCCCATATAAAATAATAATAATAATAATGTTATTATTATTAATCATTTTACAAGTGAAAAATATTATGAATATAAATAAATTTCATTTATGTGATTTCCAATCAAACCATTAATCTCAGTTAGTATTCCTTCATTGATATTTATCTATCCTCAAATAAAAACTATTCAATAATAAAAATTTCACTACATTATTCTATGATAAATTTAATAGATATTATATTCTTTAAACATGAAAAAAATATTTTTTATTATTATTTAACTCAACTATTCTTATTAATAACTTGTGATTAAATTATGGAAATCAGCTAAACCAGAATAAATATTTTTGATTATAAGTTGTTAAATTCAATACATGAATTTAACTTAGATTGTGGGTACACTTATTGTGCGACCCTATAGGACTATTTCTCAGTATCATTAGATATAACCACCTAAATTCCAAGGATATAATCTCGAAACACACCAAGGAACCTATAGAGAAAAAATTTAATTTTGCAATGACATTTGACCTCCTATTAATTCTTACTATGCAATATAATCCATTTATCATGATATCTCAATTCAAGAATGTCACATGTTGATTCTATCAATATATATGCTTGATGTCTATTTCTTTGAGTTTCCATAAATGAACTTTTCCACCGAACACCATGAGCGTAGATTTATACAGGTAGATCTATTCTCATAAAATTGCTTATGGTATCAACTTCCATCAATGGACCGTAGGGATAAATCCATTCTTTCATTATTTATTAATTCATTATCACTCTTGATGTACCCAAGGAATCCTACCTCATCGCATGAATATGTCATCATAGTTTTCATCAATGCATTAAATTATTTGAGTCATGATATCCATTAATGATAATATTAAAGTATAAGGATCAATACATATGTATAAATATAGAAATATCCAATGAAACATGAAATGTTCATTTCCTATTAATAGGTCTTTTCTCATAACCTAATATCTTGGATATTACGAAGGGTTCACTATGATAACCCATATTTTATTACACATTAATTCCTAATTAATTACATAGAAATACATTTTATAAAATCCCAAAAGATCTTGAGGCTTGGTTCTTTTGGAAAATTATATTCAAACATTATCTTGAAGCTTGGGAACAACATAGTTATTTAAAAATTCTTAAACATTATCTTATACTCCTTAGATATTCTAAAACGATAAGGGATAACTTGGGGACGTACATAAGAGATGGGTGATCTATAAATCCCAATAAGGAATTAAACAGTGAACATCATAAGGTAAAGAAATTCATGTGATCCAAGAGGCATATAAAGGTAACATAAGAGGGGTGAGAATCCAAATCTTGAACATTGTGGAATGATATAACTTGATAACATAAAGGTAATATAGGAATGTGGTATAAACATAAAAAATGACATCATAAACATAAGTCAATGATAACTACCATAAAATCATACCATATTGTTCTTAAGATATCCTCCAATTCACCATAAATGAATTATCAAGGGATAAAAACATTACCCAATGAATTATAGGGATATATAATTTTGGGCTCAACCTTTGCTTTCTTATCATGTAAATGTATAAGTATACCACATAGATCATACTACATAGGGATGTATTTAATAAATTTTAACTATGAGATTAAGGATTTCAGGTTAAATAAATGAAAATCCTAAATAAATTAAGTATAGATACAACTAGTTGAATACCCTTGAGTGGAAATGGAGACATGTATTTACTACATAAATGTTTGGCATGAAAAAATTGCATTATAATTTTGGCAGCATGACTGATGTACAAAAAGCTTTATAAAAGGGACGAATGAGATAGAAAGTGGTATATCATTACTTGATAATAATAATGGAAGTAAGATTGATGTGTAAAAAGAAATCCCCACTTGAAAATTGGAATTCAAAAGGCATGACATAAAGAAGTTGGTTGAATTGAAAACAATGAGAGAATCCCTTACCTTGAGATAGGGATTCTAAAAGTTTGGGAGGAGCTTCATAAGAGCTTAGGGGAACCTTGGTAGGGATTAGTATAGGTAACATAATAGTAAATTCAAGCTCTATTAGTTTTATGCGACGAGGAATGGGAGTTTTAGTGTATTTATATAGTAAAAGAGAGGATAATTCATTATTTATTTCATAACTTTGGTTTTGGGATCTATATGATAATGTAATAAGAACCATAGACCTTCCATTGGGTTTTTCAGATGGTTTCTACCAAACATAATGGTTTTTTATTATTTTATAATTCTAATAAATTAATACATTAAAATAATCCCCTTGGTGATTTTTAAGAGAGCCATGTTTATAAATTATTCATTTTAATACCTTACAATATAATATAGGTTTTGGAGGATTCATTAAGGATTTATAAAATTAATAAAATAACATAAAAAAAATTTAAATTTAATATATATGTATATATATTGTCTTTGATACCATTTATGGTATTTATTACATCACTTTTGCGTCATTATGATGTCATATTACACACCATATAATTATAGTGTATTTAATTTTTACCCGAAAAATTTTCTATCTATGGAAATTATAAAGAATTCACCATTAAATAATTTCAATGTGACAATTTCAAAACAAATATCAAAAAAATATCTAAAATTTTTAATTTCTAATTTAAAATAAAATATATTTATTTATTTAAATATAATTTTTTTAGAATTATAGTTTTTTTACTCTTGTAAATATTATATTTAACTTTATAAAGGTATATTGTAATTTAAATAAATATTATTTCATAATAGTTTTTTATTAAATTAACATTTATTTCAAAAAATATTTAATTCACCAAAAGGAGTGTCTTGATTGGAACTATATATTTCTCAAAAATTCTATTTTTGTTTCATTGTATTCAAATATAATATTTATTACACTTAGTATTTAATAATTCAAAGATTAATAATAAAAATGAAATATAAACATTATTTTAATTAAAATATAATTTAAAATTCATATTTTTAGGGTCTAGATACATATCCCTTTATTCGACTAATGAATTCCCTATGGCTTTGGTGTGTGATAGTGAGATTTTCTTATGGTGGTTCGGTGAACATGGATTGGATCATGATTTCGGTGAACTTGAACTTCTCCCATAAATTGTTTGTTCATGCTCTATTTTTTTAATGTCATTTTGGACATAGTCAATGGAAAAACCCAGTGAGACTTTCTCCCATGGAAGCTCTGATAAATGGACTTCCTAGGGTATGATCCTATTGGTTATGGCCATCGCTTCCTTTGTCTATGTCAATTGGAATTATCATAACTGTTAATATATACTAAAAATCCTAATTGTATAACATCTATACTATCAAAGGTTTTGATTCTTAAAGTTCTTTCAAATTTTATAGGATATAACTTATAATGGTCCAAAATTACCAATGTAGTGCATGTGTTTTCTATAAATTCATTTCTTAATAAGGCTTTTACTCAATTCAAACAGGAATTTCATTTATAAATGTTTGGTTCATTACATTATTCCCACCATCATAACTTTCACCCTTGAAATTTTTATTTCACACACTAAAATAGACGATGGTACTTTTGTTTCATAGCTTTTCGTAGTTCCCACATTGCATCCTCAAACTTGTGGTTCAACCATAACACTTTGACCATGTGATTTTTCTTGTTTTGTAGAGCTATTTATCTATGTTCTAAGATATTCAGTTCTTCCTCCTCATATGAAATATCATTCTCCAACAATACACCCTCTAGATTTAGTACATGTGAGAGGTCTAGTATTTACTTTCTCAAGAGGGATTCATATAATGAATCTTGTAATTTTGGTAAGTTAGGAGGAAGTGAGAATCTCTAGGCTACCATTATGATGTGATTAGGGATGTAAATGGGTAAACATTATCTAGGAATAATATTTCCCTTATTCCTGAACCCATGGGAATTTATTCCATGGTGATATATGAAGGAACACTTTATCTATGACCTCAAACTCCAATTCTCATTGATAACCTTTTTCATAGATTTTCTTTCAAATTTTTTTGGATTACATATGATTATGAATGGTTTTAATATTATATATCATATCTTGGATAAGATTATGTTCAATAATCTTCCACTCACCAACTTTATCCTAGAATATCATATTATAATACCTCTTCCCATAAAAAGCCTTATAATGTTCCATTTGAATTCTAGAATAGAAACTATTGTTATATGAGAACTCCATTAGAGAATATTGATAGTCCCAAAATGCTTGGAGATGCATTGAATATTTTATTTTCATATAATCCATATTTTTAATGATCCTTTCAGATTGACCATCCTTCTGAGGGTGAAAAGAAGTGCTGATGATTTGTTCTATATTTAACTCTTTCGAAAGGATTCTCCAAAACCTCAAGGTAATAGTCATATCTCGATAAGATATAATAGAAAGTGTAACTCCATGTAATATTACCACTTAACACATGTATATCTTGGAGAGTTTTTCAATAGAAAAATCTAACATGATAGGAATGAAATGTTCTGACTTTGAATGGTGATCAAATACCACCCAGATGGCATTATTCGCTTTAGGTGTCCAGGGGGTCCTATGATAAAATAAATTTTTATTTTATAACATTTATATATTGGTATGGGAAATTATTTCATCATACCCTTATACATCTATCATTCCACATTGACTTGTTTTCATTCTATGTATTGAGATACAAACTCCATAATCTCCATCTTCATGTTAACCCACCAGATGTTTTTCTTAAAATCTATATACATCTTAGTGCTTCATGGATAAATAGAGAATGATAAGTTATTTAGATCATCCAAAAGTTACCTCTTAAATTTTGGTTTTTATGGGACATATATATGGGTTCAAAACCATATAAATCCTTCATGAGGAAACTTGAACTGTGGAATATTCACTACCTTCTTCTATAGAAACACATCATTTGTTGGGGCCTCCATGATCCTCTAAAGAATATATGGTTGGGAAGTTATATGAGAAAAGAAGTAAGAATATTATTTTATTATTCCCATATCCATCCTTTTTAATTTCATAGAAGATTATATCTCTTTCAATCATCATCATGGATTGGGTTAGCGGATCCATTGTACTCAAAGCATCTTCCACTTTGATTGCCTTCTCAGGATTACAATGTATTGAACAATCATAATCATTGATAACATTTGACCACTTTCATTGGGGGAATATTTATCTCCTTTTGTGTGGATATATAATTGAGGATTTTATGTTTCTTCTATATTACACACTTATCCCCATAGAGATAGTGTCACAAAAAATTTAGTACCACAATCACTGAAGCCAATTCTACATCATGTTTAGGGCAGTTCTGCTCTTATATCTTTAATTGGTGAGAGGCATGGGCTATCAGTTTTTCATCCTGAATGATTACATAACCCAATTCCTTTTTGTTCTCATCGCAATAGATCACAAATTATTCCTCACAAGTGGGTAATGTTAGAATAGTTGTAGTGATTAGCCACTTATTTAGCTCTATAAATCTTTCTTCACATTCACTAATCAAGAAAAAACCCAAATCCCTTTTGAGTAATCCTGGTTAGTAGTCTTAATAATCATGAGAATTTTCTCAATATTCTAGGATTGTACCCAAATAAATCCAAGGAAAACTAGATATTTTGGTCAAAGATGTTGGTATAGTCCATCCTTTGATTGCCTCTGTTTTGGAATAATCCAAAAATTTCCCTTTTTTGGTGATAAAATTTCCCAATAAATTTTCATAATCTAATACAAACTCAAATTTATTTTACTTTTATTATAAATTTTCCTTCATAAAGGTATTCAATACAATATTTTCTAATCTCCTCATGTTCCTCTTTACATTAAGATCATATAATAATATCATCTGTAATGGCTACCAATTTTTTTAAGGTAATCCCTAAAGAGTATATTCATCAATTTCATAAAGATTTATCGATAATTAGAGAGTCTAGATTCAATCACAGTGAACTTATAGTACCCATAACTTGTATGAAAAGTAGACTAAGGGATATCCTCCTTCTTCAACTTTACTTAATAATTTATCGACTGATGATCCACCTTAAAGTATTGGGCTCTATATAGCTGATCAAACAAGTCATCAATATATGGTATAAGATTCTTGTTTTTATCGTGATCTTATTGATATCATGATAACAAATATAGAGGCACATTGACCCATACTTATTTTTGGATAATATGACTGATGCATCCCATTGTGAAAAACATGGGCATATAAACCCTTTATCCAAAATCTCTAATAATAATTTCTTCATATCCTAAATTTCAGCAATAAATATTCTATATATTGTCTTGGATATTGGAAAAACTAAAGGTTAGAGTTTTATTGAGAACTAAACCTCACAGCTAAGAGGAAGATAAATTAATTCTTTTTGAAACACATAAGTGAATTCCCATTCAATGGGATTGTCATCAATGATGATATTTTCTTTAGTCTCAATCATTTGAGTAATATACTCTTTCTCCCAAGGAAATAATATCCACACTTGAGATTTTGTTACCAAATAAGGTTCATCCTACTCCTTGAACTTGTATAAAATCAAAAGGAAATTTACAATATGAATGGTGATTTCCTTCTCTTATAAATTTATATTTGATCTATACAAGGAAATCCAATCCATTCCCAAAATAGAATAAAATTCTTATAAATGGAGTATCATAAGGTTTTCTTAGAAATTAAGCTCACAAATTTGGATAGGGGATGAATAATATGCTTGAGATTCAATAATTAACCCATTTTCTATATTCATCAATAACTAAACTACCATGTTTTTAGGTGGTGTTTGAATAGTTCTACTAAACTTTCATAATATGAAAGAATTCATAAAATAAGAATAAATAGTACATTCACTATCCTTGAATGACCAACTAGAATACCCATCACCAATTCATTATCTGGATCCACCTCAATAGTTGTGATGGAATATTATTTCCATTTATCTCTAGGCCTTGGAGGTTGTTTTTTGGTAATAATCAATAACCCTTTGATTAGAAAATTGATTCACAAAGTGTCCATATTCTATATAGTTTAAGCATTAGATAATAGGCTGAGAGTCGAATAGAGTATTCCTTTCATACATCACATCGATGGGTTTCTCCATAAAAAAATAATAGATAGGTACACCTCCTTCCCACACCTAAATCATTTCTTTATCCCATTCAAGAAATTTTCCAGATGCTTGTATCTAGACTTTTAATAGGTGAGAGGATATAATTTATTACCCCCATGAGATTTTCCCATTTCACCACTACGATTAAAATTTATTCTAGTAATATTATCACCTAGCCTGTGAGACTCTTGATATTTGTTGATATTCATTTAAACTTTAAGGTCACAACATACAATTTTACCATAGATGTTAAAGTCTCAAATTGACAAACATTTTCATAGACTCATCTTTATCCCACACGAAAAGAATTAAACATTACTTTTTAGGGAGAAAAAAAAGCTGAAGGTGTATCATGAAATCCTGGAAATGTTTTCCTCATATCCCCTAAGGGATTTTTCATCCTTTTGGTTGAGGCTAAAAAAATACCTCTCTATTATAAGTTGGATAGTTTCAGGAAAATATTTAACAAAAATTTTTTTCTTATAATTCCTTTAACTCCATTTCTTTGATCTCCTCCTTGAGATTCATATTTTTTATCGAAGTCCACCATTGATGAACTTCTCTCTTTATACGATAAACAACCTTCATGTCATTCTATTTTTTCAAGTATTAAAGGATAGAGAAGGTCTTTTCAATGGAGATAATTCATTGATCCAAGATTATGGGATCAATGATCCACTAAATTTCATAGGCCATTTTTTATAAAGTTATCAATTGAAACATTATATTTATTAGTGGGGTTTGGGAATTCCTCATGATTCAGGTTTTTGTAAGAAACCCAACGTTAATTGAAGAATTTTTCTCACGAATTTTTTTCATTCATACTTCGTTCGAGTTTGGCATCTCATTTGGGTAGTCATCACATTTCCCATCACATTTTTATTGACATGGTTTCTCATATTTCCATCCATTGAATAAACATAATGTGAAAAATATGGATAATAATTTTTAAACTGTTAAATACATATGTTGTAAACATTGAAAATTAATGGGATAACTCAAAAATTACACATGTTATATAACCTATGAATTTATAGGTTTGAATCTATGTTATTCATTATCTATTTCCTAACATGAAATTTTAGGGGAATGTTTATTCCATTCATAATGGTTTATAACGATCTCATGAATTTACCAACTAATATGCGTTGGTAGTGTCAATTTAGGTGTGTACAAAGGCCTATCTTTGTACACCAATTGATGATCAAGTCTTGCATAATGTGCAAATTTTGGGGTTAAAGCCCCAATGTACATCTATTCTAGATCCACATTCACATATAGTATCCAGATAGGGATGTATTTTGTTGGAAACCACATACTCTTTACCTTGAAAAAATTTAGGAATATTTTCCTATGTTTAGTATTATCCCTAAGGATTTCACTATATTTATCTAATCCTAATCCTTTAAAGTAACTATACATTCCTCTTATACCAACTATGACAACGCTTATTTTATTATGCCTTAAATCATGATTTATTACATAAAGATACACTTAATATAACCCCATAAGATCATGAGGGCTAGTTTATTTGGTAAAATAGGTATATTTAACCTTAAAATGAAACATGGGTATGACATTATTATTTAAAAACTCATAAACATGCTCTTATGTTCTAGGGACCTCCTAAAACTCTATAAGACAACCAGAGAACATATATAATAAATGGGTGATATATAAAGCTTGGTAAATGAATTAAAAAAATCATAGAATATGGTAAATAAGTACATCTAATCCAAGAGGCATATAATGGTAACATAAGGGCATTGAGAATCGTAATCATGAACAATGAGGCACGATATAACCTGATAACATACAAGAAACATAGGAATAAAGAAACAACATAAAACATGACATCATAAGCATAAGTCAAGGCTTAAATCTTGGAAATCATAATAAAGTGTTCCTCAGATAACCTTCTGTGCACCATACATGGCATATAATGAGATAAAACATTTACTCAATGCATTGGAGGGATATATATAATTCTGGTCCCACCCACTACTTTCATATCATATACATGCATAGGTATGCTACATTGATCATACAACATAAGAATGTTTTTGTCAATTTTAACCCCATTATTAAAGGGTTTGGGTTACATAAATGCATATACACAACAAATTAAGGATAGTTATAGCTTATTGAAAACCCTTTAGTGGAAATGGATATTGGTATTCACTAAAAAAATATTTTCAATTGAAAAATCATGGGATAATTTCTGCAACATAATGGGTGTACATGAAGGTTTATAGAAGAGGTGAATAAGAGGGAAATGGTATCTCATTACTTATTAATCATAAGTATGGTAAGAGGTATGTTTAAAATATATCCTAACTTTAAAAATTGTATACCAAAATTTATGGAATAAATAATTTTCTTGAATAAATAGGAGAACAGGAGGACCCCTTACCTTGAGAGGGTGATTCTAAAAGATTATGAGGAGATTCTTAAGAGATTTTTAGAACCTTGGGTGGGTTATAGATAGGTAGTATTAGGGTAAATTAATTCGGAAATAGTTATAATTAAAGAGGAATGAGACTTTGGGTGGATTTCTTATAGAAAAAGAGATTGAAATTATTTATTAACTTCCAAACATTGGTTTTGGACTCCATAGTATTATGTAATCAAAACCAAAAACCATCCCATTATTTTTTCACATGGTTATAGAAAAATAGGACCGGTTTAATTATTTTATTAGGACAAAAATAGAACACATTAAATTAATTCCTTTATTTATTTGGAAGTGATTTATGTTTATAAAGAATTGATTTATGAATATTAAAATATAATATAAGTTTTAGGGGATCCTAAATGATTTATAAAATAAATAATATAACATAAAAAAACAAAATATTGTAAAGGTAAAATATATATTTGGTCACGGATACCTTTTATGAAATATATTACACCAGTATTGGGTCATTATGATGTTATACTATACATCGTATTATTATACCATATTTAATTTTTACCCAAAAATACGATTGTATAAAAAAATTATGAAAAATTAATCATTGGATAATTTAAACATTTTTATTTAAAAAATAATATTTATTTAATCAAAATAATTCCCTAAATATGATAATTTACACTTTTAGGTCAAAAATATTCATTTGTTGAAAAATATTGGTTTTTTATGAAAAGCAGTTTCTGATCCTTATAAAAATTACTTTTCAATTCATAAAATAGTATTATAATTAAAATTTTATTCGTATAATTTACTGATGATATTTTATTAAAATAAAATTTATTTCAAAAATTTTCAATTCAACAAAAGGATTATCTTTATTGAAACAATACTTTTCCCAAAAATACAATTTGTGTTTCATCATATCAAAATATAATTTTTATAAAACTCATTATTTAATCATTAAAAAGTGATAATAAAAAGGAAATATAATAATTATTTAATTAAAAATAAAATATAACAATTAATATCATTATCATCTAGATACATAGCCCTTTATTACACAAGTGAATTCCCTGAGAGTAAGGTGTTCGATGGTGAGATTTTCTTTGGGTGGTTTGGAAAATACGGTTTGATATTTGATCTCGATGAGTTTGAAATTTTCTTATAAATGGTTTCATTCATTATTTAGTCATTAAATATCATCTTAGGAATAGTCAAGGGAAAATCCCAATGATACTATAACCCTCATAAGCCCTAATAAATGGGCTTCATAGGGTATGATCCTACTAGTTGAGGTCATTACTTCCCTTTTTTTATTAATTGGAATTTATCATGACCCTTAATATTTCCAAATCATATGATCATTGAATAATATCAATACTATCAATAGTTATTTTGTTTAAAAAACTTTTCATTACGATAAGATATAAATTATAGTGGTCTAAAATAAAAAATTAGTAAATGTATCTTCTATAACTTTATTTATTAACAAGGAATTTACTCATTTAAAAAAGAAATTTCAATTATAAATGTTCAGGTTATTACATTAAAACTATGAGAAGTTATATTAATGTCTTATGATCCTCCTACCCTGATAAAATGTATTCTCTATATTCTTTTAGATAATATCATCCAGTCTTATAACATATATCCAAGAACATTTCATCGAACTTTTATGTTCACATCATATTGGAGAACTACTATATCCTTTCAGTGAAACATATATTCTTAGAAAATTATCACATACAATGAAACATCCCACCCCTCCTCATTGGATTGAGTCGAGTAGGAATTTCTACTTGGCCTTAGGTGACATCCCCAAGGTACTAATGGCTAGAAATAAATCCAAGGTCTTAAATACAGTTGGGGGATGCTTTTCACTTTGAAAATAAAAAAAACCATAACCAAGTATACCATAACCATAGAACAAATATATGATACATGAAAACAATGTAATACTAATCAATGTATAGAAACCAAATCACACTATATCATAGTACCCAACAGAAACCAAGACCAATATCAAAATAAAATATAGATAAACAGACCAAAGAAACACACCATAGAAACCAACACAGAAACTCCCAACATGCTCTAAGATCAAACTCCACAATCTATGCCCAAGTATCATGAAGCATCACTAAAGAAATGTGATACTTTTCCTTTACTTGTCTCCTAATAAATGATATCTAAAAAAAACAAAAGTTCCCAAGTAGGGGGGTGAGTAATGAAACTCGATAGGTTTTCCCCAAATAACTTCCCTACTCACACCACTAGTATAGAACATGTCAGCCAATTTTTATAAAAAAATTATATTAATCACTTTATAACATTTTAATAGTTTATATCAAGCCAAATAGTTTCACACCAAAACAAATTTCAAGGAAATTAATCAAACAAATCCTTAAAACCCATTTCTCATTTTCTATTTTGGAACAACCCTTTCCATTCCACATTCTACACATCCAAATATGAATAAAACCATGGACCTCCGTATACAAACAAGTGTTGATTCATCCATTCACCAAAACGCCACTTGGTGAAACATTTTGATCAGGGAATGTTCATAACCTTATCCATTCTAGTTTCTATGGGGGAAACTTCATAAGCTTATACCTCCAATTTTTGATGGGGGAAATTTCATACCCATATCTACCCCACATTTGATGGGGAGACTTTTTAACCATATCTATCTAGAATGCACATGAACGCATACCAAACATTATGCCAAAAACCAATGTTAAATCTACAATTTGAATCCATATCAAAATAAATTTATTTTATGTAATAAATTACTATTAAACCATTTCCAAGAATCAAAACAAGATCACATTTTAAAATCATCATTTTAAAATCTTTAAACAAAGCACTTTTCAAACAACCAATTTTTCACAATTCCACACACCATTGCCAAAGAGGGTTTCTATAAATAATTAAATAATAATTTCATAGTCAATTTCAAGGTAAAAAATAAATTTTAAATTAAGACATCTATTTCTAGTCATAGGAGTTGAGATTGAAGCCACCAACATCAGAAACTATAGTGAAGAAAATAACGGCACGAAACTTCACCAAAAATGGGTTCAAACTCCAAAAACAATCCTTAGATCTTGTTCCTTAACATTAAAAAATCCATATATCATTATGACTAAAATCAAGCATCATAGATATGTCCCCACAAAACTATATCTATGAATCTAAGAGAGGGAAGAATAATGGGTCTATGAAAAATTTCCATGAAAAGAGACATATTAAGCAATCTGACCTTCAACACACCAAGATTTGACAACAGATCACCCTCATATCAAAGGGAAGAGACTCTATGGCCTCTGGGATGAGAGAAAACTGAGTTATAGTTGTAATAGTGAAAAATAAGGTGTTAAGGGGTTAAACCAAGTTAGATCTATAATTCTTAGATCTATCCTTTGGTTGTTCATGTTTAGATCGCACGGTTAAGAAAATTGTGTGCTAACTATGCACAAGACTCTGCCTCAAGAATCACCTCACATGGTTGGACTAAATAGTTCGACAAACCATGCACCAACTATGAAAATCCCTATATCCTAAAATCATGTTTTCTCTTAGGTGGCCACATTGTTTGGAAAAACTATGTGCCTACCCAGTAGCCTCTAGTTAACATTTCATAGTTCTCTATGGGGATTTCACGGTTCCTACTAACTGTGATCAAACCATGTACCTCTTGAAAATCCTAAGAAACAATCCAAAACTACTCCAAACGCTCCCAAAATACACCCAAACACTTTACATAATTAAAATATATAAAAAAGGGGTACATACATGAAACCAAGGGTGATACATTCTCCCCCACCCCCATTGGACTTTTTCCCCCATAATATAAAAAACCACCACTGTCCCGAAAGAGTTTGAGACATTTATCAACCATTTCATTCTCTCGTTCTTATGTTTATTCCGAAATCTGACCATATTTCCACAAAACCCAAATTAGACTAATGATTTTACCATGTAATATTATCTCTTTCCTATCCACAATCTGAACAGGCACATAAACTAATGAATCATTTGTATCTAGGTTAATGTGATCCCATTGAATCACATGTTCAAGATCAGGTTGATAATTCTTCAACTGAGATATGTGAAACACATTATGAACTGAACAGAACTGTGGTGTGAATTCCAACCAATATTCCACCCCCACAAACCCATTAAAGTATCTTAAAAGGGACTATGTATCAAGGATATAACGTTCCCTATTTTCCTAAATGATAATGCCCATGTCTTGGAGAGATTCTCAAGAACACATGTTCACTCACTGTTAAAAACAGTGGTTGTCGATGATGATCTAAACACAATTTATAAGGACTCTGAGACATCTACATTCTTTTCCTGATCAACTAAATCATCTCTATTGTCCCTTGGACAAGTCTTGGCCCAACCAATGAAGTCTCACATATTCCCACTCAAAATATTGGAGAAAGAAAAGTATGGCCACATAATGATTTAAAAGGATCCATACATATCAATGGTTAATAACTATTTCTATAAAAGAACTCCACTAATGGTATGTGCTCCTCACATGAGCCAGAAAATCCATTTCACAATCCCAAAGAATTTCTTCCAGCATTTTTATCTTTCTTCTGGATTATCCATTTGTCTGTGGATGATATTCCATACTCATGGTCAATATAGTCCCAAGGGATTTCTGTAAGGATTTCCAAAAACAAGACGTAAACCTAGGATATCTATCTGACATTATTTAAATGGGTATTTAATTCCTCTTTACCACTTCTTGGATATAGATTTTTGAAAATTCCTCTACCATATGAGATTCATGAATTGGAATTAATTAAGCTGACATTGTGAGTCGATCCACTATCAATCATATGGCATCATGATTATGAATCGTCTTTATGAGTCCTGTCAAAAAATACATTGTCATCTACTCCCATTTACAAATAATAATATGTAAATATTTTAACATAACCACAGGCCACTGGTTCTTTACCTTATCCAATTGATAAGTGAACCATCCAGAAACAAACTCAAACACCTTTCTTTTCATGAAAACCCACCAAAATTGTTCTTTCAGTGCATTATACATCTTAGATATTCCAGGATTAACATACCATCTCAAATGGTGGTATGCATGTAGAATTTATTCTTGACAATACAATGGTATGACTATCTGACCATGAAACAACAAAAAATGAACTACCATCTAGTTTCCATCACTCAATGGTCTCTTCACTATTGAGTTTTTAACTCATATAAATAAATTAAGAATTAGATTTTTTTAACTTTTTAACAATTTAAAACAAATAAATACCCAAATAAAGTAAAAATAAATCAAAAATAATTCCTCGATCTTTACAATCCATGTTCATGTCGCTTATTATCGACATCAATCGCCTATGGTCTGAAGCCTCTTTCTCGATCTAACCACAAGACTTTCTGCTCAATACATCTTCCACTAAATTTACATTACCCAGTGTATAAATAAAGTCAAATTCAAATATTTGGAGATACTATATCTACATTATTTATCTTGGATTAAAATCCCATTGTGAGAAAATATGTTTCAAGCTCTTATGATCTATAAGCACTGTAAAATGCTCACCAAAGAGGTAATGACACCAAGTATTCAAATAATGGACTATGTAAGTTAACTCCAAATAAAGTGTTTCGTAGTTATTCTAATGAAACTGTAACTTCTATGAGACATAAGAAATAACATGATCTTTGTGCATGAGAACACATACCAACCCAGATCTTAAAGCCTTAAAACGCACCACATACCCATATCCTAATTTTGGAAAATTCAAGAATAATGATGATGTAAGGAAAACTTTAAGCTCATAAAAGGTATTATAATATTCCTCATTCAATTGGAAGGATACATTGTTCTTTTTAAAATATTTCATTAGTGGGTATAGTTGTAAAAAATCATGAATAAAGCATTGGTAATAACCAGCCTTACCAAGGAAACTATGTATCTCGAAGAAAATATTTGGAGGTTTCTAGGAGATAATAGATTTTATCTTTTCACGATCCATAAAAACAAAACTTTTAGAGATTACATGGATAGATAAACATACCTCGTTTGTACAAAAATCACACTTTGATAATTTGGCATAAAAATGAGGATCCCTCAAGATTCCCAACACTATTGCCAAGTGTTCCTCACGATCTTCCCTTGTCCTAGAATACACCAATATTTCATCCACAAACACCACAAAAAAGGAATCTAGATACCATTGAAATATTTGATTCATTAATTACATAAATATAACTGGTGCATTTGTAAGACCAAAATCTATAAGAAAATACTCGTAATAGCCATATCTATTCTAAAAACTATCTTTGGAATATCCTCTTTCCAAACCCAAAATTAGGGATATCCCGATCGCAAGTCAATTTTAGAGAACCATTTGGCTCCCCTCAATTGATCGAACGTATCATCAGATTGTGGTAGTGGATATAAATTCATTATCACAACTTTGTTAATCTTATGATAATCCACACACATCTGAATAGTTGTATTCGTCTTTTTCACAAACAACACTGGTGCTGCACGCAGAGATGAGCTATGCTGAATGAACCCTTTGTTTTCCATGTCTCCTAATTAAAATTTAAATTCCATTATTTATATTTGTTATATATGATAAGATAGAAGATAAATATGAATATCCCCTAGTAATATATCAATCATAAATTCCACTACTCTTATGGGTGGAAACCAAAAGAACATTTTAGAAAAACATCAATAAATTGATCAAAAACTATAGGAAAACCACTATTCTCAATCTCTTCCTTTGATTCCAAAGTTAATGCTTCTAACTGGTGTGATATAATTCCATCTATTGGTTCTAACAATCCCATTACACATGCCTTTACATTCAGTTTCCTTTAAAGATATTATTAATTCCATCATTACCCGTAAAACTAACCATTCGCGTATAATAATCATTGTGAGACTTGAATATTGTCTACCAATCCATACCCAAGATTATATCATAGAAATTAATCTCTAGAATTGAAAAATACTATATCAATTCATCTCCATTAATCATTATTGAACATTATTTTTACATAAAGGATCGACATTCTATTTGTCAAATAGGAGTTTGATGTTTCAAAATAGAATGCATCATCTCAACATGAAATCCCATAAGATCAATAACACGATAAGTAATAAATGAATAGGATGCACTCATATCAAAAAAAAGATTTTATAATGGTAGAATTCCAATGAATCATACCTCTCACTATCAGTGGACTATATTAATCGTCCACAGTAACTTTTTCAACTCCATATAACTTCTTACTTGCTGCACGTTAGTCTGTATTGCCCTATTGAGATTTCCTTTTCTGAGAATTCATGGTATTTTTGGAATCACAAAGGGTAGATAAGTTCTAATAATAAGTGGTATTCTACTTCTCCCATTCATTCGAATCATATGACACTAGACAAACATGAGATGTGTCCCCAGCACCCTCCCTTAGATCACTGCGATAATAGCACCAAAGATGGGCCATCTAGATGAAATTGTGGAATGTTCTATGTGGTTTCCTAAAATCTCCCTCGATATGACTTAATGAACAACATTGAAAACATATTCTCTTACTTTTGTGTCTTTGTGGAAGGTTAATTGATCATGTGGTTCGATTATAATGTGTTCCACATCCTTGAGAATAGTTATCCCACTTACTCGTATTCCCAGCAATAGTGTTCCCTCTATTTTCTATATAAATAAACATGATTCCTCCAAACATGAATACCTAATTAAAAAACTAGAAAAATATCTGAACTAGCTATTGGTTAACCTATATCTTAGGTACAACCACATACTTTGAAGCCTCTACCTATTGGTTCCTATGATTCCTACAGGGTTCCATTTTCTATAACTAATAAAAAACATCATATGTTTCACTCTCTCGCAACTGAAGGCTTAGTAATTAAAATTTACTATATCACAACTATCACAAAAATTCATTCCAAAAATAAATTCTTTTTGTATTGAACCCCTTTTTAAAAATCCCACCATTCTTTTGAAAATCAAACCATTTTCTAAATACCACAACTATGGCCTTCTCAAAATATCACATTTGAAAACAATTTCAACATTTTTCAAAAATAAATAGGTTTTCCCCAAATCATAAAACATTACTCAAAATAAAATATGCACTCCTAGTGATAATTCATTTCTATTAATGCATGTCATGCTATTCTCATTGGATAAATGTATGACAATGATATTACAAGTCCCATAAGTGTCTCCAAAACACTTATGTACCCAACTCCCTAGTAACATGAAGTTTAACATAAATTGGTTATATTTGTCTTTTTATGATCTACATTTCAAGTCCCAATAATCCTACATCACTTTATCATACCAAATCAAATACTAATCCAAAATGAATTTTTAAACACTAATTATGACACAACTGATACTCAAGGGAAACTAATACCACTTGTCCCAAAATATTTGGACTGTACAAGACTAATAACATTTGTAACATCCCACCCCTCCACATTGGATTGAGTCGAGGAATAATTTCCACTTAGACTTAGACGACATCCCCAAGGTGCCCAAGACTGGCAATAAATGTCAAGGGATTCAATATAGTTTGGAGATTATTTTCCATTAGAAAATAAAACAAAAACAACCATTTATACCACAACCAAAAAAATATGATGCATGATAACAATGTAATACTTCTCAATGTATAACAACCAAACTACACTATATCATAGTGCCAATAGGTTACCAAGGACAATATCAAAATACAAAGCGGAAGACAAATCCAACAAATCTCAAAGACTCCAAATATACCAACATAGAAACTCCCATCATGCACCAAGATAAAACTCCACAATCCATGTCAATTTATCACAAATCATCACAAAAGAAATGAGATACCTTAACTTAACTTTTGTCCCGATGAATGATATTTGAAAACTCACCGAAGTTCCCAGAAAGTGGGTGAGTAATGGAACTTAGTAGGTATTCCCCTAATTACTTCCCTACTCATTCCACTAGGATAGAACATGTTAACAATTTTATATAAAATAGTTTATATAAATCACTTTAAAACATTTTAATAGTTTATATCAATCTAGGAAATTTAAAACCAAAATTTTTTCAAGGAAAGCAACCAAACAACTCAATAAAAACCATTTCTCAATTTTCCATTTTGGCATAACCCATTATATTTCACATATCCACACAGCCAACCATGCATGCAACCTTGGACCTCCCTATACTCGTGAGTAGTGATTCATCCTTTTACCAAGTTTTTAATTCTTGAACCATTTTAATGGGGGAAATTTCATATTGATATTCATCCCACTTTTGATATGGGAAACCTCATGCCCTTATCCATACCATTTTTTATAGAGGAAATTTCATACCCTTATCCATCAAACTTCTTATGGGGGAACTTCATACCCTTATCCATCCAAAATACACATGAACACAAACCAACCATTATTCAAAAAACCAATTCCAAATCAACCATTTAAAGCCCTTTCAAAAAAAAAATCATTTATTTAAAACATTACCGTTAAACAATTTCCCAGAATTGAAACAAGTTCACATTTTAAAATCTATAAATAAATCACTTTCCACAACAACAAAATTTCCACATCCCAAAAACCATCACTAAATAGGGTTTCCATCAACATTTAACAAAAATTTCACAATCAATCTCAATAAAAAACATTTTAAATCAATCCTTCTATTTATAATAATATTATTTGAGAGTGATGCCTCCTACCTCAGAAACATTAGTGAAATCAAAGAACGACCTGAAACAAAAACAAAATTGGGTTGAAAATCAAAACAAAACACATTATATATTGTTCCATAACATAAAAATATCCAGATCTCATCATGATTGTCATAAAATATCATAGATCTATCCCCAATAAACTAGATCTATGAATCTAACAGAGGTAAGAAGAAGAGATCTAAGAAAACAAATCATGAATAGAGACTTACCAAGAAATATATCCTTCAAAGCACCATGATTCCCAACATATTTCCCCTAGATAAAAGGTAAGATCCCCCACAACCTTTAGGGGGACAGAAAACTGAGTTATGATCATTATAGAAGAATAATGAGGGGATAAGGGGATAAATTGAGTAAGATCCACAATTTACAGATCTATCTTATGGATGTTCATGGTTATCTTGAACGGTTAGGAAAACCATGCACTAACCATTCATAGTACTCTGCCTTAAGAAGAACCCTGCATGGTTGTCCTACATTGTTAGACAAACCATGTATCAACCATGAAAAATACCTCCATCTCAAATATCAGTTTCTCCAAGGTGGTTTCATGATTTAGACAAACCATGAGCCTAACTGTATGCCTACCCAGTAGTCTCTCTTTCACTCTTCATGCTTCTCTAGTGTATTTTCATGGTTTCTACTAACTTTTATCAAATATTTAACCTCTATAAAATTCAAAAAATCATTCCAAAATTCCTCCAAACCCTCCCAAAATCCACCCAAACACTTTACATACTAAAAATACATAAAGAAAGGGGTACTTACTTGAAACCAGAGGTTCTGCATATAAGAATCATAAAATGTAACCATCATGATGTGATAAGAAACTTCATTAAAATATGTAATTAAGGAATAATAAAGTTTGTTCTAGGGAGAAACTAAAATAGACTCTCCCTTTCACTAAATCCAACTGAAAAAATATTTTAAACCACTATCTCTCACATGATACTCTTACCACTGATAAAATAAATCATGGGTCAAGGTATCCACTATGTTATCCTGCATATATACTCTACTCACTGCACATTCACCTCATTGAGAAAAATTCATCAAGAGATGAAAATTCTAAAGTAAGTTCTTTATCATTTAGTGTGACCTTATATCTTTGTAGAGAACCAATTATATCATGTTATCAATGTAAACTGTGATAGATTATTTACTTCAAAGTACGATATCAAGCTCTTTGAAAAATTTCAAAATCCAAACTGCTTACTTGGATGTATCATAAGGTATAATATACTCAATCTTCACTATATAATTGGTGATTTAAAGATTCTTATAACAATTTCATCTTATAAATGCTCTGTTGAGACAAAATATAAATCCATATTATGAATTCATATAATTCTAATCTATCTAAAATATATCATAAGTATAACCCCTAATAACTAGCTCTTTATCTCCTCCATACACTAGTGACATATCCCAGTTCCCCTTATACACTTAAAGAAAAACTTAACAATAGTTCAATTCAATTCACCTTGATCATCTTGATATCATCCAACCATGATCAATGTATAGAAAACATTAATCCTAGTACATAACATGGCATACATGATAAATCCTATTGTATAATAATAAGGGATATTACTCATTATCTCTCTTTCCTATTATGTCTGAGGACACATTTTCTTGGAAAGATGTATACCATGATATACTAGAACCGATCCCCTCTTGAATTTTTCTATACCAAGCCTCTTTAGAATCTGGTCAATGTATGTACTATGACTTAGCCCAAGAAAACTCTTTGATCTATCATTCATAATCTTGATCCATATAATGTAGGATGCCTCACCTAAGTCCTTTATATAGAATCACTTTCTCAACCATTCCTTAACCTCTTGTAATTCTGGTATATCATTTCTAATTAATAATATGTCATCAATGTATAATACTATGAAAACAATTTTAATCACACTAAACCACTTATAAACACCTGGATCACATTAATCCCTTATGAAACCATTAATGTATTCATTGAACTAAATATTCCATGACCTGGATGCTTTAAGTAATCTATAAATGGATATATGAAACTTTTATACCTTTTTTTCATTTCATGGAGTCAAAAACTCTTCTGGTTGTGTCATATACATTTCCTCTTGAAGTTTCCCATTAATGAAAATAGTTTTTGACATCTATTTTACAAATATCATAGTCACTGTAAGCTGTTATGAAAAGAATAATTCAGATGGATTTAAACATGGTAACTAGAGAAATTTTTTTATTATATTCAAAGTCTTGATGTTGTCTAAAACCTTTATCTACTACATGTGATTTATAGGTATTTCCATTACCTTCAATGTATATATTTCTCTTGAATAAATATTTATATTCAATAGGATTTTCATCAATTGTTAGATCGATCAGAACCCAAACTTGATTTTTATTGATAGAATCCATCTCAGAATTCATGATGTCTTGCCACCTTGAATATTTTGAGATCTCTAATACCTCCTTATAGAATATAATATAATTGTTATTAACCAATAATGAGTCACCATCATCAGTAACTAGAAAACCAAATCTCTCTATTTCTCTTACTTCTATCACTCCTACATAGTACTTGTGATTCAAGAGAATCTTCTTCCATAGGGACTTATGAAATCTTCCCATGTACCAACTCTTGTATATCTTGAGCATCAATTTTATAGAATTGAATATTTATCCCACTATCCACCTTGAGGATGTTCTCCCTCTCATGAAATAGAAACATTATTGTGACTATTATTTTATTTTCATAAGGGTTGTATAGATAATATCTTCTTTTTTCCTTGGATACCCTATAATGATTAACTTCGTGCCTCAGGTGCTAGTTTGTTGCTTGATCTTGCCTTAACAATTTCTTCATAATCCCATGCCTAAATATGTGACAAAACTAGTTTCTTTCCGCTCTATACCTCAAATTGAATACCACTTTCCACTTTATTTGGTACTTTGTTTAGTAAGTAGTATTTCATCTTTAATGCATATCCCCATAAGGATAAAGAATGGCTTTCACGAATCATCTTAAACTCTACCATGTCCAACAATGTATGATTCCTCAATTCACTGACATTATTCCATTGAGTTTTATAAGTTGGAGTGAGTTGAGATAAAATACCATACTCCCATAGAATGTTGAAAAAATTTTGGTTAAGATATTCACCCCTCAATAAAATGGAATTTTCTTTATCTTTTTACAAGGATGATTCTAAACTTAATTATTTAAATCTTTACACTTCTCAAAGGATTCAAACATATACCTCATCATGTAGATATAACCATACCTACTAAAGTCTCCAATAAAATTAATAAATTATGATAATCCCCCTCAAAAGTATACTTGAAAAGTTACACACACATAACTATATACCAAATATAGATGCATTGTGGACATTTCTCCTTGATCAACCAAATGGTGGTTTGGTTATCTTACCTTATGAAAAAGTGTGACATATTCTATGTGCATTAATCTTAAAAGATTTTATGTAACCATCACGATAGATCTCTTTCAAAATATTCTCTTTTATGTGACCAATATAGTGATTCCACAACAGGGTTCTATATAGTTAGGAATATTTGTTTCATTATCAAATACCAATATTGGTTTTCATAATTTAATACATAATGACCATTTTCAAATATGTCATACCAAAACAAATGTTATATTTATAAAACTAGAAACCCTTATTTCTAAAGTTGAAAATAAATCCATCCATGTCTAAACACGAAATGGTAGTATTGTTTTTGGTTATATTAGGAACATAATATAAATTCTTTAAAACCAAAAATAATCCAGTATACAATTTCAGATGGTAGTCTCCATTGACTAGAGCAACCTTCCACACTCTATTGGTAGCTTATAGATCCACCTAATCTCTAGTAATATTCTGAAATATACATGGTTCCTATATTTTGACAAAAAAAAGTGTGTACCATAGGTAGTATATGTTACCCAACTTGTATATATGGAAATACACTCAATAATGAATTCATTAGAATATTCCCCATGTTTATTTATCTAGGTGAAATTCCTCTTCCAATGTACTTTATTTCCACCTGAAAAACATACCACATCATATTCGTTTCCTTTCCTCAAGATCTTTTTATTCTTAGAAGGGCATTGCCCTTGATTTTTAGACTCAGAAATACTCTCCAGCACATTGACCTTGTTCTTTATCCTTTTATTCACCATAATTAAAATAGGGATTCCACGCCCCATGTATTTATCAATAAGGATAATGAGTTTAAGAAGTTTTGAAAGTTCACTCTCTCTATTACTCATATTATAATTCAAAATAAAATCAGATAAATTTTTGGGTAGTGAGGATAGAATGAAATCTACACACAACTCATCAAGTATCATAAAACCCAAGATATCCAAGCACTCAATTTATTCAATAATCCTTAATAAATATTTCACAGCTAGCACTGAATCTCCATGATTTCATGTTAATAGTGCATTAGAGATCTCATATCTCTTGGATCTCGCCATATATTGACAGAGATCCCGAAGGTGAGAAACAATTATATACACATCAATATCATCATATTGCTTCATAATCTCATTGGACATGGAGGATTGGATAAAAAATTGGACATACATAGCATCATTCACATTCCTTAAATAGAGAGATGCTTCTTCCCCACCAGCCTCATTGGAAATTAATTTAGAAATTGGGGTTTCAATCACATATAATTTCTGTTCATGGGGTATTATAATGTGCCATCACCTATACCATTCTTAGAAATTCATGCTAGTGAGAAGGTTATAGTTCTCTAGTATGGATCATTTGGATATTTTGAAAGTAATTTGATTTCCCATTTTATACAAATTTTAAAAAGATAATTAGTAATTATTTTTTTTACAAAAACTAATTAATAAATTTAAAATTTAAATTCCATTAAACTCCCAGTATATTGAAAACCCAAATATACCTCTCCATTAGTTTTGGAAGATGTTGTAGCTTATATATATTAGTTGAAATGATCTATATTCCCCTTCTCATTACCCATATTTGAGATTGATAAGTTATTCAAAGGGTTTTTGGTAGTTGTAACTTTCCAGCAGTATTAACTCACAGTTCATTGATATGTTGACTGGATTCCACTTTCCATAAATCCTAAATAAAAAATTCCTTAACATTTTCCTCTTATTTACAAAAATAACTTCTTGGGTATTAAACCCTTCATTTGAACCAAGTTATGTCAAAACAAATTCAAGATAAAATTCTCACGATAATTGAAACCAACCCAGCATGGGATAGTCAAGCACGTTGAACAATGAGGACATTTCTAACTTATGTAGTAAAAGACTATGTCGATATAATATTTTAATTAGATTTAATTTTATATTTATGTGTACATATCATATTATATTTTCACATGAATCGTTAATAATAAGTGGATTTTAGTTAATTTATTAACCATAGCTAATAAAAAATAACATATAATCCAGATAGGTCTTATGCCATCTTTCATTACTATTAACTCATGTATTAGGTGATCATACAAAATTCACAAACATAGATAATGAACAATTAAACTGATGAAAATAAAATATAATGGTCATGATCATGATATTATCTAATGGTTAGTTTATTTATTAGATAAAAACTAAACCTAAACCCTAGGGAAAACCCATTAAGCCATAGATTGGTTTGTGTTACAGCATTACACCTTGGCTCCTTTATATCACCTCAATTGGTTTCACCTTAGATCCTTGGATTAGACCACCTCCTCTCACATGGGAGATTTATAATTACATTATCCTTTACTCACACTCATGTGATAGGATCTAATAGACTGGATAAAGGGGGTTTATATAAAATAAATTATGAGCATGCTTGCACTTACATAATAATGACGAGGGAGTGATGCATAGGCCATCAATGTCAATTAAATAATATTAAATTAAAAGAATCCAATTGAATATATAGTGTTGGTCTAATCTCATGATCACCCGCACAATATGAAACAAGAATAACTTTTTAATATTGTTATCAATTACATTTATTTTTAATTAATTAAGATAATTCACAATGAATTAATTTAATTAGTATAATTTAAATATATTCTATCCAAGCATCCTAAACTCTTCATCATCTATATTTTTAAACAAAATTAATTTATTTTAAAATTAATTATGTATACACGTGTACTTAGAGGAAAAATTTTATGTTTCTCCAAAATTTTAACATGTAATTGATTTGATATATAATTATCAATAATATTACAAGGTGTGTACCTTGTCAAATAAATGAAATAGGGGACACATTTGAATAGGTTTTAATATATAATTAATTTCTCTCCATAAAGATGTGGGAACACTATATGTGGTAGACTACATAGCATGTACAATAGTACATAATGTATAATTTATTTTGATTATGTATCTTGCACATGACATTATATTAGTTGTGTTGCATGTTATGGATGTGTTTGAGATGAATTGAATCTACTTAGAATGCATGTAATGTAGCATCAGAGATGCATGGATCATCTTTCTATATGTTGTGTATCAGATACACAACACACTAGCATACCCTGTGTTCTTCACTATTATAAAACAATAACTAAATTCCATGTAAAGTTGTTACATGATGTGTACTTCTTCAATCCATGTGTTGGTTTTCCCAGATCTACATGTCAATCCATTTTTTCAGATCTTAGATCTGATTTCATCTAAAATATCTGACATTATCATGAGATACTAATGGAAAAATAAATATACACAGGTTTTATGTAGGCATTAGATGTCGTGTGCTTGGTTGTTTTCTAGGAAGATCATTTTACTCCTCTATATGGTGTTCTTTAGATGTTTCTTTGTTTTTAAATCTTAAATGTTTACTGGTTATGCTATATAGAGTAAAGAAAGGGAAGAGATAGAGATTTAAAATATTTAAAGGAGTCATTATAAGAAAAAAAATATGAAAACACATTAAAACAATAAGTGAATTATAAATAATTATAAATCCAATATGTGACCACTCTAATACTACTTTTAGGTTTCAGGTGTAGTGTAAGCACCCTTTGAAGGTATAACCAACTCGACTTTTTTTTATAAATTTACATGTAATTTTTCTATAAAAAGATTGAAAACGTCATGGATAATGAAAAAAAAATTACATAACTAGATTAAAATTATAAAACCCGAAGTGGAGGATCTTCACAATTAATTTAAAATTAAATTATTAAAAAATATAGAATTAACTCAACTTTAAATTTAACTTTTATTAATGATCTAGTTAACTAGATCATTTCATACCATCATTTATTTCTAATATCCAAGAATATAATCTCCCTAGCGGTGATCCACACATGCACTATAATACCTAAACTTCAACATATAATTATAGGGTGCTGGCATGGCCGATCCTAACCACATGTTTTGTTTATAGTTGATCGTAGTAGTATTATTATCAAAAGAATAATAATACTAATGTTCACTATATGGATTGAGAGATGAATAAGAGAGAGTGTGTTCTTGATCTCTAAAACTCCCTCTATTCATTATGTATACCAAGATTGAGTTATTTAAAGTGATATAATTAGATATTTATTCTAACAGGTGTGGGGTAGGAAAAATGCACACAATCCCCTCTCCAACAAAAAAATATTTAGTTGAAACCATGTCTAATAATAATATTATTATTAATATTTTTAGTCACATGGAATTTGAAACATATTAAGAATATAAATGAATATCATTTATACCATTTAAAATCCGACCATTAAACTCGCTCCACTTTCATTGAGATTTATTGATCCTAGAATAATGAAAATTAAATAAATAAATTTCAGAAAATTATTCTATGATAAATATATTAAATATTAGTTTTGAAAATGTTAGAAAAAGTAATTATTACTAAAACTTATTAAATTCAATACTTGAATTTAACTAAGATTGTGGATACATTTAGTGTGTGACCCTCCAGGAACCTTTCTTAGGGGCATTAAGCATAACTACTAAAAGTAAAAGGTTAGTGTCTAGAAAAGTGTAAAGGAACCCATGTAGAATGAAGTTAATATATCAATGAAATCCAAACTTCTATAAATTAATACCATATAATATAATTCATTTATCATGATATCTTGAATCAAGAATGTTGTAGGGAGGTTCAATCAATCTATGTGCTTGATATCAATTTCTTTGACATTCTGGAAATGAACTTGCCCACCAAACACCATGTCCATGGATTTATACAAGAAGTTTCATTCCCATCAAATGGACTTAGACATCAACTTCCATCAAAGAGAAAATGGATAAATCCTTTCTCGCATTATCCATTAATATAGTACAACTCGTGACATGCCCAATGCATCCTAGATTTTCATGAGAATAGGTTATCATTGTTTTCATCAATGAATAAAATTATGTGAGTCATAATATTCATTAATGATAATCTTAAAGTATAAGTATCAAAACACTTGTCCGCATATAGGAACATCCAATGATGCATGAAATGTGGATTGCCATTAATTGGTCCATTCTAATAACCTCTTATCTTAGAGATCACCGTGGGATTAAATACTGATAAGGTGTATCAATATCTAATTAGCCTCCTACCCATGATAGCCTACATGTTATGTGTCCCTCCAAACAATATCATACATCCATAAAACATATATTCAATAATATTTTCATGGAACCTATAGGTTCTCATTATAGCAGGGAACTTATTTGATCTTTCAATGTGGAATATATTCTTAACACATTATCATATACAAGAATAATTCAAAGGAATAATCATGATGTGAAAAGAAAAAATATTCGAAATGTAATAAAAAAAAATTATGTCAATTCTAAGGAACTAACTCCAAAACTCCCTCATTAATATTTTCAGACTGAAACTCCCATCAAATATTGTCATACATCCTTTGGTAGAATTTGATTCTATTTTGGTCAGGGATTATTTTTCACAATATAAGGACAACATTAGCTGCTAGGATAGGGAAATAACGCTTCATATCCCATATCATCCAATAATTCTGTACAAGTGTATGGAGGAGGATGAATCTCCTTTGGAATCTTGTTCTCAAGCATGGATATTATTGCCTTATGAGAAAAAATATCTCACTCAAATGATTGTGATAATGAAAATATTTAGGATTGGATAAATTCCCATTATAAAATACTTTGCTAATGTATTTGTTGAAGAGTCACGTGGTCTTCCTCATAACTGAGAGGTTAAGTTATCAATTGGTCTTATAGTTAGATCTTTATCCATATCTAAGACTCCTTAAAAAATGTCCACTATTGAATTTTAAGAACCGAATAAGAAGTTGCAAGAGAATTTGGACGAGTTTTACACACCCAAGTTGTTTACCATGGACTATACCAGTCCTCTTCCTCAAAAAGAAGGATGGTTCAATGTACCTTCTCATTGACTATCATGAACTCAGTAAAGTCATGATAATTAAAATTTATTCCACACAAAAAATTGAAGACATATTAAATCAAATATGTGGGCCAAGTGTTTCTCTAAGGTGGACCTTAATTTGGGATACCACTAATTAATGGTAAAGAAGGAAGATATTACCAAGACTAGCATTCAAACAATATATAAAATCTATGAGTTCATAGTGATTCCCTTTTAACTCACTAATTATCTAACAATTTTAATCCAGTAAATGATTAGAGTCTTTCGATATATGCCTAAAAATAGTCCATATAGATTATATACTGATATAATTCAAATGAAATCAGTATCTTAAGGAGAATTTGAATATATGCTAAATAATTTTATAAAGGATAAGTTATATGAAAATTACAGTAAATGTGAGTTTTTGTGTTGAGTAAATATCATTCTTAGGGCATGTTATCACCAATAAAGGGATATATATGGACCCTTATAAGTTAAAAGAAATTAAAAAGTGGCCCAAACCAATATTTATGATGGAGTTTTGTAGTTCCTATGGACTAAAAATGTACTATCAATGATTTTTGAGACTTTTCATTATTTTCAAACCTTATTACCAAGATAAATCGAAAGGGAGTGATGTTTTTTTGAACCAATGAATGTCAATAGAGATTCAAGGAATCAAAAAATATGTTTATCACTACACCAGTACTCACCCAACCCTCATGTGGAGATATTTTTGAGGTATAAAATAATTCTTCATAGAATTGATTGGGATGTGTCTTATGAAAAATGATAATGTGATATCCTATACCTTAAGATAGTAGAAAGTTTATGAGAACTACCCAACACTTGATCTATAGTTGGATATAGTAATATTTTCATTGAAAATTTGGAGGAATTATCTTTATTGAGGGAAGTGTGAGATATACATAGATCATAAAAACCTCAGTTATATATTCAAATAAAAGGAGCATAATATGTTCCAGAAAATATAGTCATAGATGGTCAAGGATTATGTCTGCTCAATCCACTACTATCTTGGGAACGATAATAAAGTGGTAGATTCTATAAATAGAAAGGATGTTGTCACCTTATCCATGATTAAAATTAAGAGGTATCTAATCAACTTATTCACGTAAAGGATGGACATGGGGATTATAAAGGAAGGAAACTAATACTTACTTTTAATTGATCAACCATCCCATATAGAGTAAATTAAAGATACTTAAAGGGACGATGTGGAAATAGAGAATAAGGTGGAATATATAAGAAAAGGTAAATCCTACGAGTTAAAAATTTATAAAGAATGGGTTGTAAGACTTGGGAGATGACTATGTGTACCATTACAGCCAGAGATAAAGAAGGTTCTATTGAGTTATGCACATAGCTTGATTTTCTATATCTATCTAGGAATCAAAAATATTTATAGCAATATTCAATAATGTTATTAGTGGGAAATCATGGAGAAGGATATCGTATAATATACATCAAAGTACCCAATATTTCAAAAAGTGAAGGATGAAATGAAAATGTCTATAGGGATGATGAAACCATTACCCATACTAATATATAAATGCGAAAACATAACCATGGGCTTTTTCATAGGTCTTTTGAAGACATTTATAGGAAATAATACCATATGGATTTCAATGTACCATCTTACAAAGACTACCCACTTCAACAAAATTTGAGAGGAAATCTCACTCAATAAACTTTCAAGGATATTCATTAACATAGTGGTGAGGTTGTTTGGAACACTATTGTTTATTGTATGTGATAAAGACTTAATGTGTACTTCCATGTTCTCAAAAAATCCTTCAACATGCTCTAAACACTGAGTTAAATTTCAATATAGATTATCACACCCAAACTAATGGATAATCTAAGAGGGATGTAATGAATTAAAATTTTATAAATGATTTTCACTTTTTATTGAGTAAATTCCTCATCATCATAGAAAATATATGCCTTAATTTTATTATTTTGGATCAATTAAAAACTATATCATGTCAAAATTAAAATACAATTAAGAATCTTAACCGTTGATAACGTAGATATTATACAATGACCTATAAGATTAGTATAACTTAAGGGTTATGATAAAGTCTAATTATTATAGGCAGAATGAGAAATGGCTTCAACCAGTAAGATCATACCTTATAAAGCACATTTTCCAAAGATTTTGAGGGGAATGGAATCAGTAGGCTTTTACCTTGACCAATCCCAAGCCAAAATTCAATAAGTGTTTCAAGATTAAAACCATTTATAGAAGAAGTTAAATCTTATCAAGATCATGGAACAAGCCATGTTCGTCAAACAACACCAAGAAATCCCCCACCATCACATGCCTTACCCTTAGGGAATACTCTAGTTTAATAAGGGGGTATGTATCTTGGGACTAGTAGTATGGATTTTTATATTTTATAATTAAAAAATGATTATATTTATCACTTTTCATTATCATAATTTCTTGTGAATTGATGAAAATTAGTTTCTAGTAAGATGAATCCAACATTGTATATTTGGAAAATATACAGTTTTAATTAAAGAATTATTTTTTGAAAAATTCAGGAATTTGGAAATAAATTCTATTTTCTTATAGTATTATTATTAAATAATATTTTCAAAAGATAATATAATTTAATGAACTCCAATATAATCTTTATTAGGATTAGAAAACTATTATCATCTTAAAAACTAGTATTTATTAATAAATGAAAATTTTGATTTAGAGTGTAAATTCTCATGTTTATAGAATTATAATGATAAAATAAATATTATTTTTGAAATCATAATGTTGAAATTATCCAGAAGTGAATTTTTAAAAATTTTCTGAGACGGTTGAATATTTTGTTAAAAATTAAATACGGTATAAATAAAAAATATGTATTATGAAATCATAACATCCTGAAAGTGATGTAATAAATATTATAAATGAATCCATGAACACAAATATTTTTCTAATTACAAAAATGTTTTTTTGAATTCAATTTTTTAATTTTATTATCCCTTAATGAATTCTCAAAAATCTATATTATATTTTATGGTTTTAAAATAAATTCTTTATAAGCATGACTTACTTCAAAATCATCAAGAATAAAATTTTAAGGATTTATGTTATTGACCATATAAAATATTGAAGACAAATCCTATATATCATAATCCATGGGAAAAACCAGGCAGTGTTTTTTGTTTTTGATTATTTTATTATCTAGAGTTCAAAACCAATGTTTATAAATTAATAAGGAATCCAGCCTATATTTTACAATAAATACCCACCTATCCTAAAACTTCACCTCACTAAAATCCCATATATAACAACTTTTATCACTCCATATCTCACTAAATCCCTCACAAGGTGTTACCAATCATTTAAGAAGCACCTCCCATGTTTTTGGAAGATCTCTCTCAAGGTAGGGGACTCTCTCCTCTTCTTTTTATTTTGAGTATTTTGTTCGTAATGAGACCTTTTAATTTAAAATTTCCCATGTTGTAATGTGTTTTTATAGATCTTTTTATTATTTTCATGATTCCCATTTAATTATAGAGTACCTTCCACCCTCATTCACCCCATCCATAAACCCTAGGTACTCTTGTTATACTGCAGAAATTATCCTATGATTTTCCTTTCTAAAAATTTGTGTAGTGAATACCCATCCTCATTTACAGTAAATGGTATTCAACCTGATATATCTATCCTTAATTTATTGGGGAATTTCATATATTTAACCCACACTTTTTTATCATGGGATTAAAAGTGTTGAAACACATCCTTATGTTGTATTACCTATATGGAATAAAAATGCTTGTACATGATATGAATGTGATAGGTGGTCCCTATAACACCAATATATTTTTTCAAATAATTTAAATTTCATTGAAGGGATGAATTATCACTCACCCCTTTCAACTAAAGAGTACCAATATCGCACTGAAAATAACTCCCAACTCACTCCTACTGCCTCAGAAAACACTACCCTTGATGCTCAGATTATAGGCATTGAACTTAAAATACCCAAACCATCTGAGAAGAGGGTTTACACTACCCATGTTGAACATGGATACCCTGCCCTCTTGGGAAGCATGGTTAATCAATAGGAAATCACTACTATCCTCCCAGAAGTTTTGTTGTAACCTGGGAGGATAGACAGTACTGATGTCCCCCTTCATTCTTCCAATTATCCTTCTGTTTTGGACAAAAAGTATGCTCTTAATCAGGTATCTAAACACCAAACCATACATATTATAATTCAAATTTTGTTGATATTAAAGACCTACCCTTGACTACCCCAATTAAGCAGCTGGTATAAGCTTTAATCCCTCAAGGTGATGTTGACTCTCATCTTATTTCTAGTGTAGGTGCTACTAATACCTCTTTGGTTTTCCCTTTGCCTATACAGGTGAAACAAGGTAGCACTAACCAAGACACTTCATCTCTAATAATAACCAAATCATAAACCTCTAGAAGCAAAAATAAAGGGGACAACCCCCCCCCCCCCAAAAAAATAGGTCGAAATGAATTTTTTTCGGGAATTGTCAGGGTATTGCGAACCCTAGAAGCTTTAATGTCTTAAAAAGATTTATTAGCACTCGTAGTCTTATTTTTTTCTATTCCTGAACCAGAAATTAATTAAGCTTCTAGATTCCTGCATCTATTTTCTTTTGGTAATTCCTTTCTAGGATCTTGTAATAATGGTATGATAGTTGAAACTCTCTGGATGTTTGATCATTCTTCCATTCAAAATGGGAACATTCAGAATATTCCAAATCAAAGCTTTACTTATTATTTCACATTTGAGCATACTCATATTTTTACTACTTTTTTTATGCAAATAATAGATATCAAGATAGGAGGCCCCTTTGGAATGATCTCACTAAACATAGTTTCACTATTCAAAATCCTTGGTTTATAGTAGGGGACTTCAATTCCATTTTAGCCCCAAGTGAAAAAATGGGCCCCTCTCACTCCACTATTTCCTCTAGGGAATTTAAAATATTCATTGAAACTAATAATCTTACTG
This sequence comes from Viscum album, assembly GCA_963277665.1. NCBI lineage: Eukaryota > Viridiplantae > Streptophyta > Magnoliopsida > Santalales > Viscaceae > Viscum > Viscum album. The sequence goes on from OY728153.1 coordinate 1,520,003,319, forward strand.
AGGTAAATTTAATTGTTTCCAAATTTACCTTGTATAGACATAATTTTATAAGAGTAGTGGCCAGTAAGCTTGACAGGGCTTTTACTAATGATCAATCCCTGGACAAATGGGATAACATTTCTTGCATCACCCTTCCGAAAGTTTCTTCTGATCACCACCCTATATTGGTTAATTTTTTACATAATCCCATAAAAAAGGATTCCTTTTAGTTTTAACACTACCTGGTTCTCTGATCCGGACTGTGTGAAGATTATCAAAAACTCCTAGGCTAATATGTATGAACATAGGGACTCATTTTCTTGTCCTTGGAAATTGAAAAATCTCAAGAAAGTCCTCAAGAATTGGTGTAAAACTAAATCAAAATAAATATACAATGATGTTACCCTTGTGGAGAATAAGCTCATGAAAATTCAAAATTATAATACCTCCTCTAACTTCACTGACAAATCCTAGCATTAAATCAACGCTTATTCTAAGCTGGTCACGTTACGTAACATTAAGGATAACCTCAAAAAACTAAATTTTAAAACTAAATGGATCAATGATGGGGATAGGAACACTAAGTTCTACAACTCACTTCACAAAGTTATAAAATATTATAGGCCTCTTTCCTATCTTAGATATGAGGGGAATCTTATCGACATTGATGAATATATTGCAAATTTTGTGGTCTCCTATTTCTATGATATCTTAAATGGTCCTAGAATTGATAAAGATATTCTCCCTGATGACATTCCAACTATAGTTTCTAGAGATGAAAATTATTTTCTTAATAGAATTCGATTAGATCAGAAAATTAAATAAATTGTTGTTAGCCTCAATATGGATAGTGCCCTTGGACCTGATGGTTTTAATAATGGGTTTTACCAAAATCATTGGGATATCATTCCTGACGATAAATGTCACATGGTTAAAAATTTCTTTTCTAAAGGAATTATTCCTTATGTATTAAAATCCCAATTTCATGCCCTTATTCCTAAAATGGAAAATGCGGATGAAATACATCTCTTCAGACCCATTTCTCTCATAAATTCTCTTTTCAAAAGTATCACTGAATTGCTTGCTAATGGAATCTCTTCCATCAGTAATAGAATTGTATCCTAGAATCAATTTAGTTTTATAAAAGGACAATCCACAAAATACTACATTATCCTTTCCTATGAATACACCAATATTTTAAATAGAAAAAATTGAGGTGGGAATGTTTCCATTAAAATTGACATCACAAAGGCCATTGATACCATAGATTGGAACTTTATTTTTAAGGTCATTATGTACTTATGTTACAATGACACCTTTATCAATAAAATTTAAACTCTTTTTGACTCATCCCATATTTCCATTATAATACATGGTTCTCCTAGAGGTTATTTCAAATGTTCTAAGGGGGTTAGGCAAGGATACCCTCTCTCTGCTATTCTCATCTCTATTTCTGAAGACTATTTAAGTATACTACTCAATCATTCTATAGAAAACTGTAAGATCAAACTGATCCCTGCCTCTGGGAACATGAATTCCCCCTCACATCATCTTTATGCTTATGACATTATTTTGTTTATACATGGGGATAAAAGAAATATTAATAATCTTAAATCCATTCACACTCACTATGAGGAGGGGCCTGGTCAGCATGTCAGTTGGCATAAATCTTTTATTTAATTTAGAAAAGGATATCCCCTAGCATGAAAAGAAACATTATCAATGATTTGGGGATAAAGGAGGTTTCTCTACCATTAACTTATTTGGGTGTCCCTACCTCTTGGGTGACACCTAAAGCAACATATTTCACCCCCATCATTGAACAAACCCTTTGACAACTCTCCTCTTGGAAAGGTAAAAACCTCTCCCTGGCATGAAGAATTTTCCTTGTCAAATCCACTATTGTCTCCAAAATTGTCTATTCTATGATGATTTATAAATGTTCGGATGGTCTCCTGAAACACATTAATGTTTCCATTAAAAACATTTTCTGGACTGGGAATACACTTGAGAGAAAATGGGTTACTATTCCTTGGTCTACTTGTTGCAAACCTATAGAAAAAAGAGATATTGTCATAAAAAACATTAATAATTTTAATGAATCCCTTCAAGATACGATCACATGGAACCTCATTCTAAATAATTCTTCTTACATGGAATTTTTTAGGACTCACTTCCTTGATAAATTAAGGAGTATAAATTTCAATTATTTGACCTCATCAATCTGGCATTCCATTAAAAATATTTTCATCTCTATTATGAACAACTCCATATGGATGGCTAGGAAAGACTATAATTTAAATTTTTGGCTTGATAACTGGACTGGTACAACCCTTATCTCCTTGGTGTCTAACACTCAAATTCTTGAGCATACTAATGATACCATCAAGGGCATATTACAAATGAAAAACCCTTTCTTACCTGATAATATAAAGCATGTTGTGGACAGTTATCCTGTCACTATTACTGATGATATTCTAATTTGGGAACCTGCTCAAAATGGTATGCTTAATTCAAAAAGCTACTATAACCATTTATTCAACAATGATGATAGTAATATAATCTGGTTAAAAACATTAATAAATCTTGTTTAAATCCCTCGATACTCAGTATTATTTGGCATATTTCTCATGGTAGGTTTCCCACTGATATCTGTTTACAATCATTCGAGATTAATCTTTGTTTAAAATGTTGTATGTGTAATAATCATCAAGAGGAAATTAATCACATATTCCTTTCTTCTGATACGAAAACATCCCTTTGGAATTATATTCTTGATATTTTTTAGTTCAGATGGTTGTCGTGTAGCTCTATAACCTCTCAGTTGCAGCGATGTGTGGATTTATCTTACTCCTAGTAAATCAGGAATCTTTTTATTTCAGCTGTAGCGGAGCTTCTACATGTGATCTGGTATGGTAATAATGACTAAATTTATTACAATAACTCATTCAAGCTTAATGCAAGTAAAATGATAATTCCCATTTCTATACTGGAGGCTGGTTTGCTTCACAAGGATCATTGCAGTAACTCGGTTAGAGATCTTGGGATTCTTAGGTGCATCAATTTTGATGGGAGGTACCCCCACCCTAAATACACCGTGGAAGTCTTTTGGCAAGATCCACCTCCATGTTGGATTAAAATCAACATTGATGGTGCTTATAAAGGCAACCCAGGCCCTACAGGCTGTGGTGACATCTTTAGAAACCACCTGGACCTGGTTTTTGGATGCTTCTATGGATCCTGCGGCTTCGCCTCCTCTCTTGAAGATGAGATGATGAGTGTGATTCAAGATACTTCTTTTTTTCAAGCTGCACAACTACAAAAAAATTTGGATCGAGAGAGACACAGCTACTATTTTCCAGTCCATTTTCAATGGTGCCGTTCACCTAGCTCGGACTCTAACTCCTTGCTGGATGAAATGTTTTCACTCTCTATCAGAAGTCAACTTCATTATCACCCATACCTACCGGGAAGCTAACAAACTCTCTAATGTACTTTCAAACATGGGAGTTAATCATGAGATCTCCTGGAAGGACGACCTTCCTTTTGAGTTACTCCCTCTTTATGTCAGGGGTGTTCAAAAAATTATTTACTTCAGACTCATGTATTCATTTCTTGTTCCTTTTTTTAATAAAGTTTGTGTTTTGGCCTTTGACCAGAGCACCACCCCATTTAAATATTATGTGTTTTATAGGAATGACATAAGATTAAATCCAATTTTACACATAAACACTATATTTTTTCAAAAATAGTTTTGTCTCATTTTGCACACTTATTTTAAAATTAATTTTTTACACTTTTAGTAAATTTATTTTAAAACATTAATTTCATTCTTTAAATCAATATTTTATAATTATCTTGAAATGTTTTTTTTATTTTATGAAAATACAAATTTTTATTAAAAAATTATATATTTTTTAAAATCATTTAAAAGAAATATTTTATTTTAATATGGTTTTAAAATAAATTTAGTTATATTATATATATAAATTAATTAAATTTTGTTCATGATTATAAATTTTATATTTAATTTTGATATGAATTTTTCTTCAAACTTTTGAAACTTTCTCTTTGGAAAACTTCTTTTTCGTCACGTATACGAGATTAATTTTAAATTTAATTTTGCTAATTCTATGAATGGTATTTTTAAAAATGGATTAATTATTTTGAATAAATACAGTTTATATTATATAATAATTTTAACTTAATTTTTTACCATAATGAATTGCAAAAACAGTATAAATTAATTATCTTGGTTAAGGTTAAAATGGGTTTACCTGGGGGTTAAACTAAAAAGATCAGGGGTATGATGACACAAAACATTTCAAAAACCCCTTTATGACTGTATTTGGACCTTATAACTTCTAATATTTGATAACTGACCCTTTTGGATCATTTTTGTAGGTGAAAAAGTTGGGTACACCTTTTTTTATTAAAACATTACAAGTGTGCCACACACCTCACTTATAAAAGGCCACCCCTCTCCTCTCTCATTCACACTTACAAAACCATTTGGTTTAAGAAAATACCTACCCAAATATCTTACTTACATCCATCCAAATATCATATAGTACATGGTGACATCATAAATCAAATATGATAAGGCTTTAGGTTAAACATAAAAAGGTTTTCCAAAAAATAGGTAAAGTTTTAAACTATGAATTTTTGTTTACTAGTTCATATAACTCTTTAAAATAGTCTTCAACAATGATAATATAAGAACTAAAGTATATAAAATGTACATATATTTTATTATGTTAATTTATTAACCTATATCTATCTCTTCTTCCATCAAATGGGATATGAAATCTTCATTTGTGTCTACAGCGAACTACCGCCTTGTGAATCGATGTTATTTATTTTCCTTCACCATCTATCATATCTTGATATAATGATGGATTTAATGTCTATATATGATATTTATGACAGTATTATAATTCTATAATTACAATACCATGTCAACCTTATTACCTCCTAACCCATTGCAAAATAATTACGTTTCTCATGTGTACAACGAACTACCACCTTATGAACCAATAACAAATCCAGAAAAAAAGGCTATTACCACAGTTCCAAATCGTGGAAATAGGGCCAAAAACCATGGCTATAGGCTACATCCATGTTTTTTTCCAACCATGGGTGCTATCATCATGGTAGTAGAGTCTTACATATTTCCACAGTTTTAACTGTGGCTATAGTGGGCCTATTGCCACGGTTTTGAAAACTATGGCAGTTGACCCATGGCCATAATTTTAACTGTGGCAATAGGGCCCTATTTTCACAGTTTTAACCATGGCTACAGCCCAATAAAACGGTGGAAATAGCCTAAATATAATGTGTACCTAGTCATATTTGATCCTAGTACCTTCCCTTCATGTTATAGTTCCCTAACCACTACACCACTAAGGATTTTGTGTATATATCTATATAATATGTTATATATATTATTAAAAACCATGGAAATATTCTAAAAAACCATTGAAATAGTTCTTCCCACCATTTTTTTGGCAGGAAATATTTTCTCTCGCACAAGGGTGGGAGACCTATAGCCATAGTTTTCAAAACCGTGGATATAGCCCTTCAAAAAAAAGACCTATAGCCACAGTTTTGAAAACCATGACTATTTTCCACATAACTGTGGCTATTGGTGTGGGAAATAGAAACAGTTTTGAAAACCATGGCTATAGCCCATGAAGAAAATACATATCGCCATGGTTTTAAAATCATGGAAATATTCCACATAACCCTGGTCATAGCCACCTATAGCCATGTTTTTAAAACCGCGACTATAGATCTGTGGTTGATGCCTGTTTTTCTAGTAGTGTAAGTTGTATTTTTCCATTTTCATTTTATATGGACAGTAATAAGGATGGATTAAATTAATATATATATATATATATATATATGATATTTTAAATATAATTATGCCTATGGAATAAATATATCACATATACCTTCTTACTTTCCATTCAGTGAGGGATACAATAATGTCTTTCCTGTGGACGGTGGACTACTGCCTCACGAAGTGATGTGATTTTCTTTTCACTAAGGCTTTTAATGGAAGGTAACAAGGTTATATTTAATGAATATATGTGATATATATGACATAAAAAGTTATTATATATTTTTAATACACTATTTACATTTATTTCGTATTATTTGTTGAGAAAAAAAGGAAACATCGTTCATGCATACGTATGGTCTATCATCTCCATGGATGGTGTATTTCAATTTCTTTATCTAAATTTTATTGATTAATATAAATAAATATACAATGAAAACATATTATATTTAAATCATGACTAAAATTATGTAGATTATTCAACCATTACCAATGTAATGTGATCGGAAATATAAAATCAAAACATACATGAAAAACAAAGCTGTTATTACCCAAAACGGGATTTTAACAACGAATTCTTAACAAACAGGTAATAAAAGGTCATAAGTAAATAATATATGGTATTATATATATATATATATTTTTATTTAATATATTTATAATAAACTTATATTTATTATATAGTTTTTTTAAATGTGTACGAAGTATGTCAAGACTTAATGCAAGGAATTTCCGTCTCACATTTTACTTCTATGAGCCACATGTCATATTCAACACCAATTTATATTATGTGGTGTATATAATACCCATGATTGTATTTTATGATAATTATACTAAATATTATTAGGATTTAAATATCCAATTGAGAATATATTTTTTCTGGGGTTTATAGTTTAAAAGTTACCAACGTGGTAAGGGATATTTGTCTCAAAATGCCTTCTTTGGGACATAAGTTATGTTATACACCTATATTCTTCTATGTGGTGAAAATATTTCCCCTTTTTAAATATTGTATCATAAATATCATTATATTCAAGATAATAAAAGTTTTATTAGATGATAATCTTTAAAGGGGCCTACAGTTTCAAAGACACTAAAGTGATAAAGGTTTGATGTTACAATTTCATTGTTTATCGAGATTTTTAGGATTATGCTTTAGATAATAAAATATTATGATACATGTATCAAAAAAACTCATCAATTATCTTCTCCTATGTTTATTTATTAAGAATATATGTTTTTCCTTAATTTTCCTCTCTTTATGTACTCAATAGTCCAAAAGACTTTTTTTTAAAGAAACCCGACTTTTTTTTCTTTTTCCAATCAAAACCCCTTTTTCATCCATATCCATGTTTTCTAAAAATGTTTTAAAAAATGTTTCAATGTTACTCTAGAATTATATAAGTTCAATTTTACCCTTATTTTATCTTTTTCACAATATTTTTTAAAAGGATTCTTCATGTACTTTTCAAAAAAATACATGTTTAGCTTTTACCAAAAATGTGAAAGGAATATCTTTTTTTAACATGTATGAAATTTCCCATCATCATGACCATTCATTGTTTTAAAGATTATTTCATAAGAATCAAAGTTTAATTTCAAATACAAAAATTATGAAATTGTTTATGTTTAAAAAAATTCCAAAGTGGAAAGGTTATTTTCATCAAGATGTGTTTTAAATGATTTTAAAGCTTCCTTTATAATATATCGAGGTTACTTTTGCAGAAAATGATTTCCAAAATATTTTATAAATTTATAATTTTAAAAAGTTATTTTTAAAGAAATTTTACTTTTCTCAAGAAAATATTTAAATGATTTTTAAATATTACTTTATAAGATTTCAAGGATATTTTCAAAGAAAAGGATTTTCATAATATTTTATGAATTTATAGTTTTAAAAAGGATACTTTTAAAGAAATGTTATTTTTTCAAGAAATGATGTATATTATCATTAAGGTTTCCTTTATAAGTTTCCAAAATTATTTTCAAATAAAATTATTTTGGAAATGATTTATGTTTTAAAAAGTTATTTTCAAAGTGGAAGTGTGGTTTTACTCAAGAAATTTTCCATGTGATATTTCAAAATCATTTTCCATATAATATGAAATAATTTGATGTAACATATGCTTTACTAGGGATGATATTAAATGACACCATCCCCATTATTACTCTAGATGTTTAATTTTTATGTTCACTAAATTTTCATGAAACTCATTTATTTTTTATGGGTTTTGCTATGGTAACATTATGAAATTTTTATGAAACCCATTTTATTTACATATTTAATAATGTGATGATATAATAAATATTTTATGATATTGTCGAACACATAAGTATGGTTTTTATTATGAGAAGGGTGGGACTTATAACACCATAAAATTCATTGGGTAATGCTTTATATCTCATGAGATAATAGTGTAAAAAATGTATATGGTCTTGATCTATTATTGGAAATAGGTGAGTCTTGATCCGGTATAAGAAACAGGTGCATCCTGATCCATAATAGGAAACAGATGATGAGTCATTTTCTACTATGTTGATGGTCATGGTATTTCACCTTGACATAAAAAATGGTTTTATATATTTATGATAGTTTCACACTATTATTACATGAGATTATTATTTATGTTTATTTATGTTTATTTATCACTTTTATTTCCCATGATTTCTAGAATGCTAAAGTTTTATGTTGTGGATCATGTTTATGATCTATGATATGTTGTGTATAAACTTCGTAATTTAATTTTGTGCACACATACCCTTATACTTATCTTATTATTTTATATAATCATAGATTTATATCTCCTGTGTTTACCCTGACTGACCATCTCATGTCACCCTTTTTTATGTTTCCTTCCCAATGTTATGAAGAATTTTTTAGGTATGGAATTCTTAAGAGGGGAACTATATGATAAGATATTTTTGGGAGATTTTGAATATCTTTCAAGAAATATGAGGATTGTGTTTCTAGTCTCGAATGACACAAAACTATTATATTCCTCTATTGTGTTTTTATTAATTGTATTGAATATTCATCTAAGAATTTTTGAAATTCATGTATGAAAATTTAAGGACCTTATATTTGGTATCAGATGAAATGCTTACTAAATCATTTTCGATTAAATTTTTAAAAAAAATTCTAAAAAACCTAGGGATATGTATAGGTACAATATAGCATCCTAATGTTTTGGTAATAAATAAATTATATGATTTTCCAAGAAATAAATCCATTTTTAGATACTACAAGTGGACATGGTTCTATAATAGAGGTACTTTGGGGTAATACCTGAGAAAAAGGTGCATTGGGATCGAAATGAGAATTACCTAACACAGGAAAACGAGCCTTATTGTACACCTATTTTTACACTCTCATAGGATATGCTTTGAAAATTTACATTATCTTTACAAACCATTGTGAAGGATTTTATTAATGACCATGAATAACCTAGGTTAATCCTTATATATGATAGATTGAAAATAAGGTGTCATGATTTTGTCAACCTATATTTGATTTTACAAGATTATATAGTTTCCCAATATGATTGTTATTTCTCACACTATGATTTTTTGTTTTAGTCAGTGGTGGGAACCAAAAGGAATAGGGTCAAAATTGAATGTGATAGATAATGTGTTGATGAAAAATCAAATGGGGTGATGAATATAGTAATGGATATTGTGATTATGTCTGATAAATTATCATGATAAATGATTAAAAACTTGCACCTTAACCAACTATCTAAGTCACTAAAGTAGATAATGGTAGATTTCTCTATAATCTAGGGTGGTGGAGACCATGGATGAAAGAAGAATAAGTTTCTTATATGTCTAGAATGAGGGAAGAAGTACCCTAGTGAATGTATCAGTGGAATGATAATACACGTCGTGTGTGGAAAAGGACACAAAGCAAGCAATTTTTTTTATGAAAAATAATAAATGTAGTTAATGAAATAGATGAAAATAATGGTTTCCTTAAGTCATCATTAGTGGCTGAATGTTATAAATGTGAAAATTATAGGTGTTATAAAAATTGATATCTGATGAGAAAAATCAAGAAGAGGATCAGCAAGGTATTACAAGTAAAGTGTTTATTGTTGATATGAAGAGGCTATAAATGATATATGAGAAGAATTTTGAATGAAGGAATAAGATAATGTATCCTATTTAATATTTTAATAATTAAGTAGAATTATAGAACTGTTTGTGTATAAGAATTCAAGAATTATGAATCATGAAATATATAACGAAGGTCCTGTAGAAGTTTTCCATTAAGTATTTTCAAGAATATGTTGAATGATATTGAAACCCTAGAAAATTGATTTAATGAAAAGGTGACACTTTATGGAAAAACATGATTAATATAATATAAAAATTAATATGTTCCCAATGTTGAAAAAAATGATATTGTGATAAAGATATGATCAATATGAATACAGTAAATTGGATAGTATTGACGACCTTGAGACAGATTGATGACTTATTGAAGAAGTGGTTTACGTTATAATTTATGGATTTTATAGAATTATTGGATTTATGGAATGTATACAATAATATAGGGTTTCATTCTAGGAATAAAGTAGAATATATTTTTTTCATTATGGTTTTATGTTAATTTGGTCTATTACCATGTTTCAGGAGAATATATGACCAAGATATTCATATATTTGGAATGTGACCATTAAGAGATACTTAATGATATTTGAGGGACTAAAATTAAATTTATCTTATGAAATTTAGTGACCTTATTTATAAATTTTTAATTTTGTAAATGTTATAAGGTTAACCGTTTATGGAATGGTTTATGTTGAACTTTATATGATGTTTTAGAGGTTGATGTATTATTTCTCCATATGAATATTTATCGATATTGGATTATATATATTACTATTTTGTTTCGAATAATATCTAGACACATAAGGACTGAATTATGCTTATTTTATGTATATTATTGTCTATTAGTGCTTTAGGTATGAAAAATTCATCTGTTAGAGTAAAGAGATAAAGTGTAAATTGATCAAGGAACTACTAATGGATGAAATTTTGCTTATGAAATGGAATGAAATCAATTAAGTGTATCTTCTAATTAAAATTTCCCAAATTTAGGAGAAGGATTATGAAGTAAAATTTTAAACATTTACCTTCATTTATGATTAATGAATGTTGTTTTAACAATCACAAATTTATAGCTTTTTGGTTATTATGTTTCTCCTAACCATGTTCTCTAACACTCTCTATTAGTATTTGAGGATTAATTTCCTCTTCCATATACTTTTTTTCACTTCCCACCAATGATATCCTATATTTAAACAAAGTTATGTGTTATTATAGGCGACCTTATCACATCAATTTCCCTCTTTTCAAGAGTAATTTTTATTAACCATTTTAAAGGTATGATTTTCCCATAATGGGATTTTCAAATGTTAAACCCTTTTTTACAATGAAAAATACAAAATTGTGAGAAAGTAATTTATTTAAGGGGGTAGAATGTAACACCATGATATTTTATAAAAAAATATTAAAATGTTTTCATTTTATTTGATATCTTGCGCTACCCACAACATTGAGTTTTAATGACACATTACATAATATTAAAATATTATTAGTTAATCTGATAGTTATCACCTAGCCATTGGAATGGTGGGTACGAATAGGATTTACTAAATTATGAAAATATATGTCAAAACATTTATATATAATTAATTCTTTTAATACCAATTATTTAGAAATTAAAATAAAAACCATTTGAAATTGAAGGAAATCATTTTCTAAAAAACCATGCACAAATGTGTTTTACCTTAATATATTAAACAAATAGATTTTGGTGAATAATTTTAATTAAATATATATATAAATATAATATATAATAAAATATTAACATTCATATTATGTGTTTTTATACCTGAGATAAGAATAAATCTAATTTTACATTTAAAACATTGTTTTTCTAAAAATCATTTTGGTTGTATCATGCGCACATATATTAAAATTAATTTTTTCAACTTGTAAAAAATATATTTGAAACTTTTAACTTACTTTTTTAAATCATAATGTTAAAATTGTCTTGGAGTTATTTTTTGATAATTTTCTTATGATATAGATTTTTCAATGAATATTAAAAAATAGTTGTTTTTTAGTAAAAAAACTATCTTTTAGTTTGAAGAATTTAACAAGAAAATTTTCATTTTAATATGGTTTTAAAATTAGTTAAATTATATATGTATTAATAAAATTTACTTAATTTTAATCATTTTTATATTGAATTTGGAAATAAAGTTTTTTTAAACATTTTAATCTTTTCTATTTGGAAAACCTCTTTTTCGTCGCGTCTTTGAGATTAATTGAAAATTATATTTTGATACCATTGAATGGAATTTGGAAAAATAGATTCCATATTTTGAATAAAAATAATTTATATTACATAATAATGTTAATTTAATTTTTTTTCCATAATGAAGATAAAAAATTGTAAATAATAATTATTGCAGTTATGTTTAAAATGGGTTTACTAGAGGTTAAACAAAAATGATAAGGGTTAAAATGACCAAAAACATTTCCAAAACTAGATCAATAAACATATTTTGACCTTATAACCTATAAATATCTATAATAAACTATTTTAAAGACTTTTTCCATGTGAAAAACATGGGTACACCTTTTTCTATTAAAAAATTACAACTGTGTCATTCACCTCACTTATAAAAGGCCACCCCCTCTCCTCTCTTATTTGCCCTTAGAAATAATTTTTTTGGAGAAAACATACCAAAATATATTACTTAAATAAATATCCACATTATATAGCACCAGGTGATATCATAAAGCCAGTATAGGAAGGATTCAGGTTAAACCAAATGAGGTCGTCTAAGAAAGAGGCAAAGTTTTTAACTATGCATTTCTGTTTTTCTACTTCTTCTAACTCCATAAAATATTCTTCACCTATGATATTATAATAATATAATTATTTAAAATTTAATTATATCTTATTATGTTAAATTAATAACCAATATCCATTTCCTCTTCCATCAAATGGGATATGAAATCATTATTCGTGTATACGGTGGACTATCGCCTCCTAAACTGATGTTATTATTTTTCCATCAGCACCTCTCAGGACCGGATATAATGATTTATTAAATGTTTATATATGATTTTTAATATATTATTTTACCTCTTTAATTATAATACCACATCTACCTACTTAACTCCCAACCCTTTGTAAAATAATAACATTGCATGTGTGTACGGAGGACTACCGCCTTGTGAACCGTTAAGATGTGTTCTTCCATTTCCATTTTTCATGGATGATAATAAGGATATATTAAATTAATATATTTATATATATATTATTTTTAAGAAAAATAATACTTCTATATTAATAATATTACATAAAACTTATAACTTTCCATTATGTGGGGGATATTAGAACGTCGTTCGTGTGTACAATGGACTACCGCCTCACGAAGCGATGGGATTAATTTTTCAATAAATATTTAATGGAAGTTAATAATAGAAATTTTAATGAATATATGTGATATATATGAAATAAAAATTATTCTTTAAAGGTAATATAGTATTTATCTTTATTTCATTTCATTTGTCGAGAAAATGGAAACAAGGTTCATGTGTACGTTCGGCATACAATCTCCATGAACGGTTTATTTAGTTTTCTATATATAACTTTTATGGACAAATATAATACATATATATTGAATATATGTAACATATATTTCATATTTAACATTATGGATATTATTTAACCACTACCAAATTAATATAACTAGATGTAATTAATCAAAACATTCAAAAAAACAAAGCAGTTGTTTTCCGAAACATATTTTTAACAAAGAATTGTTAACAAAGAGGTAATAAAAGGTAATTAGTAAATAATATATGGTATAATATATATAATTATTATTTTTTAATATATATATAATAAACTTATATTTATTATACAAGAGATTCAAACTTGTATGAAGGAAGTCGAGAATTATGATATTTGAATTTATCACACTTTTTTACTTCTATGAGGCACAAGACATATTCACCACCTATTTCATTTATGTGGTGTATATACACCCCAATAATGAGTTTTATTATTATTATTATCCTGAAAATAATGTGTATTTACATATCTATTTTAGGATCTCTCTTTCATGTGTTTTAGGGTAAAAATGTTACCAAACTGGTAAGAGTATTTGTATCAAATTGCTTTCTTTGGGACAGAAGTTATGTTATGCACCAATATTCTTCTATGAGGTGTATATATATTCCATTAAACATGTTTTATCATTAATATAATTATTTTCATTTTATTAAAATTTTAATTATATATTATTCTTTAATGGGGCCAACAATTTAAAAGATACTCAATTAGAAATGGTTTGATGTTACAATATCATTTTTATTAGTATTGTTTATGATTATGTTTTCCATGATGAAATATTATAATATATTTTTCAAGATATTCCTGAATTTTCATATCCTATTTTTATTTCATAATAATATTTGTTTTCTTCATTTTTCATCACTTTATATACTCAATATTCCAAAATAATTTGTTTAAAGAAAACCAACTTTATTTATTTCATTAGTAAAAAACCCTTTTTTGTCCAAATAAATGTTTTCTAAAAATGTTTTAATGTTACTCTGGGATTTTTTAAAGTTATATCCACCTTTTTTTATTTTTTTACAACATTTTTTAAAAGGATTATTCATGTCATTTTCAAAATAAGGCTAATTTTTATATTATTGAAAATGTGAAATGAATATTGTTTTATCATGTACGACATTTCCCACCATCAAGAGCATTAAATGTTTCAAAATTTAATTTATAGGTTTCAAAGGTGATTTTAAAGTAAAAGGATTTTATAGAATTAAAAAATAATTAAAAAATAATTTTTCAGAGTGGAAAAGATATTTTCTTTAATAAATGTTTTAAATTATTTTTAAAAATTATTTATAAGTTTTCAAGTTATTTTAAAAGAAAATTATTTCCATAATAATTTATGAATTTATATTTTTAAAAAGTTTATTTTCAAAGAAATTTTATTTTTCCCAAAAAATGTTTTAAATTACTTTTTAAATCTTCCTTTATAAGTTTTCAATGTTATTTTCCAAGAAAAGTATTTCAATTATATTTTATGAATTTATAGTTTTAAAATATTATTTTATAAGAAATTTTTTTTCTTCAAGAAATATTTTACATTGTCTTTAGATATGCCTTTTTATGTTTATGAGGTTATTCTAAAAGAAATGTACATTGAAAATGTTTTATGTTTTAATTATTTTTCAAATTGGAAAAGGATATTTTCCTCATGAAAAGTTCCACCTGATTTTTCAAAATCATTTTCCAACTAAGATGAAATCCTTCGATGTTACTTATTTTTTATTGGTTAAAATATTGAAGGATAACATATTTATTCATTCTCTTCATGGTTAATGTTTATGTTTATGAAACCCATTTATTTCTCACATTTTACGCTATGGTGAATTGATGAAATAGTTATAAAACCCATTTTCTTTACATGGGTCATGATGTGATGATAAGATGAATGTTTTTTGATATTGGGCACACATGGTATGGTTTTAATTACGATATTGGTGAGGCCATTATCTCCCTACAAGAAATTAGGTAAACCTATATATCTCATGAGATAATAATGGGGAAAAGTATATGGGCTTGATCTACCATGGAAAACAGGTGAGACCTGATACACTATGAGAAATTGGTGTGTCCTAGTCCACAATGGAAAATAGGTGATGATTCTTGATACAATATGTTGATTGTATCGATATTTAACCTTGACATATGAAATTATTTTCTATATTTATGATAGTGACACACTTTTATGACATGGGATTATAGTTCATTATTAATTTATGATTATTTATCACTATAATGGACCATGTCTTCTGAAATGATAATGTTTTAATTCATAACTCATGTTTATGATCTATGTTAGACCGGGTATGAAATTTTAAATTTATGTTCATTATCATATTATATTGTTCTTATCTTATGATTTTATAAGATGACATATTTATATCACCAATTTTTATCTTTAACGAGCATTATAACTCACCCTTTGTTGTGTTTCCTTCCCCATGTAATAAAAAAGGTTTATATAGGATATGCCTAAGAGGATTTCTATATGATAAGAACTGTGTGGGATATATTTAACATCTTTCCTGAAATAATATGATTTTGTTTCAATTCTCTGATGACACTAAACTATTATGCTCATTAGGTGTGTTTTTAGGAAATATATTCAATATTAATCGAAAAATTTGTGATATATATGTTTGAAAAGACAAGGTCCTTAAAATCCAAGAATTATATAATCCGTTAATGCATTGGGTAATGTTTATACCTCATGAAATTACATTTTTCATGCACAAGAGGTTATCCCATGTACATTATATTATGATGTCTTGGTGGTAATCCTTGTTTTATTCTTATGATGTAATGTTTTATATTGTTTATAAACAAATATTTTTCTTTGATGTTATCATTTAATATCACGATTTGATGATTTTTTTTATGATTTTCACTCCTTTTATGTCACCTTGATATACCTCTTGACAAATATGTATTACTTTCACCATGTTATTCTTTAATTATTTCTTTACTCGGATTTATAGATCATCCATTACTTGTGTACCTCCCCATGTTAACATGTGTAGAATTAGAATTTTGATGGAATATAAGGGAAAGATTTTGTATCTTTTAAATAATAGTGTTGTTCCTATGTTTCGAATGAATGTTATATATACCTAATTTCCAAAATAAACTAGGACTCATGGTCTTATGGGATAATATTAATTGTATATTTATGTAATAAGTCATAAATTGAGGTATATTTTAGATATGGATTGTCATAGTTGGTATCTGAGGTAGGTAATGTTATTTATGAGAATTTGGATTATAAAACCTTAGTAAAAGCCTTGGGGATAATACTGAAAATAGGAAAAACATCCCTAAATTATGGTAAATTATATATTAAGTGGTTTCTAAGAAAAAAAATACATTTCTAGATAATAAAACTGGATTTGTCTTTGGAACAGTTGTAACTAGAGGTAATTACATATTAAAGGGTTTATTGGGAATTGACTCGATCATCACATAGTGCATGATAAATGGGCCTCGTTGCACATATTGTTTGGAACTCCCAGGAGACATGATTTGGTAAACTCATAATTTCTTTATAAACCATTATGGAGGTAACAAAAATGACCATAAAATTTAATGTCAGGAAATATCCCATAGTTAAATTTGATAGGAACCTATTATATCATATATTAAGAAATTTATGTCATTTATGAATTATACCTTAAATTTTCATAGTTTACATTTTATGTGTTTGTTACTTATAAAATTATCATCCCTAATTTTCCGTTTATTTTAGTTATTGTCTAGGAATAGGAGGAATTAAGTCAAAAACAAATGTGATGAGAAATGTGATGGCTGCCCAAATGAGATGATAAAACTGATGGGAGCATGATTTAATAACTTCATGAAAATACTTTATTAATTAACTCATGATCTAAATAGAATCAATAATTAGCAGGAAAACCCATATCCCTCTAATAAATAAAAGTTTAAATAGATACATTTATGTGATAAATCCCTCTGTCTTTCAGTGGATCTTACAATCCCTTAATAGTGGAACACTGGATGAACTCATTTGAAAATATCTTCTTTATCCTTCAATTCTTTGATTAAGAGAAGTTTAGATGTTCTTTTTATCATATATAGGGTTAATCTGATCAATGGTGGACTCTAATAAAAAATATAAAGCCTTAAGAAGATAGAAAAGTGATGGAGTGGAAATAATTCTAAAAAATGTTTTTTAGTAAATATTTTCCTCATACTCACTAAATTAAAATTGATAGATATTTCCTTGGCCTTAATAAAAAGGATGATGAATCCATTAGGGAATATGGGGAAAACATCACAATACATTGATTATACACCTTCATCATTTTCATTTACCCTAAAATTAATTTTAACCACATCTTTGGTGGGCTGAAGCCGATTTTAAGAAAAGATTTAGAAATTTGAGACTTTGAAATATATGAAGAAATTTTCCAATGTTCCCTCACAATCAAAAAGAATATCAATGAATTTTAAGGTTATCATGGGTCTAAAGATAGGAATCATTGAATAGATTTTAATTTTGGTAGTTCAATGGAGAAATCTTATGGTGGAATGAAATTCAAACACTCCCTATAAAAAGTGTGGGAAGAAGTGTCCTAGAAATTTCCCAAATGATATAATGAAATGATTCTTGTGTGGGAAATAAGGGAACCTGGTAAGTATATGTGTATGGGAGAAACCCACCACTGTAATGGAATAAAGTAATGTACCATTCAACCCTCAGTCATTTGTCCAATGCTTCAACTCCAAAGAAAAAGTATGTTATGAGAATGAACACACTAAGACAAGGGTTTTCAATGATAATAGACACCAACAAACTCCATGACCTAGATATAAAGGGGTATATTATTATATAACAACAACTGAGGAGGATTTGGAAATGATGTGGAGAGAGGTATAATATTTATTCATTCAAGGATAACAAATGTACTATTCAATAATATATCTATTCATTCTTTAATTTCATGAATTTTTAGTAAAACAATTCAAACACCACCTAAAAATATGTAAGGGAATCTATCTATAAAAATAGAATATGTGTAAATTACTTCTCCCCAAGGATATTTTATAGACCCAGATTTCAATGTAATTTTTTTTAAATATATGGAATTATTATGAGTCTGTGAAAATTGATGGAGTGTGATTCTGAGGCCCGGTGTTCCCAGAATGAATTTCTAAACTTTTTTTTTGGGTATGTTCAGTAAACGTGTGTGTGGTGTTTTCTAACTTTTGAACCATTGATCGAATTAAAAATATAAGGTCACTATTGAATCTGTAGTGCCAAGATTCACTTAAAGTAGGCTTCACTTCAACCATAGTAGGTTTGCAGAAAAAACATAGTTTTTGGAACTGTTTAATTGAATAAATAAAATAACATTATTATTTTCTTTTTATTCTATTCCTCCAACGGACAAGCGGTAAGGTGGGAATGGCGACGTGTCAAGCCAATAATTGTATTGACCCTCCAATACAAGTAACAACAACATTGGGGTAAATTATGAAGCTTCTTATTTAATGAGCCCCATTAGCTCCCCGCATCATTACTTACTCTCCCCCTCTCTTATAAATATAGATCTTGGGAGGGGTATCAGACAAGATTCACCAAGAAACGAAGTTTTATTGGAGTGTCATAATGCTGAGCCCTTAGAGGACGGAGGCGACCCCATCATGAGGTGATATGCGACACTGAAACCCCGAACCGGAGTTTGTCGTTCGAGTGGCGGTGAGGACAGCTTGTTGCAGGGAAGACGAACAATGATACTCCCTCAACCATGAGTGATCTCCAACATTTCATGGTAGGAGGTTATTTTGATTGTGTGTTTTTGATTTCCCCTTCCCCATTCTAGAAATTATACGAAGAAAACAGGTCAACTGACTAATGGGTTGACCCACAATTCATTTTTCTATGTTGGAGGTTATTACAGGGAATCTTTTGGGATAAATATTCTTGTTTAATTCAACCATTATAAAACCATTAAACGCCCTCATGTAAATGAGCGAACGTGGAGGGTGTGGGCCTAACGAACCTAGCTCGAACCCTCCACTATCTTTATATCCTTGCAGCACCTTGGAAGACCGCGAGCAAGTCGATGCACATTGTAAGTAGAAGGCTACGAATCATTAACTGCAGCGAATGGAGAAGGTAGCCGACATGACGGCTAACCACTAGAAGGAAAGAGGTGCATCGTCATGCCACTAGTGAACATAAGTCGTGATGGAGGTCCAACCCGCCTCTAGCAGGTTCCGCGGTGCCCCACCTTGCCAACCGAACGACCTTATGGCTGTTTGATAATCTAGGATATCGATGGATTACACCCCCAGTGTTGGAACGAATCGAGTCGATGCATCGTCCTCGGACTGGGCCGCTGCACACACACTAGGCCACCACGCCACCCTCAATCTGGGCTGCCGCGCCACCCTCAGACTGGTCTGCCGCCCTCACATGGGGCTGCCACGCCGCCCTTGACCCGGGCCACTACCCTTGGGCCAGGACCCCACCCACGCAACGAATCACTACGCCACCCTCGAGCCGAGCCGCCTCCCTCGCTCTGGGCCGCCGCCCTCGAGTCAAGCCACCGCCCTCAGACCGGGTCGCCGCCTTCGGACCAGGCCGCCACCCTAGCGGGCCACCACCAAAGCAGGTCGCCTCACTACGCAGGTCAGGCTGCCCCTTTCAGGTCATCCCTCTTATGGGCCGAGACCACCCCGGCCCAGCCCATACTGGGTCAGGCCAGGTCTGTCTGACCGAGTCGGACCGGACCTGGGCCCCACCAGGCCCGGAAGCACTCAAAGGACCTTATCTTAAGAACTTGATGCCCATTTGATGAACCTTATATGGTTTTGGAACCATTAGAGAGAGATTTTCCTTTTGACTTACTCCAATAGAGTTTCGGAGAACCTTAGAGTTCGGTCAGGTTGGATCGTACCTGAATCCAACCAGGCACTTTGCACTGAAATGCCAATAATGCATAGACTGGGCGTCTGATTGATGTGTCTTCTATTGAGTTGGAACCCTTATGACTTATCAGATCATCGGGTTACATCCTTGTGTGACTTTGTGCTGGTTGATATTCGACTGATGTCGTGGGGAGCAGTTCTCCCAGGCGCACTACGTACGGAGCCCTGCGACTGGCTGAGACTTGACGAGTGCTGACTTTTCGACTTGAAGTGACTTGACGGTCATGGTACATGATGGGGAGGATTACCTTAGCAGACCACAATGGTAGTGGGTGGTTCTTTGTGACTTGCCGGGCCACGGTGGGGAGTAGTCGCGGTATGCGATGGGGAGGAGTACCTTAGCAGACCGCGTTGGGGGGGGGGGGGGATAGCTCTATGTGTCTCAGTAGAACCGCATTACGTCATGGGGAGAAGTACCTCAACATTTAAAGGTTAGTTGGAAGTGCCTATGTGTGACGCGGCACGCCCACTGCACTTGATATAGAAGAGTTCTCCAGTAGCCGAGGCATTCGACGATGTGACTGGGGTTGTTTCTTGTTACTACCCCTAGAATAAATCTGAGTATGAGATATCTTTTCTTTGTGCTTATGATTATGGTTATTCTATGTGTTACTTTATATGTGTGGTACTTTACCTTCATGGTGTTTCCCTGTGGATTTTCTTTGTGTAATTCTAGGAGACTTTCAGGGTCTCGGGGTCCCTACTGAGTATCATTATATTCAACCCTGCATGGGATTCACCCGAAATTTGTTGTGTCTTGTGAAGATGACGTATAAAAATGATCGAGGCTAAGGGAGCCAGGACTAGATGATGCTCGGAGATGGACCATTTGGCGTGACATGACACAGAGTAGATGATCATTCATAGAGTGAAATGGAGGCGATCTATACCTACCCTTCAGGTAGGAGCCATAGAGGATGACCCAGTAGCTATTTTCCTTTTTCATTCAGTTGTATTGTACATTCAGTTGTACATGTACTCTTATAGTTGGGCTTATCTTCCAACCACTTTTTTACTTTCAACACTCTTTTACTATAGCAGTTTACTTCACAGTTGCTTCTTGTTGTGTTCTCAGACCGTGTGTTTGTACAGGCTTAAAGGCAATGCATTCCCATTTTAGGGAATATGACTTTCAGTGCTAGTCTCCAGCCCCTAGCCTATGGAAGGTGGGCTTGGGGTAGTCACGACATGGGCCCCGGGGGATGGGTCATGAAAAAGTGGTATCATAGGATTTTGGTTTTATCAAAGAACTATGAATCTTATCTGTTCTATGTGGAAATATTGTTAAGTGTTTTGATTGTGGTATTCAGTTCGGGGAGTCCAGTGTTTGTGCGGCAGTCGACGCATCCATATACTAGGACTCTGAATTCTGATTTCCAACTCAGCACATGAAAACATTGATTGTGTGTGTTTTGAAAATTCTTTCTTTTGTTTACATTGGTCAGATCACTAGGTATAACTATTAACCATGGAACACCTGTTTATTTTCAGGATGTCGCCCTGAAGACAGCCACCCAGGCTTCCTGAGAGAGTGCGCGATGATGACCCATCGAGTAATGAGGCCTCGGTGCAGGTCCCTCTCATGGAATTAGCACCTTCAGGTGGTGTACCAGCAGCACCACTTCCCATTGGGCAGTCGTTTACACCAGAACCACCCGTAGAGGATGCACATTGACTGAGTGAATTGCACGAGTTCCAGCGGTATAGGCCTCCGAGGTTTTGAGGCGAGACGGACCCGCAGGCGGCTGACCATAGTTTTTTTCTCTGATTTTATGGTGATCATGGAAGCTAGTATTTTTCAGGAAGTAGTAGGGATATGGTGGATCCTGATGCTCCAGATACACGATGAGGCGACCCTCATCTGTGTGGACTTCAAGGGCCTTTTCCATTCATTTTTCGTCCCAGTGACCTTATGCTCTGTGCGTATACAGGAGTTACTGCACTTATAGTTGGGGAATATGATAGTGGACCAGTACTCGGCAAGGTTCACTAATCTCTCCTGCTACTCCCCCGACATGGTACGAGACCCTTTCTTCAGGACCCGGACCTTTGATCAGGGTCTCCAATGGGAGATCAGAACATTGATGGTATCTCTCTGCATTCTGATATAGGCTGGGGTGCTTGAGAGATCACTTATGGTGGAGATCGTCCTAGCTGACCAGACACCGACAACGAGAGCTACCACTGGACGTCAGGTAGCCGAGTCATCTGCAAGATGTATTATCCAGATGAAATAGAGATCCAAGTAGACTAGACATTTTAGTGGATGACCTTAGGACACAAGGTCAGAGGTGTGAGGCTCACAAGGCAGAGGGAGACATGCGAGGGGCACATGGTGTTACTCGTGCGGCGAGCAGGTTCATATGGATCGTGACTGCCAAACCCACCATACCAACGATCAGAAGATGGTCGAGGGACCACCGAGGAAGAGGTACAGGTTCAATCAAGGAGTTCCATAGGGTGGTGGAAGTTTCATAACAGTTGTTCGTGCAGTGGGTGGTGGGTGACGTTTCGAGATTCTACTACCACCACAGACAGGTGGTCCACCCTAACCACAGGGAGCAGGAGGATATTGATGAGCTCAGCTCCCAGCAGTTGAGGCCTATGACCACGGCGCTCTAGAGATTATTAGAGGTACGATCTATGTCTACTCCACCATAGTTTCATTACTTATAGACATGGGTGTTAGTCACTCTTTTATTGCCATGGCCCCCGTCTAGAGCTCAGAGATTCCAGTGGAGTCGTTGGATTGATCTTTATGGATAGAGACTCCTATGGGAGCGGATTCATCGATTACGCACTGGTGTCGGTAGTGTGAGCTTACTCTAGGAGGTGGGATCTTCTGCTATGATCTCCTAGTAGCGGCATCGAGGCGTTACGAGGTCATCTTGGGTATGGACTTGTTATCAATAGTCCATGCTTATATTGACTATATTAGGCATAAAGTGTGGTGTATCAGCATGGATGTGACTAGTTGTTCCTTCACCGGAGAGAGGGGATCCTTTTCATCACAGGATAGACTTACCCAGAGGAGGGTGAATCTGATTACTCATCAGTTGACTAGCCTTACCCTCGGAGCAGTTGGTGTTGAGAGTCCGAGATATCCTATAGTGGTGGACCAGTTTTCCAATGCGTTTTCTGATGATGTTCTGGGACTACCTCCACACCTATAGGTAGACTTTTACATCGACCGATACCCCGATATGACACCAACATCTACACCAGCATATCAGATGGCTCCCATGGAGCTTCATGAGTTACGTGTATAGTTGGAGGACTTGCAGGGAAAGGGGTTCATAAGACCCAGTGTTTCTCCATGGACAACCCCGATTTTGTTCGCCAAGAAGGAAGAAGGGAGTTGAGGCTTTGTGTGGACTATCAGTGCCTGAACTAGGTGACCATTAAGAACAGGTATCCACTCCCAAGGATTGATGAACTTTTTTATAAGCTGAAGGGACCTCACAGGTTTTTGAAGATAGACCTCCGATCAGGCTATCATCAGCTCAGGATACCAGATGAGGATGTGCAGAAGACGGCCTTCAAATGTCGGTATAGCCATTATGAGTTCTTGATTATGCCTTTTGGCATAACCAACACCCCAGTAGTGTTCATGGGACTCATGAAGAGGATATTTCAGCCATACCTCGATCACTTCGTGATGGTGTTCATCGATGACATCTTGATATACTCATTGATGGAGGAGGAGCATGCCTATCATCTACAGATGGTACTGGATACACTCTGAGAGTACTAGATTTATGGTAAACTCTCTAAGTGCCAGTTCTGGATACGAGAGGTCCACTTTCTGGGACACGTTATCTCAGAGGCTGGAGTTTCAGTGGATCCATCCAATATAGAGGTTGTGCTAGCTTGGGAGCCACCCAGGAGCGTGATGGAGGTGCGGAGTTTCCTAGGATTGGCTAGATACTACTGAAGATTTGTGCCTAAATTTCCCAGAGTTACAACACCCTTGTCATCTATGATAGAGAAGGGGAAACCATTCCTGTGGAAAGAGAGGTACCAATAGAGAGTCTTAGAGTTGAAGCTCGGACTGATGAGTGCCCCCATCTTGAGACTGCCAGAAGAGGGCGTTGGGTATGTAGTCTATTGCGACACATCTGGGACCGGGCATGGGTGTGTCTTGTTGTAGGAGTGAGCAGTGATCACTTATAGTTCAGGACAATTGAGGTAGCATTAGCAGAACTACGCTACCCATGACCTAGAGATAGTAATAGTGGTCTTTGACTTGAATATGTGGTGGCATTACATGATGGAAACATGTTTTACAGTCTACAATAATTAGAAGAGTCTCATGTATATCTTCTCTGAGAAGGACCTAAACCTGAGACAATGATAATGGCTAGAGTTCCTCCATGACTATGAATTTGAGATAATCTATACTCCTAGGAAGGGGAATGTGGTATCAGATGCACTCAGGAGGATGTCTGGTTTGTAGTTGATGAGTGAGGCGATAGAGCAGCTAGCTGCGTTGCAGATATCCTTCATGGATAGAGATGGAGTAGAATACATCCAGTCTAAGATAGTCACACCCCCACTCCTTCAGCGATTCAGGGAGGCGCAGCTTGGGAGCACTGACTATGAGGATCGATGTGCTCAGATATACTCAAGTCAGGCACATGCTTGATTTTCTATTGGTGGGGAGCATGCCATCCTCTTAAGAGAACGTACCATTGTACCAGTGGCGCTACAGGAGGAGGTGTTGAGGAAGTTCCATATGTCCCCTCTGGTGGTACATCCTGGAGTGGCGAAGATTTATCAGGACCTATGGCATTAGCACTGGTGGCCAGGGATGAGGAAGGCAGTGGTAGAGTTTGTTTCATGATGCCTCACTTGTCAACAAGTGAAGGTTGAGCATCAGGTTCAAGCAGGCTTAGCTCAGCCACTAGAGGTGCCAAAATGGAATTGGGATGGGATCTCCATAGACTTTGTGACAGGGCTTCCATGTACATTCTGGGGACATGATTCCATATGGGTGATTGTTGATCGACTCACCAAGTCAGCCCACTTATGACCTATCCAAGATTAGGGATAAGTAGAGGGATTGAGATGCCTCTACGTACAGAAGATTATACGAATTCATGGGGTGACATCTACAATCATATCTGACCATGATTCACGTTTTACATCCCAGTTGTGGAAAGGATTGCATGGGGAATTCGGGACTCAGCTATGTTTGAGCACCGCCTTTCATCCCCAGACGGATGGTCAGATAGAGTAGACCAATCAGATGCTAGAGGACATACATCATGCATGCGTCCTAGATTTTGGTAGTAGTTGGGAGGATCACTTTCCCTTGGTTGGGTTCTCATAAAACAATAGTTATCACTACACCATCGGTATGGCACCATTAGTGGCCCTATACGGCCGACCCTGTAGATCACCTCTATGCTAGACAGACCTAGGGGAGTTAGTGCTTATGGGTCCAAAGTTGGTATGAGCTACCACTGAGAAGGTGCAGATCATCCAAGAGAGGATGAAGACTACACAAAAAAGATATAAGTCATATTATGACATAAAATAGAGATATTTGGAGTTCCAAGAGGGGGACCACGTTTTCTTTCGAGTCTCTCCTCGATGGAGACTGCAGATATTTGGTCGAGGTGGTATGTTATCACCAAGGTTTATAAGGACCTTTTTAACACCTCAGAGGATTAGCGAGGTGGAATATCGCTTGGAACTTACACTGTAGTTAGATAAGGTGCACGGCGTCTTCCACGTATCCCTGATAAGGAGATACGTGCACAACCCATATCACATCATCAACCACGGCAAGCTAGACTTAGATGATCAGGAGAAGTTTATGGAGGATCTGGTGGAGATTGAGGGTCGATAGAAGCGAGTCCTTTGTGGGTGGTCAAAACCTCTGGTAATCATTTTCTGGAAGCATGGGAACCTCTAGGAGAGCACATGGGAGAGGGGGGGCTCAGATTCATGCTCGGTACCCCCGTTTGTTTCCTTATTCTATGTTATGGATTTCGGGGACGTAAAGTCCTAAGGTGGGGAGAATGTAAAGACCTGAATTCTCCATGTATTTTTCATAAAGTATATGAAATTATTATGAGTCTGTGAAAATTTACGGTGCATGATTCCAAGGCCCGGTGTGCTCGGAATTAATTTCTAATCCTTTTTTATGGGTACGTTCAGTAAAAACGTGAGTGGCGTTTTCTAACTTTTGAAGAATTTCTCAAATTAAAAATATGAAGGCACCGTTGAATCCACAACACTGGGATTCACTTAAGGGAGACTTCACTTCGACCATAGTAGGTCCGGAGAAAAATTTTGTTTTTGGAACTATTTAATGCAATAAAACATTATTATTTTATTTTTATTCTATTCCTCCAACAGACATGCTGTAAGGTGGGATCAGCGATGTGTCAAGACAATAAATTGATTGACCCTTCAAAATTAGTATATGGATCTAGGTTATCAAATTCAACCACATTTGAACCATTTATTATCCTCATGAAAAAAAATCTCAACAATGATTCCAAATGAAACAAATTTTAAACATGGAAAATGCATTACAACTAAAAATATAAAACAAAGGGAAAGTGGAAAAATTAAGTCCTCTATAATAAATCATGTAGAGAAATTTATTCATACCTTATATTTCAGTTCATTATTAAAATTATTTCTTCTTTTAATAAAATTTCATAATCATTCCTCAGAAGTTATATTCATTTTTCGATTTACCTCACAGTATATTTATACTCATCGTCAAGGTAAAATAAAACTTGAGTGGTGATCATACCATGAATACATGTTCCAAACCATAGGCTTACATTGTTACTATCATCTTTACTTCATAAAGTAAAATACCAAATTAGTCATGAGGGCATTAACAATAAGGTTCAAATGACTATGAGGTTCAAGGTAGGTAGAAGGATGGTAAAATTAAATCTCAAAAATGCGGGTAAGCTATATAGTATAATGTATGATAATCTTGAACGGTGTAATGAAGTATCTCCTCCTAGAAAAAATGTATCCATGATTCATGTATCTCAACATGGATCCATGAATATTTTAACACCCCGACCCCAGTTTCCCTGAGTCAGTGAATTATTTTAATACATTGGCATGACTATAAAGAATCATGTCCCTAAAGACCGCTCAGTTTTGCAGTAATGGAAAATATATTACATACATGAACATTTCATTACACCTTATAAAATAAAACACAACATAAATTATTCTTTGATAATTCCATTAATACCCTAGCTTAACCCAACATATCAATCATAATACACTTCTTGGAATCATGGGAATATAAAACATAAGAAAGGGGTGAGCTCAAATGCTCAGTAAGGGTAAGAAATATAGTGAAAGATAACATAAACATTATGCATGGTGAATAATTTAAAACACATGACTTTACAAATAATAAACTTGAACAATTTATAGCAGGAATATGAGATGAGTAAATAATTCCATAATAAAACATAGTCATGGGTATTCTACTTGTCTAATAACTACATAAACCATCAATAATATTTTCATAATAATGGAATGTATAATGTGGTACATTCTGAAACATTTTTTCAAGGCCCTGACCAAGATGTCTAAAAATGATTCAGGCCTCCGCCAAAACCATATATCAAAATTGGGAAAGGCATCTGCCAATCCCATGTCTAATTGTCTCATGAGACCTACCGATGCACTGATGATCTATAGAGGCCTCCACCCATCACTTAATATGTCCAATATATTCCTCATATGAAAAGGATGAAACATAACATAAACATTCATATTAAAAATAGCATATGAAATGTCAATACATTAACACTAAACCATGAATGGTATAAAAATAAAATATCCATAGTCAAATATATCACAAAATCTTCAATAAAAAATGGAAGATTTGTATCATAATAAATCAACATTAATTATAAATAATATCCTATAAAGGATCTTGACATAGTTGAAAATGATCGGCAAAAATATTTGAGAGAAATATCCCTTTTTCATGAAATCATTTAAAAGTAACATAATTTATAAAGGAAGTCATTTAAAAGATAGATTTGAATAAAAGTTTCCCATACCAAATTTAAACTTTTGAAAGGAATTAACATTTTAAAACATTCATGTCTATATAAATAAATCCTTAAAACCATTTTGAAAACGTGGAAATTATTGTAAAAGGTTTAGAATAATAAATATTTAAAACATTTAAAATGAAGTTTTAGTAAAAACATGCATTAAAAATAATCCCTTTGAAAAATATTTTATGAAACATGGACTTGTATAATAAATATTTCCTAGTAGATACTAAAGTAAAAACAACCTTAGATAATAAAGAGACTGTGAAATCAACCCTTACCTTGCACTTTTCTTTGGTCGAGGGTACATTTAACTTCATATATAATTACCATAGTATGTTATTAAATTATACGAAAACAATATTAATATTTATTATATCATACATGATTCATTTTTTACTTTATACTAACCATTTATTAATTATTTCCATGTCAAATTAACATTTCAGGTAATAATCGCTTTCTTTATCATACATGTTTTAACTTGTTATTCTTGATCGTATCATTTAGATCATGATTTACATAATTCCAAAATATAACACATGATTTATATATCATATATATTTAGAATATAATTATGTATAATAGATAGATATATAAAATGAAAAAACCATTTATGGAGATGGTAGGTTGTACGTACGCATAAACGTTGTTTCGGTTTTCATATCGTATTCAATAGAAGTAAATGAATAAGATATATGTAAGTAAATACACAAACACACACACAGATATATATATATATATATATATTAAGTGGAATTATTAGGTAATATATTACAAAGTAATTAATAATATATATTTTTATAATCATCGTTGAATGGTGAATGTGGAAATGATTCTCATTGTGTTGTGCAGACGGTAATCCGTACGTATGCACAAGAAACAATATCATTATATTGATGGTGAAATCGTATGTAATTGGATGTTATATCATATATAAAAAAATCATTAACATGTTATATTTATTATTTACATCAGTTATAAACATTATTATACCCATCCAAATATTAAAGTGTTTGAATAACAAACTACACCACGACGTGGAGACCGTAAGTCGTGCGCAGGCACGTATGGTGACTTTGTCATTTATAAGATGAATAGAACAAAATATATGGTTGTAATATATTTATAATAACATCACAGTATTTAGGAGGTACTGGATTTATTATTTTTGTATGGAAACAACAGAGAAAGAGTAAGTGGAAGAAGAAAAGAACTTGACAGAGGGTGGTGAAATTATTACCTCTTCTTCGGGTGTTTCCTATTGAGTTGATCAAAATGGATCCATAGGTTGGAATTATGATCTAATTAAGGACTCTAGGTTGATATGAGGGAAGTTTGGAGGATATTTGGGGAGTTTATGGCATAGCCAAATGGCTTTTTAGGTGTGATTTTGAGAGAAGAGGAAGTACCCTTTTATAAGAGAGGTGATGGTCACTTTAGGAAAAGCTTGAAATATTATTTTATAATAAAATCATTTTCGGTTTATAATGACTCAAAAATAATTTATTTCTAGGAGAAGTTGGGGATTGGTCGAAAAAAACTCAAGAAATAGGTTTTATATAGGTTTAGGTTACCATATTAACCTTATCTTTTAGGTATAACTCTTAGTTAAATAGTTTAACTTTTACCGTGTCTTCTTGGATTCTTACACTATATGGTTAATAAACTTACTCTAAACTTTCAATATAATCTCAAGTGGTTAATTAATAAAATATATAATATTATTTAATCCCTTTGGCCAAGTCATAGATTTTTATAAATATTATATAATTTAATAATATATTATTTTTTTTAAAAACTCATTTATGTCAATTTTGACACTATTAAGTATTTGTTTTTTGTGAAAGTCATTACAACTTGATTACTTTGAAAAGGATACATAAGATAAATCCTAAAATTTCATATTCCCCTATAAAATTAGTATATTTCATAAAAACTTTAAAATTATATTTATTTTACTATTTATAATACAATTTCTTTGATTCTTTCATTAATAAGGTAATTACTGCATCATCATTGTGTCATAAGTAAATTTAATTATTTAATGCAAAAAAATTATAAATAAAATTTAATGATTTACGAAATAATTTTATCTTTATAATAAATATTTATAGTCTAATTTATCTTATGTATAACCCTGTATTAAAAATGGTTTAGTTGTTAAACTTTGAATTTAACACTTTTAACTCTTTTTTAAATAAAATAATAATAAATGTACTAATCTAATCCAAGTGGAACAAAGAGTATCATATTTTATTACTAAGGTTTTTCGTTCTAATTTCACTTATTCAATATAATTAGGACATGTGTTAGGGTAATTACAATATCATTTTTACCCTTAATTACCTAATTTACTTTTAACTGTGGTAAATAAAAGTCAAAAGTTACAATTCACAAAATATTATTTTTATATTTTTGAACCAAATTTTACTTAATAATGTAAACTGTGTCTCTCATATTTTTGAAATTCAACTCACATAGGTGGTAAAATTAAGTTTCATGCAAATTTGCAAATGCTCCTAGAAGGTGGGTAAAAGACAGTAAAAAGGTCAATAAAACTTTATACATATAATTTTATTATAAAATGACTCCAATGAATTAAATTGACCTCATATAGGTATTATATATATATATATATATATTTAAGTAAAATAAATTTAAATAAAATAAATAATTATTTAAAATAAATTCAGTTTTAAACAATAATGCAGTGTTTTTCACTATTCATCCAAAATTTGATGTTTTCAAAAAAATACCAAAAATTCGCTTTAAGGTAACCTTGATATTCTGAATTAAAAAATGAATTCTATTTTATCAAATTCAATACATAGTTTTTTCATTAATTAATTTAAAATTAATTCATGTTGTCAAAACCAAAAAAAGTGGGTTTTTTAAAAGTAAAAACTATCAAAAGATTGACTGCGTTTATGTCAAATTTAAATGTGAAATTACTTAAAATGACCTAAATTGTATTAAATGATAAAAATTTAATATAATTATACTTCAAAACCATTCAAATTCATAATTTATTACATTAATTATTTTGATTAAAAAAGTTGTTTTCAATTAAAATTTCGTTTTTTCACTATTCCTCAAAATATGAAAGTTAACAGAAAAGTACCAAAAATTTATCCAAACTAAATTTCTATGTCCCGATTCTAAATAATAATTTTATTTCATTAATTTTAAAAAATAAAACTGTAAAATATTGGTTTTAAAAATAATTCTCCATTAAAAGGTGGTAAAATTTCATTTTTTGAAAAATAATTCTTTTTTCTAAAAAATGAATTTGTTCTCATATTATGTCTAAAAAACACATAATATGGGTGTTAAAATTATATAGAGTATATAATATTCAAAATTCAGTTAATAATATTCATAACCTCTTTTTGAACGGCATGTTTGGTAAGTTGTGGTGCGCTCAAACTCGATGTTGCGTGTAGTGCAAGTTATTGAATCACTTAAATGAGATAACGTACTATGAAATCTTGGGGTGTTAAATTATCCCCTACTTCCGTAAATTGAATCCTCACAATTTCAAATTGTTCTTCGAAAAGAAATGGTTAAAAATAGAAAATACCTTTGTGGAAAATCAACATCAGAAATTGGGTTAATAAAATTTAGTATTAATAAGATGGAAAGGAAAATGAAAAATTCCCCAACAAATTATGATCTCGATTAGGAGAAAATTGGTGGAAATTATAGACACATAATTTTAGTATAAATGTAAATATTTATTGGGAGTGATTGAGGTCATCAATCACAAATAAGTGTAAAATTGAAGGCCTCAAAGCCATCAATCTATGGCGATTTAATATTGTCGGTTCACCAAAACATATGGTATTAGTATAAAAAAATTTTGGTTTTAAGATCCCTTCCCTAAGGTATTAGAATTAATTTATTCATATAATAAGAGGAAGAAAAAAATATACTTGATAATTAGAGTTTCATCCTTCAACTAATTCGTACCACAAACTCTCCTTTCACTTCAAAAGATAATAGAATTCAAAAATATTCTATTTATCGTAATCGTATAGGGTTCCAAAAATAAGGAATTTATAATTCATTTTTCAGACTATTTAAAAAACTACATTACAAAAACTAGGACATCATGTATGCAAGTGGTGGGTGATGCACCCTTGTCGCCCTTCGATTGCGGGTTCAAGTCTTGCGCCCTTACCGGACACGACGAGTTGTCGCCCAACCTCTGGGTTTTCCTTTTTATAACAATCCAAAAATAATATTAAGAAATTTTTTAACCTTAATTATAGTAACAAAAATCAAAAATAATCCATTCCAACCATTAGACTTATCCAAAATACTTCTGTCCAAACTCACAGTCCAAAATTTATAAGGAAGATAAAGAAAATGAAGACCTCTTTTGGCACATAATAACATATGAATACCTTCATTATTTATTCTTTTAAAACATGGAAACAACCTGAATTACCATAAAACATTATTGATTACATTCACGCTCCATTATTCCTTATTGAATAATAGATATATTCCTTATATCCAGAAAAATTAAATACTCCAACAATGATGGAATAAACAAACAATTAATCAGTTCCAAGGTATTCAAGAATATCCAATATAATTTATCCAAATCAACCATCTCTTATTAAAAAATCACTAACTTAGTATCAAGACCATATTATGGTTTTCCTTTCCTTCAACCATGTATTTTCCAAAAAGTTTAACCTGAAACGGTTTTACTTTACTTGGTACCATAGAATCTCAAATCCTTAATGAAATAATACTAAAGTTCAGTGCTTATTTATTTCCATAATTCATATAAACAGTACATTGTTGATACAACACTCAAATGAAATAATTCTTTAATAACAACACAATAACACTACACATTCCCCTTCATGTGTGGTAGTTTCATAACTTGATTATTATCCAATAGCATCATTCAGGGCATACTCTGAGGATTTGGACATTGATTCGCGTAGTGTCCCAACTTCTTGCTGATGAAGCATTGTACATTTCAAACCTTTTTCTTACCCTTGCAATCACGTAGTTGGTGTCCTTTTTCTCCACACTTATAAAAAACTCTTATTCCCTTCCAGAATTTACCAAGGTGATTCTTTCCATAGTTATAACATATAAGAAAATACTTCTTTCCCCTCTTCCCTTTATCCATCTTTCTCTCTACCATGATTTTCTTCTCTTACATCCATTCAACGCCATAGGACTCAACAAATTCTTTAATTATCTTATTAACACATGATACTATTTCTTCAGATGATTAGAATACTTGGGAGACTATTTCCCTTTTAAATGTTGGCTTAATACCATGAAAGTGATGATCCTTCTTGATCTTTTGATCATGTGTATTATTGGAATTCTAATTCCTTATACTATGCTCCATTTCTAAACAATGACATACACCAGGTTAGTTTAAGAATTGAAATGCATAATTCCATACTTGTAAAATACCTAACGTAAATTGAAAAGATTATGCATATAATATATAATCATAAAATGTTTTCTTTGAGGAAGTATTTTCTCCTAAATCCTTGATAATGTCTTGTAAAGAAAATGTGAATTATCCTAAGCATATCCCCCAGTAGTGTCACAACCAAGAGTGTAGCAAGGCCCGTTGTCGTGTTCCAGGATACCCAGAGTCAAGACCAAAACTCTTTGTTGGAGTTTTCACTCTTAGGTACATCTGTTCTAGATCCTACTCTACATGATTTTATCCAGAGAGAGATGTATGGCTTGGAAAATTCAAAAAATCTCTACATTACCAAAATTCTAGGAAGTTCTTTTATACTAATCCTCAAATTCTATCTTAGGGTAAAATTTCTTAATCATAATTTTTCTAAATCTAATTTCCAAGGTATGTACTAAACCTCCTATAATACCAACTGTAACACCCTGACCCCGGTTACTCAGAGTCGGTGAATTATTTTAATACATTGGCATGATTATAAGGAATCAAGTCCCGAAAGACGGATATTTTTTGTTGTCTTGAAAAATAGATTACATACATGAATATTACATTAAACCTTAGAAAATAAAACACAACATAAATGATTGTTTGATAACACCATTAATATCCTAGATTAACCCTGCTTATCAATCATAATACACATCTTGGAATCCAGGGAAAATAAAACATAAGAAAGGGGTGAGCTCAAACACTCAGTAAGGGTAATCAATAAAGCGCAACATAACATAAACATTAGGCATGGTGAATAATTTAGAACACATTAATTTTAAAATAATAAACATGAACACTTTATATAAGGAATATCATATGAGTAAATAATTCCATAATAAAACATAGTCATTGGTATTCTACTAGTCGAATAACCACATGAACCATCAATAATAGTCATTTAGTTTTTTTGAAAATAATCACAACTTGATTACATAGAAAAAGATAAATTAAATCAATACTAACATTTCATATTCACCTAGGAAATTCCTAGATTTCATGAAAACATTGAAATTATATTTATTTTAATATTTACAATACCATTTATTTGATTCTTTCATTAATAAGGTAATTATTGCGTCATCATTGTGTCATAAATAAATTTAATTATTTAATGTCTAAAAATTATAAATAAAATATCATAATGTAGGAAATAATTTTATATATATAATGAATATTTATGGTTGAATTTATTTTATGTATAACTTTATATTAAAAATTGTTTAGTTGATAAACTTTGAATTTAACACTTTTAACGCTTGTTTAAATAAAATAATAATAAATGTCCTAATCTAATACAAGTGGACCAAAGAGGATCACATTTTATCCCTAAGGTTGTTTTAGGTAGAATTTCACTTATCCAGTAGAATTAGGACATATTTTAGTTTAATTATAATATCATTTTTACCCTTAATTACCCTATTTAGTTTTAACTGTGGTAAATAAAAGTCAAAAGTTACTATTCACCAAAAATTATTCTCATCTTATTGAAAAAAATTTTATATACTGATGTCAACTGTGTCTCTTGATGTTTTGAAATTCAACTCATAGAAGCAGTAAAATTATATTTCATGCAAATTTGCAAATGCTCCAAGAAGGTGGGTAAAAGATGGTAAAAAGTTCAATAAAAATTTATACATCTTGTTTTATTATAAAATTCCTCCAAGAATTACATTAAAATTATATAGGTAATATATATATTTTTTGACTTAAAATAAATTTAAATAAAATGAATAATTATTTAAATAAAAAAGTTGATTTTAAACAATAATGTAGTGTTTTCGCTATTTATCAAAAAATGGATGTTTTCATAAAAATACCAAATATTCACCTTAAGCTAATTTTGATATTTGATTTCAAAAATGATTTCTATTTTACCAAATCAAAAAAATTGAATTTTCATTAATTAATTTAAAATTAATTTCCATTGTCAAAATAAAAGAAAAATGGGTTTTTTAAAAGTAAAAACTATCAAAATATTCACATGTGTTTATGCCAAATTTAAATGTAAAATTACTTATAATGACCTAAACTGTATTAAATGATAAAAATATAATCTAATTATACTTCCAAACCATTCAAATTCATAATTTATCACTGTAAATTATTTCGATTAAAAAAAATTTCAATTAAAATTTAGTATTTTTCACTATTCATCAAAATATGAAAGTTATCAGAAAAGTAACAAAAATTAATCCAAATTAAATTTTTATGTCCCAATTCTAATGATTAATTTCATTTTATTAAATTGAATATATAAAACTATCAAATATTGGTTTTAAAAATGGTTCTCCATTAAAAGGTGCTAAAATTGCATTTTCGGAAAAATATTTATTTTATCAGAAAAAATGAATTTGTTCTCATATTATGTATAAGAAACACATAATATGGGTGTTAAAATTATATAGAGTATATATGATTCAAAATGTAGTTAATACTATTCACAACCACTTTTTGAACATCTAGTTTGGTAAGTTGTGGTGTGCTCGAACTCGGTGTTGCATGTAGTGCAAGTTATTGAATTACTTTAATGAGATAGCATACTATGAAATCTTGGGGTGTTAAAAATATGTCAAGATATAATAAATAGTGTTCCCTATAACATTATCTGTTTCATTTTATTTTTTTTAGAAAATCATGTTTATGTCATATCTCACATCCATCACCTAACCACATAAGATCCATCATAAGATTCATCGGTTCAGTAATGGTGATTGTCTACCTTCCTAATACACAACCCATTTAAAATCTATATATATATATATATATATCTTTTTTAAAAGGGATTTGGGAAGCATTTAAAATGGAAAATTTAATCATTAACAATGTCAAATCAATATGGTAAAAAACCATTGTACGTATCCTCAATAATGAAAATCATGCATAGTACCAAGTGTGGGGTGGGAAAGGGATAATAGGATTTAAATAGACTCATCCTAAAAAGTCTATTCATAGCTAAAATGATCTAAATAAGGATTGATGTATATGTGATTCTCAAGAAAAATTGATCAACAAAGA
Source organism: Viscum album (assembly GCA_963277665.1). Classification (NCBI taxonomy): domain Eukaryota; kingdom Viridiplantae; phylum Streptophyta; class Magnoliopsida; order Santalales; family Viscaceae; genus Viscum; species Viscum album. The sequence goes on from OY728153.1 coordinate 1,520,040,278, forward strand.
TTGCCTTAATCATTATAACAATGTATTTGTTCAATCGTAGCCTCAATATGATCTCAATAAAATTTTGGATAAGTTTACATGTCCCAAGTATCTATCAAGAAATATGATTAGAAAATAATATGAAAATAAATATCTAGAATCCTCTTAGGAAAGTGAGTATACAAAATTAATTTTTAATCACTCGAGGTATTGTATCCAGTAATATGTCAATCAAAATACATTTCAATAATATAGAATTAGAATTAAATTACACAACATAGTAATCATGATAAAAATATAAAAATAAATAAAAATATATTTCAACAATCTCCAACCTAACATTTTATTTTATTTAAATGTGTGTAATAATATTTTAGGTTTAAAGTGTGATGTGATTACAAAATTTCTCATAGATTTGTTAAAAAAAGAAATAATCCAAGTGTATTGATGATAAAGATCAATAATCACTCTCTCACACATAATATGAGATATTTTTCACACTATTATAGAAATTGTTTTGCGAGAGATAATAAGTATAGGATATAAGAAAATTATATAGAAATTTAGGAATTTTAAATAGGGAATCAAGAGCTCCCCATAGTGAAATTCATTCCGTGGGAAAACATATTGTATGAAGATTAGAATTTTTTATACCAATAAAAATTGTTAGAAAAAAATACCCACACTAGATAAAAAATTTGTACACAGGGGTAAATCATTATGTAATAACAAATATGAAAATGCACGTAGTCAAAAATGGAAGAAAATAGATCACATAGATGCATTAATGGACTCTAAATAAGTTTGGGATGATCAATAGAAATAAAATTCTAAAAAAGGGAAAAAATGTTCCTAAGTACACAACTAAAATAAAGAAAATATAAAATATGAGTTTCCTACCATAAGTCACTAACAAACACATTTCCATCTAGATGAATAGATAAAAGAATCAGTCAGTGTCTTCCATCGACTCAGAGGTCCAATACCTCATGTAGGAAATAGTGGCTATATCATCAAGATCATGAGTGTTCTTGGTTGGATTAAACACCTCCGAAATATATCTCCCAAAATGATCATGTGGAATTTGTAAATTTCATGAAAATCGTGGAGGAGTCTCCTAATGATCAAGGATATAGATCTAGAGCTCCTCAATATGTCTCTGAATAACAGCTATGTGGTAATAAGGATCATTTGGGAGGAATGGTGGTGTCCTGACAGAGTCGTCAATGACCATAGATGATGTAGTAGAGGTAGAAATGGATGATGTAAATATAGATGTAATATGAAACTAATTAAGTCAGGTATTTAAGTCAAAACTATAACCCATCCATATATAATAAATGATAAATCAGTGAATACGAGATACAAAGGAAATGAAAAAAGAGAAACCTAGATACATATTACATTAGGGTAGGGGTAAATGGAAAAGACTAAATAGAAAGGTCATGCTCCCCATTAACTGTATTAAAAATTACCCTCCAGAATAGTGGGGTTATCAATTATCTCTACCAAATAAATCTCATCTATAAAGGATAAGGCTGGAGGATTGAATGCCATGGTGGGTTCCATGGTGCTAGAAACTGGCTCATCCATGTATGGAGAGGGATATGGGTTTATCTATACTGAGTTCATTCATCATAAACTATATTTATTAGAGACACCTTAGAGATAAATAGATGGGTGGGTCTTTTTCCCCACCTTTACTACTCTGCTAAAAACATCTTCTGGGTAGCATGGTCAATGAGATCAAAAGGTAGGCCAACCAGGGTGGTAATAGAGGTAGTGGTGGGGTTTTCATGTGGTGGTGATTTGGAAGATGAAAGGGATTATCATAGAGAAGGGCTACTGAAATGGGATGGATTAGAGAAATGAATGTTGAGACAGTAGGAGATCTATCTTTGGATATTCAAGATACACTAGAGAACATGCCAAATGTCAAAAGAAAATGGGGAGGTGTAGAAGAGGTAGGTAGTGGGGGTGCATATATGTTTGATACTGAATCTGTAATGGTAGGGGATGTTGTGGTGGTATCATCATAGGTGAAGCGGGGGATGAAGTGGAAGAAGGGGTTGATAGATCCATGGGGGTTGAGGGATCCTTAGTTGGGGAAGGGGCTAGGGAATCTGTAGGATTAGTGATGTACTCTAGGGACCACTAGTAACACCCCTAAATCTTCCTCAAGATCCACATCTTGTGGATCATGAATATATTTATCGACTCCATCAACCCAATGTAAGGGAGGATATGAGTAGCGTCAACGATGATGAGATTTCAGTCCATTTGTGTGATGAAACAACCCCCCATGAGAGTACCATGAGCCCTTCGAATATGAGTCTCATGGTAATGGGAGAACTATTTTTCCATGTTGACAATACGTCCCCCCATGGATGAGGTGACAAAGAGCACCTCAATATAATTTATGATACTATGTGAATCTCCTCAGGATTTCCAAGCATGATCCAGATCTTAGTGAAGAATATGTAAGGTGGCACGCTGAACCTGGGTGTTTTTTACTATGTGAGAGTCAGGAATTCTATTCAGATCTCGAGTGATTAATGTCCAATAGCCCTCCACATCCTCATTTGTCATGTCTAACCACATTTAATTTTATATAGTGGAGGAAAAAAATCCATAGTGTAGATACTAATTCGACACCAAAGTTTCCCTTGGTGAGATCCCATAGCCTGCCACCTTGGTAAAAGGTGACATGCACAACATCAAGCTCCAAAGTGGACAAGAATTGGAGGAAAATATCCTTGTACATATCCTCACGAACTTCTATGATGTTGGAGAGGTCAATCCATTCCATAAAGTTAATAACCTCCTCATGGATGTAGATGTTCCTGAGAACATCGAGGTTCAATATCTTGTAGGACAACATCTACTTGTCCTGGAGATGAACCGACCAAATCAGATTGTAGGGCACAAAAAAGGGGAGGGAGGGGTGTAGGTGTGGGTATGGGGTTGTTCCCTAGGATAATTTTGAAGTGGATTGTGACTTTATTGAGGCCTATGTAGTGGTTTTACTAGATGTCAAGGTGTGTGAGTGGGATCCACTAGTGGCGGGGGAGGTCTAATGGTCAGTCGCCTGGGTGGTAGTGGATCATCATAACATTTTTCAAACAATTCATGGTTTTAGTCTAGGACATGAAAAAGGGACATAGTTAAAAAGAAGTAGAGAATGGGTAATGGAAGGCTTGTAGAAAAGGAGAGAAGGGTAGCTAGGTGGAAGGTGGTTTCTTGAGGGTTGTGTGAGGCTGATAGTCAGGAGAAGGGGAGCGGGACATAGGGGAGGAAAGGTTGGGGGTTTTTTTGTGAACCTTGGGATCACATCTTATAAATCCACCCCTTGAAAATCATGTCATGTAAATAATACACATAATTAAAATTCTAATTCTTCATTTCCCCAATCCCTATAATGCTCACATCATATTTTTTACACGACATAAATTTGTTTTTTTTGTTTAAATTTTAAAATTGAAACTTAAAAACCTTTTGAAGACACGCCCTTAAATCATCTCCAACGTTATTAAATCTCTATAAACTCTAATCTTACAAAACCATAGTTTCCCTTTGGTTAGTTGTTTATTTATTTATAGAGATACATATTCTTCCATTTAGATTATATTAAATATAAGGGCATACCGCACATAGAATAATTATTGAAAATAGACGGTGTTAATAGTGGGAAGAAATTCTCTTTCAGAGGTATACTGTAATCTATTTCCTTATGATAAATGTTTCTATTGTCTATTGGAGGTAATGTCTTTATATATTCCTTACTGGTATTATGATCATATTTCTTATCAATAAGGGAGATGGATTGACAATCCAATCACTCGCCACTTTTCTTGGTGACCTCAAAAGAACTTATTCTTTATTGACTTTGAATATCTTCCTTCTTTGGTTTACATTGATCAACACCTTTCTAGTAGTGAGAAATTGGTTCCCTATAATTATGGGGACATCTCATTCTTCCTCCATATCCAGGATGAAGAAATCATTTGGGAGAATAAATTTTCAAACATTAACTAAGATATCCTAAATCAATCCTTAAGGGTGATTGACTGAGTAGTCATCTAGTTGTATTTTCACCCTAGTTGGTTTTAATTCATTGATCCCCAACTATTTGAAAATAATCATAGGGATGAGATTGATACTTTTTCTTATATCAAATATGGATCTATAGAAATTTCATATTCCTATAGTGAAAGGAATTGAGAAAATTTTTGGGTATCACATTTTTGATTGGAGATTTCTCTTAAAAATCATGGATTATTCATAATATAAAGATAATAATCCTATGTCTTCCATTTTATTTTTTCTGGAAATAAATTATTTAAATAATATTTCATAAGCATGCCCTTGATAAATGTTCTCTACACAGGGGATGTTCATGTGTAATTGCTTAAAAATATCTATTTCTTTATAATATCCTTCTCATATATCTTGTCTCGTCCTATATAAAATGGAATAGGAGGATTGTATAGTGGTGGTTCCACAAAAACATCATCCTTTTCAAGCTACTCATGTATGAGAGATTTTTCACATGACTCTACCTCTTGAGATTTCTCCTAACCATGTTTATTAATTGATTTTAACTACCTTTTATCACCTTGTAACAACTAATAAATGTATATAATCCTTACACTCCTGATAACTATATATTTATCCTCTTCTCATGGATGGGTCTCACTATTATCTGGAAACCTACTCGGTAATTGATCTGATAAAGTCTTTGAGATTTTTCCAACATGATGTTCAAGGTTGTTCCGAGAATCCCATTGGTTATATATGTTAGTATCTTGGTTCATCATCCTCTAATTTGTTTTTGCATGAATGCATTAAAGAATTTCTAGATATTGGATTTTAGAGTTTGTCCTTTTTGTTGTATTCTTAGAGGAGTTTTTTTAATTTCAATTGTTGTTTAGAAGGTGGAAACTACTAAGCTCTATGAAAAGGTTTTTGGAAATTTTATTGAGGTTGAGGACCCTAACATTGTGGTGGGTACCTAGGCGGTCTCTAAATCCTTTATGGTACCTGTAAACTCAACCACTGATAGTAACCTTGGTTAGGTTATGACTATTGTGGTATCATTTGTTGGTCGTATTATTGCTGGTTGGGTTGGGGCTACTGAAACTACAAATTTAATTGATTTTAAATTCATAATTACAATATTGGATTTGAGGATCCTCTATACCTTCTCTACATCATTGATAGGGGTGCATGCCTCTACACATCTCATAAAATTGGATATCCATGACTAGATTATCAGGGGTTTGTGGTGAAGAAAGAAGCTAAAAACATTCAATATTCCTTGTGAGAGCGTAATCCTGGGATACTGGGTGAGTAGTTTCTTCCACCTAATAGATTCCATGCCATATAGGTCCTCTATCACTTTTCCACATACAAGAGTTGTATGAAATTTCATCTAACAATGGTCTACTGAATGTAGGTTTCTTTAGCATGAGCATGCCTCTAGTGGCGGTGTCTAAAAAAGTGTGTATGAGATGTTGGAGTCCCATATAAAATATTTAGAGTTAAAGAAACACATCAAGTCTGTGATGTGAGAACTTTTGGGTCAACAGCTTGTAGCAATATGATGCTTCTTAGGGTAATTATCCATTCTCTTGACTGAAATTTTGAATAACCTTTCTAAGTTTCAAGGTTCAGATCTATGGGAATAATTTATCTAAATATTTCTTTTCAAGGTCATTCCAAGTCATTATTGACTCAAGAGATGGACTATTAATTTAATACTTGGATCATCCACAAAAGGAGAATGGAATGAATCTTAGTTTGATGGATTTTAACTGTACTCCTTGGTTGTCAAAAGTTTCAAAAACCTCTAATAAATTTGAAATGTTGTCACGTGTGTCTTCTCTATGAAGTCCACTAAATTACCCCATGTTCTAGATCATATGAATGAGTCCATGTCTTATCTTAAAAGAATGTGCCTGAATGGGAGGGTGAAAATGTAGGGCTCAACACCACTAAAATATGGAAAGTCATAATCCATTATGTTGTGCTCCGACAGCGCTTGTAACTCTTCCTGGATTTTAAGTGGTTCATAATGGAGGTTTGGCTAGTGAGGTGGTACAAGATTGTTAAACTCAACAATTTTTAAGCATCATTGTGCATCTATAGATCTATTGATCTAGAGATCTAAAGGAATATGTTATTGCACATCCAGGCTTCTATAATCAGTCAGATGACCCAAAAACAAACACTAAGATAGAGAAAAGTGGGCACGGGTTCTATTCAGTGAGTGGAAAAGCTTGTAAAAATAAAAGAGGAAGGTAAAGAAGAAAATGGGTGATGACGTAATCCAAGGTTCTTACCATATTTCATTATACGTAAGCACAACAGTCCCAAATAATAGAACAAAGATTTGACCAACCTGAATGACATATCTGATTACATGCGGGTGTCGATCAGCTTAAATTTATATTTCCCAAACTACACTCAACTACTAAGGCATAGTAAAGTGGTAGTCTAGGGTCGAACTAAAAGAGATAGCTTTCAAGAAAGTGACCATATGGTAAGAACCATTTGGGGAGGATTCATCATGATCACTCTTTGGTTTGAGTTTTATAAAACTAAGTAGATTTGTATTTTAAATAGATTAATGAGAAGTGTTCATGATCAATTTTAGGGTATTGGAAAAAGTGTATTCCAAAATATATCATGGGATAGACCCATGTAATAGGCTGTACAATAGTGTAAAAGTCACCAATTGATCTGGGTCTAACAAATTAGATCTACCTAAGTTGGAAACTACTCTTCAGTCTTTATATATTTTACAACCTGAGTGCAAGAATATTGTATTCTAGGAATAAAGAATCATATTCTATTAGACCTATCCTTCTCAACTTAAATTAGTCCAAGTATACTTTCAAATGCAACTCTGATGGTAATGGTGGTTTCAAAATAAATGAGTTTGGAAATTGATTAACCTAAATAATATCTCTATGGTTACCAAGTTTTGATTCAGATATTCATTAGGTTCAAGACACCCCTAATCTCAACCATTAACCCCAAGTAGATTCGATATGCAAGATAGAATTAAATGAAATCATGGAAACATATCGCAATATGCTTAACATAAAAAATAGAGAACTTAAATCAAATAAATCCACAATTTAAATCATGAAATATTAATTAAATAATAACTTAAATGAAGATACAATGAAGAACATAGTATAAATTGATGTTGAATAATAATTGGTATTGGATTCAAAAGTCAAATTAGAAAACAAGCATAGAGAAAGTCTCAGAATTGAAATAAAATACAAAGGATTTCTTGAAATAATAAAAGGAATAAATAGAAACAGATGGGAATGAAAATGGGAAAATAAAAAAAAGAAATAAAAATAATAATTTTGGGTGTTTGATTATTTTATACACATTGAGGTTTCTATAAATATATAGACTTAAAATATTACATAGCGTGTATATGGTTCACATCATGTAACTCTTTTAAGTGTCTTCTGTATCGAGACATTCATGGTCTGCACTTGACTTTCATATTGTGTAATTCATATCCACATTAATATTTAAAAAAATTATATCTCATAGACTTCACATCTTTAATATTTGGTATCAAATAGGTTCCAAAATTTTCACGTCATGTATTAAGTTTAGGTGTGTATATTCATCGTGTATGAAATTAGAGACTACCATTATGTTTACCCTAGAATCTCATCGTGTAATTTGTTTGTGACCTAGATTTTGGATTCACAGCATTTTATTTTTCTACTAGGTGGTCTTCTCAAGGATTAAATGCTTTTTACTTGGGAGTCATGATGTGTAAGGTTGATTTTTCAGATTTTTCAAGATCTTCTCCTTTCAGTCTTGAATTAATATTCCTTGAAAAAACAAACCAAAAGAATGTTTAATTTTTGAGTAATTCAAAATTAATCCTTAAATAAATGTATCTAAATTATGTATTTTAATTTGGATTACCAACTACTCATTTTTATTTTCTATGAAATTATAATCCATGGAAATATGATTTGAAGGATCATCAGAAATCATGGGTACCTCGAAATGAACACACTCATTAATTAAGATAGAAAAAACATATTTTTATAAACCCACAAAACACATGAAACATGGATTAAAACCCAAAATATAAAAGATTGAATAAGTTATAAATGAATGATAGCATGGTTTGAGGAGAGAATAGGTGTTTGTGTCTGTTTTTTGTTCAAGCTAACTTCTATCGAATAAATATGAAGAGTGGAGTGATCTTCAACAGATTTTATTATAGAGTTAAGGATAATAAAACATACCATTTCTCACCCAAAATCCATGGAAAATGTACAGTTGTGAATGTTTATTTTTGTATTGGATTTTTTAATGAGTGACCTTCTAAGTATGATAGGGGAATGTCCTTGAGGATGGTAATATTCCATCTCAAGAACATAAAAGTATGCAGGAAGATGAGATTCTTCACACTCGCATTGATTTCCTCGATCACCCCTTTTGGGTGTTTTTTTATTCAGTTGTAAATTTTCATGATGATGCACATTGGTTGAAACTATCCAACTTGTAGAGAAGTATACACAAAGTGAGGAATCACATTAATCAAAGCACATAAATCAACAATTGCATTAGATAAAAGGTCTCCCTTATAGTACAAGGCATCGTAAAAGTGCCCATGTCCTTTAATTTGTTTGGAATTGCAAGTTATATCAGGCCCTGGTCATTCATTTCAATTTTTATTCTCTTATTCCCCTTTAGTTTTCTTCTATGGGTGAAAATTTATTTAAGAAATTTAGCGTAACAATGAATATGTGTAACGACATCCAAAAATGGAATGTTTACTTATAGATTTCTAAATGTATCTATGATATATTAATCAATTTAATTATCAAAATTTTTCTTGGATTGAGATATAATTTGGGGAATGTAAAGATGATTGGATTATTCATAGGAATATTCAATGATATCATTTTTACACATTTTGTTTTTTTCTTCACTAAAATGTGTTGAGGGTAGAAAAAGGGATTTTTCAAGTGTAGTATATACCTATTATTTAGGATTATAAGAAATATAAATGTATTTAACACTATGAAGTATAATAACATATACATTAATTTTTCCTTGGAATTGGAAGAAGGTTGGGATAATAGTTTTCCATAACCTTTCATCTTTTTCTTTACCAATGGTGTTTTCAATTTGTCTAAATTGAGTTCATAACTGTTGAATAACTAATTATGTGTTCTGTTGGAATTAGAGGTTTTAGGATTCCATTTTATTCACCAATTCCTTAAGTCTTGATTTAGATTTGGGAGTAAGAGGGTTATTCAAAGAAGGTGAAGCATAAGAAGGATTCGTACCTTGTTCTTATTGGTATTGGTTCTATTTGGGAAGTATTATTTTCCTCCTTGTCGACACTGTGGTTGTGCTTACCACCCAGGGTTTATATTTAGCCTATATCTCTCTTACTTTAAGAGGGGTTCTTATTAAAAAGGATTAATATGGAATACTACTGCACAAGGATCATATGGATTATGAAGTTGGGGGGATTAATCTGAGAATGGGTGTTATTATAACAAATACCAAAATGTAATTAAATGGGTGATGAGTGTGAATTACCTTGAACCTATGCTAATTTTATTAGAATTATATGCATTTCATCATGTTTATTATCAGAATTTTGTTCTATGGATAAACATATAACCTCAATAACTCCTTGAGGTGGTGAAATTGATCATGTACTAAATAGTTATTCATTTTTAACAATGTTGGATAATAATTCATTAGTGGTGGTAGGATTTTATCCACAAGGGTATTACCAATTTCAACACCAATCATGCCATGATACATGGGGATGAGTCCCTCATAAAAATATTTAATTAGAAATTATTCAATAATTTGGTTATGGGTGAAACTTGAGAAAAGTGTTTTGAATCTATCCCAATGTTCATGAAGGATGTTTCTTTTTCATTTATTAATAAAAAAACTTATTTTCTAATAGATTAATTTTGGTAGGAAGGGAATAATTTATCTAGAAAGAGTCAGTTATGGCACTACTAGAAACTGGGCCTATAGTGACCGCCATTGGCGGTCGCTATTGGGGACCGGAAATTCTGTCCACTACGACTACATGGTAGTCGCTATAGGAGACCAAGAGATCAACATATAGAGACCTCCATTGGCGGCCGCAAACCAGGAATTTGTTTTTTTAATCATTTATACATCACATTTCCAGTAATCACAAAAACTATTGTCAAACAGAAGAAACATAGCTAAAATGACAAAGAAAAACAATTCAAAATAGCATAAACAACAGGTTCCTCAAAAAAAATGAAGAACATACTTCTTCACATATAGTGATACAAAAATCTCTAATACATTCCAATTTTCTACATAAATAAACATACATTAAGATACAAAAGAAACAACAAAACAAATAAAATGAAAATTGGTCAAATTTATTAAGTAAGTATAAATATATAAATCAAATTGGGTCGTTAGGGCATTTAGAAATTTGGTCAATTGTACATTAGGTCAATATGATAGTATTCCATTATACCATTTGGTCAATATGACATTAAACTAATATTTCATTAGGGTGTTAGGGATACGTTAGCGCCTTAACCCCCCCTGGACCGCCCCCACCCTCGAACATCCCCCCCTCACCCCCGGATAGCCTCCCTCACGTCATTCGGACGCACGGTTTGCACGACACAGTTGAATATGTGTTTTTTAGGTGTTTAGAATGCTTTAAATGCATGCGCGGGGTTGTCAAAACCGGCCGAACGACCTCAAAATTCCATGAAATCGGATGACAATAAAGGGTGGATGAATTGTTAAATTTTATAAAAAATGGCACATCAATCAGAGGTGTCGTGTGACCATGGTGACAGAAAATCCACACTGCGTGCTCCAAATGGCTAAACATGTGTTTAACAGTCAAATGCATACCAAAATACATTTTCATGACTTGAAATCACACGATAACACCCTAATTATTATTGGTGAGGTGCATGAGGAGATTACACGTCATTCAAGCACGTGGTTTACACAGTACGACTGAAGATGTGTTTTTTAGCTGTTTGGCGTGCGAGAAAAGCATGCGTGGGGTGGTCAAAACCACCCTAACATCCTTGGAATACCATTAAATCAGACAACAACAAAGTGTGGGTGAATTTTGAAATGGTAGGGCAGAAAACACGTCAATAAGAGGTGTCGTGTGACCGCGGTGACCGAAAATGAACTTTGTGTGCCGTAAATGGCCAAAACATGCATTTAACGGTCAAATGCATACTGTAGAGACCCGTATCTTGACGTACATGGACATTACATTACATTTTCGAAATACTTAGTACATAACAAAAACACACACACAAGGATCGTAATAGTTTAGTGTCTTTGGAAACTCGGAACGTAATCTTCTAAACTTGGTGAAAGATCTTCAATATCTCCCATAAAGATCTTCCCCCCTTTTTTTTACCTAAAACCTTTCTTTATATCCTGGGGAAAAGAAAACATAAAAGGGTGAGCTCAAATTCTCAGTAAGGGTAAACAAAAGAAATGTCAATCACATCGTATTCATAAGAACATAACATTTTGGAAATCATAACCTGCAAAAGAGAGCATAATTTAATAACATGGGATAAATCATGGTAGTGAAATGTAATCACAATAATCATAACTTAAAACATGAAACTTTGTGGCATTCACACATAATCATAGAGAATCATTTCTTGTTAGTCAAGACTCATTTCCAAGACTATCTTAGTGGACAAAGTCCCTTTCTGAATCGAGTAACCCTCGTTTCAGTCCTGTTTCACTGAACCGGTATAACCTACCATTCCAGTCATGTCTATATCATGAGATATAAAATCTTTACCCAATGCATTGGAGGGAGATATAGGTCCCACCCATCTTATAATGAATCCTTTCTTATGTGTGCCACATAATCATAAATCATACATCATCGCATAACACATGTAACAAAAATAGGATTCTTGAAACATCATGACATCATAAAACAAATCATATAAGGTAAATGAATTCATAAAAATAATTTCCTCAAAACATAATCAAATCAGTGTAATAATAGGGATAAAAACAGAACCCTATATTATCTTAGATGGAAAATAATTTTGATAAAATACTTGAACTTCATTCTTGAGGAAAATATCCTTTCTACTTCAAAAACACTTTTCCTTTCTTAACATGTCATACAATTTTAAACTAAAAGAAGTTGATTAAAAATAAACGTGAATACTTGTAAAGGAATCTTCTTGGAAATAATTTTTTTAGAAATCCATTCATGCCGTATAAGTTAAAAAAACATTCTTCGTACTTTTGTCGGAAAAGTCAAAAAGCACCTTGTATGAAAAACGTCAAAAGATTCCTTTAATATTTTTTACTAAAAACTCACAGAAGGGTAAAATGGATTTAAACAATTGTAGGTGGATGGAAATAATATTACATATTGATGAAACATGGGTGTGGATGATAAAATACACCCCAGTAAATACTTACGAATAAACAATCTCGGATAAAAATGAGATTGTGATATTTCCCTTACCTTAGGTCCGATTTGCTTTGTTCGTGTCCGAAGCTCCTGTATAATGGTTTAAATAATGTTATTGACTTATTCCAGAATCATACATATTGATATGATATCATATATGGTCATATTATTAGCTTCTTTTTAGTAATATTTCATTGTTACTTGTTACTCGGGTCTTTATAACTTTTTGTTCTTATGAGTGTTTTGTCGAATAAATTCTTATTCTTATCTTTAGGTTATAGATAATTCATTTACAGAATGGTATTACTGTAGTATATACCATATTCATTCATTCAATTCATTTATATAATCATTATGAAATGAAGATCATGTAGAACGAGTCGCATCACATCGTGGAGACGGTATTCCGTACGTACGCACGAGTGATGATATCGTTCCTATGATCGTGGAATTGTATTGGAGTATATATATATATTATTTCAGTATCAATATTACTTCATAATAATCATATATAGTTACTCATTACACCATTATACCCATCCTTGTAAGGTGATGGTGGAAAAATAGATTACACCACGGCGTGGAGACGGTATTCCGTACGTACGCACGCGCGGTGATTTCATTTTTCCGTAGGATGGATAGAAGGTGAATTAGGGTTGTTTCATATTTATAATAACATATCAGTATGTAAGTAATACTGATGTTATTACTTTATCATGAAACAACTAAAGAAGAAGAAGTTGAAGAAGAAAGAAATTGAAAAGATCAGTAATGGATATTACCTCTTCTTTGGAACGCCTCTTTGAATCCTCCACTTAAGGAACTAAGATTGGTCTTTGGAGAAGACCAGGACCTCTAGGATTATTCTAGGGAAGTGGAGAGGAGAAAATGGCAGGGGTTGGCCGAGCTTGAGTGCTCAAATTGGTGTGAGGAGGAGGGGGAGGAGGTGTCCTTTTATAAGGGAGGAGAGGGGCACCTTAGGAATATCTCAAAATATTATTTTATATTAAAGTCAAAATCGGTTTATAACGGTTCCAAAGGGTCTTATTTCGAATAAAAAGTTGGGATGGGTCTAAAGCCTATCAACCAATAGGATTTAGACAAGTTTAGGGTATTATTTTAACATTATCAATTAGATTTAACTCTAAGTTAATTAATTTAACTTTTACCGTGTCTTTTTGTTTTCTTTCCCTATATGGTTAATACACTTACTATAACATGCCAAAAGAACCCCAAATTGTTTATTATTAATATATATATCCTTATCTAAGTCATTTGGCCGAACCTTAGATTTTTAGGAATAAAATAAAAATTAATAATATAATATTTGATTTAAAAACTATTTTGTGTCAATTTTGACACTATTTGATATATGATTTTTGTGAAAGTCATAACAGAATTATATGTTCGAACCAAGTTGATTAAATCAACATTAATATATCATAGTAACCTAGAAAATTAGTTGAATTCATAAAAAGTCTTAAATTACATTTATTTGGGTATTTATATTATCAATTTTGTCAATATTTCATTAATAAGATAATTACTGCATCATCTTTGTGTCATAAATAAATTAAATTATTTGATGTCTAAAAATTACAAATAAAATATCATCATGTAGGAAATATTTTTAGATTTCTAATGAATATTTACAATTGAATTTATCTTATTTATAACCCCATATTAAAAATGATTTACTTATTAAACTTTGATTTTTACTATTTTAACCCTTCTTTAAATAAATTAATAATAAATGTCCTAATCTAATCCATGTGGGCCTAAATGGTCATATTTTATTCCTAAGTTTGTTTTTGGTCGAATTACACTTGTCCAATAGAATTAGGACATGTGTTAGGGTAATATTAATATCATATTTACCCTTAGTTACCCTATTTACTATTAACCGCGGTAAAAAAAGTAAAATGTTACTATTTACCAAAAAATTATTTTTATCTCATTGAACCACATTTTACTTACTGACATCAACCGTGTCTCTCAGAGTTTTGAAATTCCATTCACAGAAGCGGTAAAATTAAGATTTATGAAGAAATTAATTTTTTTAACTACCACTTAGTAGTTTCACTATTCATCAAAAATTGATGTTTTTCAGAACAATGCCAAAATTTCATCCTAAGCTATATTTCATATTACGAATTCAAAAATGAAGTCTATTTTACCAAATTCATATCATAGAATTTTCATTAATTAATTTTATAATTAAATCCCGCTGTTAAAACAAATAGCGTGTTTTTAAGAAACAATATCTATCAAAAGATTGACACTTGATTATGTCTGGTTTAAATGTGAAATTACATCCAATGACCAAAATTGTATTAAATTGTAAAAATATATTCTAAATATACTTTAAAACCACTCAAATTAATAATTTATCACTATTAATTATTTCGATTAAAAAAGTTGTTTTTAATTATAATTTAGTAGTTTTCACTATTCATCAGAATATGAAAGTTATCCGAAAAGTACCAAAATTTCACCTTAGGCTAAATTAGATACTCCGAATCCAAAAATGAAGTTCATTTTGAAAAATAAGATTTACAGAGTTTTAAAAAGTGGTTATTACTATTCATAACGGCTAGTTTTAATAATATTTTAATAGCATATCGTTGTTTAGTGAAACTCGGTATTGCGTATTACACACGCTATCGAGGAAGGTCGTGATTGCGTGTAATGCAAGGCAAGTCAAGTATGCGTGTTGTGCAAGCTCCTTTTGGTGTAGGGTACAACACAAGACTTTAATAAAATTAAAAAGAATATTTTTTATAAAATCTCGGGCTGTTACATTCTACCCCCCTTAAAATGAATTTCGCCCTCGAAATTCGTCGGGGTTATAAATGGTTTACTATTCGAAAGTTTCTTTAATAGAAACCCACATCGTAAAAAGGAATATCAAAACCAATCTTTAAAAACAAAAGTATGAAACGTAACGGTTACCCAAATAAACTAATCATTGGGTTTCCACATAGGTGAAAATATGGATATGGAAGAGAAATCTAACCATCATGTTCTGATGGAGAGTGGTAGAGAACATGGCTATGGAAAAGCCAGTAATCACAAATCCATAGATTTGTGATGATATAAGGTACCATCTGATTCATCAGGTATAAGATCACTAGGACAACATTTTTGGTTTTCAAGATCATTTCCCTAAAGTTGAAAATTTGAATTAGAATAAATACTTACTTTATTTTGGTACAATCTCACTGTTGTTCGTGCCTTGAACAATTTCCACTTCATCTCTTAAATAAATGAAGTTGAATTTGTTATTCATGAAGTCTTAGCAGATCATGTGATAGAATGACGGGTCATTCCATCTGTCTCAAACAAAAGGTTAGCAAAAATTATATGCATAAGTCGATCTATAGTGAGATTAATCATATATGGTTCCTAAAATGGACTTATACTTCATATATCATACTGCTTAATATAATAAAACTAGTTTCTACTAAACAGGGACTTCCTGTAGGCCAGTGGTAGGCGATAAAGGCCAGTCGCACTTCGTTTGTGGGTTCGATTCCCACAGCCTTGTCCGAAGCGATGGGCTGTCGCCCGTCCAGCAGGTTGTCCTTTTTCCAAAACTATATAACATCCCATCAATAATATTGAAAAAACAAACAATACTAACTTATGTCCAACATAATCCATTCCAATCTTTTAGGCTTATCCATAATACTGCAGTCGACTCTCATAATATAGTGAAAATGATTACCAGAGATTTAACACCATCATCGATCCCCATATATCATAAGATATGTTTTGTTGGTCACATTCCAAACATTCAAAGTCCTTAATCGTGTATTCTCTTGAATACCTTAGTGAAAACATGAATGCAGTTAAAAGTTAACACCTTCCACATACTAAAATCCTCAAAATTCTATATACTCAAACCATGATATCACTTAGTCCTTATATCAATCATGAGCTCATGAATACTGTTAAACATTTCATTTTCTCGTTTTCCCTTCATTATGCGCATAATATCTCAATCACTTTGAATACCACACTAGACCAATACATAAATATTCCAATATTCCAAGATACAACATTATTTTGGAATCCCATTACATAAACACTTAATCATTCCACCACATCGTTGTCATATTCAACATTGCCAATAGTGATCGCATGTGACTTCCCTTTGTCCTTTTCCTTAAGCGGTTGCTCATGTCGATCATCACTAACCCTTGGATTAGGGCATTTATTAGCATAATGCCCCATTTCCTTGCACTTGAAGCATTGAAGTGTTGGTTGTACGTTCTCTGCAGTGTTTGCTTTAGTCACTTCATTAGAATCCCATTTTCCATTACTTCGACACTCAGCTGCTCGATGACCTTCTTTTCCACACTTAAAACATTTTCTAGTCCCTTTAAGACAATCTCCACCATGCTTCTTTCCACACTTTGTGCATAAGGAAACATTCATCTTCTTTTCACCATTATTCTGAGTTTTCTCCTTGAACTCCATCTTTTGTTTCTTGTCAAACCCATGAGATGGATATGTAACACCAACTTCCATTTCTACCTTGATAGCACAACGCACAATTTCTTCATAGCTACTGAAGTCTCTTATAGCTAATGCCCTTCGAAGACTTGGTTTTAAGCCACTGAAAAATCGATCAACTTTACTTTCAGGTTGGATGATAATACCAGAAGCGTACCTTGCAAGTCTTGTAAAATTCGCTTCATAGGTACCAACAGATTCATCATCCCTTTGCTTCAGTTCAAGAAACTCTTTCTCCATCTTTGTTCGGAGAATACGAGGGAAGTACTTATTGAAAAATAAGTTCTTGAACTCGTCCCATTCCATAGACTCAATTTCATCCCTTTGCCTCGTATTCTTAATAAGATTCCACCATTGATCAGCATCTCCTTCCAAACGATACACTGCTAGGATGACTTTATCATGTTCAGAACATTGAAGAAATGAAAATATCTTTTCAGTAGTACTAATCCATTGTTCAGCAACTAATGGATCAGTAGACCCACTGAAAGAAGGTGGACGCTGCCTCATGAAGGATTCAACAGAATGTTGCTCCTTCCTTTGCTCGTTTGGAAGTCCTGCATGATTAATAGCTTGAGAAAGTTGTGTGAGCATGGCTACAAGATTTTGCATTCCGGCTCCCATATCGTTTGGTTGCTCAGGGGGACAATCATTGCATTGCCCATCACATTCCGCATTAACACGGTTCTTTCGGGTTCCAGCCATCGTCTAAAACCCCAAAAGAATAGTATGAGAGGCAAAAATCATGATAGGGAAAACAACATAATAAAGGGGTAGTACCCTCAATATCTAACATCTTAGGTTAAATTCTAAGATCGTTAGCGCAATTCTAGGACTATAACCTATACGTATACTTAACCTTAGAGACATCCCTAGACATACCTTAGAAATATCTCTAGGGATCTCACTAACGTTTTCGCATCCTAGTTTCCAATGGTTGACTAAACCTTTCCTATGATACCAACTGTAGAGACCTGTATCTTGACGTACATGGACATTACATTACATTTGCGAAATACTTAGTACATAACAAAAACACACACACAAGGATCGTAATAGTTTAGTGTCTTTGGAAACTCGGAACGTAATCTTCTAAACTTAGTGAAAGATCTTCAATATCTCCCATAAAGATCTTCCCCCCTTTTTTTACCTAAAACCTTTCTTTATATCCTGGGGAAAAGAAAACATAAAAGGGTGAGCTCAAATGCTCAGTAAGGGTAAACAAAAGAAATGTCAATCACATCGTATTCATAAGAACATAACATTTTGGAAATCATAACCTGCAAATGAGAGCATAATTTTATAACATGGGATAAATCATGGTAGTGAAATGTAATCACAATAATCATAACATAAAACATGAAACTTTGTGGCATTTACACATATTCATAGAGAATCATTTCTTGTTAGTCAAGACTCATTGCCAAGACTATCTTAGTGGACAAAGTCCCTTTCTGAATCGAGTAACCCTCATTTCAGTCCTGTTTCACTGAACCGGTATAACCTACCATTCCAGCCATGTCTATCTCATGAGATATAAAATATTTACCCAATGCATTGGAGGGAGATATAGGTCCCACCCATCTTATAATGAATCCTTTCTTATGTGTGCCACATAATCATAAATCATACATCATCGCATAACACATGTAACAAAAATGGGATTCTTGAAACATCATGACATCATAAAACAAATCATATAAGGTAAATGACTTCATAAAAATAATTTCCTCAAAACATAATCAAATCAGTGTAATAATAGGGATAAAAACAGAACCCTATATTATCTTAGATGGAAAATAATTTTGATAAAATACTTGAACTTCATTCTTGAGGAAAATATCCTTTCTACTTCAAAAACACTTTTCCTTTCTTAACATGTCATACAATTTTAAACTAAAAGAATTTGATTAAAAATAAACGTGAATACTTGTAAAGGAAGCTTCTTGGAAATAATTTTTTTAGAAATCCATTCATGCCGTATAAGTTAAAAAAAACATTCTTCGTACTTTTGTCGGAAAAGTCAAAAAGCACCTTGTATGAAAAACTTCAAAAGATTCCTTTAATATTTTTTACTAAAAACTCATAGAAGGGTAAAACGGATTTAAACAATTGTAGGTGGATGGAAATAATATTACATATTGATGAAACATGGGTGTGGATGATAAAATACACCCCAGTAAATACTTACGAATAAACAATCTCGGATAAAAATGAGATTGTGATATTTCCCTTACCTTAGGTCTGATTTGCTTTGTTCGTATCCGAAGCTCCTGTATAATGGTTTAAATAATGTTATTGACTTATTCCAGAATCATACATATTGATATGATATCATATATGGTCATATTATTAGCTTCTTGTTAGTAATATTTCATTGTTACTTGTTACTCGGGTCTTTATAACTTTTTGTTCTTATGCGTGTTTTGTCGAATAAATTCTTATTCTTATCTTTAGGTTATAGATAATTCATTTACAGAATGGTATTAGTGTAGTATATACCATATTCATTCATTCAATTCATTTATATAATCATTATGAAATGAAGATCATGTAGAACGAGTCGCATCACATCATGGAGACGGTATTCCGTACGTACGCACGAGTGATGATATCGTTCCTATGATCGTGGAATTGTATTGGAGTATATATATATATTATTTAAGTATCAATATTACTTCATAATAATCATATATAGTTACTCATTACACCATTATACCCATCCTTGTAAGGTGATGGTGGAAAAATAGATTACACCACGGCGTGGAGACGGTATTCCGTACGTACGCACGCGCGGTGATTTCATTTTTCCGTAGGATGGATAGAATGTGAATTAGGGTTGTTTCATATTTATAATAACATATCAGTATGTAAGTAATACTGATGTTATTACTTTATCATGAAACAACTAAAGAAGAAGAAGTTGAAGAAGAAAGAAATTGAAAAGATCGGTAATGGATATTACCTCTTCTTTGGAACGCCTCTTTGAATCCTCCACTTAAGGAACTAATATTGGTCTTTGGAGAAGACCAGGACCTCTAGGATTATTCTAGGGAAGTGGAGAGGAGATAATGGCAGGGGTTGTCCGAGCTTGAGTGCTCAAATTGGTGTGAGGAGGAGGGGGAGGAGGTGTCCTTTTATAAGGGAGGAGAGGGGCACCTTAGGAATATCTCAAAATATTATTTTATATTAAAGTCAAAATCGGTTTATAATGGTTCCAAAGGGTCTTATTTCGAAGAAAAAGTGGGGATGGGTCGAAATCCTATCAACCAATAGGATTTAGACAAGTTTAGGGTT